>CM061134.1:173313137-173940564 GCA_030789695.1 Scilla litardierei | reverse complement strand
GAAAAGAAGAGTTGGTCTTATGACCCGTACAACAAATGAAAAGAAGTACAATGAATGTTCACTAGTTCAGCAACTCTTGGTCCACTGGTTCAGCTATTTCAACTAGTCCTCCTGGTGCTAAAACTCGGGATCTGACGTACATCCAAAAACATGAATGTATGTCAGCAAGGATCTGCAAGAAGATGTTAGAAACCCAAGGCAAGATATACAAATTTATACTAAATTTAAGAGGCATTAAATGAATTAAACGAGATATCAATAACAAGTTTAAACATGCCGATATAAAATGAAGTAAAGTAAAAAAAACTCCTATCATGCAGTTCTAGGCAAAAGTAAAGTGAGCAGTTATGACATGACAGTTATACCAAATTAAAGGTAAGCACTGTAAACATGGCAATCCTAATGTGCAAGCAAGTGACAATGATTATTACAATTACAATGCAATGATTTCTATCATGCATAAGGTTCTTGCCTTTAGGTCACGATGAGTGAATCCTTCTTCACACGGGGCTTACCGTGATTGGTGCTAACCCACCGCATAGGTGGTGCCCTTGAAGACAGTGCCCTTTCATCCGCCTAGTGGCCGCTCAACCCTAACCCCACCCACGTATACCTCATGGACCACGAGCCAGGATGCTAAACCGTCATATACTGGAACATGAGCCAGACTAGTCTCATGTGACCCTACTGGAACATGAACCAGACTAGTCACATGTGACCGACGAGAATAGCCAACAAGAGCCAACGACATGTAACAACTGATAGCCAACGGCATCTAACAACTGATAGCCAACGACATGTAACAACTGGTAGACAATGGCATGCGATATTCTTTGATTATCAAGTTCATTCATGTGTGTAGCATACATTTCTAGCAGTTAATTTGCATGAGTAATAAGCATGACATATGGCAGTTTAAATGAAGTAGCATTTAAAGATAGTTTAACAAAAATGCTGAAAATAAGAATTTAAAGAACATGTTACAGAAACTAACTTTCTTTGCTATTGTTCTAAACTAAGGTATATCAAGTTATATACTGTTGGATCAAATTTTTAGTCAAGAATGTCATGGTAGTAAATTTATGCATCATTTTACGAGTAGATTTTGAGTTATACAACTTTACATGCAAAAGACCAAATGAGTATCTAACTTCAAAAATTCAATATAAATTGTACACTGGCCCGATTTCAGTGATTTTGGTGTCATTGGGTTCGTCTTGACGGGTACTACGTATTGGTACGTCTGGTTCTCTGTTTTGGTTAAACATATCACTGAATTAGATTCATCGTGAGATAATCAAAATATCCAGTTAATCCCTGAATTGGGTTTGTCTAATTTTATTGGGATCTCTGGCTAGGGTGGTGTTTATATTGTGTTCTACTAACATGATATGCCTTATTTTATTCTAGTTTTATTACCCTAACATTATTTAACAACTAATAACATGCTGAAATTAAATTTAGCATTTAAAATAACACTAACTAATATTAACAACTAACTAATATTAACCAAGCTAATCACATGGTTAGACATGGTATCAAATAGTCCACCTACTAACTTTGACCATGGGGGTAACAATGTAACATGTTATAACTACATCTCTTTAGTCTCTCTCCCTCTTCATAACTCTCTCTTCTCTCTCCCTGTCTCTCTGTCTTCTGTCTTCTTCATTCATTCTCCCTATTTTTGTTTTCATTTCGATGGCAGCAATCAAGTGCGCAACCAGGGGAGGAGGTCTTACATTCATGCAAGGGGAGGAGGGGACGACGCTCTGGCAGGTTTGCACGGCAACGGTGCGTGCAGGAGCTCAGGCGGCGACGGCGGCAGGCTCCCCAGGCGGCGACGCGGCTCCCTCCGACAGGCGGTGGTGCAGCTAGAGGCACGCGCGAGGGCGGCCTCAGGCGACGGCTGCGGGTAAGAGGATGAGGGAGGAGGAAAGGGAAGAAGGAGAGGTTTGCGTGAGATCCGAAGTATGAACCTCAGGTGTTTAAATTTCTTTGGATCTGAATTTTTGTAATGAATCTGAAGTATTGCTGTTTGGATTTGATGAATGGGAGGAGAAATTTGGTTGGTTGATTTTGATTTAGCTTGGGGACTGATTTGGTTTAGAAAATTGGTTTGCAGGGGGAAGAAATGACCAGCGCCCCGTTTACGGTTTGGGCACGGTGTCGTTTTACCGCAAGTGCACGGTTAGTGTAGGGTGCGGGTTTATCGAACTCAGGGAGGTGGATGGCTTGAATGGCTACTAGCCTCGCCTAGGTTGTGTGCTAGCTACGCGGATAATATGGGTGGAAGTGTAGAAATAAAGAGAAGAAATAAAAAGACACGAAATGAATCCCCGCTAACACGGGCTAGAGCATTCATGACACTTGGTATTTGACTTGACCCAGGGTGAGACATTGCCCCAAAAGGTGGTACCTAGCGTCCATGGCCCGATATTTCGGTCGGTGCCTAGTACGCTAGGCCTCTCGGTTCCGGACGGTGGGCATTCCCATGTCCATTAACACCTTCCGCAGTCGGGTGCATTAAGGTCACAATGATAACTCCTAACATTTCGTCCAAGCTGTTCCCACACACGAGGACTCGATGTCTACGCTAGGGGCGTGAGCTATGGCTAGGGGGTCAACCGCCAAGTTTATTCTCCCTTGGCCCGACGGTCAGAGGCGGTCTTTTTCCCGCCAATGACAATGAAACACCCCCACATAATCCTAATGGCCAAATAGGTCCAATGCGATTTCTAGTAATACATCAAAGCGGATCTTGACTGGACAAGACACCGGAACCCAATCCCCAACACAACTAGTGTGTTGCCGTACGAATTGGACCCAGATTGCTAGAAATCCCCATTGACACAATTCATCAAACACATGCCATGCAATCAAGTCAAACCTAGTTTTCCAAGCATCAATCCTACCCTAACCCGTATTAGGGTTCATCAAGAGCTACTCAATGGTGAAGAACATAAAAGAAAACAATAAAAATGACAAACACACATTCACCATTGAGCAAAATGAAAACAATACAAAACAATGGAAAATAAGAGAAAGAAATACTTATCTTGAGTTTGAATCTTCAATCCAATACAAGATTTATTGATCAAAAGACCAAATCTAGACTAACCTAAGCCCCCCAGCAAAGGGGTTGAAACAGCCGTAAAAACTGAAGAAGATCCCCTTTCAGTCGGCCAACACTGTGTATTTATAGCCCCCCTTCGAAACCCTAATGGTTCAGGTCCAAACTCACAGAAAAATCGCCACCTGATCGGTTGATGAGTCAACCGATCGGGTGAGAGCTTTGAAGATCTTCAACCGGGCGCTGAGGCGAGCGGGTGGCGTGACCGGGTCGTCGTTTGAGGAATTTCAGATACAGGTGAACCGATCGGGTGATATTTCACCCGATCGGTTGGAATTCAGTGCGGTTAGACAGAGAGTTCTGTCGGTTCACCCGATCGCTGAACCGATCGGGCGAGCTGCTGCTCTTCTTTATTTGCTGTCCGGGTAGGATACGTGTGTATCAACCGACCGGGTGGCTGTGTCCATCCGATCAGTTGAGGGCTGAAATATAGCAGTCTTCATTGTTTAACCCTCTGGATCACGCGTTACTCCTCCCATTGCTCCGGGGGCTCATGATATCTGCTTTAAACGTCCCCAACGTTGGCAATCTCCTGCATTTGCACAAAAACATGAAGAAAGCGAAAAGATACAAAAAACACGAAAGAACGGATATGAAACGATGGTAATCAACAGAAAATCATAAAGAAGACGTGCGTGAATATATAGAATATAAACGATCGTCAAAATCTCCCAAGCTGAACCCTTCCTCGTCCTCAAGGAAGACGAGTGAGAGTAGGAGCTCGGAGGGCAAAATAGAGAGAAAGAGACGGAAAGAGAAAACAAAATCTTAGATCGCCTATCAAAGCCAACAAAACCAAACACACCACACTGAGCAAACATATGACAAAACACAACACTAACCAAGGAATATGAGTCCAACAAGTGTCATGGGCCCCCGCGGTGAAGCGCGAGTGAGTGTGGTCGTGTGCTAGTAGACGGTGTCACTATCTACTTCGTGCAATAAAGCTCCATATACACATACCCAAAGAAAGACCCAAATATCGATTCAATTTGAAATTGCGGTGAATATTAGCTCAAGCATGCTTGAGAAGAGTATAAGAATAAAAGCGTATCATGCATCGGGGACTCCACAGCTAGGGACAAGGAAATCACCACACTATCGCCTAGGTAATTGCTAGAGAGTTCCTATGCCAAGTGTTTTCAAAAACGATGGAGGTTGAGAAGGTGTGGAGTAGAACACTCGGTGCACATTCTCGCCTTCCCATTATTCTCGGCAGGTAGGAAAATATTCACACTGGAATTTTTTGGGTTTTGGATATATGTATTTTTTTTGGATTTTTGGCTATACATATTTTTTTTCTTTTCTCTTTTCTCTTCTTTTTTGGGTATTTTCTTTTCTCTCTTTTTTGGGATTTTTGGATATGGGGATATATACATGTGTACTCTCCCAAGTGGGAGAACGGTACACGACGAGGGGATTTGCACCAAGTAAAATAAAAATGAAATCGGATTCTAAACACTTGGGCAAAGGAGATACTTCTCGCTAATCAGAGCATAGGCTAAATGGGTTATCCTAGTCCTTGTTTGTGGAATCTCGACACATGCGAATTGAAGCATACGCTATAAACATATAACATGCATATAGAAGCAGGCAGTAGAAGCAAATACCGCATATTCAAATCGAAGCATGATAATCTAGGGGTCAACCAAGGATAGGTATATAAATCAACATCACAAAGTAGAAGCACACAATAAGCTAGTCACGACACACGACTCATATAGAAGCATAATGAACCCACGAAGCATGAAATGCAATAGGACTCGGTTTCCTAGGGTTAGAGAATGTGATCATCGTAGCTATGCTAAGTGTGTGTGTGTGTGTGTGTGTGTGTGTGTGTGTGTGTGTGTGTGTGTGTGTGTGTGTCAGTGGCAATTCATCATATGGGGTCATCTCTAGGGGAGAGAGAACAAACGATGAGAAGAAAAAGAAAAACAAGATGCAAAACGACTCAAAAATGAAGAAAAACGACACAAATGACGCACGAAGTGCGACTCCCCCAAGCTGAAGCTTGCCTTGTCCTCAATACAATAATAGTTTATACGGGAGGGCAAAGAAAATGGGGGGGTGCGCACCGACACAAAAAGGTGAAAAACATGAAAAACACACGAACGAAACTGAAAAATAAAGAAAAAGAAAAAGAAGCACATAAATAAAAGAAACAAAAGCACATCCAAATGACACATATAAACAGACACACAATGACATCACACGACAAAACACACAAAAGTCGATTTCCCCCAAGCTAGATATGACAAAGCTAGCAATATGATATGATCAATGTGGTGCAGAAATATGCTGGGGGAAAATCGGAAAAGAAAGAAGTCAGAATGCAGAAGAGGAAGTGTCCTCGTCTTCCTCGGTAGAGGATGGGGGTGAAATGATAGAAGGGCACGACATGAAGGGTTATTATGATGCAAAAGCAAATCTTAGATACTCTCCCCTCGCTAATGAGAGGAGACGAGATTATTCAAATCTAAACTAGAAAGCGGTAAATTTTTACACTACTGGATTAGGATACACCTGAGCATAGGCGGATCCAAGATCTGGAGTGGGGCAGGTAGCTGCTCTAACTGTTCCTTCTGTGGCTCCGCAGAAGTGCTGTGCCACGTGTGCCAATGGACCCAAGCAATGCACCTCCAAGCATCCTTAGTAGGTGTCCACCTGTGGCCTGCAAAGGACGAGGTGCATTAGTCCATGGCAAGAAATTATTTCCCAAAATAAATGTATCCCAGAGATAGTCGTTGGTAAATGATGGTAAAATATATGAAATGTGGCGAACACTCCCTGGAAATGGTACGCTATCCTCTGTGCTAGCGACGATCAAATCCCCGCTCTCCATGTGAAGTTGCTCTCCAGGTGGTGACACACCGTAGCATACCTCAAGGGAAGTCGATCCTGTGTCCTGCGAGAGATATGGTGTGTCAAAAATATATAAGTCCAAAGAAATAGGACGTGAAAAGCGAGACTTAAATGTGGAGTGAGAGTGAGTATGAAAATCTCCCTGAATAGGGGCAATATGTTCAAGTAGATGTTCAGCCGCAGAAGAAGTGGAGCGTGACGGTAGAGGTAAACTGGGGTGTCGGCATGAGATGTGTCAATGGTGGCCGATGGCATGGTGGTCTCAACCATGAAAGTGTGTATATCCTCTCCTTCGTCCCCTCTCCTTGGTGTAGGCTTAGTGATTGGTGCCATCAAGTTTTGTAAGAATTGGCCTTGGTTAAACATTGCACTTTCAAGGAGAGACACGAGGCTTGATTCTTCTTGCGTTGGTGGATGGATATAAGGTTGAGGAAATGGATGGGAGGTGTTTAGGCAATGGTTGTGGGAAAATGTTTGGCCTTGGTGTAGGGGGAGGCTCTCAAGCGTAAATGGGCAATCATAATACATGTGCCCCGCCGTCCCACAAGTCTCACAAACCACAACTGAATAAGGATCGTATCCTCCCATCTGAGCATCGAAATTTGATCTCCACATGGTTACACCAAAGATACATGGACAACAAAAATAAGAGAACTAGAGAGGAGCGTCAATATTACAAGAGAATAACAAAAATATAATATAATGGTGGGAGAAAAATTTCTCGGTTATTGTATTTGTTTTTTTATGCGTAGTCTAACAAACCCAAGCTAAGCTAATATCAAACCGAACGCCTCCCCGGCAACGGCGCCAAAAACTTGACCGGCGCCCCGTTTACGGTTTGGGCGCGGTGTCGTTTTACCGCAAATGCACGGTTAGTGTAGGGTGCGAGTTTATCGAACTCAGGGAGGTGGATGGCTTGAATGGCTACTAGCCTCGCCTAGGTTGTGTGCTAGCTACGCGGATAATATGGGTGGAAGTGTAGAAATAAAGAGAAGAAATAAAAAGACACGAAATGAATCCCCGCTAACACGGGCTAGAGCATTCATGACACTTGGCATTTGACTTGACCCGGGGTGAGACATTGCCCCAAAAGGTGGTACCTAGCGTCCATGGCCCGATATTCCGGTCGGTGCCTAGTACGCTAGGCCTCTCGGTTCCGGACGGTGGGCATTCCCATGTCCAGTAACACCTTCCGTAGTCGGGAGCATTAAGGTCACAATGATAACTCCTAACATTTCGTCCAAGCTGTTCCCACGCACGAGGACTCGATGTCTACGCTAGGGGCGTGAGCTATGGCTAGGGGGTCAACCGCCAAGTTTATTCCCCCTTGGCCCGACGGTCAGAGGCGGTCTTTTTCCCGCCAATGACAATGAAACACCCCCACATAACCCTAATGGCCAAATAGGTCCAATGCGATTTCTAGCAATACATCAAAGCAGATCTTGACTGGACAAGACACCAGAACCCAATCCCCAACACAACTAGTGTGTTGCCGTACGAATTGGACCCAGATTGCTAGAAATCCCCATTGACACAATTCATCAAACACATGCCATGCAATCAAGTCAAACCTAGTTTTCCAAGCATCAATCCTACCCTAACCCGTATTAGGGTTCATCAAGAGCTACTCAATGGTGAAGAACATAAAAGAAAACAATAAAAATGACAAACACACATTCACCATTGAGCAAAATGAAAACAATACAAAACAATGGAAAATAAGAGAAAGAAATACTTATCTTGAGTTTGAATCTTCAATCCAATACAAGATTTATTGATCAAAAGACCTAATCTAGACTAACCTAAGCCCCCAGCAAAGGGGCTGAAAAAGCCCTAAAAACTGAAGAAGATCCCCTTTCAGTCGGCCAACACTGTGTTTTTATAGCCCCCCTTCGAAACCCTAATGGTTCAGGTCCAAACCCGCAGAAAAATCACCACCCGATCGGTTGATGAGTCAACCGATCGGGTGAGAGCTTTGAAGATCTTTAACCGGGCGCTGAGGCAAGCAGGTGGCGTGACCGGGTCGTTGTTCGAGGAATTTCGGCTACAGGTGAACCGATCGGGTGATATTTCACCCGATCGGTTATAATTTAGTGCGGTTAGACAGAGATTTCTGTCGGTTCACCCGATCGTCGAACCGATCGGGCGAGCTGCTGCTCTTCTTTAGTTGCCGTCCGGGTAGGATACGCGTGTATCAACCGACCGGGTGGCTGTGTCCACCCGATCGGTTGAGGGCTGAAATATAGCAGTCTTCATCGTTTAACCCTCTGGATCGCGCGTTACTCCTCCCGTTGCTCTGGGGGCTCATGATATCTGCTTTAAACGTCCCCAACGCTGGCAATCTCCTGCATTTGCACAAAAACATGAAGAAAGCGAAAAGATACAAAAAAACACGAAAGAACGGATATGAAACGATGGTAATCAACAGAAAATCAAAAAGAAGACGTGCGTGAATATATAGAATATAAACGCTCATCAAGAAACTGTTGGCAGTTCCTCCTTGCTGCACTGATGGTGTTACTGTTATAAGAACAGTGGGGGGACAGCTTGAAGGAGGTAGCTGGAGTGGGGGGAATCTTCAAGTGTATGTTGGATCTGAGCTGCCCAAACGGTGGAAATCAATGTAGGGTTAGTTTAGTTAATATTTGATTAGAGAAATTTAATTACGGTAATTTAATTAGTGTAAATTAATTAGGGTTAAAGTTAATCGATATTTGATTAGGGATAATCTAATTAGGGTAAAAATTTATTAATCGCGCCATGGTAAAATTAAAAATCCCAGACGCGCTCGCGTCGACGCACAAAAGAACTCGCATACGAAAATATCCAGACGATCAAAACAAAAAATACTGCCACACATAATAATCAACATGCCTAGAAATACCTGCCGTTACAGTCTACCCACCTTAAGAAAAATTCCACCCTCAGAATTCTTATCAACTAATGAGCAGGAAACAAGTTGGTTCGGAAAAGACACAAGTGATGTGGTTAAGACTGAGTTTTAAAAGAGGGTTGGCTTAAGCACCATCGATGGCCTTAACCGTTAGTGGGCAAGTAAAAAGGCTAGGGATGGCTGCCCATGAATTTGCGCAAAAGTGCCAAAGGCATAGTGAGAGAATGTGTGTGTGTGTGTGTGTGTGTGTGTGTGTGTGTGTGTGTGTGTGTGTGTGTGTGTGTGTGTGTGTGTGTGTGTGTAACTACAACTCCATGTCCTAACATAATAACCGCCTAACCTGTAACCTCAAACAAGTGTTCTTCAAATCAATCATCACTGCTCGTCTTATCATCGAACAACTCTATAAACATAATCACATCCTAGCACTTAACTACAGATCCAACCTTATCGTTCGAATTTCTAACTCAAAGTTCTCACTTCAAAATAACCAATATTTTATACAAGAAAATCTTACTAAATATCATCAATCAATAACATCATTCAATTTCCTCATTCTTCACGTATCATCTGTTTATAGGGCAGTAACGTCTCTGTGAAATCTCCAATGTATAGTTCCTCTGTAGCAAAATTCTCCAAAAAGTATTTCTTCCCAGAAGCCGTCTTATCCATAACATGTCATCACGTTGATCATCATCTAACTTAACCTGTAGCACTATAATTGTGACATCCACAAATCCCAATTCCAATCTTATTCTTATATTAATCCATTGATATAACGGTGCTATACCAAGTACTAACATAAGACGATAAGTACAAATACGCCTGTATACATCACCACTACCAATAACATTTTTCATGCTCCCAATTCATTCTTCATCGTGACAACTCAAAAGTTTAAACCCATTAATTAACAAACTATTAAATCACATCTCATCATTTCTTATTGAATCTTATCCTAAGCAACTTAGATCAATTAACGTAACTATCTATTCGATCAACATAGCATATCATTTCCGACGTCTCCATCACTTTACATATATGATGAAATCTTGTTACTTCAAATATTCTACTCATTCTCATGATCACCATAGATCATACTATATCTTCATATTTACTCTTATCAGTTACTCGTCTGAATTTCAAATCTGTAACGTACTCATCTTTCTGTGCACCATTCATAGTATGGAATCCTATTGAAGCCATGATATATGGGTATATCCAAATGTGAAACATAACTCTTGAACACATCGTTCTATCTATCATATTGTAAAAAATTCATACAGCTACACCTTACATCATCTCAAACTACTCCTACCCGTAATTATAATCCCCTAATAATCATAATCATATCTAACAAAATTCAACACTGCTGATGATAGAAATAAAGGTAGAAGAAAACATTCTAAAAGGGGTTATAACGCAATTTTAAACTAATCTTTCCAAATGGTAATAAGTGAATAGATGCACTAATGAGGTAACCAAAAGGTATGATACATAGTTGTATGATGTAACGAATCAAGTTTGCGACGAATGGGTTCAGGTGAGGCAAGGATATGGAGTTAGCTTGATCGGGTGGCATAGAGATTAAATGGGAGAATGGTAGGTATGTGTAAAAATGTGAAAATATCCCAATAACGTATATACGAATAGAGAGTAGGTGGTATAAGTTAAAACAGTAGATAAGAAATAGACGAAAGAGTCATGGGTGTAGAGATGTACTGTTTGTTTCGTAAATGGAGATAGATTTTTACAAAAATTTTAAAGTATGAACATGATGAATGCAGAACTCATAAATCAAGGTAGTTGAAGTTCTATTCGATAGATTAAATTTGTATATGATTGGTTGTTTTGAAATCCATTGTAGTATAGTAAGAAAGAAAATGCCAAACATAATCATGATTCACGTCCTTGCGGTCCAGCAGACATGGCCAGGGAAGTGACTAAGCCAGGATCACTTACCCCCAGTCTAGCTAGGGTGATCCAACAAACTTAGCCAAGCACATTGACTGGATCATGGTCCATTGAAGGAAGCTTATCATTCATATACGTGCCATCAACAAAAGGTTTGAAGATAAAGATCTCCATATGTAGAAAGTAAAATAGGATGGTATAGATTAGAAATCATTAAAAATTTAGTGACTAAAATTTTTTTAGCGAAGGAAACTCAAAATCAAAGAATAAATTTAAGTCAGTTGAAAAATATGGGGCCTATTAAAGATTTTTTTATTAAAGAAGTTAAACTGGGCGAGGAATTCCATAGAAGGGATATCGACAGTAGAATCAATATAGTAATGTGGATGATTTAAAAAGGATAATGATGGCCGCCAGGAAGATCACATGGGTCGAAAGTAAGGATTGGAACAGGATGATCAAATAAAAGTACGGGTAGGAAATGACTTGTGAATAAGGCTACGATGGATTTTTAAGGTCATAAAGTGGAATGTAAAATGAAGGGAGATTAAAAATCAATGATATATGACGTCCCCTAGATTTAGCAATGTGTAGTCAGAACAGGGATACCAGATTTAAATATTTATAACCGCAAGCGCACGGTGTTGTAGTGTGGCTTAGGGGTCGAACACGAGGAGGCGTGTGATGTGCTTGTTGTTAAACAGGAACCGGATCACCCGGTTGGTGAGCTAGCCCTATCACTAGGTAGGTTGTCACGAAATGAAACTACGAAAGATGAAAGATATAAAAAGCAACCCAGGACTTTGGTTTCTACCCTATCGTGTGTTCTCTCTATTACGACCGGCGGATAAGAATACGATCGGATTCTAGAGTTTAGTGGGGAGACGTTGCCTCTAAAAGTGATACCTAGCGTCACATGGGCCCGATATTTCGGTCGATGCCCAGAATGATACGCTAGGTCTACCCAGATTTGGACGGTGGGCATTCCCATGTCCATTAGCACCGATCGACTCCGGGAGCACTAAGCTCGCAACGATTACTCCCAACATTTCATCTTGCCGTTCCCACGTGCTAAGAATCAATGTCTACGCTAGGGGTGTGAGCTGTGGCTAGGGGTTCAAACGCCAGTTTTATTTTCCCTTGGCCCGACAGTCAGAGGCGGTCTTTCTCCCGTCAATGACAATAAAATGCCCCGTATAACCATCTAAATCTCTATATCCTATCGAAACCCTAGTCCTATGGTCTTTCTAGAGAGAACCCACGAAAGGGTTTCCACCAACATCCCAGATTAGGAAACTACTCACAATTCATTTCAAGAGATTCAATAACACAAAATTCAGCCATTAAAATTAAGATCAAGCAATAGAGAACTAGAGCAAACAATAGTATTAAAACAATATCAAAGTGCCAAGTCAATCGGAGAACTTACAAAACAAGTTAAATTCGCAGCCACCAAAATCCCTAAAAACAGCTCAAAATGGGGATTCATTTCTGGGAAAAACCTAGGGCTATATATATAATAAACGTCGAACCGATCGCTTGAAGCATCAACCGATCGGTTGAGATGAGCGTTGAATCGGTCTTCAACTTCTGCGATACATCACCCGATCAATGAACCGATTGGGTGATGTCGTTGGGGTCTTGAGCTGTGAAGAAATGCTACAGGTGAACCGATCGGTTGACAAGTCAACCGATCGGTTGGAATTCAGCTCCAAAAATAGAGAACACTGCGGCCACTACCTGATCACTGAACCGATCGGGTGGGATCTGCTTCATTGCTTGCTCTTGATCGGGTCTGATATGCATGCACGAACCGATTGGTTGGAACTGTCCAACTGATTGGTTGAGGGTTGATTCTTGATATGAGTTGACGTATGGCCCTCAGGATCTCATGCAACACCTCCCGTTGCTCCGGGGACTCATGATACTTGCTTTATATGTCCCCTACGCTGGAAATCTCCTGCAATAGCACAAAAAACACAAAGAAAGTGAAAAGAAACTAAAAATCACAAAAGAATAGATATGAAACAACGGAAATCAACGAAAAATCACGAAGAAGACGTGCGTGAATATATAAAATATAAACGCAAGTCAAAATCTCCCAAGCTGAACCCTTCCTCGTCCTCGAGGAAGACGAGTGAGAGTAGGAGCCCGGAGGGAAACATAGAAAGGAAGAAACAGAAAAAGAAAGCAGAATCCTAGATCACCCGTCAGAGCCAAGGAAAACAAACTCACTACACTAAGCAAGCATGCGATAAACATATCACTAAACCCATGAACATGAGTCCATACAAGTGTCGTAGGTCCACGTGGTGAAGTGCAAGTGAGTGTGGTCGTGAGCTAGTAGATGGTGTAACTATCTAAATTGTGCAATAACGCTCCATATACACATACCCAAGAAATGACCCAAATATTGATTCAATTCGAATTAGCGGCAAAATATAGCACAAGCATGCATGAGAATAGAGTAGGAAGAGAAGCATATCATGTATCGGGGACTCTACTGCTAGGAACTAGGAGATCACCGCACGAGTGTCAAGACGATTGCTAGAAAAATCCTATGCCAAGCGTGTTCGAAAACGAAGGGGGTTGAGTATGTGTGGAGTAGAACACTTGGTACAAACTCTCGCCTTCCCTTTATTCATGGTGGATATGAATAATATTCACAACGGGAATTTTTTTTTGGGTTTTGGGTATTTGTATATATATTTTTGGATTTTTGGCTATACATATTTTTTTCTCTTTTTTTCTTTTATCTCTCTCTTTTTTTTGGATTTTTGGATTTTGGCAAAAATGTGTACTCTCCCAAGTGGGAGAACGGTATATGACGAGGGGATTTGCACCAAGTAAAACAAAAAAGAATTCGAATTCTAAACACTTGGCAAAAGAAAAATTTTCGCAAATCAGAACATAAGCAAAATGGGTTATCCTAGTCCTATTGGTAGAGTCCCGACACATACGATTTGAAGAGTAATATATATTCGAAATACCGCATATTCGAAATTGAAGCATGCGAGTTTAGGGGTCATCCAAGGACAGGTATATAAATCAAAATCACAATGTAGAAGCACACCAACTAGCTAGTCACAACAGACAACTCACACAAAAGCAAGTGAACCCACAGAGCATGAAATGCAATAGGACTCGGCTTCCTAGGGTTAGTGAAAGTGATTATCGTAGCTAAGCTATGTGTGTGTGTGTGTGGGGTTCTGTGGCAGTTCATCATGTGGGGTCATCTCTAGGAGAGGGAGAATAAAAAAGAAGGAAAGAAAAAGAAAAACACGATAAAATGACTCAAAACGATGAAAAGGACACAACTGACGCACAAAGTGCGACTCCCCCAAGATGAATCTTGCATTGCCCTCAATGCAATAGTAATAAAAGTGGGAGGGCAACGGAATAAGGGAGGGAAGTATGCACCGACAAATAAACGTGAAAAACATGGAAGACACACAAGACGAAATAGAAAAATAAAGAAAATAGACACTCAAACCAAATATACCAAAAACACATACACACAAACACATATAAATAGGCACACACCAACGACATGACACGACAACAGGCACAAAAATTGAATTTCCCCAAGCTGATCATGACAATGCTAGCAAAAATGTGTGATCAAGATGATGAAGAATACGTGGCTAGGGGGAAAAATCAGAAAAAAGGACAATCATGGTGCAGGAGAGGCAGTCTCCTCATCCTTCTCGGAAGAGATGTAACGGGTGTGGGCGGGAGAGGTGACAGGTGTGCGGAGAAGTAGGAAAGGAGGAGGAGATGGAGGATGGATGGGCGAAGTGGTGGTGTGAATGATGGATGGTGTGTCGGTGGTGGAGGGAGGTGGAAAGGAAGCGACGATCGATGAGGATGGTGTGGGTAGCGATCTCGCGTGCATAGCGGTCAGCATCCTGCGACGTGAGTAGGAGGCGGTGATAGAAGTGAATGGTGGCGGAAGTGGTGGGTCTGTGGTGGTCGATGGAGATGAAGTGGCGGGAATGGAAATGGTGGTGGTGGGAGGGCATGATCGTCAAGGGGGTGATGGGGGAGGTGACGGGGGTGGAGTAGCTAGAGAAGGACCGTGAATCTGTGTAAGAAGGCGGAGAATAGCGGCCACGTTTCTCTCGAGTGCGAAGAAACGTGGGTGAGAAAGGAAGGAAGTGGATGGGTCTGAGGAGGTAGAGGTGGATGCGCCAGCGCACAGAGCTTCCATCTCGGCCTCAAGAGCGAGGCGAGCGGAGGTGGCCCGTCTGACAGCAGAAGTGGTGCCAGCGGTGTGGTCATACCGGCATCGGAGGCTAGGCCTAAGAGGGCCGTAGTGAGTGCCTCAGAAGAAACAGGGATATCAACCGGGGTGGCGACACTAAGTCTAGCCCTGGGGTCTCCTCTGAACGCAGGGATGTCCTGCTCGCCCAAGTGGACGGCAGGGGAAGGTGGTCGAGGTGCATCAGGCCGAGGAAACTGTAGATGTAACCCCCCCTACAAACTCAGGATCAGGAGGAAACGACCAATCTGCCTCGAGATGAATAGACATGCAGCCATGATTTGTCAAAATGGTATATGGCACATGGGGTGGCCGTAGTTAAAGCAAAATGACCGATGTCTCGTGGCCGTATCATCTGTGTGTGCCGCATGACATAAAGATCTAGTTGTGTAGATCCTTGGGCACGAGGCAAATCGGGGGGAATGACGATGTTAAAGGGAGGATGCTGTGCAATGAGAGTAATGAAGCCGCCGTAGCAATACTTACCTTTGTTTGCACGGCTGATATCAATGAGCTTTTGAATTAGCCACGTAGCGGCGTTAATGCATACGCACGGGGCCTCGAAGGAAATCCCGTCAACACCGGGAATGAATGGAAAAGTCATTGCCCAAATGATAAAAAGATCTGGGATGGTCACGGTATCGGACTCATCCCTAGGAAAGAAAGCGCTCGATATGATACGGTGGGCGAGACGGAAGACATGGTGGATTATGGAAGAGGCTTTGGCCTTGCCTCAAGGAAAATGGTTGTGGAGAGTGAGGCGTCCCCAAAAGTGGTCGACATCGAAGTCGCGATGCAATTCATAGGGGAGGAGGGTGCCCTCAAGATTTGGAAAACCGAAGATATCGTTAATTGTGGTCGAGGGGACACAGAAATTTCGGTTTCTATGTCGAAAATCGACGACTAACACCTCCTCAGTTTTAACGGAAGATAGAAATTCTAGGGTGAGAGATGGGTAGGATCGTGCATGGGCGTGTAAGAAACCTAGCCAACCAAGGTTTGCGAATAAGGTCTCGACTCTGGAGAAAACTCCGAGATCGAGTAGAGTTTGAGCGTGTGCAAATTTGGTGGCTAAGTGAGATCTTTGGTTGAGTCGAAAATATAAGTCTTTGTGGTCCTGACTCAAGAAACAGACTCCCTGTGGTCCCATCAGTGGGTCCACCACAGGTATGACGGGTTGGGGTGGTGGCTGGGTAGGCGGAGGAGGACCACGTCCGCGTGTGGAACGTGTGGATTTGTGTCTCTTGCGAGACGGCTCCTCTTCCTCTATGATGCACTTACCCTTGTCCTTATCTTTTGCCATGATTGTGTTGATGTATATGCAAGATTATATGAGTGTGCACACAACCAATGACAAAGGAGCAAAATAATAATACTTGAGTAAAGTAAAAATTGAGCTAAGGAGCGAGTGTACCAAGTATCGAGGCGATTCCTTGCTTGCAAAAGATCCCACGCAGTACGATGGAATGATTAGGGAAGCCGTCGCACACTATTCCAACAAGAACAATTTTTCGAAATTTTTTGGGGTTTAGGGCTAGTCTTTGGGTGATTTTTGGATCGAACATGGTTGATGGGAGGGGATTAAGAGCGGGGAAGTAGTGGATGAAGTGAGGAAAAGAGATTGGGAGTAATGGGAGTGAGGAGGAGTTCGATTGAGAAGGAGGGGAAAAAGAACCGCTCGAAACTGAGAAGTCGAAATCAGGTGAATGAAGTCGGTTGGGGGGATGGGTATTTATAGGGTTAAGCGAACCGATCGGTTGACAAGTCAACCGATCGGTTGGGTTGATTTTCGAAAAACAGCTGTTGGATAGCAGCTACAGGTGAACCGATCGGATGAGATTTAACCCGATCGGTTGACCATTCCTCAAAATTCCCGAGGGCTCTGTCTTCTCCACCCGGTCAGCGAACCGATCGCTGCTTCTATCAACCGATCGGTTGAACTTTCACCAATATTTCCCGAGGGCTCTGTCATATTCACCCGGTCTGCGACCCGATCTCCAATTTGGTTAACCGATCGGTTCGCTCTTCTTCAGAAATATGCCACTTATTGAAACCAACCAATCGATCAGTTGATGCATGAATCGATCGGTTGGAGCAATTCCTGCACAAAGATAAAAAGTCATCTAAGTATCCCAACAAAGATTCCCATAGCAGTATTTATTCGCGAAAATTAGTAAACTAATCCTATAAACAACGAGAAAAGTTCAGAGCATGGGTTGCCTCCCATGAAGCGATGTTGTTTATAGTCGTTTGCTCGACTCCCGATATATGATCTTCAGGGGGGTTGGTGCGGGTGATGCCCAATGATTGGCATCCTTTCAGCTTTTGGGGTAGGGGTTCCTTTTGTTGACAGAGGCGAAAGGTGAATTGTCTTAATGACTCTCCCGCTAGTGATGTCTGGGGGCTTTTCCCTCATTTTGGCATCAACCGCCACTCTTCTCAGGATCCGGACTTCATCAGCTGTGAGCTCCATGGGCTCTTTTCCTTTGCTCTTTGCCAGTGCAACCTTCCTAAATCTGGGGGGAGTCGTCCAGGAGACACATACTTCTTCAGCTACTACTACTTCTTCCAATCCAATGTGCTCCACAAGGCCTTCTAAGCCATCGGGGGGTTCCTTGAAAGAACTTCCCAAGATCCTGCCTCAACAATTCTCTCTTCCTCAACCTCCAGCAGATTGCACCTTTGTTCCTCCAGCGGAGACTTCATTGATAATGCCAGGTCAAACTCTACTTTCTGATCTCCCACATTCAGTGACAGCTTCTCTTTCTTGACGTCTATGAGTATGCCTGCGGTCGCCATAAAGGGTCTCCCGAGGATAATCGGGGTATGATTATCTTCAGGCATGTCCATCACTACGAAGTCGACTGGCACTGCACACTGCCGACATTGACGGGTAATTCGTCTACTACCCCCACTGGGTATTTTACCGATCTGTCTGCCAGCTGCAGAGTCATCCCGGTGGGTTCATGGTCGCCCATATTTATCCTCTTGTATAGAGACATGGGCATCAGACTAACGGTTGCACCCAAGTCAACGAGCGCCCTATTGATTGATACCTCCCCAATTAAGCACGGGATAGAAAATCTCCCGGGGTCCTTCAGTTATGGGGGATTCGCTCGTTGAATTAGAGCGCTGCACTCTGCCGTAAGGACAACCTTCTTTTTCCTTATCCCCTTTGTTACTAAATACTTCAGAAATTTTGTGTATGAGGGGATGGTTTCGATTGCCTCCAGAAAGGGGATTTGCAGACTCAAGTCCTTCACCATTTCAAAAAACTTGCCGTACTTCTCATCGATTTTTGCTTTGGAAAGCCTTTATGGGAATGGCAATGTAGGCTTGAAGACCCTCAAGTTGTTCTCCTCATTTTTCTTCTTCTCTTCAGAAACTCCATCCGAAGTTATGAGGTTCAACGCCGAAGCTCCATCGTCATTTACCTTCAGATCTGGTCTCTCATCGACCAATGGTGCTCCGGGTTCTTTCACGGCCTCTCGCGTCGGAATCTGCGTACCACTCCTCAAGACTATTGCTGTGACATTTGCTTGACCTTGCGTCAAGGCTAGTGTTTGATTGGGTCCCCTTGGGTTCACTTCTGGCTGCCCCGATAATTGCCATTGTGTCTTTTGAAGATTGGCCACATGCAACCCCAGTTGGGTCACTTGATCTGCCAAAGTCTTCTGCCCAATCTGCAGCTGAAGGTTGATCTTCTCCTGATTTGTTATATATTGAGTAAGGAGGTTCTCGACCGGAGAGACCACCCGTTGCTGATTGTATTGTTGCTGCTGGGGCGGGGGCTACTGATTTCTGGGAGGGAACTGCTGATATATCTGCTGCTGAGGTGGAGGTGGTGATATAACTGTTGATGCTGCTGAGGGGGCTGATATAACTGTCGCTGAGGTTGTTGGGGCTACTGGTAGGGTGCCCTATAGCTGAAGTTTGGGTGGTTCCGGTTGTTAGGAGAATACGCCAGATTTGAACTTGTCCTTGATGGATAGGGTGCGTTACCCATGGGGTTATAGAAAAGGGCACTCGCTTGATCCACTGGTGCTGAGATATCTCTACCATCAAAGTCTCCCAAGACTTCAGCTTCTACCGCTGCCACATGCTGAGTGTTTGCGCCACTGGCCCCTACCATGAATGCTGAGATCTGGGTGGAAAGCAAATCAAATTTGCTAGACAGTTTGTCAACTTCCTCTACCCGATGCATTCCTCCAGATTTAGGTGTGGCGCGCTCGTCGCTCCACCTTTCATTGTTTGATGCCATTTCTCTAGAATATTTCCGGCATCTTCTTCATTCCTTGACATGAAGGACCCTCTAGCTGCGACATCCATTGAGGACTTTTGGTCGTCCCTCAACCCATTGTAGAACAAGGTGATAATTTTCCATCTGGGGAGCTCATGGTGAGGGCATTTTCATTGCATCTCTTTAAACCTCATCCATGCCTCATGCAAGGATTTGTGGCTGGCTTGGGAGAAGGAGGAGATCTCGCTCCTCGGCTTCATTATCTTCCCCAGGGGAAAGAACTTGTTTAGGAACTCATTGATAGCTTCTCCCAAGTTGTAAATGTATTGGGGTCCTTACCCTTCAGCCATTGCTTTGCCTTTTCCCGCTGAGAAAAGGGGAACAATCTCAACTGGATGGCTTCAACTGACACGCCATTGATTCTGAAAGTGTCGCGCTTCTCCAGAAATGAGTCCAGGTGCTTGATTGGGCTCTCCATATGAGCTCCTGAAAACTGGTCCTGTTGGATCCAAGTCACTAACGATGGCTTCAGCTCGAAATTTCCGGTCGTAATGGCCAGAGGTCGGATGCTGGACATGGACCCGATGGATGACATCGAGTACTCAAGCAAGGACTTCTGAGGAGTGATATTTGAAGGGTTTTCGATGTCCAAGGGCTCTCTTTCGACTAGTGCATTATCCGTCCTTCGTCCTACTTAAGAGCGAAGGCCGGACAACCTTACACAAAATAACGCAGCGGAAGAGAAAATAAAGAGGAAAAATTTATATAAACATTTTATATAAACTAGCCCTATCAGCATAAAACCCAAGCCAAGAAAATGCTACTATCCCGGGGTTGGGTCCAGACCAACCCCTGAGGATACTACTATCTAATTAACTACTGTAGCTACTGCAATTAAAATAACGCACATTAATTAAAACTACGGTTGAGAAAACTCAACATACCCGTAACTCTTGCCTTGCAGCAAAAGTGTTACCGAAGGCAATCAATTGCCCTTCCCACATTAGCCGCTACGATCCCAGCAACTGCTTGCGCCGATCCCAGCAACTTCTGGTCGCCGAGCCAACCACTTGCTCTAGAAAGTTTCACGCGAGTGAAACATCCGCCTAAATTTCAGATCTGAATCCAAACTCCTTTGCGGCTTTGCTAGAGCCCTCAGGAGCAAGGCAGAAATTTATAGCGAGAGGAGAAATATTAATTTAAGTCTAGATCCAAGCGTGCTCCAACATTTACGAGAGCCACTCAGATCTAGAGCTTGGGACGAGTTTTGAGGAGGAGAGCAGACCCCTATTTATATAGGCGGCGGACTCTCCCTTTTCTCAAAATCCGATGTGGGACTATTAATTTGAGTTAATTAAAATCAAGTTAGTTTGCACTTCACAAAGTACAAACTTCCGTGAATTTTAACTCACTCACCGTTGAACTTCAGGATTGATACAACCTATCAATTCGAAGGGTGTTCAACGGTGAACGCATAGGAAAAAACCGTTCGTCAATCGGAGTTCGTTTGACCCTCCAATTGACCGCTCAAAGTTCATCCCATGGCTAGTTTTTCGCAAAAACTAAGCCGTCAAAAACTGCCCAACTTAGGTTTCAGAAAACCTATTCTGCGGGGCCCACCAGGCCAGCTGGACGAGCCCAGACCAGGTTCAGAACCTGGTCTGGGCGCGCCCAGACTGGCGCGCCTAAACTGGGCGCCTGGCCCAGTCAGGCCAGGCGCCCAGGCCCAGGCGCCTGGGCGCCTGGGCGCCCAGGCCCTGGCTTGGGCCGGGCGCCCAGGCCCGGGCGCTCAGGCCTGGTCAGCCTGGGCTGTGCCTGGGTCCAGCCAAGCGCCCAGGCCAGACCCAGTCTGGACTGGGTCAGCTTGGACTGACCCGTCTTTTGGGCATATCTTGAGCATTTGGCGTCCGATTTGGACGCCGTTCGAACCTGGGCGTAGACCGGGACATTCCCGTCTTACCCGTTAGCTTTTCCTTACGTTTATATAATTAAATGTTGTTTTAAAATATGTAAAACACATTTAATCTATTTTTCATCATATGCAATTTAGTCCCTATCTCGGCTTAAATTATCATTTGCATCAAATACAAATGATCTGAGGGCATATTTCTCTACATCTCCCACTTGCACTCAGGATCATTTATCCCGAATGCTGGAGACTATTGCAAACATCCTTTTGCAATACTTTGTCCCTTGCATCAAATGCAAATTATTCTCCCTAACTAATTTCTACCTATTACTAGACGAAGATCGCACTCTGTGTGAGACCCTACAGCCTGACCCTACTACAGGTTTGGGTTCGTGACCCTAGACGGCAGTGACCACGAGCAGTAGTTGCCGTCCCTGTTTCGACATCATAATTATGTGGTTTAACCCATTGACAAAAATCGTCGGGACTACCAAGACTGTATCCGTGATGAATACCGCAGTTTTAATCCTTTCGTCAAGACTATGTTTTTTATTCAAGTTTAGGGTATGGTAACATGTCAACCCCACCAACTTGAAACCGGTCAGTTACATCGGTCTTTAGTTAAATACATGTTGAACTTCTTTCAACATACTTTGATCAAAGATTTTCACTAAAGCACCGAACCAACACATACAACACTAACTCTCCTTAATGAGAGAGACGAATCCTTTCTAAGACACAACTCCCTCCACACGCTTCAAGTGCCACCCAACCAAAATCCTTTCGACAAGTAAAGCCTTGAAGCTAGGAAAATGATCTAAGTGACACCATTCACATGCAGGTTCGTTCAATGTCCTCAAGTCATAGGACCAACTTGCCTATCAATACTAAAAGTTATCATTGACATTTTAAATTAAGTTTAACCAAATGATAACCGTTTATGAGTCGTTCAGTGAACTCATTCTCTAATGAGCACCTGTGTCTTGTTTCTGACTTCACCAAGTCAAACGATTACGAGTTCATCGTTACTAATCTATAGTGAATACAAAGACACAATGGTCTTATCGATGTGTCGATATCCTCTTCTCGACATATCAATGACCACGAACATGTTTAAGACTTTAAGCTCCAATCGGTAAAAACACTTTCTCATAATCGTGATCTTCATCAAGATAAGTGTATACCTTGCTGTAAGTCTAAGGAAATTATCTAAGTATATAAGATATCACAAATGCACAAAGATAATTAGATACCAATAATTTTATTTTATTCATGAATAAGATGTTTTTCAAGACAATGTGCCTCATAGGCATACAACTCTCAAAACATCTACCACTCACTACAAGGCCCACTCTTTATGGTATTTCATACCGCTTTTACACATTAGTTTCTCCAAACGATCACGTGTAAGGGCCTTTGTAAATGGATCAGCTAAATTCTCTTCAGACGAGACTCTGAGGATTTCTATGTCCTTCCTCCTCTCAATATCACATATCAAGTGATATTTTCGAAGAATGTGTCTGGATCTCTTGTGGAATCTGGGTTCTTTGACCAAGCTCATTGTGGCATTGTTATCACAATACAACGGTATTGGATCTATAACAGTAGGCACCACTCCTAGCTGGCTCACAAATTTCCTAATCCAGACAGCTTCCTTTACTGCATCATTGGCCGCTATATATTCGGCCTCCATAGTTGAATCAGCAACAGTATCTTGCTTTGAACTTCTCCAGCTCACTGCACATCCGTTGAGAGTGAAAATGTATCCTGAAATTGAGTTGCTGTCATCTACGTCACTCTGAAAGCTGGAATCCGTGAAGCCCTCAATCTTGAGTTCTTCACTTCCATAAATCAAAACTAGATCTCTTGTTCTTCGCAAGTACTTGAGAATCGTCTTGACTGCTTTCCAGTGTTCTTCTCCATAGTTAGACTGATATCGACTTACTGCACCTAGTGCAAAAGCGACATCAGGTCTGGTACATATCATGTAATACATGATCGATCCAACTACCGAAGCATATGTATTATTGCTCATGCATTCTCTTTCCAAGTCAGTCTTTGGAGACATCTTCTTGCAAAGACTTATTCCGTGATTTGCGGGTATAAACCCACCTTTACTGTTTTCCATGTTAAACCGTTTTAACACAGTATCAATGTACCTAGATTGGGAGAGTCCTAGCATCCTTTTAGATCTATCTCTATAGATCTTCACACCTAGTATGTAGGATGCTTCTCCCAAATCTTTCATGGAGAAGTTAGTTGATAACCAATCCTTAACAGACTTCAACATTGGTATGTTGTTACCTATTAAGAGAATGTCATCAACATAAAGTACGAGGATGACTAAATTGTTTCCATTGGTTTTCTTATAAACGCATGGCTCATCTTCATTTTTAATAAAATCAAACTCTTTGACCGTATTATCAAATCGAATGTTCCAGCTCCTGGATGCTTGCTTCAATCCATAAATGGATCTATGCAGTCTACACGCTTTCCCTTTGCTCCCACTGACTTCGAAACCTTCCGGCTGAGACATGTAAATATGCTCTTCTAAATCACCATTTAGAAATGCAGTTTTTACATCCATCTGCCAGATTTCGTAGTTGTGATAGGTAGCAATAGCGAGTACGATCTGGATGGATTTATGCATGGCTACGGGCGAGAAAGTTTCGTCATAATCTACACCTAGAATCTGATGATAACCCTTCGCAACAAGTCTAGCCTTGTACGTTTCTATTTTTCCATCTGCACCGATCTTCCTTTTGAAGATCCATTTGCAGCCAATAGGAACACTTCCCTTGGGCACATTCTCTAAAGTCCAAACTTTATTAATGTGCATGGAATCCATCTCAGATTTCATTGCATCCAGCCATTTCTTAGAGTCTTTACTCTGAATGGCTTCTTGGAAGCTAATAGGATCATCTTCAACTAAGATGATATCCTCAACTCCTCCATCTACGAGAAATCCGTAGTATCTTTCTGGAGCTCGAGGAATCCTATTTGACTTCCTAATAATTGCTTCAGGAGCATTAGGCTCTGCCTCTCCCACTGGTTCGGCGATCTGTTCATGTGTTGATTCAGTCTCTAGACTTTCGTCCAGTTCTATTACCTCGCCATTAGACTCCTTCACAAGGAATTCCCTTTCAAGAAAGGTGGCGTGTTTGGACACAACAATATTTTGTTGTTCCTGGTGATAGAAAATGTGTCCCGTCGAGTGACTAGGATACCCAATGAATCTACACATAACAGACCTATCCTCCAGTTTATCTGGATTAAGCTTCTTGACATACGCAGGACAACCCCATACCTTAATATGCTTAAGGTTTGGTTTCTTCCCGTTCCATATCTCATATGGTGTCATTGGCACGGATCTAGATGGAACTCTATTAAGGATATGGGTAGCAGTTTCTAGGGCATATCCCCAAAGGGAGATAGGTAACTCAGAGTCACTCATCATGGATCGAACCATGTCTAACAAGGTATGATTCCTTCTCTCTGACACACCATTATGTTGAGGTGTGTAAGGAGGAGTGATCTGAGAGAGAATCCCATTCTCTTTTAGATGCGCAAGGAATTCATGGCTCAAGTATTCTCCTCCTCGATCAAATCAAAGAATTTTAATACCTTTGCCCGTCTGTTTTTCAACTTCGTTACGATACTCTTTGAATCACTAAAATGTATCAGACTTGTGCTTCATCAAGAACACATGTCCGAACATAGAGTGATCATCAGTAAATGCAACAAAGTATGAATAACCTCCTTTCGCTAAAGTAGACATTGGTCCACATACATCAGAATGTACTAGACCCAAGAGTTCACTAACTCTTTCACCTTGACCCGCAAAGGGAGTTTTAGCCATTTTACCTTTGAGACAAGACTCGCAAGTGTCGAATGACTCATAATTCGAGAGGTCAAGAGACCCCTCTTTATGCAACTTGTTAAGTCTTTTTTCTCCGATATGGCCTAGTCTACAATGCCAAAGGAAAGTTTCATTAAAACTAGATTCCTTACGTTTTCGTGTGTTAACACTTAACACAACGTCATTAGACAGAGTGTATACACCATTATTCATAGTTCCAAATCCCAGTAATTTATCATTAAAGAAAATGTTCATAACAGATTCATCAATGGTAAATTTATATCCGTCTTTGGCCAAAGCCGAAATGGAAATAATGTTGCATAGGAAATTTGGTATATAATAACATTGTTTCAAAAACAATGTGGCACCGTTTGCCAAGGTGTGCTTTAGGTCTCCTACAGCTTTAGCAGCTACATTAGCTCCATTACCGACTTGAAGAACTATTTCGTCTTTTCTTAAGTTTCTAAATGTGCTCATACCTTGTAAAGAATTACAAATATGAGTACCAGCACCAGTATCCAATACCCATGCGTTAGAAGTTACAGAATGGACTATACTCTGTATAACTAATACCTTAGAAGTCGAGACATCAATATGTCCTTTCTTCTCTCCGTTAAGCCCAGAGTTTTCTAAGCAATCAATATTTAAACCAGTCAATTTATTATTCAGGATAAGATTCATATTTGATTTTATGCTGCAAAAGACATAGAATTAATTTAGTGTAATTCATGATAAAATTATATAGTTAATATGGTTTTTAATTAACTATGGTCTCCCACTATTTTACGATCATTCTCTGAAATGAACGAATTTTAATATTTAAAAAATAGTGAAAGAGGGATCCAATCATCCTGAACCTCACAACCTTGAGGAGACTCAACAAGTTGATTGGTTCCATGATTGGTAGACTAACTCTTAGTCAATCACATCACATGTGACTTCCTTTCGATTTTTACCCACATTCACTTATGATCTTGAGGAGACTCAACAAATCATAATGACTGGTCTAGTCAGACCCTTGATTTCGTGTATAGATTTGACTTAGATCGATGCTCGAGGAGACCCGACGTATCGATTTGGGTCAAGTCTAGACTACATCACATGTATGTTGGAGTTTGTTCCTTAAAGAAAAACATGACATAGCTTGAGGAGACTCAACAACTATAATTGTCTTCTTTGAGTTACCAAGCTCCAAAATCAAGGAGGGATACGAATTAATCTTAATAAGATTTATAACGCATTGACTAGATATAACCAAAACTAACACATTTTATTATTAGCAACTTTGCGGTACAAGCGGGCATGACCAGGGTTAGGGCCGGGCAGGATCACTTGCGCCCAGCAAAGCTGAGTCGATCCACAACACCTTCCCTAACTACCTTACCATACCATTCTCCATTGAAAGTGCTAATGATAAAAATGTGTTATATTGATTTAATCCGGTTGTTATGATTTATTTAACTAGTTAATCCTTTCAACTAGTTATAACCTATAATTCAAAATTATTAGGATGTGTTTCATAACTTTTATTAGAATCCTATCAACTATAAGATTTTAAGAAATCACATCAAAATTGTTTCAACAAACAAGGGACAATCCTAATCATTCATTAGGACGTGTTATTTAAAATATTGTGAACAACATTTTAAAACATAGCCAAAGCTAGTCATTTAAATTTAATCAAATTAGAGATTTAAATGAATTTTAATGGCTAACCCAACAAATCTTTCTTTTAGCAATTATCAAATAAAAGCAAAAGAAACATAAAGTCATTAATTATCACATAATGAAAAAAAAGATCTAATCTTGGTTTTCAAAACAATTTTCGAAAAATTTGAAAAAACCAACATATAATTAGTGTAAGACTAACTACAAGTTTTAATGCATAAAACCATCGCATAGTTAGAAAAAAATGCATAGAAAACTTTCAAGTTTTAATCACATGCATTTCATAAAAGCAGTATATAGATAGTCTATGTAGCCTGGCTCTGATACCACTGAAGGGTTTTCGATGTCCAAGGGCTCTCTTTCGACTAGTGCATTGTCCGTCCTTCGCCCTACTTGAGAGCGAAGGCCAGACAACCTTGCACAAAATAACGCAGTGGAAGCGAAAATAAAGAGGAAAAATTTATATAAACATTTTATATAAACTAGCCCTATCAGCATAAAACCCAAGCCAAGAAAATGCTACTATCCCGGGGTTGGGTCCAGACCAACCCCTGAGGATACTACTATCTAATTAACTACTGCAGCTACTGCAATTAAAATAACGCACATTAATTAAAACTACGGTTGAGAAAACTCAACATACCCGTAACTCTTGCCTTGCAGCAAAAGTGTTACCGAAGGCAATCAATTGCCCTTCCCGCATTAGCCGCTACGATCCCAGCAACCGCTTGCACCGATCCCAGCAACTTCTGGTCGCCGAGTCAACCACTTGCTCCAGAAAGTTTCACGCGAGTGAAACCTCCGCCTAAATTTCGGATCTGAATCCAAACTCCTTTGCGGCTTTGCTAGAGCCCTCAGGAATAAGGCAGAAATTTATAGTGAGAGGAGAAATATTAATTTAAGTCTAGATCCGAGCGTGCTCCAACATTTACGAGAGCCACTCAGATCTAGAGCTTGGGACGAGTTTTGAGGAGGAGAGCAGACCCCTATTTATATAGGCGACGGAATCTCCCCTTTTCTCAAAATCCGATGTGGGACTATTAATTTGAGTTAATTAAAATCAAGTTAGTTTGCACTTCACAAAGTGCAAACTTCCGTGAATTTTAACTCACTCACCGTTGAACTTCAGGATTGATACATATCAATTCGAAGGGTGTTTAACGGTGAACGCATAGGAAAAAACCGTTCGTCAATCGGAGTTCGTTTGACCCTCCAATTGACCGCTCAAAGTTCAGCCCATGGCTAGTTTTTCGCAAAAACTGAGCCGTAAAAAACTGCCCAACTTAGGTTTCAGAAAACCTATTCTGCGGGGCCCACCAGGCCAGCTGGACGAGCCCAGACCAGGTTCAGAACCTGGTCTGGGCGCGCCCAAACTGGGCGCCTGGCCCAGTCAGCCTGGGCTATGCCTTGGTCCAGCCAGGCGCCCAGGCTGGATCCAGTCTGGCCTGGGACAGCTTGGACTGACCCGTCTTTTGGGCATATCTTGAGCATTTGGCGTCCGATTTGGACGCCGTTCGAACCTGGGCGTAGACCAGGACATTCCCGTCTTACCCGTGAGCTTTTCCTTACGTTTATATAATTAAATATTGTTTTAAACTATGTAAAACACATTTAATCTATTTTTCATCATATGCAATTTAGTCCCTATCTGGGCTTAAATTATCATTTGCATCAAATACAAATGATCTGAGGGCATATTTCCATACAATATTTTCTCCCATGTTGGTAGCAATCTCTTCCCTTCTTCTTTTCTCGGCGTTCAAACGCCTCACGGTGGCGTTAATCTCTAGATCTAGAGGAACTAAGTCGTTAAGACTTCTTGAGTTCCTGTGCATGAAAAATCAAGAAACACCCGTGAAGAGCGTATGGTATAACGCCATATAAAAACAAATAGTAAAGAATAAAAAAATAAAAATAAAAAATGTAGAATGTGAAAATTTTCACAAGGTGAGGATGTGACTAGTCTCGGGGTTAACAGGGTCCTAACTGAAACAAGCACGTTGCCTCCCCGGCAACGGTGCCATAAAGCTTTACGTCCACTATATTTAGCAATGTGTAGTCGGAACGTGGATACCAGATTTAAATATTTATAACCTCAAGCGCACGGTGTTGTAGAGTGGCTTGGGAGTCAAACACGGGGAGGCGTGTGATGTGCTTGTTGTCAAACAGGAACCAGATCACCCAGTCGGTGAGCTAGCCCTATCGCAAGGTAGGTTGTCACGAAATGAAACTACGAAAGATGAAAGATATAAAAAGCAACCCAGGACTTTGGTTTCCACCCGACCGTGTGTTCTCTCTATTACGACCGGCGGATAGGAATACGATCGGATTCTAGAGTTTAGTGGTGAGGCATTGCCTCTAAAAGTGATACCTAGCGTCACATGGGCCCGATATTCCGGTCGATGCCCAGGATGATATGCTAGGTCTACCTGGATTCGGATGGTGCGCATTCCCATGTCCATTAGCGCCGACTGACTCTGGGAGCACTAAGCTCGCAACGATTACTCCCGACATTTCATCTTGCCGTTCGCACGCGCTAAGAATCAATGTCTACGCTAGGGGTGTGAGCTATGGCTAGGGGTTCAAATGCCAGTTTTATTTTCCCTTGGCCCGACGGTCAGAGGCGATCTTTCTCCCATCAATCAGAATAAAACACCCCGTGTAACCATCTAAATCTCTATATACTATTGAAACCCTAATCCTATGGTCGTTCTAGAGAGAACACACGAAAGGGTTTCCACCAACGTCCCAGATTAGGAAACTACTCACAATTCATTGCAAGAGATTCAATAACACAAAATTCAGCCATTAAAATTAAGATCAAGCAATAGATAACTAGAGCAAACAATAGTATTAAAACAATATCAAAGTGCCAAGTCAATCGGAGAACTTACAAAACAAGTTAAATTCGCAGCCGCCAAAATCCCTAAAAACTGCTCAAAATGGGGATTCGTTTCTGGGAAAAACCTAGGGCTATATATATAATAAACATCCAACCGATCGCTTGACGCATCAACCGATCGGTTGAGACGAGCGTTGAATCGGTCTTCAACTTCTGCGATACATCACCCGATCACTGAACCGATCGGGTGATGTCGTTGGGGTCTTGAGCTGTGAAGAAATGCTACAGGTGAACCGATCGATTGACAAGTCAACCGATCTGTTGAAATTCAGCTCCAAAAACAAAAAACACTGTGGCCACCACCCGATCACTGAACCGATCGGGTGTGATATGCTTTATTGCTTGCTCCTGATCGGGTCTAATATGCGTACATGAACCGATCGATTGGAACTGTCTAACAGATTGGTTGAGGGTTGATTCTTGATATGAGTTGATGTATGGACCTCAGGATCTCGTGTGATGCCTCTCGTTGCTCCAGGGACTCATGATACTTGATTTATATGTCCCCTACGCTGGAAATCTCCTGCAATAGCACAAAAACACAAAGAAAGTGAAAAGAAATTAAAAATCACAAAAGAATAGATTTGAAACAACGGAAATCAACGAAAAATCACGGAGAAGACGTGTGTGAATATATAAAATATAAATGCATGTCAATATACTGATTTGGTTGACTAAGGATAAGGAACCTTAGGACTAGGATTTCTAATGAATTGATGTAGAAAATTCTATGGAAGGTGTTATTTGAGAGTCAAGATTGTAATATTATCTATGCTGTTTTAAATTATTTTGCATGAACATTGTCCTGCATGGGCCACCACTAAAACCTGTCACACCCCGCTTCCCATTAAGCTTGGGAGCGAGGACGCAAACAGGTCCGCATGTGCAAGTAAGGAGGAGGTACTTTTGCTTTTCTTTCCTCCCTGACTTAACACAATAAGAGTCTGTGTGAAATCCCGCAGGTTCTTGCTTGCATTACTCAAAAACAACACAGATAAGTAAAACATTATTACAATCTTAAACGTCTCAACGGAATTACAACAAATGGAGAAAAGAAGAGTAGGTCTTACGACCCGTACAACAAATGAAAAGAAGTACAATGAAGGTTCACTAGTTCAACAACTCTTGGTCCACTGGTTCAGCTATTTCAACTAGTCCTCCTGGTGCTAAAACTCGGGATCTGACTTACATCCAAAAACATGAATGTATGTCAGCAAGGTTCTGCAAGAAGATGTTAGAAACCCAAGGCAATATATACAAATTTATACTAAATTTAAGAGGCATTAAATGAATTAAACGAGATATCAATAACAAGTTTAAACATGCCGATATAAAATGAAGTAAAGTAAAACACTCCTATCATGCAGTTCTAGGAAAAAATAAAAGTGAGCGGTTATGACATGGCAGTTATAACGAATTAAAGGTAATCACTGTAAACATGGCAATCCTAATGTGCGAGCAAGTGACAATGATTATTACAATTACAATGTAATGCTTTCTATCATGCATAGGGTTCTCGCCTTTAGGTCGCAATGAGTGAATCCTTCTTCACACGAGGGGCTTACCGTGATTGGTGCTACCCCCACTGCATGGGTGGTGCCCTTGAAGACAGTACCCTTTCATTCTCCTAGTGGCCGCTCAACCCTAACCCCACCCACGTGTACCTCCTGGACCACGAGTCAGGATGCTAAACCGTCATATACTGGAACACGAGCCAGACTAGTCACGTGTGACCGACGAGAATAGCCAACAAGAGCCAATGGCATGTAACAACTGTTAGCCAACGACATGTAACAACTGATAGCCAACGGCATGTAACAACTGGTAGCCAACGACATGCGAAATTCTTTGATTATCAAGTTCATTCATGTGTGTAACAGACATTTCTAGCAGTTAATTTACATGAGTAATAAGCTTGGCATATGGCAGTTTAAATGAAGTAACATTTAAAGATAGTTTAACAAAAATGCTGAAAATAAAAAATTTAAAGAACATGTTACGGAAACTAACTTTATTTGCTATTGTTCTAAACTAAGGTATATCAAGTTATATGCTGTTGGATCATATTATCAGTCAAGAATGTCATGATAGTAAATTCATGCGTCATTTCATGAGTAGATTTTGAGTTATACAACTTTACATGCAAAAGACCAAATGAGTATCTAACTTCAAAAATTCAATATAATTTGTACACTGGCCTGATTTCAGTGATTTTTAGTGCCGTTGGGTTCGTCTTGACGGGTATTACGTATTGGTATGTCTGGTTCTCTGTTTTGGTTAAACATATCACTGAATTAGATTCATTGTAAGATAATCAAAATATCAAGTTAATCCCTGAATTGGGTTTGTCTAATTTTATTGGGTTCTCTGGCTAGGGTGGTGTTTATATTGTGTTCTATAACATGATACACCTTATTTTATTCTAGTTTTATTACCCTAACATTATTTAACAACTAATAACATGCTGAAATTAAATTTAGCATTTAAAATAACACTAACTAATATTAACAACTAACTAATATTAACCAAGCTAATCACATGGTTAGACATGCTATCAAATAGTCCACCTACTAACTTTGATAATGGGGGTAACAAGGTAACATGTTATAACTACATCTCTTTAGTCTCTCTCCCTCTTCATAACTCTCTCTTCTCTATCCCTGTCTCTCTGTCTTTTGTCTTCTTCATTCATTCTCCCTTTTTTGTTTTCATTTCAATGGCAGCAATCAATCGCGCAACCTGGGGAGGAGGTCTTACATTCGCGCAAGGGGAGGAGGAGACGACGCTCCGGCGGGTTTGCACGGTGGTGGCGGCGTGCGCAGGAGCTCAGGCGGCGGTGGCGGCGGGCTCCCTAGGTGGCGGTGCGGCTCCCTCTGGCGGGCGGTGGTGCAGCTGGAGGCACGCGCGAGGGCGGCCTCAGGCGATGGCTGCGGGTGAGAGGGTGAGGGAGGAGGAAAGGGAAGAAGGAGAGGTTTGTGTGAGATCTGAAGTATGAATCTCAGGTGTTTAGATTTCTTTGGATCTGAATTTTTGTAATGAATATGAAGTATTGCTGTTTGGATTTGATGAATGGGAGGAGAAATTTGGTTGGTTGATTTTGATTAAGCTTGGGGACTGATTTGGTTTAAAAATTGGTTTGCAGTGGGGAGAAACTGTTGGTAGTTCATTCTTGCTATGCTGATGGTGTTACTGTTATAAGAACAGTGGGGGAACAGCTTGAAGGAGGTAGCTGGAAGTGGGGGAAACTTCAAGTGTATGTTGGATCTGAGCTGCCCAAACGGTGGAAATCAATGTAGGGTTAGTTTAGTTAATATTTGATTAGGGCAATTTAATTAGGGTAATTTAATTAGTGTAATTTAATTAGGGTTAAAGTTAATCGATATTTGATTAGGGATAATGTAATTAGGGTAAAAATTTATTAATCGCGCCATGTTAAAATTAAAAATCCGAGACGCGCTCGCATCGACACACAAAAGAACTCGCACACGAAAATATCTAGACGATCAAAACAAAAATACGGCCACACACAATAATCAACATGCCTAGAAATACCGGCCGTTACACATATCGTCGTCATCATTTGCATGCTTGCCGCACCTGGTCGCATTAGGACCATGAATTTGCATTGTATTTTATTTTCCTTTAACTTTTCTTATTTGTAGGATTTCCAGTTTGTTTTATTTCATCCCACCCACCCACCCTTAGCATCATTTTCCATCTTTACACTCGTGCTCTCAGCAGTGAGAACACTTATGTGTTTACCTTGGGGGATGAGCGCTATCACTTTTTATTTATTCTTATTTCATTTTTTCACTTTCTCTCTTCATTTATCCAACTTTTTCGCCTCCATTTATTTTTTATAGATGCATCATCTTATTTTTCTCTTTTGTGTGCTTGCATGTCTATTTCATTTTTATTTTTATTTTCTTTCTTTTGCTAGATGAGTCTCTGTGATGTTATGTCTTATGCTTTCATTGCTGTCACACCGCTTATTCTTCATGCCATGCTACTTAGAGTATTTCACAATCTTAATTTTTATGAGTACTTGCAATAAATTTCTTTTGATGATCTCACTAGTGTGATGCATGAAGCCTACTGAAACTGAATGTGTAGAGCATTGTTTAGTATGCTTTCATTTGACGCTCACTAAGATTCACACATCACTAGCATATCTAAAGCCATGCTATTATCTCTCATTCAAAATTCTTGTTGCATGCTTGTTTGACAAATTTGATTGCTTAACTTCATTTCTTATTGATGGAATTATGAATACACATGCTTATAAATAAGTTTAGTTGATGTATTATATTACTGAACCGTTTGTGCACACTTTGAGTGAACTGAGCGCTATATTAATTCCTTCTCCACATATATCTTATATTCTCTATATGTCGCTTGATCCCCCCTCCCAACTATTTTTATCACATCAGTTCCCAAAGTTCCCTACAAATATAAAGTTTGCTCCAAAAAGATCAAAAGCGGTCAAAATTGAGCCAATGAGACAAAACGGAGCCAAAAATCAAAGATACCAATCTCATTGCTCCTACAAAAATAAAAAAAGAAGAAACAAAGAGTCAAAATTCAAAGAAAATTTCGAATTTCCATCTATTGGAGCCAATACATATACTTTTGGGAAAACCAAAACAAAAATTCCTATTCCACCAAACATTCTTTGGATGTGATACATCAATTCAAACTTGGGGGAAAAAATCTTTTGACCAAATTAGTGAGCATGACATTAGATTGGAGTGGTGCACGAACGGGAAAGTTTGATCCTGAAACTTAACAAAACGATTGAGTTACAGGGATGTCCTATGATTTGATATGAGTATGTGTATGTCTTGACTTTTATTCTATTCTATATTGCATGCCTGGTGTGGATTTTCTATGCTTCAGTTATAGCTTTTGATTGAAAAGTGTGTCACCAATGTTATGTATATTCAATGCTATAAAACATAGGATGTGGATACATGCCAAGTGTAAGAACTCTAGAGAAATCCCTTTTATTCATCCTTAACTCTCAAATACTTCATTTATTTAAGATATGAAATCTCTGTGGCAGCATGTGAGTTATTTTCAGAGTCGTTGAGAAGTGCGATTGAATAACTTGAGAATTGAGAGAATAATGTAGCGATTATCTCTTCTTTGTGTTCTTTTTCGTTTTAATATTTTTATTTCTCGGTGAACTTCCTATTCGTCTTCTCGAGGACGAGTAAAAGGTAAGCGTGGGGGATTTTGATGTGTCCATATTTTCTATACTTTTATCGCATCATTTCATACCATTTTAGTCGCTCGAAACTCACTTTTATCGCTCATTTGATCGTTTATTGTATTATATCACTTTCGAAGCTATATTCTCATTTTCATGAGTTTGGAAGTGATTTGGAGCAAAATGGAGTCATGGACACATCTGAGATCGCCTGAGCATCAATGGCATGCCTCCTGGGTGCTTAACGAGGTAGTAAAAGATTTGAGGAGAAGAAGAAGAGGGAAGGAGAAGAGAGCAAAAGAATGGAAGCTTCACAAAGGTTTCAGTTTTTTCCAGTCCACTTGGACCGAGTAGCTCGCTACTCGGTCGAGTGAATATTCCGGCAGAGCTACATTTCTATGGCAAAATTGAGTTCTAAACTCGACCGAGTAGAGTCGGTCACTCGGTCGAGTAAGTGATTCAAAAGAGAAGATATCGACACTTAGCCAGTTTGGGGAGCAAGAAGAGCTACTCGCCCGAGTGAATTAATCGACAAAATGGTATTTTCAAGGCTTCTATAGACCCTGCAGCTCAGTCGAGTGAACACGTCCACTCGACCGAGTGCCAAGGTGACTTGGTCGAGTGGAACACTTGACAGAGCGACATTTTGAAGCCATTTTTCAGACTCTGTAGCTCGACCGAGTGACATCCCCACTCGGTTCGAGCATAAACCACTGCAGCTTGAAGGCTAAGGGACCAACGGAGCGACGCGGCCCGACTCGGACCGAGCGGCTTTGCCCTCGGTCAGGTCAAGCGGATCTTCACTCCAGATTTGAGCCAACCTTTGGGTTTTAATTTGATTTTGTGGGTCCTAAACCATATGTATAAAAATGCTAGTTCCTTCCTAGGATAGAGAGACTTTTTAGAGACTTTTTAGAGTATTCCTTAGTAGTCGTTTATTATTTCCTTGAACAAAGTTTGGATCTTTAGAGCTTTTTGCATGTGGAATCTTGTTGGATTTTGTCACGCCCCGCTTCCCATTGTATTTGGGATCAAGAACATGAGCAGGTCCGCATGTGCTTAAAGCAAAGACGTACTTTTTCTTTCTTCTTTGACTTAAGCACAATAAGCGTTTTATGTAAATAGCAACTAGGTTCTTGCAACCGCAATAATCAGAAACAACACATACATTTATTACAACTTTGCCCAGAGTTCAAAAATAAGTACACAAAAGAGTTAGGCCTAGCATGGCTGTACATTTATTACAAGAGCAACACACCTGTAATGATAAATAGAACTAAATAAAATGAAGGCAACAACAGTGATTTAGTCCTCAGCAGGAAGAATCTCAGTGTCTTCGTAGCTCTGGTCTACAGGATCTGTCACCTGTTTCTGATCCACGTCGGTAGGGTCCTCGCTATACCCTACCTCTGCACCTATATATTTCATAGTCCATTGAAATATATGTCAGCGAAAAGCCTCGGTAAGATTTTATAGTAATTGAAATTATTACTTTAGCAACAAAAAAGAAAACGTCAGACGCAGATATGATAAACAAGTGCGTAAAGTAACGTTGAGCATGCTGAATTAATTTAGACAGGTAAGTTGCATTTTAAAGAAGTTAACCCATTTTCACATAGTATATTCTCAGTTATTAATGTTGGATCCTATGAATGGCAAACAACACTAGAAGGGGTGTTGAATATTGTTGTATAAAATAAAATTTTTCGTTCTAATTGGTTAGCACAATTCAAAGCCTTCTAAAGTTGCCTAAGAAACCAAGTAGAGTGATCTATGCTTGGTTCTTAATCAACTTAAGTAATCAAAAAAAACTCAGAGATAAAACTCTTCTGGTAGTCGACTCCCTAAGAACAGTAGTCGACTCCCAGAGGGATATTATGCACAGCTCAGTTAAAAGAATGAGATAGATGTGATTACAGATAATACCAATATTATATCTATATTCACAAATAATATCAGAGAGTTAATCTTTGCAACAATCAGCAAATAATAAAAGATAAACAAACACAGAAAGAATCAAATGCAAACACAAGGATTTTTATCCTGGTTCCCCACAACCCTGGGTACGTCCAGTCCCCAACCAATCCGGTACGAGATTTCCACTATCTGCCTTGGCAAATAAAAGCATCTAACTCCACTCGTTAGGATTTTCCCACACACCTAGCCTTGACCAGGATTTCCAATTGCAACACTGCAATACCACAACACCTAGACTTGTCTAGGGTTTCCAACACCCATACAACAAAGGGCAAGTCACAAAATGAAAATCAATATCCAACTCACCACAATATTTGGTGGAGTTTGGATTTACACCCAAATTCTATAGCTAAGAGTAATAGATAACAATGTGTATTTGTGGCTTAATAGAATATTATCTTAGATCACACAAAGATATGAATTAAGTCTTTGTGATCTAAATCAATGTTTTCAAAAATCCTTTCAAATAAAATCAAAGAATAGAGAATAAGGATTTTGAAAAACAATAGCCAAATAAAAGGTTGATCTCAAAAATAATAATAGCTAAAAGAAACGAGATCAAGAATATAAATGCAGATTTGGCTAAAAGAAATGAGAGCTGAAAATTGAGATCTTTAGAACTTTTGCACCAGAAAAGAATTTCGAATTCAAGTATATTGTATTGTATGATCTCAAAAAATGATCCTCTATTTATAGGTAAAATGAGAGGATTCGAATTTCAAATTAGTTTGACTTTTGCCCCGAAAATCATGGAAGCAATAAGTTTGGAGAGATAATAAAAATCAAGTTAAACGTTGAAATTCGACAGCTGATAGTCGACTCCCTAGGAGTGGTAGTTGACTCTCAGAGTGTTTCAGGAGAAAAATAATTCTCAGCTGGTAGTCGACTCCCAGAGGAGTTTCTTCTGAAACTTGGCTAGTAAGACATGTAGTTAGCTCCTGGGTGTAATGGAGATTAACTACCAAGATGAGAAGTGACTTGCAAAAGCTCTCAATAGTTTTGAAAATGATTTTAAAAGTATTTAAAATATTTAACTTCGAAATCATTTGTGTGTGTGTTATTTATACTTTTGGCTTTAACATAACCCTAAGAAAGACGCAACTTACACACTGTAGTCTTAGGACACGTTCTCCCGAAGCTTGATCAGATGATGATGTAGACGCAAGCTTCTCTTGAGCTTCTTATTCCATTTGAGCGTGAGCTTCATCATCGAGCTAGAAGTGTTGTCCTTTTCTTTGCTAAGTGAGTGTAGATAGTACTTCTTCGGAGTATGTATACAACTTTTCATTCATCGTATAATCTGCACACTTAATTGTAGTATAAATAACACTTGGGGGTGGAATCTAATTTCCATCACACTCTCCCTTTTTGATGATGACACCCAATGAAAAATGAAGTAAGATGACAAAAATATAACATAGAAATAAACTTACTCCCCTCTTTGACGCGGTTCTCCCCCTGCATCGAAGCCGTTAGCAAAACAATACAATACATTTTTGCATTTCATACTCTTTCTCCCCTTGTCATCAATAAAAAAAACGACATACCATATCAACAAATATTTCATCCAAATTGTAATCAACAATTATGAAGTTTGAGAGAAAGGAATTCAATGACCAATTCTGCAAAAAAGATGTTAGTATATGATATGATCAATATATGTTTGGCAGAATATATCAGATAGTAGTTCATCCATAAGCATGAAAAAAACAAACGAGTATCAATCACCACACCATAGAGTAGTTATTACAGACCGGGAAGTTTTGAAAACCATTGTTTAAAAGCCTTTGTTTTGAAATCAAGAATGACCGCCATTCTTCTCTCTCTTCAAAGACTTGATCTCCTCGAGGATTGTCTTGAGAGTTTGATTGGTCATTTCATTGCTACTCACCACAGATCCTTGAGATTATCAACCTTCTCGTTGAGATCTTCAAATCATGCCTTTTGAGAAATCTTCAAGTTTGAGATTTTCTTAAGCAGCATGTCTTGAAGTTCCATAATGTAGGCAAGTGGCTCCTCGTCTTCTTCTTCTCCTTCGCCACCTTTTTCTTCCTCTTCTTCATCAAAATCTGAAACAATAGGTCTCTTACCTTTCTTTTTGGCAGAAGATTCTCCTTATTTAGCAGCAAGAGTTTCTTCAGGGACATTTTGGTTGAGATCAATATGAAGCCACATTCTACCGAGCGTGTTTACATCAAACACAAGAACCGGTTCTAGAATCTCGGTTTCATTGTCAAGATGAACATTTTTGACCAATAAATAGAATTGTAAGATAATGGCCATGAGTTAAGGACGAAGAATACCTCTCAGATGATGCAGAGGTAAGAATGGAATCCATGATGACTTTAGACCAATTTACGCGGATATTAACAAGCATTGCGTAAATACATTTGGCATGTTTCTCAAAAAGGATAGAATGGCTACCAGACTTCTGCGTGATATTATAGGATATGATATTTGCTAAAATTCTTACTGGCTAGCGCAAATCACTACAAGGTAGTTTAGTTTGAAAATATCTACCCGGCAAGTACATTCTATCAAGGATATCCCTATCTGTCATTTCAATATTATCCAGCAGTTCTCCAGAGTAGGAAATTCCTGAAGCTTGTCCAAGGGACTTAACAGTCATGGCTATTTTAGAGCCAAGAACTTTGGTCACAAATCTAGATTTAACGAGATCAAAGTCCATGTTGGTGTAAAAGAGGTACACAAGCGTAGGATAGCATATGAAGACACTTTTAGATGAGAATAGGGTTAGGAGATTCTGAAACTCTAAGATGTCAACAATTCCATAATTTAGCACATGATCTTAAGTTAACAAACCTCTCATGGAGGATTTGCCTTTTAGAGATATTAAGAAATTTGTCATATGAAACATTCTTGAAGAGGTAGGCTTCAATAATTTCTCTTTGAGAAAGAGATGATGATTCTTTTGTTACCTTCCTCTTCTTAGAGATAGTTTTCTTGAAAGGCATCTAGTTAAAAATAGAATTGATTTACAACACTAGATATGCAAGAATATCAACAAATAAATGAAGTAAAAGTTGATGAGATGAGTTTTTACCTTGAGATGAACTTTGGAGGATGATGAGATGAGGTGAATAACCTAAGAGAGTGAAAAAAATTCAAAGAAGGGTGAAAGATGGGTAGTCGGCTCCCCCTAGGGTTTGAGAAATAGGGGTTTTTACCTCTAGTGAAAGAAAGATGAAAGGTGACCATTTGATCAAGAGATCAAGGGTTGAGATCATTACTCCTTATTGGGTTTAAGTTGCCTTTTGTCTTTGAACCCATTAAACTCAATAGAACCCTAAACTAGTAAGAAAGAAAGGCAAGAAAAATAACCCAGATTTCCACATCGTTCAATGGTAGTCGACTCCCTCATGTAGGTAGTTGACTCCCTGCTGGGCTGAGTCGTTTTCTCATCCCGAGGGGTTTTGGTCCAGACCTGAGTGCGTTTCTGTAAAAAGAATTATAAAATAAATGTTTATAATCATATATAAAGTAATTTAAAAGAGTTTACCGTTCATTTAATCATATCAATCATATAATCTTGCGAAGCGATTTTTGTCACAAAAGCCTTTTGACGCTGTTCTTGCTTCTTCTCTTCGTTTCTTTTAGAGTACCTGAAAAGATAAGCGTTTATGGTACTCTTTGCTTTTGAGTCCAGATGGTTAGTCTTTAGGAAACCAAACCCAGTATGGTTTAGTTCCTTCATGGAAAACATATTTGCAATTTTTGTTTAAATGAATTTTTTGAACAAAGTTTGTGGCATACCTTATTTGTCTCTGCTCGAACAAGTTCTTTGGTATCCAGATGCTCAGAAACTTTTTGTTAGAATGATGCATCCTAGTATGCTTAATATGTTTCTTGGTAAGATTTGAATCATATCCAAGTCTGGTTTTGCTAGATGAGGCTTTTTGATTATTTAATAAACTATCTATCTTTCCTTTTCCTTTGTTGAAATTTTCAATAATTTTCATCGTAGCGTCGTATTGTCTTTGACAGATACGAGAAGATTATTCAAATTTTCAACTTTTTCATTTACAGAAAGAATGTCTTTTTGCAAAGACTCGTTCTTTTCTTTTAATGCAATGTTTTCTTTAACAGTTTCTTCCTTTTCTTTAGTCTCTCTTTTAACTAATCTGATTATTTTTCTATGTTCTTTAATGAGCTTTTCATGCATTTTGCATAGCTCCTTATATGCTCCCCTATAATCCATGTTTTCATCATCACTTGATTGTGAATCATTATCACTAGATGAATCATGCATGGTGCTTACCTTAGACGATGTGGAAGCCATAAAACACATATGTGATGTCTCTCTTCTTCCGTCTTGTCATCTTCTGTGGATTCATCGGATGAAGAAACATCGCTCTGGTCGAAGGCTGCGTAAGCTTCCTTCTTTGGTCGTCGAAACTTGTTTCTTCCATTGTTTCTTCTTTCATGGATTTCTCGGTTCTTTCCACGTTCTTTGGAATCATAGTTGTTCCTTTCCAAGAGACGGTCTCTCTTGACGTGCCCTGGTTTATTACAGCCAAAGCAGATAATACCATTGGTGGGTCTAAAAGAATGCTTACGATACTTACTTGTGATGAACTCTTTAAAGTTCTTTGAGATGAAAGCGATATGATTCTCTTTGTCTGTGTAGTCAGAATCTTCTTCTTGAGCTTTGAAAGCAAGATTCTTCTTCTTTCGTTTTTCTTCGTTCTTCTTGTCTTCTTCAAGTTCAATCTCATATGCCATGAGATTTCCCATTAGTTCTTCGATGGTAAGATCCTTCACGTTATGAGCTTCTCGAATGGCCGTTGTCTTTCCCTTCCATTCGGGTCGGAGAGATCTCAGTATCTTCATCACCTGCCTGTATTCTGAAAGTTTCTTTCCTAGTCATGCGAGCTCATTTGTAATGTAAGTGAAACGAGTATTCACATCGGTGATACTCTCTCCTTCTTCCATTTTGAAAGATTCAAACTTAGAATGTAAAACGTTTATACGGGACTCTTTTACCTTTTCAGTTCCCTCGTGACTTACCTAAAGAGTGTACCATGTTTGATGTGATGTCTCGCATTTGGAAACTCGATTGAATTCATTACCTGTTATAGCGCAAAATAGTGCATTCATCGCCTTTGCATTGAGATTTGCTCTCTTCTTGTCGTCGGCTGACCATTTTCCGAACTCAACTTCGGTAGGTGCAATGTATGGAACTTTAGTGACGGTCCATGCTTCGATATCTAGTGACTCCAAGTTAGTCTTCATCCAGATCTTCCAGCTATCGTAGTTCGTTCCGTTGAACAGAGGTGGTCGCATGGTGTTAAGTCCTTCAGAGTGAAATGATGTTGATGCCATCACCTTGACCTTGCTCTGATATCAAGTGTTGGATCCTGTGGATGGCAAACAACACTAGAAGGGGGTTGAATAGTATTGTATAAAATAAACTTTTTCGTTCTAATTGGTTAGCACAATTCAAAGCCTTCTAATGTGTAACGACCGATATTTTTTCAACACTTCAATTTACATACTTAACATATTTTTAACATTTGAAAATTTTCTTTATAAATGTTAGTCAAGAGTTTTATAACAAAACCGATTTCAAAAATTCTTATAAAAATATTTTTAATTACGAGACTAATTATAATGTATTTCAGTATTTTCAGATTTACTCAAACACTCAAAACAATTTCGATAAAAATTCGTTTCCAATAATTACCGTTTTGGCTTAACGAATTAATTTTCTATTCAAACATTTTCAAAATATTTTCAAACTTCTACAGTAGTATCATATGATCATTTAGGGCATCCCACATTAATTTCGTAATTTTCTGATATCATTCCAATAGAGAACCCGCAAACCCGCTTTCTAAATGTTTTGGCCTAAAACTAGTATCTCCGTAGCTCAAATCCCAAAAGAGACTTCGTATTCACGATCCTCACGACGATACGATCCCGTGGGTATGTTTTCGTAATTTTTCGGACACGTTTGCTAGTAGAGACAAAATTGTAATTTCGTGTTTCTAATTATGTTACTAATTACTAATTACCACTCTAACTATTATTATTACCCCCTAATTACCTTAATTAACTTCCTACCAAACCTACCCGTGACTACCCCCACCCTCTCTCTCAGCTAACTGTCCCCCCCAACTACCCTTTTTTGCTTATTTATTGATTTCTACCCAATAAATTAACCCCTCCCCTTTGTTTTAAGTCACACACACACACACACACTCTCTCTCTCTCTCTCTCTCTCTCTCTCTCTCTCTCTCTCTCTCTCTCCCCCCCCCCCCCCCTCTCTCCCTCTCCCTCTCTCTCTCTCTCTCTCTCCCTCCCTCCCTCCCTCCCTCCCCCTCCCTCTCCCTCCCTCTATATTTTTGAACCTAGGCCTTCAAACTCGCTCGCCCTCACTCTCTCCCGCTCTCCGTCTCTCTTCTCTATCTCTCTCCCTCCCCCACTCTTCCCCAGGGACTGCCGCCGTCGCCACCCCATGAACCCATGCTCTCAACGTCGCCGCCACCATAGGCTGCTGTGAGCCTCTGCCATGACTGGCGAGAGCCTCACCGCCGCTGCCCCCAAGGTTTTCTTGGAGCTCCGCCATGATCGACGTCCTCCGACGAGGCAGCCCACGACGCCGCAAGCCCGAAGCTTCGCCCAGTGACGTCCCCTGCCTCGTCATCGACAGGAGCCCTACGTCGTAGCTCCTCCGCCCACAACCCGCTCGCCGTCCGAGTCCATCAGCTCCCTCGTCGTTCCCTCTCTCCTCGCCGCACCACAGTGGTGCCTCCCTCCGACGAGTTCACCGCCGTCCGCCCTCGCTTCAACGAGCATCCGCCACTGCTCGTCACAACCCCCCGCCGCCTTCAGCCCATGCACAAGAGAACGAAGAGCGATGGTAACTCGCGATGGCACACTCGTAATTACTTAAGTAATTTTCATATTTTAATTTATTATTAATGGGTATTTATGGTTTTAAATCCATAACTTAAAATATAAGCCCCAGAAAAATGTGAGACTAGCTTCAGAAAGTCAGAAATAATATTCTGGATCCAACGGCGCTAGTCTCATCTCGATCAAAAGCTTACTTTTTTCAGAATTATTTTTTAGCCTAAGACGTAAATACGTTATTTTCATTTAAAAATACATAACTTGTTATTTTCACATAAACTGATATGTGAGAAAAATATATGTTATAGTACTCTTCGAGACGGTAGTTTTGACTGCTCATTTGAACTTTTCCGACTAGTATTGCACCCGAAAGAAATTACGGAAGTTATATGTTACTTAAGTAAATCGAGTTTTTAAAATGATTTTCATGCTTCTGAAAATTATAAAAATTACTGTAATCTTCAGAAAAATAGTCCCTCTTGTAGTAAAACTATTTTTATCATATATAGCCTATATAAAAATTTAGAACGCTTTTCATCATCGTTTTGATCAGTAATAAAATCAAAACGATCAAGTTAATAAATAGAATATGGCGTATTCGTTAACTAATTGTTCCTTGTGTTTACAGTTATCAAATCTCATGCACCAGCACTAGATCCAATCCTGGGTCACTGCCATCACCTTGAGATCAGTAAGTCACATATAATTCTAGATTTGGAAAAGTAGATAGTGTCCTCGTACGAACCTTTTAAAAACAACAACTTTTGTGTTCCATGTTTGTTGGACTTGTCTTTATCATCAAATTTGCTAGTATCCACCTTGCTTTACTTTAAGAAAGTCGACCAGTGAACCTAGCTTAACTATCATCGTAAACACGGAACTAATGACATCATGTGGCACATCTTGTGGAATGTTTGATGGAATATCTCGTGAAATGTTTTGTGGAATATCTCGTGGAATATCTCGTTAAATTGCTAAAGGAATATCACGTAAGAAAGCATGTAATAGATACACATGACACTTGGGTTTGGGGTAACTCATTGTAGAGAAAATGTGGAAGCTATGACCGGAGTCACTCTCTCTCATCTCGTCTCGTCTTCAAAATATGTTGTAGTTGACGCCTGGGATTTGCTCCCCGTGGCATTGGAGATGTCCTATGGTTGCATATCATACTTTCCTACATGACTCACATCGCATAGTGTAGTTAATGCCAATAGCAAATAACCATTGATTGGATGTCTTGTTCAATACTCTACATGTTAATTACTTACAGTTCATGCCTGCTAGTCCCACCATTGCTATCACCATGTTTGCTTTTGCATGTTACTTTTTGTAATTACATGACCACCTTTTACTTCATGCATTACATATACTTTACTTACCACACTTGTGCAGTCACCAGTGTTTTACATGCAGCACTTTACTTCACTTGCTCTGCCGGCCTTACACTCGCACTACCACAGTACAGTTGTTTTCTCTGTTTACCTTTACTACCAGTTATGTACAGTTGTTGCTCAGTACTTTACTTTTCACTCTGGTTTGCTTGTACGTAGTTACTTTTTGCCATACTTGTACACTGCTTCTTTTCTATGTTTAGAATTGTTGTGACTTACCTACGGTTCCATCTCCGTGGCACCGCAGACGACATACATATGTAGGAAGATGCTCTTGAGTTGATAGAGCCAGAGTTCGACCCTGAGACAGCAGCTTTCAGTTTTATTTTCTCTATGTACTTTCTTTCTTTCATGTATCATTGTTGGAATATTTGTACAGTATGGATTGTAATAATTGGACACTATTTGGGTATTTTTGTACATCTCTGCATCGTGGCTATTTTGGTTTCATTGGTTAACTGCAGGACCTGCGCAAATATCAAATAAGTAACGGGCCCTCGAGAGCGGGTCGTTACAAGTTTGGTGGCCCACACAGGTCCACGCTAACTACCTCGTGAACAATATAGCAAGATCAGGATGTACAATATAAAATACTCAAATTTACCTCGACTACTGGTTGTCTCGAGTGTTCCCCTGTATTGGATATACGGGTGAAGCGTCATTATTACCATCTTCATTAGGTCTTCCTTGATCCTCATCACTTCCTTTGAACTCTTAAACCTTGCTTAGTAACGCGTGTTCCATTCTTGGTTATACCCTCCCTAGTAATCTATTTTGCTAGCAGTTATAGTGATTTTTCATAGGTTGAACTATCTACCCACTTTATCACCTTTCCTTCAGTTGATGATGGCACGCATATAAATGATAATCTTCTTTCAACGGATCATGATCCAGTCAATGTGCTTGGCTAAGTTTGTTGGATCATCCTAGCTAGACTAGGGGTAAGTGATCCTGGCTTAGTCACTTCCCTGGCCGTGTCCACTGGACCGCAAGGACGTGAATCATGATTATGTAACGTCATCAATCTTCATCACTATCACCCTTTCTTTAGCTAGTGATGGCCTTCTGATCATTCTACTAATTCTTATAATTCTTTCTAATCGCATTTAGTTCGCCTAAACTCTAGCTACGTCTATTTTAAGGAGGGTAGCATTCGATTTTCGATCACCAGAAGTTCGAGTTCGACGACAAAAGCGAATCGAAGGACGCTCAGAAGTATTCGAGGATGGTACTGGAGATTTTGAGACGAGCCAAACCTAATGTGCAAGTGTAGGCTGTTTGCGTCTTTTCATCCTTCTTAAACTCGTGTTTCTCTTCTAGCCCCTACTTTCATCTTGTACCCGATTTTGTTAGGGTTTGATTTCATTTCCCACCAACCACCTACCATTCACCCCTCTTTATTTCCTTTGTCCGCTTTCTCACCTTGAGCCCCAGTCCCGCCTAACCAACGAATTTCGGTGCCCCCCCTCTTTTTTTAAAAAACCCCTCATTTCCTTCCTCACCAAGCCACCCCTTGATTTCCTATACGTCCCGGCGAAACCCACTCCTCCTCCCGGCCTCTTCCCCAAGCGAGCTCGACCCATCTCACCTACAGTTCCTCTGGCCTCATCCGAAGCTCCGCCAGCTTAACCCCATCCCGGTGGCCCCTGCCATGTCGAGCAGTGGTAGCCCTCGCCGCCATGGATCGCCAGCTGCCGCTGGCCCTTCGACGTTCTGTTTTGGGATTTTTGGCCTTGGCGACAACCCTCGCCGTCACCCTTGCTACCGCTGTGTGGCTGAGATCTTGGGAAGCCGTGATCCTTGGGCTTCTCTTGAGCTCTCTGCCCTGGGTCTCACCCAGGTTAAGATCCCGTTTAGGCTTCCTCTTGCGTCTACTCCTTTTGGTTTGCGAGAAAGTGTGTTTTTGGTTGTTTACTTGTTGGGTGATGTTGGGTGTTGCGAATGTCAAGTATTGGTCTATGTAAGGAGTGATGGCGATGATTATTGGCATGATATTGGCCTTGGGTGTTGAAGTTGGATGTAGGTCATGTGCTTGGCTCTGGATGAGAGCTTGGATTTTTCCTTATTGTGGTATATTATGGAGAATGATGGAAGGAATACTGGCAGAGAGTACTGACTTTGGGTGTTGGCCTTGTACTTACTTTTGGACGTTGATTTGGACGTTAGCATGTGGTTGGGCATTATGGAGATTGATGATGTTGGTGCTTGGTTGGAAAGCACAAGTACCCGTGGATTAGTTGTCGCATGCTATATTATGAATGACATCTTTGGCTAAACCCAGTTAGTCACCAGTAGCACGAATAAACTTTATGGTCTTCCATTTTAAGTGGTTTAAATAGCTTGCTACTGGCTTATCACCTCAAGTTTCAAGTTCGAACAGATGTCGTCATCATAATAACTATCATTTTCATGTATTGCCATTATCTTATATTTTGGCTACTTGATAAATCGGAAGTAATTATGGTGATGATACTAGGTTTCGAAACTAGTTACGGAAGCTATGGTGATGACAATAGTATGTATTCATATGTAACATCTCTTGTTTTCATGATGCTAATATATCATATCATAATTCATGTTATTTACAACCTGATTTACTAGACTACTATCTTTTCTATCATTTATTTGCTTGAGCTTCTTCATAACATCAATTATTTGTTTCAAAAAGATTTTTAAATTCCGAGGATGGAATTATTTTTAAGGAGGGTATACTGTAACAACCTATATTTTTTCAACACTTCAATTTACATACTTAACGTATTTTTAACATTTGAAAATTTTCTTTATAAATGTTAATCAAGAGTTTAATAACAAAACTGATTTCAAAAATTCTTATAAAAATATTTTTAAGCACGAGACTATTTATAATGTATTTCAGTATTTTCAGATTTCCTCAAACACTCAAAACAATTTCAATAAAAATTCGTTTCCAATAATTACCGTTTTGGCTTAACGAATTAATTTTCTATTCAAACATTTTCAAAACGTTTTCAAACTTCTACAGTAGCATCCTTAAAATAATTTCGTAATTTTCTGATATCATTTCAACAGAGAACCTACAAACCCGCTTTCTAAACGTTTTAGCCTAAAACTAGTATCTCCGTAGCTCAAATCCCAAAACGGACTTCGTATTTACGATCCTCGCGACGATACGATCCAGTGGGTATGTTTTCGTAATTTTTCGGACACGTTTGCTAGTAGGGGCAAATTGTAATTTCATGTTTCTAATTATGTTACTAATTACTAATTACCACTCTAACTGTTATTATTACCCCTAATTACCTTAATTTACTTCCTACCAAACCTACCCGTGACTATCCACACCCACACACACACACACTCTCTCAACTATCCCTCCCACCAACTACCCTTTTTTGGCTTATTTATTGATTTCTACCCTATAAATTAGCCCATCCCCTTTGTTTTAAGTCACACACACACACACACACACACACACACACACACACACACAATCTCTCTCTCTCTCTCTCTCTCTCTCTCTCTCTCTCTCTCTCTCTCTCTCTCCCCCCTCTATATTTTCGAACCCAGGCCTTCAAACTCGCTCGCCCTCACTCTCTCCAACTCTCCGTCTCTCTTCTCTATCTCTTCCCTCCCTCACTCTTCCCCAGGGACTGCCGTCGCCACCACCCCATGAACCCATGCTCTCAACGTCGTCGCCATCGTAGGCTAATGTGAGCCTCTGCCACGACTGCCGAGAGCCTCACCATCACTGCCCCCAAGGTTTTCTCCGAGCTCTGCCATGATCGACGTCCTCCGACGAGGCAGCCCACGACGCCGCAACCCCGAAGCTTCGCCCAGTGACGTCCCCCGCCTTGTCGTCGACATGAGCCCTCTGCCATAGCTCCTCCGCCCACAGCCCGCTCGCTGTCTGACTCCATCAGCTCCCTCGCCGTTCCCTCTCTCCTCGCCGCACCACCGTGGCGCCTCCCTCCGACGAGTTCACCGCCGTCCGCCCTCGCTCCGACGAGCATCCGCCGTCGCTCGTCACAACCCCCCGCTGCCTTCAGCCCATGCACAAGAAAACGAAGAGCGACGGTAACTCGCGATGGCACACTCGTAATTACGCAAGTAATTTTCGTATTTTCGTATTTTAATTTATTATTAATGGGTATTTATGGTTTTAAATCCATAACTTAAAATATAAGCCCCAGAAAAATGTGAGACTAGCTCCAGAAAATCAGAAATAATATTGTGGATCCAATGACACTAGTCTCATCTCGATCAGATGCTTACTTTTTCCAGAATTATTTTTTTAGCATAAGACGTAAATACGTTATTTTCATTTAAAAATACCTAACTTCTTATTTTCACATAAACTGATATATGAGAAAAATATATGTTATATTACTCTTCAAGACGGTCATTTTGACTGCTCATTTGAACTTTTCTGACTAGTGTTACACCCGAAAGAAATTACAGAAGTTATACGTTACTTAAGTAAATCGAGTTTTTAAAATGATTTTCATGCTTCTGAAAATTATAAAAATTACTGTAATCTTCAGAAAAATATTCCCTCTTGTAGTAAAACTATTTTTATCATATATAGCCTATATAAAAATTTAGAACGCTTTTCATCACAGTTTTGATCAGTAATAAAATCAAAACGATCAAGTTAAATAAATAGAATATGTCGTATTCGTTAACTAATTTTTCCTTGTGTTTACAGTTATCAAATCTCGTGCACCAGCACTAGATCCAGTCCTGGGTCACTACCATCACCTTGAGATCAGTAAGTCATAGTTAATTCTAGATTTGGAAAAGTAGATAGTGTCCTCGTACGAACCTTTCAAAAACAACAACTTTTGTGTTCCATGTTTGTTGGACTTGTCTTTATCCTCAAATTTGCTAGTATCCACCTTGCTTTACTTTAAGAAATTTGGCCAGTGAACCTAGCTTAACTATCATCGTAAACAAGGAACTAATGACATCATATGGCACATCTTGTGGAATGTTTGATGGAATATCTCGTGGAATATTTTGTGGAATATCTCGTAGAATATCTCGTTAAATTGCTAAAGGAATATCTCATAAGAAAGCATGTAATCGATACATATGGCACTTGGGTTTGGAGTAACTCATTATAGAGAAAGTTTGTGAGCTATGACCGGAGTCACACTCTCTCGTCTCGTCTCGTCTCGTCTCGTTTTCAAAGTATGTTGTAGTTGACGCCTGGGATTTGCTCCCCATGGCAATGAAGATGACCCATGGTTGCATATCATACTTTCCTACATGAGTCACATCACATAGTGTAGTTAATGCCAATAGAAAATAACCATTGATTGGATGTCTTGTTCAATACTCTGCATGTTAATTGCTTACAGTTCATGCCTGCTAGTCCCACCAGTGCTATCACCATGTTTGCTCTTGCACGTTACTTTTCGTACTTACACGACCACCTTTTACTTCATGCATTACATGTACTTTACTTGCCACACTTGTGCAGCCACCAGTGTTTTACATGCAGCACTTTACTTCACTTGCTCCGCCTGCCTTACATTCGCACTACCACAGTACAGTTGTTCTCTCTGTTTACCTTTACTACCAGTTATGTACAGTTGTTGCTCAGTACTTTACTTTTCACTCTGGTTTGCTTGTACGTAGTTACTTTTTGCCATACTTGTACACTGCTTCTTTTCTATGTTTAGAATTGTTGTGACTTACCTATCTCCGTGGCACCGCAGACGACGTACATATGGAGGAAGATGCTCTTGAGTTGATAGCGCCAGAGTTCGACCATGAGACCGCAGCTTTCAGTTTTATTTTCTCTATATACTTTCTTTCTTTCATGTATCATTGTTGGAACATTTATACAGTATGGATTGTAATAATTGGACACTATTTGGTACATCCCTGCATCGTGGCTATTTTGGTTTCACTGGTTAACTGCAAGACCTGCGCAAATATCAAATAAGTAACGGGCCCCCCCAGAGCGGGTCGTTACATAATGTTGCCTAAGAAACCAAGTAGAGTGATCTACGCTTGATTCTTAATCAACTTAAGTAATAAAAAAAACTCAGAGATAAAACTCTTCTGGTAGTCGACTCCCTAAGAACAGTAGTCGACTCACAGAGGGATATTATGCACAGCTCAGTTAAAAGAATGAGATAGATGCTATTGCAGATAATACCATTATTATATCTATATTCACAACTGATATCAGAGAGTTAATCTTTGCAATAATCAGCAAATAATAAAAGATAAACAAACACAGAAAGAATCAAACGCAAACACAAGGATTTTTATCTTGGTTTCCCACAACCCTGGGTACCTCCAGTCCCCGACCAATCTGGTACGAGATTTTCACTATCTGCCTTGGCAAATACAAGCACCTAACTCCACTCGTTAGGGTTTTCACACACACCTAGCCTTGACCAGGATTTCAAATTACAACACTGCAATACTGCAACACCTAGACTTGTCTATGGTTTCAACACCCTTACAACAAAGGTCAAATCACAAAATGAAAATCAATATCCAACTCACCACAATATTTGGTGGAGTTTGGATTTACACCCAAATTCTATAGCCAAGAGTAATAGATAACAATGTGTATTCGTGGCTTTATGATCTTAGATCACACAAAGATATGAATTAAGTCTTTGTGATCTAAATCAATGTTTTCAAAAATCCTTTCAAATAAAATCAAAGAATAGAGAATAAGGATTTTGAAAAACAATAGCCAAAATAAAAGGTTGATCTCAAAAATAATAATAGCTAAAAGAAACGAGATCAAGAATATAAACGCAGATTTGGCTAAAAGAAACGAGAGCTGAAAATTGAGATCTTTAGAACTTTTGCACCAGAAAAGAATTTCGAATTCAAGTACATTGTATTGTATGATCTCAAAAAATGATCCTCTATGTATAGGTAAAATGAGAGGATTCGAATTTCAAATTAGTTTGAATTTTTCCCTGAAAATCATGGAAGCAATTAGTTTGGAGAGATAATAAAAATCAGGTCAAATGTTGAAATTCGACAGCGGGTAGTCGACTCCCTAGGAGTGGTGTCACGCCCCGCTTCCCAAAAACGTGGAGGCGAAGCGTGAGAAGGTCCGCTCAGACTTGAAGCTACAAAGCTGCAAGTCCGATAAGCGTCAATCACTTTAAAACTGCAGGTCCTTGCAACGCGAAACGAAACAAAGATAATAATAACGAAAGAGACAAAAGAAACATCTCAGAATATCCATAGCAATAAATCTCAACATCACAGAAAAAGCCACCAGGCTAAAAGAAAAGAGTCTAAAAGAGGCCGAGCATGGCCAACAAAAGTACAAAGTACAACAACAAAGTAATGGTGCAAGCACCGACATCTAACAGCAACCTAAAGCAAAAGCAACGCCAACAGTCTCTAAAACTGGTCTCCGGTGCACACGAACTCCTCGACGAACGTAGGCTCAGTGTCAGCAACTACCTCGTCCGCTACAACTATCTCTGGCTCAGGGTCTAACATGTGACACCCAAAGAGAAAGGGGCACATGTCAGCAAGTCTGGAAGACTTGTGCAAGCGAAACTGAAAATACAAGTAAGAGCAACCTAGCAGTTCTAGCATGATGCAATGACATGGCAGTTAAAGTATGAGTGCAGCAGGTAAAGTAAAGTAAAGTAAAGTACGAGCATGGCATGGCATGGCATGGATGACAAGTATTACATGAATCATTCACAAGACAAGTACAAGACAAGGAAAGTAAGCACCTCGTGCACAGAGATTCCGTCTTTTGGCTAGAGTGGCTGCGCGGGCCAACTCCTAAGCTCAAGCGAACGTTTATCCCTACCCTTCCACGTGTGTCGAGCCAGGGCCTTACCCCCGAACGGTAATGCTCGCTTCTGGAACACGAGCCAGGAAGTGTTTTACCTTGCTGGTCTAGGGGTGCACCTAGCCAGTCAAGGGAGTACAAGTACAAGTAGTGTAGCGTGTGCTACCAATGCGACATTCAATGCATGGATGACATGTCATGGCAAGTAGTAAAGCGTACAGGTAAGAAAAGTAAACGTGACAGTTTAGCATGCATGAATGACAAGTTTAAGGGGTTGGATCTAGCTTCGTTGTCAAGCTAGATCATTTAGGTGACGGATCTAGTTTCGTTGTCAAACTAGATCAAGTAGGCGTCTAGCCAGCTATCATTTCACTGACTAGTCTCTTTTACGCTAGGAACAAGAAAGTGGCCTAAAAACATGGCCCTACATAAGAGTTGGCAAGTTTCACTTGCCTGCAATTATCACGTCTGAGCAACACCGTCCAACGAGTCCAAAACACAATAATCCTACGTGCACAAGTCCACCGGCCTACATCCGTTTTATTAATCTTGATTAGTGAATTCTAAAACATTTAAAAATACTTTAAAATACTGATTTTTAGTCTTGCTTAGCATGCAATTGGGTTGGGGGTCCTAGGGGTGCAAAACGTTACCTCAACACGACGCGAAAGCTACACCGGCGTCGGGTAGCGACGCCGGGGGTTGGAATAATAAGATCGCGCTCCAAGTCCAGATTCCAATTAGATTCCTCGCTGGAAATTTCAGAGCAATCAACCCGGGCGACGATTCCAGATTCCAAAGCTAGCACGTGCGACGACGGGCTACGACGTGCGACGACGTCGTACGCGGCAAGTCGTCGAAGAGAACGCACCTAGGTGGGGCCCACAGTAGTCCTAGGGACCTTTGGGGAACCCACAATAACTCTGGAGAACTTGGGGAGCCCACGTAGGCAAGTGATGCGACGGATGCGGGGTTGCGACAAGTGGCTCTCAGTCGTACAGCCTCGGTGCGGGGAGATTTCTCGGTCAGACACGCTGGGCGGCGCTGTTGCAGCGTTGGGGGTGTGCAGCAGCTCGGGTGCGGGCGTTTCCTTCGGTCAGACCGATAGGGACCGTCGGTCGTGCGCTTGGGATGCGAGGCTGCGGTGTGCAAAGCTTGGGCGCTCGGTCACAGCGGGCGGGGCGACCGGTCAGACACGGAGCAGAGCGGGGCGACGAGGCGAGCGTCGGTGCGGAGTGCTTGTGCGGAGCGGGGCCTCGGTCAGACCGAGTGCTTCTCTCGGTCAAGCGGGGGAACGGGCGTGGGCGGCTGCTGCAGCGGGCGGAGCGGCTTGGGTGCGGGCGAGGCGACCGGTCAGAGCGGGCGGATGCGGTGGGTTTTCTCGGTCGTGCGGGGGCTGAACGTCGCAACGTTGCGACGATTCGTCGCAACGTCCAATTTCAAGTTTGGGAGAGGCTAGGGCTAATTTCTTGCGAAAATAGGTCTTGCTAGGGGTTGCTTATATAGTATAGATGGGTTGACTTGGTCTAGGGCTAAATCTAATAGGATTAGAAGTTCAAAAAGATTTAAAATTTGAAATTCAATTACTCCAACTCATCCAAGGGTTTGACCTGGTCCAAATGAGCTGGAAATTGGCTCAAAAATTCTTTAAAACGTTTAAAACTTAAATAAATTTTATTTGGCCGAAAATAATTTATAAATAAATTATTAAAAATAATATAAAACTTGTAAAAATTATAAAAGTGGTCAAATAAACTCAAAAAATTATGAAATAAATACCGTGGTGATCGTGGCGACGAATGTGAGCTAACTAAGAAGACGGATCTCAGTTTTGACGTCGGACGACGAAACTAAAAATAGAAATGTCTCCCGTCAAGAGTGAGAATCGTCACGTCTCATCGAGTAAGTTTAAATTGTGGGAAAACGACTCGAGAAACGTCGTTCCAAATTAGTGCCACTATTTAATACTCTCAGAGACGTTCGTAACGGCATATCACACAAAAGTGTTCGCAATCAAATAAAGTCTAAAATAAACACGTGCACGGACAAAAGCACGTGCACGAACAAGGTTCAACGAAAAAGTGGTCGTTACATCCTCCCCACCTTAGAATAAAGTCCGTCCTCGGACTTTCTAATATAGCTAGTCGCTCTAGTAACTACCCCAATCAAGTCACATTATAATTCAAACCAAGTATAGTCATTACATGTGCTTATATATGCACTATGTAGTCAAACATTAACACTACCAACACGTATATATATATACATTCGCGTACATTATACACTTATACTTATTATAGTCAGTCAATTTCATACATGAATTTCAATCATATATATAGGCATACATCCCTTTATATATCTACTACTTACCCAACCACGAAACAATATTTCAGATACTCATATAAGGATAGTCTCACACTTAGCAAATACAACCATTGCCCTACGTATAGATAGCTATCTATGCACAAACATCAAGAGTATACTACCCTCTAATATTCATTCAATACCAAACATCTCATCACATATAGTCACACCATACCATTATTAAATCAAGTTCACTATATCTAATATACATTCACCACTACTATAATTTCACCATATATAGTCATACAAATGCATGCAATAATTTTACCGTATATTCACATCACATACGGTCCTATAACTGTATTTACGACACGCCACATATATCGTAGTCATCAATACTTATAACTAAGCACATACTTTCCCGTGCATGGTGCACACCCATACACGCTAACTTTTCATTTACGTATACCAATCATATCATTATATAACTAGCACACATATGCACCTAGTTTAGCTAGTACACGTATGTTCACACAACAAGCCCTAATAAATAACTATACCACAAGATCAACCATATAACTATATACTGGTATAGCGACCCACAATCATGTGTGTAACTCAACCAGGCACAAACACTCCTATCACTATACATACATCAAACATTGCTATATTCAATCTACAACATGCATTCAATATACTTAGAGTATACCCACTCAAGCTTGAGTGAGACTCAATACACATATCAGAATATTCTATATACATAACACGACATTTATACCTATACCGATACCATTCCAATATATATATATATATATATATATATATATATATATATATATATATATATATATATATATATGCTTACCAATACAACCATATACATACCATAAGTCATTTACACCTAATATTTAGTCAGGTAATACTCACATAGTTCAATCTCTCTATATACCATAATAATAATACAGACATCAGCACACGTATAATTATAATATACTCCCTAATACATGCACACGTATTCATCGTATAATCACTCACATGTAACATACATATTCACACCATAGCCTACTACCTATAACTGGTGTACCAATACCTATTATTGTTATCACACCTAGCATACATATAGTTTCACCAGCATATTGCTTCAATCATTATAAGTATCTCCTAATTACATACACCCTATTGGGTATTCACACACTAATTCTTATATACGCAGGCATCCCTAGTATGGTATAGCTACCCACACACCAAACTGTAACTACCAACATGCAAACATCTTCTCACTCATGAATAACTCCGAGTACATATAACACACAATAAGCAACCATTAATATACCATGGGAGAGTACACTCATTCAAGCCAACATATGCAGAATTTGAAAACCGTCGTACTTCAAAAGTTGAAATCCTCGCCTGGAAAGAAATATTGGAGATCAATAAGACGTGTTGTTTCAAAATAAGTTTGAGTCGAATATTCATAATACGAGAAATGGTCTATTGGTTTAAAAAAAACACTAAGGAAGTAAAATCATTTACACGAATATTGAAAGCGTAGTTCAGAAAATATTATACGGTGGTAATTTAATATAATGTTTGTGAAATCAAAGAAGGAAATCGAGTAACGGAAGGATTTAAACTCTTGTTAAATGCTTTCAAAACTTTTAGGTTATGGAAAATTTTAAAATAGTCAATATTGAAACTACTTTTCAAAGGAACCAGGATTTGCAAAAATTTAAAACTGGTTTACACAAAACTCTTAGCATACGAGCACAACGAACTTGGTATGGATAAAAGTAATTGAAACTCATCTTAGTCTCGAAATTTTTCTAAAAGCACGTAGAGTGAGCGGAAAGATAATAATAATATCTTGGTCGTAAAATTTTCAAAATTGATAGTAAGGCTTTAAAACCAAAACTATGGAAGGTCCAGGTTTAGGAAAAGGGTTAAGAATTAGTAATTTTACAAAATCTGAAATAAGGAAAACGATGAGCATAACATTTACTTGCGGGAAGCTGAAATCCCAAGTGGCTTGAAAAGTATATGGATGGCATAAATTGAAATGGAAAATTACAAGTTGAATATAAGTACGGTTCAGAATAAAATTAGTATATGAAAGGGAAATGTATTTTCATAGATACGAAGGGGTAGGCTGAAAAAGCATTATAATCTATTCTTCAAAAATTTCGACAAAAGTTTTAAACATTAAATCAATGAGTAGCATGAAGTATAAGTATATATACATATTAAAATTTGAACACATTTAAAACTTAGGGAAAAAGGAAATCAAAAAGAAAATGCTTTCAGAAGGTTCAAGATTTGCAATGGAGAGATTTGAAAAATTGACGACGATTGTCATGAGACGATCTCAAGGATCGAGGCAAAGAAAACGGTCAGATGTTCAAGACATACATACGCCTAGGATATGGCCCAGGGTACCTACGGGAAAACTCCTGGGTCGCCCAACTAAAGCTTAAGAACTTAGCATTAAATCTTCTAAGGGAGCTAGGTGGTAATGGAATGCGTTCAGCTTGGGCCGAAATCGATGAACCCAAACGAACGACTAAAGAAATTCTAGAAGTCTGATATGGTCAGGGGTAGACATGGACCACTAAGGTAACTCCTATGACGATTAAATCAATGCCCAGCAAGGACTCTAATTACCAGTCTAACAATCAACCATATTTTTGCAAACATTCATATGCAAGCAACCAAACATGTTTTAACAAGCCAGAACTAACTAAGGGAAGAAACAACTAGGTCAAGGGTTACCTGCGATAACCTCATCCACAGTCTCGCTCTCCACTGCCGTCGTCGGATAAGCCTGCTCCCTTGGCTGCATGGCCTGCTGAAAAGCCTGCTTCTGAGGAGCGAGGGCTGGTCCACGACTGGTAGACACAGGTGCTTTCTGCTGTGACGGCTGTGCGGCAACGGGATCCTTCCAAGGTAGTTTAGATCTCGGGCAATCCTTCATAGTATGAGTAGGATCTCCGCAAACCAGGCACAGACCCAGCCTCTTCCTGCACTGTTTCTTCTCATGTCCCATCTTGCTACAATGATGGCACACCTTCCGACTTGGCCCAGTTACTGGTGCTTCCTTCTGCGGAATCCCCCCCGATGTCTTCCGCAATTGATTTGCATGCCGACAATCCTTCTCTGAATGGGTAGCAGCACCACAAATCAAACACCGGCCTAGAAATCTTCTGCACTGCTCCTTGATGTGCCCGGTCTTGCCACAGAAATAGCAAGTCTTCAGAGTATGTCCGCCACCAACTCGAGTCTGTCGTCTTCTCGCCATCTAACGTCATGGAAAAACGAACAAAAATTTAGACTCAATAGCTTAATGACTTAGATGTTGTAATTTATTTAATGGATATTCCGTTTATTATCGTTGTTCCGTTAGTTTGCAATTGCAAGATTGGACCTGCATGGGCCACCAACAAAACCTGTCACGCCCCGCTTCCCAAAAACGTGGAGGCGAAGCGTGAGAAGGTCCGCTCAGACTTGAAGCTACAAAGCTGCAAGTCCGATAAGCGTCAATCACTTTAAAACTGCAGGTCCTTGCAACGCGAAACGAAACAAAGATAATAATAACGAAAGAGACAAAAGAAACATCTCAGAATATCCATAGCAATAAATCTCAACATCACAGAAAAAACCACCAGGCTAAAAGAAAAGAGTCTAAAAGAGGCCGAGCATGGCCAACAAAAGTACAAAGTACAACAACAAAGTAATGGTGCAAGCACCGACATCTAACAGCAACCTAAAGCAAAAGCAACGCCAACAGTCTCTAAAACTGGTCTCCGGTGCACACGAACTCCTCGACGAACGTAGGCTCAGTGTCAGCAACTACCTCGTCCGCTACAACTATCTCTGGCTCAGGGTCTAACATGTGACACCCAAAGAGAAAGGGGCACATGTCAGCAAGTCTGGAAGACTTGTGCAAGCGAAACTGAAAATACAAGTAAGAGCAACCTAGCAGTTCTAGCATGATGCAATGACATGGCAGTTAAAGTATGAGTGCAGCAGGTAAAGTAAAGTAAAGTAAAGTACGAGCATGGCATGGCATGGCATGGATGACAAGTATTACATGAATCATTCACAAGACAAGTACAAGACAAGGAAAGTAAGCACCTCGTGCACAGAGATTCCGTCTTTTGGCTAGAGTGGCTGCGCGGGCCAACTCCTAAGCTCAAGCGAACGTTTATCCCTACCCCTCCACGTGTGTCGAGCCAGGGCCTTACCCCCGAACGGTAATGCTCGCTTCTGGAACACGAGCCAGGAAGTGTTTTACCTTGCTGGTCTAGGGGTGCACCTAGCCAGTCAAGGGAGTACAAGTACAAGTAGTGTAGCGTGTGCTACCAATGCGACATTCAATGCATGGATGACATGTCATGGCAAGTAGTAAAGCGTACAGGTAAGAAAAGTAAACGTGACAGTTTAGCATGCATGAATGACAAGTTTAAGGGGTTGGATCTAGCTTCGTTGTCAAGCTAGATCATTTAGGTGACGGATCTAGTTTCGTTGTCAAACTAGATCAAGTAGGCGTCTAGCCAGCTATCATTTCACTGACTAGTCTCTTTTACGCTAGGAACAAGAAAGTGGCCTAAAAACATGGCCCTACACAAGAGTTGGCAAGTTTCACTTGCCTGCAATTATCACGTCTGAGCAACACCGTCCAACGAGTCCAAAACACAATAATCCTACGTGCACAAGTCCACCGGCCTACATCCGTTTTATTAATCTTGATTAGTGAATTCTAAAACATTTAAAAATACTTTAAAATACTGATTTTTAGTCTTGCTTAGCATGCAATTGGGTTGGGGGTCCTAGGGGTGCAAAACGTTACCTCAACACGACGCGAAAGCTACACCGGCGTCGGGTAGCGACGCCGGGGGTTGGAATAATAAGATCGCGCTCCAAGTCCAGATTCCAATTAGATTCCTCGCTGGAAATTTCAGAGCAATCAACCCGGGCGACGATTCCAGATTCCAAAGCTAGCACGTGCGACGACGGGCTACGACGTGCGACGACGTCGTACGCGGCAAGTCGTCGAAGAGAACGCACCTAGGTGGGGCCCACAGTAGTCCTAGGGACCTTTGGGGAACCCACAATAACTCTGGAGAACTTGGGGGGCCCACGGAGGCAAGTGGTGCGACGGATGCGGGGTTGCGACAAGTGGCTCTCAGTCATACAGCCTCGGTGCGGGGAGATTTCTCGGTCAGACACGCTGGGCGGCGCTGTTGCAGCGTTGGGGGTGTGCAGCAGCTCGGGTGCGGGCGTTTCCTTCGGTCAGACCGATAGGGACCGTCGGTCGTGTGCTTGGGATGCGAGGCTGCGGTGTGCAAAGCTTGGGCGCTCGGTCACAGCGGGCGGGGCGACCGGTCAGACACGGAGCGGAGCGGGGCGATGAGGCGAGCGTCGGTGCGGAGTGCTTGTGCGGAGCGGGGCCTCGGTCAGACCGAGGGCTTCTCTCGGTCAAGCGGGGGAATGGGCGTGGGCGGCTGCTGCAGCGGGCGGAGCGGCTTGGGTGCGGGCGAGGCGACCGGTCAGAGCGGGCGGATGCGGTGGGTTTTCTCGGTCGTGCGGGGGCTGAACGTCGCAACGTTGCGACGATTCGTTGCAACGTCCAATTTCAAGTTTGGGAGAGGCTAGGGCTAATTTCTTGCGAAAATAGGTCTTGCTAGGGGTTGCTTATATAGTATAGATGGGTTGACTTGGTCTAGGGCTAAATCTAATAGGATTAGAAGTTCAAAAAGATTTAAAATTTGAAATTCAATTACTCCAACTCATCCAAGGGTTTGACCTAGTCCAAATGAGCTGGAAATTGGCTCAAAAATTCTTTAAAACGTTTAAAACTTAAATAAATTTTATTTGGCCGAAAATAATTTATAAATAAATTATTAAAAATAATATAAAACTTGTAAAAATTATAAAAGTGGTCAAATAAACTCAAAAAATTATGAAATAAATACTGTGGTGATCGTGGCGACGAATGTGAGCTAACTAAGAAGACGGATCTCAGTTTTGATGTCGGACGAAGAAACTAAAAATAGAAACGTCTCCCGTCAAGAGTGAGAATCGTCACGTCTCATCGAGTAAGTTTAAATTGTGGGAAAATGACTCGAGAAACGTCGTTCCAAATTAGTGCCACTATTTAATACTCTCAGAGACGTTCGCAACGGCATATCACACAAAAGTGTTCGCAATCAAATAAAGTCTAAAATAAACACGTGCACGGACAAAAGCACGTGCACGAACAAGGTTTCAACGAAAAAGTGGTCGTTACAAGTGGTAGTCGACTCTCAGAGTGTTTCAGGAGAAAAACAATTCTCAGCTGGTAGTCGACTCCCATTCCTGGGTAGTCGACTTCCAGAGGAGTTTCTTCTGAAACTTGGCTAGTAAGACATGTAGTTAGCTCCGGGGTGTAATGGAGATTAACTATCAAGATGAGAAGTGACTTGCAAAAGCTCTCAATAGTTTTGAAAATGATTTTAAAAGTATTTAAAATTTTAACTTCGAAATCATTTGTGTGTATGTGTTATTTATACTTTTGTCTTTAACATAACCGTAAGAAAGAAGCAACTCACACACTGTAGACTTAGGACACGTTCTCCCAAGCTTGATCAGATGATGATGTAGATGCAAGTTTCTCTTGAGCTTCTTATTCCATTTGAGCGTGAGCTTCATCATCGAGCTAGAAGTGTTGTCCTTGTCTTTGCTAAGTGAGTGTAGATTGTGCTTCTTCGGAGTATGTATGTATACAACTTTTCATTCATCGTATAATCTGCACACTAATTGTAGCGTAGTTAGTACAATAAATTCATTTGGTGTGCTCATCATCAAAACCATTTGGGGGTGGAATCCAATTTCCATCAATTTGTGCTCGTGTAAGTTCATGTCTGAGTAAGTATAGTGTTCTCGATACACCCTATCATCGGGGGTTTACAGTGACGCTTCTTATCATCCCTATCCTGGAAAATGACCTAGATGCTTGTTTCCATTAGTGTGGTATGGAAGTAGCCGTAAGATGTACAAGACACACTTACAGACTCTACTATATGAACCAACCACACCCACGTGTCTGTCTAGTCGTTCGACTAGGTTAATCCCATCTGTATTAGATGGTGTTGCATATGTATTTCGAAGGTAGTGTCCTACCCTCTGTCCAGTTTAATTTGTTGTGTTAGCAGATAGATAGTAATTTTTTCTCAGTTACGACTTTATGTTATATGTCCAATCATACAAAAAACAACTACTAAAGAGAAAAGTATGATTCAGTTCCAATGTCCACATGCATATCAATAACAGATTTCTGCATACATTAATAATGAGCAGTTTTGGTTAGCAGTTCATTCACAATAAAATACTTGCACTTGGGGGTCGTTGGGTGTCCAGACGGTCGTAACGGGAGGTACGGTTATTTCTGCAAGTTGGGTTTCACGTCAGATAAATGGTTTTTAATGAATTAGTCACACCATTAAGTTTTACTAGTACTTAATTGTTTTTATTCAATGTGCTCATATTTTTACCAAACATCCTAAATTATCTGAATACTTCATATTTACTGTTAGGTTCAAAAATTAATACTGGTAATTATATTTATTCTAACACACAAATAATCCTAGATATTATCCCAATTGTTTTAATATCATTCTAATTAATACTGTAGCATTAGCAGACATAAAACCAACGAAATTAACTACATGTAGAATAATTGATAACTAACATAGCCTTAACCTAATCCTGACATATAATATTAATAGACCGAGCTATGTTGATTGACTATACCTACTCATACGTACTGATGATTTATAAAACAAATATTAGAAATATAATAATACACTAACATTTACATACTACTAATTATTATCTACTGTCATTCAATAATATGCGGTATTACGTCAACTTACGTGTGTGTGCGATTTTTCGTTGCTTCGTGCAGCCTGAGGCGATGGCTCCGACCGGTCACCGGAGCGGGGTGAGGCGCTGCTGTTGGTTTCGAACAGAAGGAAGATGGTTGTCGACGAGGCATACGGCGGAGGAGCAGTTTGATTCGCGATGACTGGGTTTCGGTGTGGGGTGTTCAAAGGGTCGGAGGGCGGCGGTCTCAGGTCGAAGGAGGAGTTGTGCGATTGGCAGAGCCTCGGAGGTGGCGTGGAGACGGAGGTTTGAGTCGAAGGTGGGGGAGCAGTTTGCGTCGAGGGGTTTTGTGAGGCTGAGGATGAAAGCTCCGAGAGGGGCTAGGGCGTGGGGTTATCGCCGTCGAAGGGAAGGTGGCACCGGAGCGGCATGGTTGCTGTGGTTGCGGCGGGGAAGAGGTCGGTGATTTTGGAACGAAGGACAGGCTGTGGGTCTCTGTAGGCGACACTGGAGAGTTTGGTCGTCGGTGGGGCATGGCTGGCGGTGGCGCGGGAGTCGGGGCACAGGCAGGGTGCTGGGTGAGTCTCCAGAGTGGGGAGTTACGATGGAGGCAAGGCAGTGCGGTGACTGGGTGTTGCCGCGATGGGAGGAGGGGAGGTGAAAACTCGGAGGTTTGCTGTGATGGGTTTAATGAAGGAGGAGGACGTGGCTGTTGTTTTTGAAGGAGAGAAGGATATGAGGGAACGACCTTGGTTGTTGTTTGAAAATGAGGGAGGTTAGCAGTTTGTTTAGATATCATAAGGATTTGTTGAGATCCCATACGTGAAAGATATGAAATCGTGCATGGGTTTCGAACAGAAAAGGGGGAAGTGTTCATAGGTTTTGCACTAAGATCCCATCGGATCAGTGCGTTTCATGGGGCGTGCACGAATCGTGCAGGCTCACCTCGAAGGGGGGTTGAGATATATGTGCACGATAGGGTTGTGATATGATCATGGGTGCGGAGATTTGTTAGGATGCGCATGTGTCGGGTTCACATGAGATTGGTTGGGATAAGATTAAGATTTAGTTAAGATTTGTTTGGATGATTTAGTTAATAATTAGATTATTATTGGAAAAATATTTAATTAGGGTATTTAGGAACTATCAATTTAGGTATTTTAGTAATTATTAGTAAATGGGTTAAGATTTATTATAAGGTATGATTGGGTTATGGAAATTTGTACGATTAACATGATCGGATTATTGCGATTTTGCCACTACACTCCAACGATGTCCAAACGTGACAAAATTAGTGTCAGCGCGATCGTGAAGTCGAGTGGGCTGCAAATACGGCAATGGATCACACATACATGCTAATTAATAAGATCATAACACGAACAATGCCATAAATTAATACACCACAAAAAAATACGTACGAAATACGTACGGTGAATACCGGTCATTACAGATTTAAATTCTCTGAAGGATATTTATTGTTTCTCTTTGGTTGGTAACGTTTTCTTATCTCATCTCTATTGTTTTTGATGCTTATCATTGCATGATGTTTAATCTTGTTATTGCTATTGTTTTTATTCTTTCTATGAATCGTGAGTAGTTCTATCTACACCTAATGGATGAGCCTTAGGATTTTAGGATTTAGATGCGAAAGTTGTGATTTTTAGATTAAAATTGATTAAAAGGGACGCGATGTGATTGATATAACCAAGTTTATAGCGTTCTCTTCTAGGGTTTTTGATCCACGATAGTGGCACTTGCTCTAGAAATTATTCTATAGACTTGATTAGGGTCGTTGGTGGATTTACTTAGGGTTCGTGATCTACGATAGTGGCACGCACTTTAAGGGTCTCCACCAATGCCCTATATTTTATGATGGTAGTATTAATAAGAGCCATCATATCACGGATCGAAACTTTAACCCACGATAATGGTGTGAGCGTAGATTGAGAATCAATTGTCGATCGTAATGCTCGTATTGCGTGCAAAGCCATCCATGATGGTGGGGCTAAGCACTGGATACGTTAGATGAATAGTTCAACGATAGTTGGCTACAAATTTTGCATTTGGACGCGACAATCTTGCCCTATAAAACCAATTCCAACCTAAGAATTATAACCAAGCATCGACATCCAACAATCCTAGTGATGACTTCCAATAACCTAGTTTTCATTCTATTGTTATTATTTGTGAGAAGATTTATGTGACAAAACTTCCTGGATACCCCCATAGCCGACAAAGTCAAACAACTCTGAACAAAAATCCAAGACCTTAACCAATCGTATTCCATGTGGATAGACAACCTTTACTATATTACAAAGCCTCGACACCGTGCACTTGCGATCTCGAACAGTAGGTGAATTGATCCATACTTTAGTACCATGTTAGTCATTAAGATTTACATCACACATAGTATCTTAGTGACATCTAACAATGTATGAAAGATCTAGGTCAAAGTGAGTTGCTTTGGGAATGAATGATTCAACCTAAGTGAACAAGATTGGAAAAGTTCTTTCAACATTGGAAAGGCAAGCATGTGAGATGAAAATTACTGATATATCTAAGTGATATATGATCTTAAAGCTCACCTTTTAGTATGCCATAAGATGATGAAGCGTGGATAATACCATAATTTACTGGAAGTCAAGCATGCGTTCATATCGAGGATTAGAAGATATTTAAATAAGATGCAATTGGTTAGATCTAGAGTACTCATGAAACTAATAATATTTTCTTATTATTTGACATAATGGTTTTACGCGATGTTTTTGCTTCACTTGAAGTTTGTAGTTCAATGGTTCATTAATTGCACAGAGTCTTGACGGTTATGCAATGTATGTCAAATATGACAACATGCTTGCTTTAGGAGATAATGTTTAGCTCTTAGCCAAGTAAGTGTATGTTGAAATTTGGATTAGATCTACATGTGATTGGATCTGACACAGACCCATCGAAACTGGCTTTCATGGAGCCAGGTTGGGATGGTAGGGGGAGTTTATTCCCATTAGATAACATTAAGATCTACATCATCAAGGGTGTTGGATCGTTTCCATCCAATGCTGGATAGGTGAAGTACATGCAAGCATAATGAGGCCTAAAACCACGCACCTGAAGCCCCATCTTGGTATCTGGAGTATAGCCACCAAGCAATAACTGTCAAGAAATCTCTTAGCTTGATCGGAAGTAATGAAGATATTTCGTTATGGACCTGTGAAGGTGATCAAACTCTATGACGTCGTCTACCCATCGGAAGGTCGTTTATGTTGTAGTAACAGAATGAAGAAGACTCTACAAGAAAGATATGTTTGTGTTTCCTTTTTTGTTGCACTAGATTTATAGCTTTAGCTTTGTTTTATATATTATTTGGATCTAGATGTGATCTGCAACAAAAAACTTGAAAATACCAATCAACATGCAACCTTTACTATTATAAGAGTATTCCTAGCATCTAAATAATTCTAATGTCCAACATGAATTGTGCTGATAATTGAAGCAAACACCCTCACACTAATTGAGGTGAGAATGTTGGTGACACCTAAACGGCTTGTATTATGTATTATAAAGCAATTCAAGCACCGTGCTATTCCCACATTAGGGGTGGAAAAATGAACCCAACCTGACCCCAACCCAGCTGCTTGGTCCGGGTATGGATAGGGGCCTATCCTGGTGGGGTAGGATTCAGGTCAATACGATATACCAGGAAAAAATCTAGATTAGGTACGGGTTTGGCCATCCAACTTGACTTGACCAGGATCCAACCAACTTATATATCTATAAATATAAATATACTAGAAATTGCATGTGCCTGGAGAGCACGGAGTCAGTTGTCGCTCGGATGCAAATGCGGAGAGAAGCAGGGCCAAAGCGAAAAAACGTGTGGGTGTGTTTGTGGAGAGTCGGGGGCAAAATGAGGACAAGCAGGGACTAAATCGCAAAAAAACAAGAGGTGCAAAGTGGAAAAAGAGCGATGGCAAACCTGTAAATAGGAGGAAGATGAGAGGTCTTTGGGTTTTAGGAAAAAGCAATGGCAAGCTTGCTAATAAGGGGAATGTGGTTGGCTTTTGTTTGGGGATTCCACCAAAATACCCAACTCCACACCCAACTGTTCACGCACACCACATTGGGGCCCCCACTCTCCCAAACACAAGGGATGCCACATAGGACAACCTTTTATCCTAGTAGGACAAAATTCAAAAACATCCTTCATTTGTATAATAGATGTACACATTACACACAAATAAATTTTTACCTGGTTGGTTGGTGTGCCTCTCATACATGAGGGCGACTTGGATTCAATTCATGTTGATGACTTGGTTTTATTTTACAAATTATTACTATTTTACACACACACACACACACACACACACACACACACAAATGAGGTCGTGCAACCCCTGTTTTTACACTATCAACGTCGTTTGACCTCCGATTGAATTGAAACTTACTAGATAGACATATTAGATCCAAATGTTTTATTTGGCATCGTCAAAATTAAGTTTTGGCTTCAGTTAGATGACTACGTTAGGCCAAAAAAATCATTATGGACATGTGAAGGAAATCAAACTCTATGACACCTTCTACATGTCGAAAGGTCATTTATGTTGCAGTATCATGATCAAGAAGACTCTACAAGAAAGATATGTTTGTGTTTCCTCTTTTGTTGCATTAGATTTATAGCTTCAGCTTTGTTTTATAAATTATTTGGATTTAGATGTGATCTGCAACAAAAATGTTGAAAATAGCTATCAACATGCAACCATTGCTATTGTAAGAGTACTAGAAATAACATGTGCACTGTGCACGAGGACACAAGGAAAAACTCACACACAGGATGTGGAGCCCGTGTGCAGTGTCAGAGAGAGAGAGAGAGAGAGAGAGAGAGAGAGAGAGAGAGAGAGAGAGAGAGAGAGAGAGAGAGAGAGAGAGAGAGAGAGAGAGAGAGAGAGAGAGAGGTGTGTGTGTGTTGCTGGGGTAAAAAGGAGAAAAGCAGTGGCTAAAACACAAAAACCACAGTGGGCAAAGTGGAAAATGGCCAATGCAATCATGCAAAATATGGGAAAGAGTTGGTTTTTTTGGCAATGACAATCATGTAACTAAGGGGAATGTGGGGACCATTTTCTTGGGGACTCTCCACAACAACATCAAAAACCTCACCTAAACACCCACCCACCACAAGTGGGCCCACAACGATGAGGTGGCCAAACCATGGCCACTACTCTATCTAGTACTCTTTTGTCCTAGTATGACAAATATCACATCATCATCCCTCATTTGTATAAAGAATTCTTAGCTTCCAAATAATCTTAACGACCAACATGAACATTGCCGATAATTGAAGCAAACACACTTTCCCCAATGGAGCGAGAATGTTGGTGTCACTTAAAAGGCTTGTATTATGTATTATGAAGAAATTCAGGTACCGTGCTATTTCCACACTAGGGGTGGCAAAATGAACCCGAACCGATTCGAACCCGGCTTCCTGCGCCGGTTATGGGTAAGGGCCTATCCTGGTGGGGTAGGATTCAGGTCAACACGATAGACCAGGAAAAATCTGGATTATGTACGGGTTTGGCCATCCAACTCAACTTGACCTGGATCTAACCCGCTTATATATATATATATCCACATATATATACACATTACACCAAAATAAATCTCTACCTAGTTGGTTGGTGTGCCTCTCATGAATGAAGGGCGGCTTGGATTCAATTCATGTTGATGACTTGGTTTTATTTTTACAAATTATTACTATTTTACACACACAAACAATACATAATTATACTCATCAAATGATATTGTCTCAACTGGTTAATCAGTTGGTTAATGAATGGGTACGAAGGATTTGATTCTTGTTTGTGGCAATTTGATTTTTGTTTCATATTTCAACCCTGTCTGTACCTGATTAAACCCGAATTATATCTTGATTTGGTGTATATATATATATACTAGAAATTGCCCGTGCTCTTAGTGCACGGAGCAAAAATAACCACCAACGAACATGGCCGCAATGCACGCGCGGAACCGGAAATGAGCGAAAAGCGTGTGTGTGCATGTCGGCAACGTCGGATGGTAAAAGGGGAGCGAATGCATGGATCCCCAAAAACCAACCCACCCATAGTAAGGATGCGGGACCCACACGGGTGTTTCGATGAGTGCAAAAACGGGTGAAAATGAGAATAGTGGGGTTAAGTGTGTGTAATGTCTTGGGGTTTTTTGGGTTTTTGCTTGGGGGTGTGATTTTGGGTGTTTGGGTTTGGGTGTGTTTTTGGGGGTTGGGTGGAGTTTTGTGTTTTTTGGGTTTTTGGTTTAAGAAGGGTGTCCCATGTGACATTGTCACATGGGACAAAGATTCAAAAACATCCCTCATTTGTAATATAGACTGGTCATAACCCGTGCCCGTGGGCACGGTTCATTTAAGATTTCCCCACGCGAAAATTCGTTTTCCGAATTTTTTTTTCACAACCAAAATTTAAAAGAACAACAAATTAGCTTAAAAATATTTAGCGGCATGGGCGCCTTCGGCGTGGCCGCCTTTGGTGCGGAACAACAAATTCAGTGCATGCGCCTTCGACACAGAACAACAAATTCGACGTGGGTGCCTTCAGCGTAGAACAACAAATTCGACGTAAAACAACAATTTCGGCGCGGGCGCCTTAGACGCGAAATAACAAATTAGCGTAAAAAAATTTAGCGGGCGCCTTCGAATACGGAACAACAAATTACTGTTCATTTAACCTGCGCTGCCTTCGTATACATATAATTACAACGCGGATCAATGAGTTGGCAGCATCTCCCGCGTTCATTCTCCCACAGCTCGTGTCCATTCCCAAGATGAGATTGTGTGAGTACAGAACATTTTTTTCATAACTAATATTAAATGAGTTATTTTTCCACCATTTTTGTCCCCCCTCCCCAACAAATAAGTTTTCAAAAAAAGTTTCAAAAGCTTTGTGTATTCCCAACAAATTTCCATTCATCCAAGAAACTTCCCCCCAAAACTTGACATGACACTGCCACATAGGACAAATTCAAAATCTTCCCTCAATTATAATATAGATATATATAGAGAATAATAGGTATCATACGCCATATGAGAGGGTCTCTCATATTCCCTCTCACATAAAGGGGGCAAGTACAAGCTCACATGGGCTTGTACTTGTTGTACTTGCCCCCTTTATGTGAGGGGGAATATGAGAGACCCTCTCATATGGCGTATGATACCCATTATTCTCATATATATATATATATATATATATATATATATATATATATATATATATATATATATATATATATATATATCCCTAAAATGTACCTAAGAACGTGCGCATGCAGAATTACCTGCGCACGCCCCCTCTGTTCGGTGTTTTCAAGTATTTATTTTTGAAATTTTTTTTCAGTAGCTAGATATACTTGTTATGAAGCTCCCCACAAAATTTCAGGTCAATCCGACGCCGTTTGAGCCTCCGTTCATCGATTTCAAAAACATTGCACAAAACTGTCCAGAATTCTGGACAGTTTTGCGCAACTTTTTTGAAATCGATGAACGGAGGCTCAAACGGCGTCGGATTGACCTGAAGTTTTGTGGGGAGCTTCATAACAAGTATATCTAGCTACTGAAAAAAAAATTTCAAATAAAATACTTGGAAACTCCGAACAGAGGGGCTGTTTGCAGGTAATTCTGCCTGCGCACGTGCGCAGGCACATTTGCCTATATATATATATATATATATATATATATATATATATATATATATATATATATATATATATATATATAATGGGTCTCATACGCCATATGGGAGGGTGTCTCATATGCCCTCTCACATAAAAGGGGCAAGTACAAGCCTGTATGGGCTTGTACTTGTTGTACTTAACCACCTTTATATGAGAGGGCATATGAGACACCCTCTCATATGGCGTATGATAGCCATTAATCCCATATATATATATATATATATATATATATATATATATATATATATATATATATATATATATATATATATATATATATATATATATATATATATATATATATATATATAAATACTCAGTGACATTTTTTAGGGAAGAGCTTGGCGGGACGTCAAAGATAGTGTTTAAATATATATATACTGGCATGACAATATATATATACATATACATGATAGATATGGAGGCGGCTGCGGGCGATACGGGCGATCCTGGCGGCGGCTCAATTGGTGATTCTGGAGGCGCAAATGTAGATGATCGGGGAACTGGAGATCCCAGGCAAGGAATTGCTGGCAACCTACGCAAGGGAGGTAACAATGGCTCAATTGGTGATTCTGGAGGCACAAATGTCGAAGTTCGGGGTGCTGGAGATCCCATGCAAGGAATCGATGGCAACCTACGCAAGGGAGTTAATGGCGGGGATGCGAGGGATCATATTCTCTCGTTCAAAGGATACCTAAGCAAAGGAGGAGGCTGGCTTGGGCTTAATAATTTGGGGAAGTCCAGATCGGGGCCCCTGGTCGGTCGTTCGTTTACGGATGATGATGGCAATGACGGCTGGCAAGTCGTTCGTAGAAGGCCTCCGCCTAGGGCTACGGGGAGGTCGGAGAACAATCGGTGGGGAGGCCGGAACAGGAGATGGATACCTCGTCAGGAGATGTTTACGGCTAAAGAAGGTCCGTCATTGCAACAGAGGGAGCGCACGCACCATCCGCTTGACGAAATGCCTGACCGAGCTTCTATTAATATGAATACATCTGGTGCAAAACTATCATGGGTCGATATCTGTGCAAATAGACGCACGTATGGTGCTGCGTTGGGGATGACTCATATCCCACCAAAGACTCGTGAAGATGGATCTAAATGTGCTGCCTTCCCAGAGGCGCTTGTGCTTACTGGGGCTGAAAAATGGAAGAGTACACTTGTCGGCTACGTATTGGGAGATATACCGTACTATAGTCAAATTGTTTCTTGGACAGAGAGATTATGGAAGCTTAGGAAGAGGATTCAAATATATAGCAAGGAGAATGGATTCTTTTACTTCAGATTTGAATCTGAGGAGGAGTGCAATAGAGTCCTGTCTGGCGGGCCGTGGATGTTTGATGGCAGGCTTGTAGTGCTAAAGAGATGGAGCCTTGATATGAAGCATGACAGAGACATTCTCTCATCGATCCCAATTTGGGTCCAGCTGCATGGAGTTCCCCTATACATGTGGCATCTAGAGGGACTAAATATAATTTCCTCTGTGCTGGGTAAGCCTATTTGTCTTGATAGGGCTACTGCTTATCTAGAACGTATCTCCTACGCACGTTGCCTCATTGAGGTAGATGCGTCGACTCCACTTGTCCCATCATTTGAGGTTGAAATGGAAACTGGTTCAATCGTGACTATAGACGTTAAATATGAAGGAGACCCTCCACGCTGTAGTTGTTGTGTATGCTTTGGGCACAAAGATACGCAATGTCCCAAATTGATAAAGCTCCCTTCAATCCAAGACGGTGGTTCAACGGCCGTGCAAGGAGAAAAAATAATCTCATTTCTTTCTCTGGGTGACAATGGCGCAAGCTCTAATCTGGCGGACAAAGGTGTGATATGCAACAATTCAAACAATATCTGCAACTCTGGTCAAGGAGATGTAGTGAGCCTTCACAGGCAATGTCTGCGAGAGCACACAGCAGGAATTTTGGAACCGGCTGTCACCGCTACAAAGCTCCCAGGCTCTTGCAAGGGGGATGCGATTTTCATGGAGGAGAATGGGGAACCTGCTGTTACCGCTACTAAGATCCCAGGCAAGGGGGATGTGCTTAACGTAGAGGTGATTGGGGAATCGGATTTAATGGCAATTAAATCGATGAGCAGGAATCAAGAAGATATGAGGGCAGACATTTGTTCCAGGAAACACACAGAGCCTAGATCTTTTCGTGAAATGGCTGATATTGAGAGGAGGGCAGAGGTTGCTTCGGGGGGGGGACTGGCATGGCCAGCACTAAATACGGCCTAGCTCTGGGAGGGGATAAACCTACTACTGAAGGGGGCAATATGACCGAAGGCCAGGTTGTATCAGCGACTGATATACTTCCAGCGAACCTTACCATGGAGAATCCTGAGTGGGAGACAGAGGTCGAGGAACAAGTTCGACGCAAGGCAGACATCAAAGAGGGAAAGAGACAAGTGCAGCCAAGCTTGCCGGCTAGTGTCAGGAGAAGTGCAAGGATTCAGGTATCCCCAACCCCCCAATCTTGATCAATGACTATATTTTTTTGGAATACAAGGGGTCTCAATAATCAGGTGCGGCAGAAGGACCTGAAGACTAGGATTAACTCAATAAATCCGTCAGTAGTTATACTCTTGGAAACTAAACTAAAGGCTCCATCTAAGAGTCCTAATAATGGTATCCCAAGTGGTTGGTATACTCTCGATAATTCTGATCTTGCGCCTGGGGGACGTATCATAATGGGATTTAATCCCATTATTTGGAAGGCTTCAAGGCTATCTTGCTCTGACCAGCACATGTCGGTGACTTGTATTAATTGTGGTGGGATGGCATGTGTCATCATAGGGGTGTATGGGCGTAATACTCTGTTGGAAAGGAAAAGTTTGTGGGCAAGCTTAGATGCTGACATAGCTCTAATTGGGAAGTCTGCATGGCTGGTGGGAGGAGATTTTAATAGTGTCCTTCTCACTAAGGACAAGGTTAGTGGTAGACAGCTAGAGGAGTATATGGTTCAAGATTTCAATGAATGCATGAACAGATGTGCCCTGCAGGAGCTAAAATTTACGGGAAATAGGTTGAGCTGGTGCAACAATTGGCTTGGAAATTCTCGTATAGCTGCTCAGCTTGATTGGGTTTTTTGTAATTGTTATTGGATTGATTTGCTCCCTGAGACTTTGACTGAATATCTAGATCCTTCGACAAGTGACCACTCTCCTATGGTGGTGAAGCTGCACTCCCAGGTTCTATCTGACCCTAAGCCTTTCAAGTTTTTTAACTTCTGGATCCATTGCCCAGGTTACAGGGATCTTGTTGAATCATGTTGGGCCGGCCAGGACAAGGGTACTCCTATGTACAAACTGACACAAAAGCTTAAAAGATTGAAACCTTCTCTACGGGCATGGGCAACTAAGTATCAGGATGCAAATATTGTGAAGAAATGTAGGAGTGAGCTTGAAGAAGTCCGTAAGGAGCCAGGTATAAATTCTACCATCTCCCTCCAGCAAAAAGAACAGCATCTTCTGAAGGAATTAACTAAAGCTATGAAGCTAGAGGAGGATATGATTAGGCAGAAGAGCAGGCAGGACTGGCTATGCCTAGGAGACAGAAATACGAAGTTTTTCTACACTGCTATGAAGTCAAGGATCTGTCGCAACAATCTTCATCATCTGATTGACATAAAAGGTGGTTGTAAAGATATTCAGGGTGAATTAAAAAAGCAAGCTCCAGCTTTCTATGCGGATTTGTACAACCAAAATCATTACCAGTCCTCTTTCCAAAATCTGGTGCCGAAGCGTATATTAACCAGAGATTCTTCTGCTTGGATGGGCAGAATGGTTACAGAGGAGGAGATCAAGACTGCTGTCTTTCAGATAGGCCCTGATAAGTCCCCTGGTCCAGATGGGTACAATGGATTCTTCTTTCAACATCACTGGGCGCTCATTGGTAATGAGGTATCTTCAGCCATCAAATCCTTTTTCAGAACAGGTTCCCTACTTAGATCTGTGAATCATACTTTTCTGACCTTGGTCCCTAAGAATGATAATGCATCGAATTTAGGGGATTATAGGCCGATCGCATGTTGCAATGTCCTATACAAGTTTATCAGCAAGATTATCTGCAACAGGATTAAAGCGGTCATTCACGATCTGATCTCCCCAAACCAAGCAGCCTTTTTGAAAGGGAGGCTTCTGACAGACTGTACCCTCCTTGCCCATGAGCAGATCAGAGACTTCAGCAACCCCATGGGTGGAAGAGCATGTCTGAAACTGGATCTGAGAAAGGCCTTTGATAGTGTAAATCGGGACTTCATTCTTTATTTTCTGAAGCAGCTGGGTTTTCCTGAAAATTTTATTGGCTGGATCAAAGAGTGTATTCACACTCCTTCGTTCTCAGTAATGATAAATGGTTCCCCGTATGGTTATTTCACTGGGAATCGAGGAATTCGACAAGGTGACCCCCTCTCCCCTTATTTATTTGTGATTATTATGGAAGCTTTTTCCATCTTAATGGCAAAGGCCATCAACATAGGGACCATTCAACCAATGAGGCGCACTGGATCCATCTCCCATCTTCTATTTACCGATGACCTCCTTGTGTTTTGTCGGGCAAACAACAGGTCTTTTTAGGCATCAAATATTTATTGGAAGAATTTTACACCTATACGGGGCTTCAGGTAAACTGGGACAAAAGCATGGGTATGTTCAGTAAGGGAGCTGTTAAAAAGAATGAGTTAGCAGACTTGTTGGGGATCAAAATTGCTACAACTATTTCCACCTATCTAGGATTGCCGCTCTCCTCTAAATACCCGAGGACAGTAAATTACGGAAGACTTGTGGATAAATGCAAGAAGCGGATGATGGGTTGGAGTTCGTCGCTCCTTTCTATTGCAGGGCGTATTGAATTGGTGAGAACTGTGATATATGGAATTGTTGCTTTTTGGATGCATGCTTTCCACATCCCTACAAATATTCTGAAGATCATCTCTTCATTGTGCCGAAGATTTATTTTGGGGACGTCTAAAGCTTGGGCGTGGGATGACATTTGTAGGCCAAAAGAGGAAGGAGGCATTGGTATTAGGCACCTGGAGGATTTAAATGCGGCAGCAGGGCTTAAGCTAACTTGGAGATACCTCACATCGGAGAGCATCTGGGCTAAACACATGGGACTGCGGTATGGAGCTGGGCATGGTCTTTTTGCAGCTAGAGCAAATGTGAACCAATCAGGTACATGGAAGAGAATCTTGAACAGCCGACAGAGCTCTTGTAGGCTAATACAAAGACTGGTGAGGGACAGCCGTAACACTTTGTTTTGGTTTGATCCCTGGACTGAGCATGGGCCGCTACATACTGTATGCGACATTCCACCAGGTGCGGAGCTCAGGAGCATTGCAGACTACTGGGCCGGCGACAGTTGGGTTCCAGATCCGGCGATAGCCAGGATCAGGCCGATGATCGAGCATCTGAAGTTGAGGGCGGGCTCCGATGAATGGTCTTGGTTGCCGGGGGATAGGTTCTGTTTCAAGGAAGCGTGGGAGGGGATTCGACATCGCAGCAACCCATTTCCATTCCACAAAATCGTATGGTTCGCCCGACACTCACCAAAAATGTCTATTAATTTGTTACGTGCGTTACAAGGTAAGCTTCTCACTAGGGATTTGATGAGTAGACGGGGAATCCCAATCCCTCTCGACTGTGTATTATGTGAGGAGGGCAAGGCGGAGAACATTCACTATCTATTCTTCGAGTGTAGCTACTCTAATTATATTATTTGCAGAGCTTTGTTTAAGCTTAATGTCCCAACTCAGGCTATTAGGCTTTGTGAGATTGGGAAAGTCTGGCTTCAAAGTTTTAGGGGGAAATCGGCCTTGGACATTCTGGGCAAAACCGTTTTGGCCGCCACGGTTTGGCATATTTGGAAGGAAAGGAACCGACGAATATTTGATGGAGAGAAGAGGATGAAGACTGCCCTTTTTGAGGAGATTGCTGCTGATATCAGTCATTTTGCATGATCTAGAACCTTCTACTATTGCGGAGGCAACTGCATTTTCCAGCTGGGATTTTAGGGACTTGGGATGAGATTGGACTTTCTTATTTTCATTGTAAATATTGGCTTTGAGAATAGTTGCATTTGGGTTGTGGAATTGATAGTGGGGAGTGGCGGCGCTTGTGCCTTATCCTCTCCCTATTGATACCATATTCCTAAATGCACTATTATTGTAATTTGTATATTCATCAATAAAATACCACGCTAACTTTCCATATATATATGTATATATATATGTATATGTATATATATATATGTATATGTATATGTATATGTATATATATATATATATGTATATATATATATATATATATATATATATATGTATATCTATATTATAAAAGAGGGATGTTATCAAGAGAAATTGGATAAGAGATATTGGACATGAGAAATTGGATAAGAGATATCTATATTATAAAAGAGGGATGTTATCAAGAGAAATTGGATAAGAGATATTGGACATGTGAAATTGGATAAGAGATATCTATATTATAAAAGAGGAATGTTATCAAGAGAAATTGGATAAGATATATTGGACATGAGAAATTGGATTAGAGATATCTATATTATAAAAGAGGGATGTTATCAAGAGAAATTGGATAAGAGATATTGGACAAGAGAAATTGGATAAGAGATATCTATATTATAAGAGAGGGATGTTATCAAGAGAAATTGGATAAGAGATATCTATATTATAAAAGAGGGATGTTATCAAGAGAAATTGGATAAGAGATATTGGACATGAGAAATTGGATAAGAGATATCTATATTATAAAAGAGGGATGTTATCAAGAGAAATTGGATAAGAGATATTGGACATGTGAAATTGGATAAGAGATATCTATATTATAAAAGAGGGATGTTATCAAGAGAAATTTGATTAGAGGTATTGGACAAGATAAATTGGATAAGAGATATCTATATTATAAAAGAGGGATGTTATCAAGAGAAATTGAATAAGAGATATTGGACAATAGAAATTGGATAAGAGTGATGTTATCAAGAGAAATTGGATAAGTGATATCTATATTACAAACGAGAGATGTTATCAAGATAAATTGGATAAGAGATATTGGACAATAGAAATTGGATAAGGGATTTCTATTATATAAAAGACGGATTTTATCAAGAGAAATTAATAAGAGAATTTGGACATGAGAAATTGGATAAGAGAATTTGGATATCTATTATATAAAACAGGGAAACTGAATAAGAGAAAATATAAGAGATGAGATTTTGAGGGATAAAAGAGGAGGTGTGGAATTTTGCACAAACAACCCCGGTTTTTGTATTTTTGCCTATGGACCCTCCACACACACACACCCACACTTTTTATTCTCACCCCTTCCGGCCATTTTTTTCCAATTCTATGAAAATTTTGAATCTTATCCTACTAGGACAAAGCTTTGTCCTACGTGGCAAGTTTGTCCTAGGTGGTAATGACAATTTTGGGGGGACTTAAATTTTGTGGGAAAACTTAAATTTGGGGGGAAACTTGAAATTTTGTGGAAAACTTAAAATTTGGGTGAACTTGAAATTTGTGGGGAAGAAAAACTCAGCCATTAAATAAACCGTGCCCTATGGGCACAGGTAATGACTAGTATATAGATATATATAGGTTTTATTCGGGATCGGGTGGAACCCGACCCGACCGTTTGCCACTTCTAACCCACAGCTCCAACGAAAGGACACCCATTACAACTCAACCCCCACTGTAGGGCATCAAGGCATCCCTATCCTAAAAAAAAAGGCTTGCAGACATTTGGAAGTTTGTTATCTTCTTGAGTACTAATATATTTTAAATGTCCCTCCGTCAACAAAGTCATTTTCTAGGAAGTATGTTTTCAACAATTTACTTCCTTTCATCCTCTCCTCTCATTTTCTGTGTACTTGTGTGTTGAGAATAAATGTTTGTTGAATAATATGATAAGAGATGTGCTGTATACACCCCTATTCATAGGGGTGTACATATGAATTAGTGTCAAATTTAACTTGAAATTGAAAAAAACAAATTTGTTTTGACAAATGAAATAATAAAATTTACTCATTTTGGAAATCAAAAGTACATGCACCCCCTACTCATAGGGGTGCATGTAGCACAACTCTATGATAAAAACGTTTTTTTCCCTTCCATGAACAGCCACATCAGGGGTTGGTGGGCACTTCTTTTCATGGAAGTAGACGTTCATGAAGTAAGCAATTTGAAGTCTCCCAAATCCTTATGTAATATATAATATATGCAATGAGCTGGGCACGCAAGCTGAAGGCCATGGATCTTGCACTAGAGACAAAAACATAACTGCGCCAGGGATCTAGACCTGAAAGTCTAAGCTGAGTGCGTGTTTGTTTGTGTCAGCTGAAGAATGAACCTCCTCAGTTTTCATTCTTTTTAATGCAAATTAATTAATTCATTACAGGCAAACAGTACATTTCCACAAAATTGCAAATCTTGTATTTGGACTGCCATCTTTGAAGTTTGCTAACGGATGATGGGCATTCTTTGCATGCTGAAGTTTCATATTGTCATGTTAAAAAATGACAAGCAACTATAGGCTTAGAAACTAAGCTTTTAGACGAGGCTAATGCGATTGCACGTGTTATATTCTAATGTTTAAATTCCTTACAACAACACAAAAGGGGGAAAATGCATCTCTCAAAAGTTCTGTAGTAATTGCTTTTGAGGCAAAAAAAAAAAAATTCTCCTGTCAAAAGAAGAGTGTTGTTATTCGCACCACAGAAAGTTATGAATACACCACATTACTTGATTTACCACACCTATATTTTTAACATCAGATGTTCGGATTTGGAGATCCGAACGGCTCTAATACAATAGATGTGTAAATCCGAACACAATACATATTTTATTATATTGTTCGGCTTTGAAGATCCGAACGGAAGAATAAAAGTACTAGAGCCGTTCGGATCTCCAAATCCGAACATTTGATGTTAAAAATATAGGTGTGGTGAATCAAGTAGTTTGGCGTATTCATAAATCTCTGTGGTGCGAATAACAGAGAGTGCGTTTTTAGGTTTTTTTTTGGGGGGGGGGACAGTGTGTTTTTTGGTTGGGTGGGTGGAGGGTTTTGTGTGTTTGTTTGTGGGGGTCGGGGTCTGTGTGTGTGTGTGGGTGGTGTGGGTGGGTGGGTGGGTAGGGTACGTGCCAGGTCATTTTGGTTGAATTTTCATCCACGTAATAATATTTAGGTTGAATGTGTTGTGAAGTGCTTTCTAGGGGAGACCTCAGACCTTTATTTATAGTGGAATAAGGAAAAGTTTATACAATGGGATGATACAATTTTCATAGAGGATACAAACTCCTAATCTGTCACTAGATAGAATAAGCCCTAGCCCTATATGGGCCTTTACATATGCCTATATAATACTTTCATAACACTCCTCATTATCCCGCCATAAGCGTAAACTTTGCTCATGAACACTTCGAGATTCTGAGCATTACATGAGTATACAAGGGATGTATACTTCGTGATTCAGAGTTAATGGGATTTCCTTCGTTAAAACCTTTGGCTATGGAAAATCATACGGGAAGAAACAATAGCTAAGAAAAAAGAGTACAATTCTCCTTTAACTCCCCCTGGTCTGTACAAGCTCTTAGGCTTTCAGTTCTCTTAGGCGTTTTACATCAATCCTATTTACAATATTCCGAAGAGAGTATGTAAAAAGAGAAAATTGTGTATCAGGTGGCCAAGGAGGGGATTTCCTCATTGGTCACAATCTAGGCCGTTCAGACCCCCATGTGGGGGTGTGGGGCCCACACCCATGATGGGTAATGGCCGGCCTACACTGTGGCCAAGGAGGAAATCCCCTCCTTTGCAACTGACCCCTATTAACCTCATGTACAAATCACAAATATCACCATTCTTTGACAGCTGCTGAATTTAAAGGAGCTCTGGAGAGGTGTGCTTTGTCTTGTCACCTATGATGTGGTCTCCTCAAAGTTGGGATAAGCATGCGGGATGGTCTTCAGATTATGTAGTAAGCTCCAAATCACCTGTTTTGACCCAGTCGTCACTGGGATGTGATGTATCATTGGATGCAACCATACTCACTCTTGGCTTGCTTTAGGAGTGGTGAGAATCTTGAAATGATAGGATGATGTTGTCTTTATAGTTTGTTTTGCAGATCTCAAGGAGATGGCCGTCCCACCGTATGTACCCAGTTTGTAACTTCTCATTATGGGCGGTCGGACTTATAACATGCATCTGCATAGCTAACAAGTGTGGTTCTTACAATAAAAGCCCAAATTTATCGAACCTTGGAGATAGTGCAGAAGATGCTTAACTCTGGTCCACTGATGCTATGTAGGCGCACCTTGTGCTTGGCTAGTAAATTTACTGTAAATGATATATTAAAACACATGCAATTAGTCAAATAAAAAAGTGAGCCAATTGCACTTAAATTATGGACTTCGGGACCTATAATATCTTCTTACTATTTTAGCTGGCAGAAGGGGTCTTTTTGTACATCCAATGAACATACTACCATAGGTGTACTTGGTGGATGATAATGGTCATTGTGTAAATTTTTCAATGCACTCTGGGTGTATGAAGTCTAATGTAACCAGATTTCATCTTTTAGACAATAAATTCGTGAGCCATGTCATATTTTTATTTTGCCTAGGTCTTTCATATCATATATGATATTCATGCTAGAACAGATATTTCAGTTTTATCTTCAGGATATCCAATGAGATTTAACTTGTTTACAATTATAATCTCAAATCATGTTCTTTGCTCTTATAAAGGATGTAAAGACAACCTTTAGTATGAATCCTTGCTTTATCAAGGGATCCACTTGGTTGTTCAACAGTGTTTATTTCTTCAATAGAATAAACGTCCTGAAGTCTATTCATGCATTTTAAGGAAATGAAACATGTATCTTTATCAAGATATCTATAGAGGTATGCTGTCACAACATCCAATAGCAGCATATCCAAAATTTCCTTATCAAATAGTAAGGTATGCACAACTATAGCCAGAGAGTCTGATGCATCATTTATATAAGTGGGTCAAGCTCATCTTACTTGTTTATTACCCAGTTTCTATGAAAAAGCTTAAGCTATATGCCGAGAAATTATTTACACTTGTTATATTCTAAGGTTTAAATTACTTACAACAACAAGAAAGGGGGGAAATGCATCTGTCAAAAGTTTTATTGTAATTGCTTTTGAGACAAAAAAATTTCTCATGCCAAAAGAAAGGTATAACATAGAGACAGTGTGTTTTGTGGCTGGGGTTGTTCGTGGTTGTGTGTGTGTGTGTGTGCGTGTGCGTGTGTGTCGATAGAGACAGTGTGTTTTTCGGTTGGGTGGGTGGGGGGTTTTGTGTGTTTGTGTGGGGGGGCCACGAGGGGGTGTGGGGTGTGGTGGGGTACGTGCCATGAGATTGAAGGCCCATGTTATTTTGGTTGAATTTTCAATACATGTAATAATATTTTGGTTGAATGTGTTGTGATGTGCTTTCTGGGGGATACCCCAGACAAGTTTATACAATGGGATGATACAATTTTCATAGAGGATATAAACTCCTAAGCTGCCACTAGATAGGATAAGCCCTAGCACTACATGTGCCTTTACATAGGCCTACATAATACTTTCATAACACTCCCCCTTATCCCATCATAAGCGTAAACTCTGCTCATGAATACTTCGAGATTCTGAGCATTACATGAGTATCACAAGGGGTGGATACTTCGTGATCCAGAGTTAATGGGATTTCCTTCGTTAAAACCTTTGGCTATGAAAAACCATGTGGGAAGAAACAATAGCTAAGAAAAAAGAGTACAATTCTCCTTTAACTCCCCTGGCATGTACATGCTCTTAGGCTTTCAGATCTCTTAGGCGTTTTACACCAATCCTATTTACAATATTCTGAAGAGAGTATGTAAAAAGAGAAAAATGTGTATCAGGTGGCCAAGGAGGGGATTTCCTCCTTGGTCACAATCTAGGCTGCTCAGACCCCCATGTGGGGGTGTGGGGCCCATACCCATGATGGGTGATGGCCGGCCTAGACTGTGGCAAGGAGGAAATCCCCTCCTTTGCAACTGACCCATATTAACCTCATGTACAAATCACAGATATCACCATTCTTTGACAGCTGATGAATTTAAATGAGCTCTGGAGAGGTGTGCTTTGTCTTGTCACCTATGATGTGGTCTCCTCAAAGTTGGGGTAAGTGATCGCTCCGGGATGTAACCCAAAAGAACGGTTGTAGTTTTACCGCAAGCGCACGGTATAGCAGCGAGCGGGTTATCGAACACAGGGAGGACGAATGACCGTGCTTGTTCCAATCAACCTGGCTATTTAAGAAGAGAGAAATTTGCCTTTGGCGATCCTGTCACAATCGTCAGACAAAGTACGGAAATATCAAATCAAATAAAAGACGTCTAGGGAATGGGGAATTCCCGCTACTCACCGTCTTTCGTAAATGTGGTTCATCGGTATCAAAATTGCTAGAATAAGATTTTGGATGAACTAGTTGCAACTGAATGTAGAACCAAGCTCACGCTCTCGCGCTGTTGCCGGTCTATAGCTATCCTAGGCTCGGGTCCAATCTCTTGCAAACCCTAGCCTGGGGAAGCTAGCATTAGGATCAACATCATCGTTCAATCGCGCACCGAGCCCAATCTCTTGCAAACTCGGCCCACGACCTAGATTGGGATAGTTCCTACACGTCCAATCTCTTGCAAACGGGTATCGGCACGGAATTGCAACCGGAAACCCTAGTATCGGTCCAATCTCTTGCAAACCGATACTTCGGAAATTCGATTCCAACCCAATTCGGATTTCTAGGGTTTCCTATTGAATCGGGATCCAATCTCTTGCAAATCCCAATCGGTATGAACTCCTAGCCATCCGTAAATTGGTCCCAATCTAATCCATAATAGCAATTCTAGCAAAATTCCTACCAATTCATCATAAATATGAAATAGGGCTTGTAGGGTTCATCCCCACGCCCCAAGACGTGGAGACTACTCACAATTCATAGCAAGATCACAAAAATAATCAATGAAATAAGCAATAGAATTCATCACAATATTGAGAATAGCAATAAAAATAGAATTTTTAGAGAAGAGAGAAGCAAACCAACGGAGTTCTTTAATTAATCCAACAAAAATCCAATTTTGTCTCCTCTCCAATCTCCAGAATAAAGCTAAAGAGTTAATCTAAATGGCTACAAAAAATCTCAGAAAAAACCCTCCAAACTAGGGTAAAAACAGGGGTTAAATATCCCCTAAAATCGTCCAAAAACTGTGACCAAAATACCCCTGCGCAGCCTATTTTCCGCAATTTTAGCTACAGGCAGCGCGTCGCACTCGGCCGAGTGACAAATGTCGCTCGGCCGAGTGAGAAACCCTGTAATTTTCCAGTAAGTCTCGATCTTTAGGGGTCTTCACTTCGGGGGCGGCTCGGCCGAGTGAGTTGTTGTCACTCGGTCGATGGCTTCATGGTACTCGGGCAGTCGGGATTATCCACTCGGCCGAGTGGGTCTTCTGAAGCTCAGGCAGCCGAAAAACAGTAACTTGGAGATTTTTGAATGGCTTCGTCTGGGCGCCACTCGGGCGGACGGGATGTCGTCACTCGGCCGATGTGGTCTCCGTCGCTCGGCCGAGTGCACATACGAATCGTGTCTGATCTGGTCGGCCGAGCGGTGTCTCGCTGGTCGGCCGAGTGGCTCCTCCACTCGGCCGAGTGGGACACTAAAAATGCCCAGATTGCTTGTTTTGGCCTCCTCGTCGCTCCTGTGACGTCCGTTCTTCTTCCGCTCCCATCCAACAGCAAAATACCCCTCGGGGAGGTCGTCGGTGACACTCTGGAGTAGGCGTATCTCGAGATCACTCCAAATCGCTCCAAATCACCTGAAATGCGACAAAAACAACAAATCGTGAAAAGCATCGCAATATCGTCGATATATCGTGAAAAACATGATTTGGGCGATCCAAATGGCATGCAAACATGCGTTGAAAAAGTGTAAAATAAGGAGTGATCAAAATCCCCCAAGCTTACCTCTTACTCGTCCTCGAGGAAGATAAGTAAAAGGAGAACCCGGTGGATTCAGAAAACGAAAACGGCGAAAAAAAGAAAAATGAAAAACGGAGAAGAATGGAAAACGGAATGAAAATAAAGGGGAAAGAGACAAAAGAAACATCTCAAAATATCCATAATAATAAATCTCAACAACGCAGGAAAGCCACCAGGCTACAAATAAAAGAGTCTAAAGGCCCAAACATGGCCAACAAAAGTACAAAGTACAACGACGGTGCTACGCACCAACAAACCTACAAAAGGCCTAAAACAACATAAAGCTCAACAAAACTCAAAGCAAGGTCACCGAGTGTCCACCAAAATCCTCCTGGCAATCATGGACTCAGACTCAGCGTCAGCGACTCATCACGTACACAGCAACGATCTCTGGCTCAGGGTCTAACATGTGAACACCAAAGAGAAAGGGGCACATGTCAGCAAGTCTGGAAGACTTGTGCAAGTGAAACTGAAAGTACAAGTAAGAGCAACCTAGCAGTTCTAGCATGATGCAATGACATGGCGAGTTTAAGTATGAGTGCAGCAGGTAAAGAAAACAACAAGTAGCTAGCATGGCATGGCAAGTGTGGCAAGACTAATAACATTTACAAGGATTTCTCTAGTCACGTTTTCATGTCATTTGCAGAGTTTACGCCTTACAGCTGAAATGACTTTCTTTCACACTGATTGGCCGCTTAACTCCGCCAGCCACCCAGAGTTTACGCCTTACAGCTGCAGTTGCTGTTCAGGCAGACTCCCAGCTGATTGGCCGCTTAACTCTTACCCCATCCCACGTGTATCGAGCCAGGGCCTTACCCCCGAACGGTAATGCTCGCTTCTGGATCACGAGCCAGGAAGTGTTTTTAACAAGTATGGCGTAGGGGTGCACCTAGCCAGGACAAGCAAGTACAAGTATGTAGCGTGTGCTACGAATGCAATATTCAACTTGGATGACATGTAGAATGCAATGCATGGCAGTTAAAAGTGCGTACAGATAAGGAAAGTAAACGTGACAGTTTAGTATGCATGAACATCAAGTTTAAAGGGTGGATCTAGCTTCGTTGTCAAGCTAGATCAATTAGGTGACGGATCTAGTTTCGTTGTCAAACTAGATCAAGTAGGCGTCTAGCCAGCTATCATTTCACTGACTAGTCTCTTTTACGCTAAAAGCAAGTAAGTGCCCTAAAAACATGGCCCTACACAAGAGTTGGCAAGTTTCACTTGCCTGCAATTATCACGTCAAGAAAACACCGTCCAACGAGTCCAAAGTCACGATTCCTACGTGCACAAGTCCACCGGCCTACATCCGTTTTATTAATCTTGATTAGTGATTCCTAAAACATTTAAAATACTTTAAAAATACTGATTTTAGTCTTGATTAGCATGCAATTGGGTTGGGGGTCCTAGGGGTGCAAAACGTTACCTCAACACGACGCGGAAAGCTACACCGGCGTCGGTAGCGACGCCGGGGGTTGAATAATAAGATCGCGCTCCAAGTCCAGATTCCAATTAAATTCCTCGCTGGAAATTCAGAGCAATCAACCCGGGGCGACGATTCCAGATTCCAAGCTATTTACGTGCGACGACGGGCTACGACGTGCGACGACGTCGTACGCGGCAAGTCGTCGAAGAGAACGTACCAAAGTGGGGCCCACAGTAGTCCTAGGGACCTTGGGGAACCCACAATAACTCCGGAGAACTTGGGGGGCCCACGGAGGCAAGCGGTGCGACGGATGCGGGGTTGCGACGAGTGACTCTCGGTCGTACCCCTCCAATGCGGGAGAATTCCTCGGTCGCTGCGAGAGAACGGGGCTGTGCAGCAGCGGGGGTCGGTCACAGCGGCGGGTGCGGGCGTTTCCTTCGGTCAGACCGATAGGGACCGTCGGTCGTTGCGCTTGGGATGCGGGGTTGCAGCGTTGCAACGTTGCAACGTTCGGGCGCTCGGTCACAGCGGCCGCTTCCTTCGGTCGGGCACGGAGCGAGCGGGGCGACAGAGCGGGCGACAAGCGGGGGGTCGGTGCGGAGCGGGGCGACCGGTCAGAGCGGGCCAAGCGATCGGTCAGGTCGATGGAACGGAGCGGGGGTGCTGCAGCGTGCGGAGCGGCTTGGGTGCGGGCGGGGGCTTCGGTCGGAGCGGGCGAACGGGGCGATTTTCCTCGGTCCGTGCGGGGGCTGAACGTCGCAACGTTGCGACGATTCGTCGCAACGTCCAAAATGACTTGGAAGAGGCTAGGGCTAATTTCTTTGGAAAAATAGGACTTGCTAGGGGTTGCTTATATAGTGTAGGTGGGTTGACTTGGTCTAGGGCTAAATCTAATAGGATTAGAATTCAAAAAGATTTGAAATTTGAATTTAAACTTCTCCAACCCAATCTAGGATTTGACCAGGTCCAAATGAGCTGGAAATTGGCTCAAAAATTCTTTAAAACGTTTTAAACTCAAATAAATTTTATTTGGCCGAAATTAATTTAAAAATAAATTATTAAAAATAATATAAAACTTGTAAAAATTATAAAAGTGGTCAAATAAACTCCAAAAATTATAAAATAAATATCGTTGTGATCGTGGCGACGAATGTGAGCTAACTAAGAAGACGGATCTCAAATTCGACGTCGGACGACGAAACTAAAAATAGAAAACGTCTCCCGTCAAAGTGAAAATCGTCACGTCTCATCGAGTGAGTTCAAATTGTGGAAAAACGACTCGAGAAACGTCGTTCCAAATTAGTGCCACTATTTAATACTCCCAGAGACGTTCACAACGGCATATCACACAAAAGTGTTCACAATCAAATAAAGTCTAAAATAAACACGGGTGCACGGCCAAAAGACACGTGCACGAACAACGCCAAACGAAAAGTGGTCGTTACATCCTCCCCACCTTAGAATAAAGTCCGTCCTCGGACTTTCTAATATAGCTAGTCGCTCTAGTAACTACCCCAATCAAGCCATATAATAATTTAACCAGGTTTATTCATTTCAAGTGCTTATATATGCACTAGATAGTCAAACGTTAATACCACTAACACGTGTAATATATACATTCACATACGTATACACTTATACCTATTATAGTCCGGTCAACTTCATACATGTATTTCAATCAGGTATATAAACATACATCCCTTATATAACTGCTACTCACAAACAGTAGTTCAGATACTTATATAGGATAGTCTCACACTTAGCCAATACAATCAACGCTCTACCTATATGTAGCTACCTATGCACAAGCATCAAGGGTTTACTACCCTCTAATATTCATCCATTACCAAGCATCTCAACACATATAGTCACACCATACCATTATTAAATCAAGTTCACTATATCTAATATACATTCACCACTACTATAATTTCACAATATATAGTCATTCAAATACACGCAATTAGTTCACATATATTCACATCACGTACGGTCCTATAACTATATTTACGACACGCCACATAGACCATAGTCATCCATACCTATAACTAAGCACATACTTACCCGTGTATGGTGCACTCCCATACACGCTAACATTTCATTTTCATACGCCAATCATACCATTATATAACTAGCACACCTACACACCTAGTTTTAGCTAGTACACATACGTTCACACAACAAGTCCTCAGTAAATAACTATACCGCAAGACCAACACCTATAACTATATACTGGTGTAGCGACCCACAATCATGTGCGTAGCACAACAGGCACAAACACTCCTATCACTATACATACATCAAGCATTGCTATATTCAAACTACAACATACATTCAATATACTTAAAGTATACTCACTCAAGCTTGGTGAGACTCAATACACATATCAGAATATTCCATATACGTAGCACGACATTCATACTTATACCATATCACTCCAATATTTATACGTCTACCAATACAACCATATACATACCATAAGTCATTCACCTAATATCTAGTCAGGTAATATTCACATGGTTTAAATCAATCTATATACCATAATAATAATACAGATCAGCACACACGTATAACTATAATACACTCCCTAATACATACGCATTCATCGTATAGTCACACACATGTAACATATATTCACACCATAGCCTACTACCTATAATTAGTTATACTAACACATCCACACATACATAATTAAGATGTGCAATGGTCGTGTATACCTCACGGTATGCACGCATGCGACATCCGCGAAGCAAACAATACCAATCAAAATTATAACCCTACTACCTATATATATATCACCTATATACTCATGCAACGAAACATAACTACTTACATATATAAGCACATATATACCTACCTACGAGCACATACTCATACGTAATAATATATGGGTCATTCAATAGGGCCTACTTACTTAAACTATACATACACTTATTATTATCACACCTAGGCACACACATAGCTTTATCAATCATTTTATTTCAACCATTATAAGTATCTCTTACTACATACACAACTTAGATATTCCAACGCTAATTCAAATATACACAAGCATCCCTAGTATAGTATATCTAACCACTCACAAGTCTATACATTCTAGCACACAACCAACTTCATAATATCACGAATAACTCCAAGTACATATATATATCACACAATAGGCAAGCATCAATATACTTATGGGGGGTACACTCATTCAAGCCCACGTACACAACTTAGGTACGTGCACAACGACACCTCACAAGGGTCCAAGGGTCTACTAACAACTAAGGGTTGACACAGCCATTGACGGTCCCTAAGGCCTAAGCAATAAAGAGAGATCGAGGGCGAGACGAGGGAATGATCGACAAGCACGAGTTCAGATAGGACGAATACGAGGAGACGGCTTGGTTGGACGAAACATTGACTCAAAGGTGAGGTTTAGGTTGAGGAAAAAGGAGATGTAGTGATGCTTGAATAGAGTACAGAAAAGCAACTAGGATAAATAGCATAAGCTAAAATACGCAAAATTGAAAACGGTTGTACTTTAAAATCCTCATCTGAGAAGAAATGTTTGGGAATCGATAAAACGAGTTGTTCAAAATAAGTTTGAGTTGAATATTCATAATAAGAGAAAATGTTTTATTAGCTTATCAAAAATCATTAAGAAAAGAAGTAAAATCATTTACACGAATATTAAGGACATGTTTAGAAAATTTTAAACGTCAGTAATTTATATAATGTTGTCAAAAAGTTTTTTGAAAGTTAAAGAATGAAATCAAATAACGGAAGAATTTAAACTCATGTTAAATGCTTACAAACTTTTAGGCTATGGAAAGTTGAAAATAATCAATTTGAAACTACTTTTAGAGAACCAGAGTTTGCCAAAAATGAGAAACTGATTTTCACAAGGTTCTTAATATACGAGCACAATAAGTCTGGTACGGGTATAAAAATAATTGAAAGTATGTATGGTGCACGGAAAAAATAATAATAATGACTTAGTGTAGAGAATTTTCAAGATCGAATCGCAAATCCTTAAAATCAAATCAGGGAGGGTCTAAAGCAGGAAGAGGTTATGAAAATAGTAGTTTTGCAAAAATTTGGAATAGTGAGTACGACGAGTAAAAATCAACTTGCTGAAATCTGAAATTCCATGTGACATGAAAAGTATATTAAAAGTAAACACGAAGTATTATTCAAATGGCATAAATAAGAGGGAAAATTATAAATCGAACTGAGCAAAATAAAAGTACGGTTCAGAATAAAATTTAATATATGAAAAGACGGACATGAGTACGAAAACATAGGCTGGGAAAATATTGTCAGCTAGAGTTCAAAATTCCGACGAACGTTTAAAAATTTAAATCAATGAAGAAGTATGAAGTATAAGTATATTAAAATTTTGAACAAATTTAAACATAGAGAAAGAGGAAATCGAAAGATACTTTTGGAAGATTCAAGATTGTAACGGAAAGGTTTGAAAATTGACGACGATCGTCATGGGGCGATCTCGTGATTCGAGGCAAGGAAATTGGTCAGGTGATCAAAACATTCGTATGCCTAGGATATGACTCAGGAGAGGCTACGGGAAACTCCTACGGTCGACCAACTAAAGATTAAAACTAAGCGCTAAGACTTCTAAAGGTTAGACGGTAAAGAAATGCGTTCAGCTTGGTCCGAAATCGATGACCCCAAGCGAACGACAAAAGGAAATTCTAGAAGTCTAATATGGTCAGAGGTAGACAAGGACCACTAAGGTAACTCCTACGACGATCAAGTCAATTGCTAGAAGGGAGTCTAACTAACAATCAGGGGCCTCTAACTAGCAAGCACGGACGTCTAACTAAGTCTTCTTATCACCTAGTGTCCTAAAAACAACTAGACTCAGGGCTTATTACTCGGATGTTGCAATTTATTTAATGGACATTCTGTTATTATCGTTGTTCCGTTAATTCGCAATTGCAAGACCGACCTGCATGGGCCACCAACAAAAACCTGTCACGCCCCGCTTCCCAAAAATATGGGGAGGCGGAAGCGTGAGGGGAGAAGGTCCGCTCAGACTTGAAGCTACAAAGCCGCAAGTCCGATAAGCGTCAATTACTTTAAAACTGCAGGTCCTTGCAACGCGAAACGAAACAAAGATAATAATAACGAAAGAGACAAAAGAAACATCTCAAAATATCCATAATAATAAATCTCAACAACGCAGGAAAGCCACCAGGCTACACATAAAAGAGTCTAAAGGCCCAAACATGGCCAACAAAAGTACAAAGTACAACGACGGTGCTACGCACCAACAAACCTAACAAAAGGCCTAAAACAACATAAAGCTCAACAAAACTCAAAGCAAGGTCACCGGTGTCCACCAAAATCCTCCTGGCAATCATGGACTCAGACTCAGCGTCAGCGACTCATCACGTACACAGCAACGATCTCTGGCTCAGGGTCTAACATGTGACACCCAAAGAGAAAGGGGCACATGTCAGCAAGTCTGGAAGACTTGTGCAAGTGAAACTGAAAGTACAAGTAAGAGCAACCTAGCAGTTCTAGCATGATGCAATGACATGGCAGTTTAAGTATGAGTGCAGCAGGTAAAGAAAACAACAAGTAGCTAGCATGGCATGGCAAGTGTGGCAAGACTAATAACATTTACAAGGATTTCTCTAGTCACGTTTTCATGTCATTTGCAGAGTTTACGCCTTACAGCTGAAATGACTTTCTTTCACACTGATTGGCCGCTTAACTCCGCCCCACCCAGAGTTTACGCCTTACAGCTGCAGTTGCTGATCAGGCAGACTCCCAGCTGATTGGCCGCTTAACTCTTACCCCATCCCACGTGTATCGAGCCAGGGCCTTACCCCGAACGGTAATGCTCGCTTCTGGATCACGAGCCAGGAAGTGTTTTTAACAAGTATGGCGTAGGGGTGCACCTAGCCAGGACAAGCAAGTACAAGTATGTAGGGCTGTGCTACGAATGCAATATTCAACTTGGATGACATGTAGAATGCAATGCATGGCAGTTAAAAGTGCGTACAGATAAGGAAAGTAAACGTGACAGTTTAGTATGCATGAACATCAAGTTTAAAGGGTGGATCTAGCTTCGTTGTCAAGCTAGATCAATTAGGTGACGGATCTAGTTTCGTTGTCAAACTAGATCAAGTAGGCGTCTAGCCAGCTATCATTTCACTGACTAGTCTCTTTTACGCTAAAAGCAAGTAAGTGGCCTAAAAACATGGCCCTACACAAGAGTTGGCAAGTTTCACTTGCCTGCAATTATCACGTCAAGAAAACACCGTCCAACGAGTCCAAAGTCACGATTCCTACGTGCACAAGTCCACCGGCCTACATCCGTTTTATTAATCTTGATTAGTGATTCCTAAAACATTTAAAATACTTTAAAAATACTGATTTTAGTCTTGATTAGCATGCAATTGGGTTGGGGGTCCTAGGGGTGCAAAACGTTACCTCAACACGACGCGAAAGCTACACCGGCGTCGGGTAGCGACGCCGGGGGTTGGAATAATAAGATCGCGCTCCAAGTCCAGATTCCAATTAAATTCCTCGCTGGAAATTCAGAGCAATCAACCCGGGGCGACGATTCCAGATTCCAAAGCTAATACGTGCGACGACGGGCTACGACGTGCGACGACGTCGTACGCGGCAAGTCGTCGAAGAGAACGTACCAAAGTGGGGCCCACAGTAGTCCTAGGGACCTTTGGGGAACCCACAATAACTCCGGAGAACTTGGGGGGCCCACGGAGGCAAGCGGTGCGACGGATGCGGGGTTGCGACGAGTGACTCTCGGTCGTACCCCTCCAATGCGGGAGAATTCCTCGGTCGCTGCGAGAGAACGGGGCTGTGCAGCAGCGGGGGTCGGTCACAGCGGCGGGTGCGGGCGTTTCCTTCGGTCAGACCGATAGGGACCGTCGGTCGTGCGCTTGGGATGCGGGGTTTGCAGCGTTGCAACGTTGCAACGTTCGGGCGCTCGGTCACAGCGGCCGCTTCCTTCGGTCGGGCACGGAGCGGAGCGGGGCGACAGAGCGGGCGACAAGCGGGGGTCGGTGCGGAGCGGGGCGACCGGTCAGAGCGGGCCAAGCGATCGGTCAGGTCGATGGAACGGAGGCGGGGGTGCTGCAGCGTGCGGAGCGGCTTGGGTGCGGGCGGGGGCTTCGGTCGGAGCGGGCGAACGGGGCGATTTTCCTCGGTCGTGCGGGGGCTGAACGTCGCAACGTTGCGACGATTCGTCGCAACGTCCAAAATGACTTTGGAAGAGGCTAGGGCTAATTTCTTGGAAAAATAGGACTTGCTAGGGGTTGCTTATATAGTGTAGGTGGGTTGACTTGGTCTAGGGCTAAATCTAATAGGATTAGAATTCAAAAAGATTTGAAATTTGAATTTAAACTTCTCAACCCAATCTAGGATTTGACCAGGTCCAAATGAGCTGGAAATTGGCTCAAAAATTCTTTTAAACGTTTTAAACTCAAATAAATTTTATTTGGCCGAAATTAATTTAAAAATAAATTATTAAAAATAATATAAAACTTGTAAAAATTATAAAAGTGGTCAAATAAACTCCAAAAATTATAAAATAAATATCGTTGTGATCGTGGCGACGAATGTGAGCTAACTAAGAAGACGGATCTCAAATTCGACGTCGGACGACGAAACTAAAAATAGAAACGTCTCCCGTCAAAGTGAAAATCGTCACGTCTCATCGAGTGAGTTCAAATTGTGGAAAAACGACTCGAGAAACGTCGTTCCAAATTAGTGCCACTATTTAATACTCCCAGAGACGTTCGCAACGGCATATCACACAAAAGTGTTCACAATCAAATAAAGTCTAAAATAAACACGTGCACGGCCAAAAGCACGTGCACGAACAACGCACAACGAAAAGTGGTCGTTACAACGGAGAAGAATGGAAAACGGGATGAAAATAAAGGGGAAAGAAAGAAGCGAAGAGGTAAGCTGCTAGATCATTTTCTCAGGACGTGGGTTTCACTTACTCATATAGCATGCACCGAATGAAAAACACATGTCAAAGAATTTTATTTTGATATCATAGTATAATAGTGCAAATAGAAATAGAAAACCCACGAACAACGATATAATCATGAGAAACGGAATAGTTTTATAATTAACATCGTCTAAATCATTTAAAGCGGAATACAGATTTTCAATTGAATGCTTTCTATCAGGAGTATAAGAGTATCACACAATAGAATAGAGAGAATAGAAAAGTATGGATTTCATGAAATGAACGCTAGGCTTAGATTTCTGGATTTCGTAAAGCTAGAAATAATCTCACCGAGTATAGAATATTACTTAGCCTAGGTTGTCGTGCAACGTCTAGTAGTCACTCTCTCACACATCAATGGATCCCCTCCCCCAAGCTTATCTATAAGCGTGGTGGCATAAAAAAATATTTACATCCCCATTTTTATAAAGCTCCAAAAGTAACGAAAATAAAAACGAAAAGAGGGAAAGAAAGAAAGTGAGATGAGATCTTTTATTGAGGATTTTTCCTCTTTTCTTTTTCTTTTCTCTTTTTCTTTTGTTTTTTTTTTGATATAGCATATATTCACAATGATCCCAACTCAAAGAGAGATAATGATATACAAGAATATTTTCTCTTTTTTTTTCTAGGGAATTTTGGAGCTAGGAATTAGTAGCGGGGGGAAATGCCATATAATAGAATCGCTAAGGGGAGATTCACCAATGATTTTAAAATAGAGAAATGATGTTCAAGATTTTGTGGAGAAAGAAATAAATATATCTCTCGGTTCACTCTATAAGACATGCACGACAACTTCAGCAGGGTAATCTAATCTACTCAGTTTCGATCACAAAAAAGCTAACTAATCCAGATTTATCATAGCTAACATCATTCAATCATCCTGAAGTGAAATGTACAATTCATGCATATAGAAGTGATATAGGAAAAGAAATCGGTACTCCAGATATAGGCATTCAATGCGTGAATCTTGGTGTGTTTTCTGTGATAGCATACATATGAATATTCAGACTCAGCTAATAATAAAATTTCATCCATTTTCATGTGGAAAGGTGTGGGTTACTATCCCCAAATGCAAGGCAAGTCATAGCATATGATATCAGAAATAAAATCTAGGACATGACAAATAAAGCATGCATATAGAATAAGCTAACTCCACGTCATCATCATCACAGAAAAGTCATCTCTAGCATGAGATGAAAAGGGAAGAAATAAAGATAAAGGAAAAATAGAACTATTTACAATGCGGCACACAGAAAAATAAGAAAAACGTGATGCATGGTAAAATGAGAAAAAATGATGAAAATAAGTGAAAATAAGTGCAAAGGCGGAAAATGGCGTGAAAAACTAAAAATAAAGGTGACAAATCGAAAAAGAACGTGAGAACTCACTCCCCCAAGCTAAATGGCACAGTGTCCTCAATGTGCAAAGTGTGGCACACCGAGAGACAAGTAATGGGAGGGGCAAGTGAGGATGCATGCATGATGAAAAATAAAGAAAATGTAAGAAAAAAATAAAAATAAGAAAGGAAAATATGATGTGGACAGGATGCATGCAAATAAAGAAGTGATACGGATATAAGGATGTGACACCAAAAACGCTCCATCTCCCCCAAAAAGATATATGAAGATACCAACAGAATGAGAATCCCAAAATAAGTGAGGGGAGGGGGGGTGGGCAAAAATGCAACAGGACCCAGCAGAAACGGGCAGCACGAAGGCAAAAATAATCGAAGGCATCAAGGGTGCCTAAGAAGGTGGTGCTGCGCCGTCTCCGTCCTGAGGCGAAAGTGGTGGCGGTGGCTGGACAGGCTGCTGAGCGGGTGTGGAAGTGGAAGTGGTAGCAGGCTGAGTGTGTGTGGAAGTGTGGGTGGGAACCTGTTGGGTGGGTGGGGGTACGCGGGGGAGACGCTCCAGGACCTGGGTAAGACAGTAGTGAATCTGCGGGAGCAGGTCAAAGCGGCCAGCCATCGCAGAGACGGTGGAGGATAGGGTCCTAAGGTCGCCTCTAAGGCCACTCACCGCCACCTTGAGAGCACGTATGCTCTGAAGTACAGTGTCGGGTGGAGGTGGTGCAGAGGGACGCACCGGTCGGGGCTGTGCAGGGCGAGGCTGGCGTACTCGGGTCGCGTATGTGACGGGCTCAGCGGGGAAAGGGAACGAAAGGTGCTGCGCCCGCAAATATGGGCCTGGCCTCAGTGTGAGGCCGGGGCACCGGCTGGTGAGAAGTGGAGGCGGCAGCAGCGAAAGAAGAGTGCAAAAGTGGCAGCGAGGCGGCCAGAGAGGTCAGTGGCACAGAAGTGTGGACAGACACCACGACACTCTCGGAAAATACAGCAGCAGTGGAGACAGAAGGCTCTCCGCACTCAACTACGGTCGGCGGGCGCTCGGGTGGGGCAGAGGAAATGGGCTCAGCAGACAGAGGGCCACTGGTGGTAGTGGGTGCGGATGTGGTCGAAGTGGTCGTAGGCGTGGAAACAGTGGAGGTGGGCTCAGCTAAGGTACTCCCGACACCGACAGAGGTGTGGACAGAGGTGTCAGGAGCAGTGGAAACATCTGGGATCGGCTGAGGGGCCACGGGGTCAACAGGGGCAGCAGGCTCGGCAGGTGCAACAGGGGCTGCGGGGGCTGCGTGGGCAGCGTGGGCCTGCTCGGCCTGCTCGGCCTCGAGCACGTAAGCAGCGGGGATGAGAACATCCATCACAGGGAGCTAGTCTACGTGGGTTGGTGCAATCTGAGTCCGAGCTGGGCTCGGAAGAATCATGTAATCGGCACCATAAGGGCCGTGCAACCAGACCCAGTGACGCTCACCGTGCGGACGAAGCATCTTCATCCGGGCCATAACATCAATCGACAGAGAAGTGGGGCCCGGTGCTCGTCGCAGGTCGTCGGGGAAGTCCTCGCCGGTCATAAGGGCAAGCAAGGTGATCAGGCCGCCGCAGCATATCGGTGAGCGAGCGCCCACCGATACAATGATGCGGTCCAAAAACCAAGCCGCGACATCAATCACGACGGCGGGGACCAGCTCATCGCCATCCCTAGATAGAGCTCTGGGTCGTGTCATCGCGTAGAGCATGTAGAGCTCTGGCGTAGACATCGTGCCCGGCTCATATCTAGCCAAAAAGGTCGTCGCCATAAGGCGCTGAGCTATACGGAGGCATGGATGGACAATGGCCGAGGCCTTGGCCTTACTAGGGTTAAAGGCAGCGTGGAGACCCGTAATCCGGGCCCAGAAGGCACCGGCGTCGAAGGAAGGTGGGGGGATATGGGTGGGGCGTATCCTTGATCGGCCCCGGGGACGTCGGGCCATGAGAAGAAAGCTCTCATCATACCAAGAGTGACCTGGCACTCCCGGTCCATGAACCGAAACGAGCATCCCTCGTCGGTCCGGGCGATCGAACTAAGCACCTCAAGTGTCGGACGGACAAACGTGTCCGTCGACACCTGAAAGAAATCTCGCCAGCCCACGTTGACGTACAACGTGAGCATCCCCTCTAGTACCCCCAGGCGTCCTAGGTCAGCGATGTGTGCAAACCTGGAGGGTACGATCGAGCGCTGTGAGATACGCTCGAAGACGGCGCGGTGTGCGTCGTCTCGGAACGTAATCCCGAGCGGCCCGACCAGTGGAGCCGGAGGTGGAGGCTGTGGAGCGGCAGGGAGTGGCTGTGCGGGCTGTGCGGGCTGTGTGGGCGCTGCAGGCTGTGCGGGGTGTGCGGGGCCTGCAGGCTGTGCTGGGTGGATGGGGTGTGTGGGAGAAGGCGGAGGAGAGTCCTCCACCTCGTGGGAGGGGCCGGGCTCATCCGACCGCTTCCGCTTGGCGGAAGCTCTCCTCGACCTCGGCCGTGTCCGGGGCGGCATATGGGCCCCGAGCGCGCGCCAAAAAGTGGAAAAAGTGCGGCGTGTGCAAAATAAAGGAAAGAGTATACCCCGACACGCCGCGAGTGCTAAGCAATGGAAGCATGCGAAGACAGCGCCTCCGCGAAGCCCAAATCGGTCCGTAGAAGCTCCCCTGGGCTCCCCTAAGCTCCCAAAAACAACCTGCGCATGAAATGGAGATAACAGCGGGTAATATTCAGAACGTATGGAGCATTAGGGTTATAATAGATAGATATAGAAATTGATTTTTTGGGGTTCGTTTAATGCATGGATCCTCGAAAAACACACAAAAAGAGGAGAAAAGGGCGAAATAGGCGATACCGGAGGTGGCCGGAGTGGTGGCCGCCGGCGGCGACTCGGGCGAGGCGCGGCGGAGCTCGGCCGGCGGTGGCTGGCCGAGCGGCGGCGCGGCGACCGGTGGTCGGGCGAGTGAGGGCGCGAGCGAGGGGAGTCGGGCGAGGGAAGCTGAAGGGTCGGGCGATTTGGGTTTTTTTGCGTTTCGAAAAACGTGCCCCCCTCGGCCCCTTATATAATAAAAGTTACGACTCGGCCGAGTGACAAGGTCACTCGGCCGAGTTGGATCAATGGAAATTCTTCCCCGCTTTCGCTTCGGCCGAGTGGAATAAGTCCATTCGGCCTTGTGGCTCAAGCTACTCGGCAAGACTCGCCCTAGGAGCGTATCCGTTTTACTCGGCCGAGTGAAAATATATACTCGGCCGAGTAGCAGTTATACTGAAATCAAGAAAATAAACAGAGAGTTGGGTACAGCAGACTTCCCTCGTTCGTGAGCGGCTCGGCCGGACGAACTTGTGTACTCGGCCGAGTGACTAGTATACTCGGCCGAGTGAGCCTTGTTTTCTGCTGTTTGTCTTCGTTTGGGCTCTAAACTCCGTCTTTCTCCAGTCGATTTCATCTTACTCCTAAGCATCGAGCATCTTCCTGGGGCGCTCCTCGTCGTCTCGTTCATCCTCTTCATGATGGATTTACCTATCTCCTCTCCTGTCAAGAAAAATAGGACCCGTTATCACAAAATTTTTGGGCGAATGACTCAAAACACTAAAAATTTCTAAAACAAAAATAAAGAAAGAGTAAAAATAAAGCAATAACCGTCGGGTTGCCTCCCGTCAAGCGCTCGTTTAAGGTCGTGAGCTCGACCCCCTATGGTTTTCAATTAACGCGGGATGTTTGGTGCATATGAGATGCACCCATCAAACTTTCCGGGGAGAACGCTTGGATTCGGAAGTTGAGGCGGCGTGTTCTCCCTCGGTGGTCTCCCGTCTCGAATAGTGTTGGGGGGAGGCTCCCCCAAGCTAGCATTTGCTCCGGTCAACGGCTTTACCGGTGATGCCGATCTCCGTGCCGGCGGAGCTTTCTTCGGAGACTTTAATTCCGAGAGCTTGCAGAGCTCTCGGATCCTTGCGACATCAGCGTCGCCTTCGTCATTTTCAGCGGAGAGGTCGGGGGAATCATCTATCTCCTCATCTTGGCCTAAATCCGGGCCGTCCTCGAAATCCTCATAGAAAAGAGCGCGATTGAGTGGGGGATCGCCTCCTCAATTACCTCATCAAGGAGGTCCATGTAGTCAAGCTCCTCATGGTAAGGCATGTGCTTCATGGCCTTAGGAATGTGAAGCTCCACCTCGATGTTTCCGACGTTCAAAGTTAGGGTACCTTCTCGCACGTCGACAATGACTCCGGCGGTGGTGAGGAACGGGCGTCCAAGTATCAATGAAGTATCTCCCTCCTCCTTAACGTCCATGATCACGAAGTCACATGGCAAGCATATCCCCCCGGGACTTGTAGCGGGATGTCTTCGGCGATCCCTACCGGCCTTGTTATTCGCCCATCGGCCAATTGTATCCGCATGTCGGTAGGTTTCAACTTCGTCGAGAGAGGCATGAGGCTCACACTAGCCCCTAGATCTACCAACGCCTTTTGAAGAGGGACGCCGCCCAAGGTGCAAGGAATCCGAAAACTCCCCGGGTCTTTAAATTTGGCCGGCTCCTTCTCTCTCTTGGTGAACCAAGAGCCCTCCTCGGCTAGCATAATCTTCTCCTTCCTCTTTCTCCCCGAAATCAAGTCCTTTAAGAATTTAGCATATGTGGGGATCTCCACGATGGCGTCGAGGAGGGGAATGTTGAGGCTAACTCCTCTCAGATACTCGAGAAACTTTGCTAGCCTTTTCTCCATTTTCGCTCTAGCAAGCCTTTGGGGAAATGGGACCGGTGGCATGAAGCGCCTTTCCTCAATCAATTGCTCCGCTCTAGATTTCTCCTTTTCTTGTGGCACTTTCTCCTTGTCAACTTCAACTACCGGCTCAATTGGCTCTAAACTTTCCTCCACGGGCTCCTCGGTGGGAATCATGGCGGGGGTGGTATCCTTCCCGCCTCTAGTAGTAACGACAACTACGGCATTGATGTGGCCGGTGTTGCCCCGTGGGTTTTGCTCGGGTTGCGCCGGCAATCGTTGAGTGTTCCGATTGAGCAACGCCAATTGCTCCGATATTTGAGCCACAACGGTATTAAGGGAGTCTTGCCCCGCCTTCAAGGTAGCATTGACCTTATTTTGCTCGACCATAAACGCCTCCACTCTAGCTTCGAAGTCGGATCGTTGTTGAGCTTGTGGAGGGTTTTGATTTTGATTCCTCCACCCTTGATTGTATCCGGGCGGCCTATATGGTGGAACCTGTTGCTTCGGTTGGAAATTTTGTTGTGGAGGCCCCCTCGGCGGATAGTGTTGTTGTTGGGGTGGTGGTGGTCGAGCTTGTTGAGGTGGTTGTTGTGGCGGGTTCAAAGCTCCTTCATTGTTGGCGTAAGAGAATCCGGGATGATTTCTTGTGGCCGGATTGGCCCAATATCCTTGGTTCCCCGCGACATATTGTACTTGCTCCAAGGATCCTTCGCCTTGCTCTCCTCCCACATACATGGCTTGAGATTGGTCTTGCCAATCACACATTTGGTTCGTTGGAGCGGAGGTGGAAGGGGTTCCTTGGGGCTCCGTGATAAACTTCTCCAGTCTCTCCACTACCTTGTGGAGAGAATCAAACTTGCTTGTAAGCTCCGCTACGGCCTTCGCCTCATAGATACTAGTTGGCTTCAAGGAGGACGTGGAGTGTCCTCGCTCATCGCCCCATTGTTGATTGTTTGAGGCCATCTCCTCAATTAGGGCCGTAGCTTCCTCGGGAGTCTTTAACAAGATAGCACCATTCGCCGCGGCATCAATAATTTGTTTGGTCCCCGGTTGGAGACCGTTGTAGAAGCTATGAACTAGCTCCCAATCTTCAATGCTATGGTGCGGGCATTGATGCTGCAGATCCTTAAAACGCTCCCAAGACTCATAGAGCGTCTCTTGTGGTCCTTACTTGAAGGACATGAGACCGCTCCGGATCTTCACCGTCTTGGAGGGTGGATAGAACTTGTCAATGAATGCACTCGCCAACTCGTCCCAAGTGGTGAAAACACCCTCAGCCTGCGTCCTTAACCAATAGAGTGCCTTGTCTTTTAGCGTGAAGGGGAAGAGACGCAGTCTGATGGCATCGATGGAGACCCCCGGCATCTGAAATGTGGCGCACTTCGACAAGAATAATTGGATGTGGTAGTGGGGATTTTCATGGGCATTCCCATGAAATGGATCCTGCTGCATCAGAACCACTAGTCCAGTCTTCAGCTCAAAGTTCTTGTCAGCCGCCAACTCCGGCATGGCAATGGATGAGGTCGTAGAAGAGGTCTTAGGCCGAAGCCTATCTCGAATAGAAATTATCCTCGCCATCCTTGCCGCCAATTGTTCAACAGTTTCCGGGTTGGTCATAAACCTCCCTTCTCGATCTCGTCTCCTTTCCGCTCTAATTCTCCTCGCGGTACGTTCGATCTCGGGATCACATAATATAGCTTCAGGGTCCGCCGTAGATCTCGTGTACATGCAATGAGAAAACAGAGTTTCAAAGAGATGATTAGCACAATGGAAGGGTTAGGTAAAAAGATAAAGAAATAAAAAATAAAAAGAAAGAAATAGCTAGGGTGGTAAGATCAAACGCAATCGCTTCCCCGGCACCGGCGCTAAAAACTTGATCGCTCCGGGATGTAACCCAAAAGAACGGTTGTAGTTTTACCGCAAGCGCACGGTATAGCAGCGAGCGGGTTATCGAACACAGGGAGGACGAATGACCGTGCTTGTTCTAATCAACCTGGCTATTTAAGAAGAGAGAAATTTGCCTTTGGCGATCCTGTCACAATCGTCAGACAAAGTACGGAAATATCAAATCAAATAAAAGACGTCTAGGGAATGGGGAATTCCCGCTACTCACCGTCTTTCGTAAATGTGGTTCATCGGTATCAAAATTGCTAGAATAAGATTTTGGATGAACTAGTTGCAACTGAATGTAGAACCAAGCTCACGCTCTCACGCTGTTGCCGGTCTATAGCTATCCTAGGCTCGGGTCTAATCTCTTGCAAACCCTAGCCTGGGGAAGCTAGCATTAGGATCAACATCATCGTTCAATCGCGCACCGAGCCCAATCTCTTGCAAACTCGGCCCACGACCTAGATTGGGATAGTTCCTACACGTCCAATCTCTTGCAAACGGGTATCGGCACGGAATTGCAACCGGAAACCCTAGTATCGGTCCAATCTCTTGCAAACCGATACTTCGAAAATTCGATTCCAACCCAATTCGGATTTCTAGGGTTTCCTATCGAATCGGGATCCAATCTCTTGCAAATCCCAATCGGTATGAACTCCTAGCCATCCGTAGTAAATTGGTCCCAATCTAATCCCTAATAGCAATTCTAGCAAAATTCCTACCAATTCATCACAAATATGAAATAGGGCTTGTAGGGTTCATCCCCACACCCCAAGACGTGGAGACTACTCACAATTCATAGCAAGATCACAAAAATAATCAATGAAATAAGCAATAGAATTCATCACAATATTGAGAATAGCAATAAAAATAGAATTTTTAGAGAAGAGAGAAGCAAACCAACGGAGTTCTTCAATTAATCCAACAAAAATCCAATTTTGTCTCCTCTCCAGTCTCCAGAATAAAGCTAAAGAGTTAATCTAAATGGCTACAAAAAATCTCAGAAAAAACCCTCCAAACTAGGGTAAAAACAGGGGTTAAATATCCCCTAAAATCGTCCAAAAACTGTGACCAAAATACCCCTGCGCAGCCTGTTTTCCGCAATTTTAGCTACAGGCAGCGCGTCGCACTCGGCCGAGTGACAAAAGTCGCTCGGCCGAGTGAGAAACCCTGTAATTTTCCAGTAAGTCTCGATCTTTAGGGGTCTTCACTTCGGGGGCGGCTCGGCCGAGTGAGTTGTCGTCACTCGGCCGATGGCTTCATGGTACTCGGGTGGTCGGGATTATCCACTCGGCCGAGTGGGTCTTCTGAAGCTCAGGCAACCGAAAAACAGTAACTTGGAGATTTTTGAATGGCTTCGTCTGGGCGCCACTCGGGCGGACGGGATGTCGTCACTCAGCCGATGTGGTCTCCGTCGCTCGGCCGAGTGCACATACGAATCGTGTCTGATCTGGTCGGCCGAGCGGTGTCTCGCTGGTCGGCCGAGTGGCTCCTCCACTCGGCCGAGTGGGACACTAAAAATGCCCAGATTGCTTGTTTTGGCCTCCTCGTCGCTCCTGTGACGTCCGTTCTTCTTCCGCTCCCATCCAACAGCAAAATACCCCTCGGGGAGGTCGTCGGTGACACTCTGGAGTAGGCGTATCTCGAGATCACTCCAAATCGCTCCAAATCACCTGAAATGCGACAAAAACAACAAATCGTGAAAAGCATCGCAATATCGTCGATATATCGTGAAAAACATGATTTGGGCGATCCAAATGGCATGCAAACATGCGGTGAAAAAGTGTAAAATAAGGAGTGATCAGTAAGCATGCAGCATGGTCATCAGATTATGTAGTCAGCTCCAAATCACCCGTTTTGACCCAGTCGTCATTGGGATGTGATGTATCATTGGACGCAACCATACACACTCTCGGCTTGCTTTAGGAATGGTGAGAATCTCAGAATGATAGGATGTTGTTGTCTTTATAGTTTGCTTTGCAGATCTTAAGGAGATGGTCGTCCCACTGTATGCACCCAGTTTGTAACTTCTCATTATGGGGGTCGGACGTATAACATGCATCTGCATAGCTAACAAGTATGGTTCTTACAATAAAAGGCCAAATTTATCGAACCTTGAAGATAGTGCAGACGATGCTTAACTCCGGTCCACTGACGCTTAGTAGGCGCAACCATGTGTTTGGCTAGTAAATTTACTGCAATTGATATATCGAAACACGTGCAGTTAGTCAAATAAAAAAGTGAGCCAATTGCACTTAGATAAGGGACTTCAGGACCTAAAATATCCTCTCACTCTTCTAGATGGCGGAAGGGGTCTTTTAGTACATCCAGTGAACATACTACCATAGGTGTTGTTGCAGGGTAGAACTCGCGTACAATGAATTTGTATTATGGGAAACCAAGGGCACGGTGGTTATGCTAATGACAGGATTAGGGTAGGCTATTTAACATGTGATTAGTGGGGTGATGAGGCTAAACTTGCTGAGGATGCTGACCACGGTACCGAATCCGGTAGGATATGATGGAGGGGTCAATCTGCTTAGTGGAGGGCGAGCACGATTGGGAGTGACGAGCTAACCTGTGCAAGGAGCAACTCGTCAGAAAGGCCGGGTTGGGGTCCAACCCTTAGCATCTTCGATGCCTAAGTCAGTAATAGGACTTAAAGCGGGGGCAAGGCACGCAGGTCGGACTAGGGGTGAGTCTACCATACATGACGAGTTATGAGTGGAAGAACAAAGATATGGACGACCTTTGCTCTTGTGTGTGTGAATAATAAGATTGAGAGTCAATTTTCCAACCTCTTCATCGTTGGAGGCGAAGGGGTATTTATACCTGACGGGAGGTGGTTAGGTGGGGCAGACCCAGCATGCTGACTCGACGTGCTGAGCTGGCCCGGGTGTCAGTGGAAACTTCAGACGAGGATGTCAGAAATAGGAGTGGCAGCCACGCTTTTGTCAGACGACGCAACGGCCAGGGGCTCTTTTGTCAGAGTGTCAGGGCCGAAAGCATTAGGTGTCAGGGAGCGCAGTGGCCAGGGGGTGCTTTTGTCATATTGTCGGGCGGCGTAAGTGTCAGTAGCATCCTTGTACTAGGTTATTTATCGTGTTCGATGTTTCAAAGATCCGTCGGAGCACCTCCCAGGGGCAGGGCCCGAGATGCGTTACCGGTCCGGCCCGGGCTGAGGCTGGGCGGTCCGGGTGCCCATTTTGCACGCTGGTCTTGGCGAACCTGGGGTGAACCGATGCGTATCCCATCGGGGTCGTGTTGGAGAGCACCTGTATCGGTGGCTGAGGCGGGGTGCGCCCATTGTTGGATCTGGATCTAAGCCTAGAGGGGGGGGGGGAATAGGCTTATAAAAATTCTCGTGCAACCCACGAGAAATCACACGCAGTTATAGCCATAGTCAATGTAAATAATAATCAACCACAGATACACCGCAGATTTTACCCTGGTTCGGTCGCACCCACGACCTACGTCCAGCCCCAAAAGCAATACTAGATTATTAAAGTTTACTGGTACAACCTGTAGCTAGAGCACCAACCCTACACTCACCTGGCCCTCAGTACCTGCACTCACCAAAGTGCCCAAACAATAACAATACTAGTAAAGCTCTCTCTCTTGGCTGGTCCCAACTAGCTAAGTCCCCAAACAAATAATAAAATAGTTTCACAGAGATCACAACACCAAATCACAAATAAAATAAAGTTCAGAGTTTAGAATCGCTCAGTTGAGAAGGCGTTGATGTCTCTGTCGTTCAGCGCGTGGTCAGAAGCAATCTGATATGTAGTAGTCCCTAGTCCCCTCAATCAGCACGTTGCAGCTTGGAGTAAAGCAAGTCACGACTTTGCACAAATCTATGAGGCAAGCATATCACGACATCCTCCAATAGTAGAAACTTGCGGCACCCCCAAAAATATGATGTTGCAAACACGAGCTGAGGATTGTTGTGTATGGGAGAAAATAGATCGGCCTCCTCTCTGAATCTATGTTTGTATAAAATTGTTTGGACTTTGAGATTTTCAAAGGGGAAGAAATAAATGATGAGCTCTTTGAGATTGGCCCTTGGAAATTTCTTGATAAGGGTTTTGTGCGTGTGCTTCTTGGGATGGGCTCTTAAAAGAATCGACAGCTTTTGTTGTTTTCAAAAGAAAAACAAAACAAAGATCCCAATGCTTGGAGATTTCAAAAGAATGACTCTGTTGATTGAAATTTTCAAAAGAGAACAAGAAAAAAGAATGCCATGTGCTTTGAGTTTTCCAAAGGAATCAATTTTTGATGTGAAGTGCTCTCAGGGGAATTTTTGAAGAGGGAGAACAAAAAGGAACGGCATTGGAAAATTTTCGCACTGTTTTTTTTGTAGGTGCTCTTCTCAAAAATAATTTTTGTGGCTCCTGACTTTTTCGGCCATGGCTACAGATGCGGCGCTCTCTTGGGGACGTGCGGCTCTGTGTATTTTTTTGTGTGAAAAAAATGCGCCGCCTCTTGATTTTAGACCTAGGCTTAGAGATACAAGAGGGAGTTTTTTTTCTAATGTTTTCTCAAAGGACTCATGCGCACGGGGCAGTACTTGTTAATTTCGGCCAGCACTAGGTTTTTGTGGCAAGGAAAAGAGATCAGTGGCTAGGATTAATCAGGCTATAGAGAATCCTAATGATAGGGTGATTTGCAATAGGAATGAAGTTAGGACTTGATACGGAATACGATTAGGGTTTGATTCCAATAGATATGAGTCTACTCAAGCTAGGTTCTCCCCTTTTCTCATTTGCACATTGACAAGTCTCTCCGTGAATTAATCACACGTTCGCCATTCCTGAAACACTTAACGCACACGTTAAAACGTTCACACGCGTTTGTTATCATCAAACACGAAGTTCATAGATCGTTGCTACCAACAATCTCCCCCTTTTGATGATGACAAACAAGTATAAGATTTGAGCAATGAAATTCCAAATAGTGTGTGTGATAGTGTGGCGATAGTAGGTGACATGCAATAAGATGAAATGATGTGCGAACAATAATGTGTAAAGTTTAGCAATAAGCATGCTCCCCCTATTTTTTTGCTTCCACAATATTCATTAATGCTCCCCCTTAATCAAACAATCATATTTTCACGAGCATTACAAAGATAGTCCAAATGCCAAATACCAAGCACACCAAGTAAATACCACGGTTTCCCAAATTTTTACCAAATCTTCTCAAGCTTTTCTCCCCCTTTGTTATCATCAAAAGGCATACCACGAAGTCAAAATCATATATTATGCAAAAAAGAGAATATTATTAACCATTACCAACAATTGCATGCATACAATCATAGAATAATCAAGTCAAAATCCAATGAAATTAAACAACTACGACTTCTACACCAACGTGTACGTGCGATAATTAAAATTGAAGCACAGATGGAGAATCATTTAAGAAAGTCAGCCAGAACCAAACCACATTTTCCACATAACAGTTTATCACCTAGGATTGATTTTTCCCATCTCATTAAAAAATGAGTTCAAGGTACCACACCCCAAAACATAGCCAATATGGACTCTTAGATGTGGGGGTGGCATTGCTTGACGAGTAAATACACCAACGCTAAAGTTTACCCATAAAGCTTATGTTGGATACTCGTGGGTAATACCGTTGCCAAGGATTGTATCCATTTTTCATACAGTGCAATTAACATTCTTTTTCATTTGTATACTTGTAGTATCATCATTTTTATAATGCTCAATTTTTATCCATGGCAAGGTATATCATATCCCTTAGATTATCAGCTAAGTTTTCCTCCTACATTCACATTTCCAATTTCAAAAACGATATCTCCAAATGTGCAACAATAATGATATATGTGGAAGTGAAGTAGGTGGTGTAGAAATCAAGTTATTTTCAGTCATTGAACATGCCATGAATATTTAGAAAGATGGACATGCACATGTAGCAAAAGCAATAATACAACAATTTCTACGTAGATATGAAAATCATTCATGAATACTTCTTTTAATGAATCAAAGAGAAAGATACACATTGAAGCACCATTTTTTTTTGTTTTTGTTTTTCAATTTTTTTTGTTTTTTTTAATGCAAGAGATACTAAAGCAAACATGAGATGCAATCACACACAAAAAACAAATCATGCACACATAACAATGCAACTACTAGCACACAAACAAGAAAAAAAAGTTCAAGCACACAGGAAAGCATGAAATCTCGTTCTAAGTTTTATCAATGAAAGAGGAACGAGTGCGTATACCTGCTGTAGGTTCACCTATAATCAAGTCTGATGGGTGGTTTGGATCGAACCTCAGCTCTCCTCCGGTAACTGCTACTTGTATTTCTCCCGTGACATTTTCAGTTTCCTCTTGTCTTTCGGATTGCTTCTAATTTTTCCTTGGAAAGCATTGTTGTTCTTCATTTTCCTTCTTCGTTATTCCTGCAAACCAAAGGAAGTATATCAAATTCATCAAATTTAACATGTATGGATTCAATAATAGTGAGAGTGCGTTTATTATATATCCTGTATGCTCTCCTCCTCGCTGAATAGCCCACAAACACTTTGGATTCGAATGTGCCATGTTGATCTCCTGTATTTAATATATAGCACCTGCATCCAAAAACTCTAAAGTAAGAAATATTCGGAGTATTGCCATGCCATAGTTCATATGAGGTTTTATTTAATAAAGGTCGAAGCATAACTCTATTGCATACATGGCATGCCGTATTAATGGCCTCAGCCCAAAAGGACATAGGCACACTATATTCATTAAGCATATTCCTAGCCATCTCTTTTAGTGTACGATTCTTTCTTTCGACCACCCCATTTTGTTGAGGTGTTCTAGGAGAAGAGAATTCATGTAAGATTCCATTTTCAATACAAAAATTTTCAAACATAGCATTTTCAAACTCACCTCCATGATCACTTCTAATTTTTATAATGGAAGAATTTTTCTCATTAGAAACTTGCATGTAAAAGTTCTGAAAATTATTAAATGAGTCTGATTTGTTGGCTAGGAAGTAAACCCATGTATATCTAGAGAAATCATCAACCAATACTAAACAATACTTTTTACCTCCTAGGCTAGCAATGTCTGTGGGACCAAATAAATCCATGTGCACCAATTCCAATATGCGTGTGGTGGCAACTTCATTAATGCTGGAGAAAGTAGATCTAGTTTGCCTACCTTTTGTGCATGCCACGCACAACTTACCATTCACATATGTTTGATTCGGTAATCCTATTACCAGATTTTTGCTTTCCAGTTTCTTTATCAATCTCATGCTTGCATGTGCTAATCGTCTATGCCATAGTGTGGCCTCTTCTTCACCTACAAGCAAGCATTTAGAAACCGTTAGTTCTTCAATCATAAGAGTATAAACATTATTCTTTCTATTTGGAGTAATAATAATGTCACCTGTGGAGCTATCAATGATTTTACAAAGTTTTGCATCAAATTCAACTTTCATACCTTTGTCGCACAGCTGACTGATAGAAATGAGGTTATATTTCAACTTTTCAACCAATAGGACATCTGTAAGCTGAAAGGCGTCGTTACCTACAACACCTTTACCAATTACCTTGCATTTTCCATTGTCCCCTAAAGTAATACTTCCTCCTTCATGCTTTGCAAGGCTAAGGAACCTTTCTCTTTCACCTGTCATGTGTCTTGAGCAGCCAGAGTCTAAGTACCACTCACACTTTTGTCCCTTAGCCGTGCCATGCACCTACACATAAGAAGAGCATGATATGTGTGACCTAGGAATCCAGATAGGTCCACTAGTGTTAGTTACTTTATTTTTTGGAACCCAAATTTGCTTAAATTTGATGTTGGTATTCCTATACTTGCAATTATAATAAGCATGACCAACACCACCACATGTATAACATTTAGCAAACATGCTTCTTCCTACACCAGTTTCTTTTTGATTCTTTCTATTAGTTCTAGGCCTCTCATCAATTTTATTTCCATATCCCAAACCACGCCTGTTATTTCATTGTATCTGATTACCTAGAATAATGTCTAATGAATGTTTTCCAACACCAAATTTTTTAATAGACAATTCAAGATCAGATATTTTAGACTTTAAAAACATGTTCTCATTAACAAGCATGGTACATTTACTAATGAAGGCCTTCTTGTTCTCTTCTTCATTCTTTTTCAGATTAGCCATCTTCTTTTCTAGCTCTTTATTTTCATTTATTAGCATGCAAATCTTCTCATTCAGCGATTCATTTTCAACTTCTAGCTTAATCATATTTAGTTTAAACATTCTAATATCGTTAAGCAAAGTAGGGCAGTTCAGACACTCAGTTTCAGTAGGTATACAAGATTTTCCCTTTTTCAAAGAGCTAATAGTAGAATCACATGCAACAAGTTTCTCTTTAATTTCATCAACTTCTAATGACATATTATAATTGTCTTGTTGCAATTCAAAATTTGCATTTTTAAACTTCTCTACATGGGATTCAAGTAACTCAACAGTTAATTCCAATCTTTCAATTTCATCTTGCATTTCTTTAAAGGTAGTCACAAGTTGAGCTTTAGTTAAAGATTTTACCTGATCTAGTTCTCCCATCAGACAAAGAGAGGAATGTGCAACTTCCTCTTGAGATTCATCCTCGCTGTCCATATCCCATGTGAGCACCAAAGATTTTCCCTTTTGTTCCGCAGCGTTATTCTTTCCTTGAGGGCATTGCTTCATAAAATGTCCCTGCTTTTTGCATTTAAAACATGTAACCGGATCAGTAGTATTCTGCTCAAAAGATTTATTATTAGAATTAAATTTAGAGCGATTAAACCTTTTCAGCATCTCTGATCTCCCGTTGCCAGTTCTGATATATTTCTTGAAGCTTCTCACCAAAAAGGCATCCTCTTCATCTCCATCTTCATCCTCCTTAGCCTGAAGGGCTATTGCCTTTGAAGTCTTCAATTCATCTTTCTCTCTCAGTTCAATGCTCTACAGCTCCAGCTCGTGGGACATCAGGTTCCCTATCAGATCCTCCACTTTCATCTGCGATAAATCCCTTGCTTCCTGAATAGCTGTGATTTTAGGACGGAAGGTACTAGGCAATGCTCTTAAGATTTTTCTGATCTGCTCCAGACTCGAGTACGGCTTTCCAAGAGAGGTAGATTTGTAGAAGATGTCTGTGAATCTCGCAAACATCTCTTTAATTGACTCTGATGGAAGCATACGGAAGCTTTCATATTCAGTGCTGAGTAGCGCAAGTTTGGACTCCTTAACCTGCGATGTACCTTCATGAGTCACCTCCAGAGTATGCCAAATTTCCTGCGCAGTTTGACATTGAGATATACGGTTAAACTCAGCTTTATCTAAAGCACAAATCAATGCATTCATAGCTTTATTATTCAATGAAAAACACTTCTTATCAAAGTCATCCCACTTATCTTCTGGTTTTATCATTTCATTATTAGCAACATTAATGGTGGGAGGTTTATAGCCTTTTTCTACAATGCTCCATACATCATAATCAACAGCAGCTAAATAAATTCTCATCCTAGTTTTCCAATATGCAAAATCAACACCATTAAACTTAGGGGGACGGGAAATAGACTGACCCTCAGCAAAAGCAGAATCAGACATATTCATAGATATGATCAACTAGGCTAGATCCTCTAAACTGGCTCTGATACCACTTGTTGGATCTGGATCTAAGCCTAGAGGGGGGCGTGAATAGGCTTATAAAAATTCTCGTGCAACCCACGAGAAATCACACGCAGTTATAGCCACAGTCAATGTAAACAATAATCAACCACAGATACACAGCAGATTTTACCCTGGTTCGGTCGCACCCACGACCTACGTCCAACCCCAAAAGCAATACTAGATTATTAAAGTTTACTGGTACAACCTGTAGCTAGAGCACCAACCCTACACTCACCTGGCCCTCAGTACCTGCACTCACCAAAGTGCCCAAACAATAACAATACTAGTAAAGCTCTTTCTCTTGGCTGGTCCCAACTAGCCAAGTCCCCAAACAAATAATAAAATAGTTTCACAGAGATCACAACACCAAATCACAAATAAAATAAAGTTCAGAGTTTAGAATCGCTCAGTTGAGAAGGCGTTGATGTCTCTGTCGTTCAGCGCGTGGTCAGAAGCAATCTGACATGTAGTAGTCCCTAGTCCCCTCAATCAGCACGTTGCAGCTTGGAGTAAAGCAAGTCACAACTTTGCACAAATCTCTGAGGCAAGCATATCACGACATCCTCAAATAGTAGAAACTTGCGGCACCCCCAAAAATATGTTGTTGCAAACACGAGCTGAGGATTGTTGTGTATGGGAGAAAATAGATCGGCCTCCTCTCTGAATCTATGTTTGTATAAAATTGTTTGGACTTTGAGATTTTCAAAGGGGAAGAAATAAATGATGAGCTCTTTGAGATTGGCCCTTGGAAATTTCTTGATAAGGGTTTTGTGCGTGTGCTTCTTAGGATGGGCTCTTAAAAGAATCGACAGCTTTTGTTGTTTTCAAAAGAAAAACAAAACAAAGATCCCAATGCTTGGAGATTTCAAAAGAATGGCTCTGTTGATTGAAATTTTCAAAAGAGAACAAGAAAAAAGAATGCCATGTGCTTTGAGTTTTCCAAAGGAATCAATTTTTGATGTGAAGTGTTCTCAGGGGAATTTTTGAAGAGGGAGAACAAAAAGGAACGGCCTTGGAAAATTTTCGCACTGTTTTTTTGTAGGTGCTCTTCTCAAAAATAATTTTTGTGGCTCCTGACTTTTTCGGCCATGGCTGCAGATGCGGCGCTCTCTTGGGGACGTGCGGCTCTGTGTATTTTTTTTGTGTGAAAAAAATGCGCCGCCTCTTAATTTTAGACCTAGGCTTAGAGATACAAGAGGGAGTTTTTTTTCTAATGTTTTCTCAAAGGACTCATGCGCACGGGGCAGTACTTGTTAATTTCGGCCAGCACTAGGTTTTTGTGGCAAGGAAAAGAGATCAGGGGCTAGGATTAATCAGGCTATAGAGAATCCTAATGATAGGGTGATTTGCAATAGGAATGAAGTTTGGACTTGATACGGAATACGATTAGGGTTTGATTCCAATAGATATGAGTCTACTCAAGCTAGGTTCTCCCCTTTTCTCCTTTGCACATTGACAAGTCTCTCCGTGAATTAATCACACGTTTGCCATTCCTGAAACACTTAATGCACACGTTAAAACGTTCACACGCGTTTGTTATCATCAAACACGAAGTTCATAGATCGTTGCTACCAACACCCATCTCCCTGTCGTGTCGGACTTTAGGGTCGACATGCACCACGCGGACCTCTGAAGGTCGGGCGTGGAGCCCCCAGTCGCAGGGTTGGCCGCCCGTGCAGGGGGGGGGGGGGGGCGGCGTGCCAGCGGGGTAATTCGGCGGTTTAGGGCAGAAGGTCGAACTATCATGATCTTTAGGTCGTAACAATTGCCCCCGGCATTCGAGTTCAAGGTGGGAGCCCGACTCGGATCGGATGACGTATCACTTCCCCTGCTTCGAAATGGCGGTTCGGATTTCGATCCGTGCTCGGGAGCGACGGCGCAGGTCTAGGAATTCCCGCCCGGTTAGCCATTATTGCGATTTGAAAGTGCCTGGGGGAAATCGAAGCGCCTCCGCTAGTGATATCGCGACGCGTGGATGAAGGCGACTTTCACGCCAGTCGAGGTGTCAGGGATGCTCCGATGAGCACTGCGTGGCGGCGCGTCAACGGTCGAGATGGCCTGTTGTCTTCTATAAGTATGGGGGGAAGGGATCAGCGGGTGCTTTCTTCCAGCTTCAACTTTTCTTCCTACCTTCTGGTCTCTGTTGACATTGCCGCTGTTGTCTTTACCGGAGGTCCATCCTCGATCGTCTTTTCAGCTCGGCCGCTTGCTAGGTAATTCCCGTATCCTTTGATCGATGGCTTCTCATTTTGACTCCGGAGCGGGTAGTGCGACGACAGAGGAGTCAATGGCCGAGGAAAGGTGGTTGGGGGCGCAGAGGCCTCAGCAGAGGAGGACGTTGCGAAGTGAAGTTCCGAGGGTGATTGTAGCCATCACGTGCAGGTCGGATAGGGTCAACATTAGGGAGATTCGGGCGCGGTTCGTGCGTCTGCCCTACGAGGCACAGGTCCCGGGACCTGAGGAAAGGGTTTTTTCGCCATGGGACAATGAAGTTGGGGTCCATGTCCGCTCCTTCGAGTTGGGACTTCGCTTCCCGATTCACCCTTATCTCCTTCACCTACTGAATTTCCTGGAATTTCCGATTTTTGCCTTGGTGCCCCGCTCCTGGGGCTTGCTAGTGGGTTTAGTCGTCATGTGCCTCGCCTGCTCCTTGAGTCCGTCCCTGGCACTGTTCCAGCATTTCTTCATAGTTCGGAAGAGAGGGATGTATCACTGCATCTGCGTGAGGCGGGGACGGGAGCTTATTCTCGGGATGCCTGCCGATGTTGGTAGGTGGATGGAGGATTTTGCTTTTGTCATGATGCCGGTCGACACGGTGTTGATGTCGAACTGGGGGGCATGTGACCCTCTAGTAAATGAAAGGGTGAAGATAACCGGTGATGACCTGGCGAAGGCGCAGATTTTGGCAGAGCTACCTGTGGCACGTCGCCAGTTGGCGAACCTGATTCAGGATGATCGGCTCAGTCAGGGTTATTGGCCCCCAAGGTAGTCTGAATCTGGCGAGCCTTTATGCGAGCTTACCCTAATCTTTCCCTCCTTTGCAGGTGAGGACGTAATGCAAGCGCCAGAGGAGGTACCAGGGGCAGCCGGGGTGTCGGTGGCGGAGAATGTCGGCCCTCGCGAGGGGGTAAGAAAGTGATGGGTGAAGAGGGGCCTCGAAAACGGGGTGCCGGAGTCTCGGGCGAGGAGGGGGCGAACCAGAGACGAAGGACGTCCGAATCGGGTGTCTCTTCTGGTCAAGCCGACGATGGCCTCTCCGAAGCTCCGCCCGTTCGTGGAACAATCCCATTGGTTCCTACGCGGATACCCGAGCGGTTGATCCTCGCAAGGCGCCCCCGGTCCAGAAGTGGCCGTATGGAATCCCCTTGCGGGACATGGGAAGGGCGACACACCCAAGTTGCGAGAACGGTCTCGTACATTTCAAGAGGACCAAGGCTGAGGTCGAGGCGCTGCCAAACGATAGTCTTCACCAGCCTACCCATCAGATATGCCGTGATGAGTCGATATTCAAGAATGCTGGGGTAGCAGCGCGTCTAGCAGAGTATTTCATGCTACCGCGGGATCGGGAGTCCCTGATCCGCGTGGGGGCAGAGAGGCTGTGTGGCTCCGCTGTGTGGCATGCTATGCAGGTAGGTCGAATTCCCTGCCTCGCCTTCCAAGTTTTCCTTTTTTGTGTCCGACTGAGTGTGGTCTTCTTGTAGATGGTCACGGCTATGGTGGCCTTATAGCGCCGAACTCGGTGGCTGCCACGAAGGAGACTCTCGACAGGGTGAGGACCAATCTCGCTGACGTCAGGGAGAAGCTGAGGGAGAAAGAGGCGGAGCTGGAGAAGGTTGCGACTGCCTGCCAAGTCGAGAAGGCACGGATCGCGTATTTCGACTCGTCGAAGGCTACGATCGAGCGTCAACTCCTGGAGGGGTCTCGGGAGCGGGCCGATATCCTAGTGAAGCATGCCGAGGAGATGGCTAGCAAGAAAAGGGTGATCGAGCTGCAGGCGGGGCAGATAGCTGATCTGAAGAAGACCCTCGACGCGGAGAGGAGGGAGAAAGGGTTCTTGAGGCAGCAGCTGGAGGAGAGACGGGGGGTTGATCGCAACGTGATCGAGGTCTCTATCCGTTGTTATCATGACGAGCATATCACTTCGATGCTGAGGGATACGAGGGAGGCAGGAATCCGCCAGGTGGCGAGGGACATGGGGGCCCAGCCGGAGGAGAGGCGACGACGCTGAGGACTTAGAGTAGGAGAAATATGTCTCTTTTTTTGTACGGCCGGCCGATGCAATGTTGTATTCCTAGCGGGAGCTGTGAATAGCCTCGCCCTTTAGAATAAATGGGATGGATTGGTCTTGTCTTGGTTTCTTCTTCTCCTTGTTGAGTGTGTGGACCGCTTGCTTGCAAGGGTATAATATTGCCCCCAACATCCGTCTGGCCACGAGCGCTAGGTGGTGGGGAGAGGGATGTTGAGACATAGTTTTGACGGTCATACGTATAGTCTCGGGGCGATATGGCGAACCACCGGATCGGGGCGAGGTGAGGCATTCTGCCCTGTCTGGTTGTGGAGGGTCAGTGTCGCAGCCCGACCTCAACGGGTGATGCCTAACGTCCCTGGTCGTCGCAAAGCTGGCGGGGCTCATCCTGGTCCTGGGTAGGGCAAGAGGGAATGGCGGGGTCGGTCCGATGGAAGCCTCGTTTTGTTTGATCGGCCCTCGCTCCTATCGCGAGGTTCGGACTGTGGCCTAGATTCGTGAGCTCACCCCGCGATTTGACCGGGATCGTTCCCAAGTTAGAGCGTGCTTAGATAATGATTAGGGATTCGTATGGAATAGTATTTTTCATTAACTTTTACAGAAATTTATCCTTAGTTATTACATGAAGTCTTGATAAAGTCTTTGGTAGTTAGGTAAGTACAACCTGATCCGTTGGCGGGCTGGGGAGTCGTTCCATCCTTTTGTAAACTGCATCAGGATGGGCGGACTCCTCTCTACAGGGCGGCCCTCCTTCTCTTCCGTTGCTCATCGCATCCCTCTATGATTCCCCTATGCTGAAGGGTTGTAAGGTCTCCTCGGCTGCTTGGATTCACCAGGGAAGCTGTCTTGTTGTTGTCCTCCATCAGATCACTCTTGCAAAGTTTTCTCAAAAGGAGGTCGGAGGGAAACCCTTGGAGAGGAGGAGCATGAGGTGGTGGCGGCGCACTGTCGCGTCTTTCGCCTCCTTGCCCATGAAGGGTCGTGAGGTCTCTTTGGAATCCTTACATCGAAGGGAACCCCCGGAAGAGGTGGAGGACGAGGTAGCGGTGGCGGTGTCATCTCCCCGAGATGGTCTCTTATGGCCCGGCCTCGATCGGAAGATAGAGAAATGGAGGGTGGGTCGTTAGGAGGCGCGTCGGTGGAGGCTGGTAAGCCCGGAGGGGCTTTTGCCTTTCCCGACGGCGGGGATCGGGGTGTAGCGGATGCTGGTTGGGGGGGAGCAAGCCACCGTAAGTCCTTCGATTCGACTGTTTCATCTGGTTCAGAGTAGACGGAGGAGTGGAAGGCGGGGCTCCCCTTGTGTAAGAGGAATAGCCCATCCGCATGTAAGAGGAATAGCCCATCGGCGATCCGCATGTAAGAGGAATAGCCTATCGGCATGGTGGGCCGTTGGGAGGCGGGACCACGGAAGCTGGTATGCCCAGGCAGAGGCTGGAGTGCCCAATGGGGTGATTTGGCAGGGCAGCCCTGTCCTTCAGGTTCTCGGCCTGGAGCGCCAGCGCGCATCGGGCGCCGGAAGAGGGGCATGGTCCGCCATTGGAGCTCCAGTTCCCTTGGCGTAAAGTGTCGAAGGGAAGTTAAGGAATGACAGGCAGTGCGTCCCATGTGTAAGGGGAATAGCCCATCAGCGACCGTTTTTTGGAAGCAATCGTCCATCGGGGTGGCCGGGGCCCTTGCTCTTCCTCATCTTTCATGGAGGGGATTGAGACTGACGTGCCCTCATATTATCTTTCTCCTCCTCTCCTTCGAAGGGGTGAGGGGAGTATTTATAGAGGGAGTTTGTTGAAGGTTTCCCCAAGTTAATGCGATGAGCTGGCATCATTAATAGGCTCCTCGGAATCACGCCCTTCGGAAACCATTTTTGCCAGGTGGCGCTTGGATGCGATTCATCAGTCCTTGCCTCTTGGGGGATGTGTCATCATTTATGGCGCATTTCACAAGCGTCCTTTCGTTTCGATGAGTTGCATCAGAGGCACGCTTTATCGGGACCCGGCATAATTCAGCGGTCCTTGGCCTGCATGACGCCTGCCTCAGTCCCCGTGCCCTTGTCCTTTCCCTAGGCTCGAGTTTTCGAGGATCATGGGCCTGCTTGTGAGAATGGTGAGTGAGGGGATATCTCAGTCTGCGCTTCTCTTCGGCTCGGGTGGTCGGAATTCGTCAGACCCGCCCCGTCCGTTTAGTGGGGAGGGGAGCGCGTAGCTCGGCCAGTGCCCTTCTCTGGTTTGGGTGGCGAGGGTTGGCCATACCCCAGAGTTCTTGAGGGGGGAACGAGCACGTAGCTCGGCCCGTGCCCTCCTCTAGTTTAGGTGGCGAGGGTTGGCCCTGCCCCAGAGTTCTTGAGGGGTGAGCGAACGCGTAGCTCGGCCCATGCCCTTCTCTGGTTTGGGTGGCGAGGGTTGGCCCTGCCCCAGAGTTCTTGAGGGGGGAGCGAGCACGTAGCTCGGCCCGTGCCCTTCTCTAGTTTGGGTGGCGAGGGTTGGCCCTCCCCAGATTTCTTGAGGGGGCAGCGAGCGCGTAGCTCGGCCCGTGCCCTTCTCTGGTTTGGGTGGCGAGGGTTGGCCCTGCCTCAGAGTTCTTGAGGGGGGAGCGAGTGCATAGCTCGGCCCGTGCCCTTCTCTGGTTTGGGTGGCGAGGGTTGGCCCTACCCCAGAGTTCTTGAGGGGGGAGCAAGCGCGTAGCTTGGCCCGTGCCCTTCTCTGGTTTGGATGGCGAGGGTTGGCGCTGCCCAGAGTTCTTGAGGGGGGAGCGAGCGTGTAGCTCGGCCCGTGCCCTTCTCTGGTTTGGGTGGCGAGGGGTGGCCCTGCCTCAGAGTTCTTAGGGGGGAGCGAGCACGTAGCTCGGCCCGTGCCCTTCTCTGGTTTGGGTGACGAGGGTTGGCCCTGCCCCAGAGTTCTTGAGGGGGGAGCGAGCACGTAGCTCGGCCCGTGCCCTTCTCTAGTTTGAATGTCGAGGGTTGGCCCTACCCCAGAGTTCTTGATGGGGAGAGACCGCGTAGCTCGGCCCGTGCCATTCTCTGGTTTGGATGACGAGGGTTGGCCCTACCCCAGAGTTCTTGAGGGGGGAGAGACCGCGTAGCTCAGCCCGTGCCCTTCTCTAGTTTGGGTGGCGAGGGTTGGCCCTGCCTCAGAGTTCTTGAGGGGGGAGCGAGCGCGTAGCTCGGCCCGTGCCCTTCTCTGGTTTGGGTGGCGAGGGTTGGCCCTGCCTCAGAGTTCTTGAGGGGGAGCGATCACGTAGCTCAGCCCGTGCCCTTCTCTGGTTTGGGTGGCGAGTGTTGGCCCTGCCTCAGAGTTCTTGAGGGGGGAACGAGCGCGTAGCTCGGCCCGTGCCCTTCTCTGGTTTGGGTGGCGAGGGTTGGCCCTGCCTCAGAGTTCTTGAGGGGGGAGCGAGCACGTAGCTCAGCCCGTGCCCTTCTCTGGTTTGGGTGGCGAGTGTTAGCCCTACCCCAGAGTTCTTGAGGGGGGAGCGAGCGCGTAGCTCGGCCCGTGCCCTTCTCTGGCTTGGGTGGCGAGGGTTGGCCCTGCCCCAGATTTCTTGAGGGGGGAGCGGTCGCGTAGCTTGGCCCGTGCCCTTCTCTGGTTTGGGTGGCGAGGGTTGGCCCTGCCCCAGAGTTCTTGAGGGGGGAGCGAGTGCGTAGCTCGGCCCATGCCCTTCTCTGGCTTAGGTGGCGAGGGTTGAGTTCTTGAGGGGGGGAGCGAGCGCGTATCTTGGCCCGTGCCCTTCTCTGGTTTGGATGACGAGGGTTGTGTTGAGTATTGATTCCCCGGATTTGGTTTTGATGATGAACAAACATAAATATCGTGAACTAACTCTTTGTGAGCGCAGTTATGGAGATCGTCGCCAAATTTCTATGAACATCAAAAGCGACGTCTCGAGACTTCTCAAAGCACGTGATCGTATGCTTGAAGCTTCGTTGAAGCTCAAGGACCATTATTGAAGTCAAGAGATTCGAATCGAAGCGATTGAAGACGGTTCGTCAAGTTTTATTTATAGTCTTCTAGCTTCGTTTCGTAGATTGTTAAGCCTTGAGTAGGTCTTACGTTTTAATCTTCATAACGCTCATATGTTGGAGCTAGGATCTTAGTAGAAGCCCATAGAAACTTTCCCAAAGCTTCGCGCTTCATTTCACGGCTTTTTGTGCATGTTAGTTGGTTCAAGAAGAAGAACCAACCGACTAGATGGCAATCTAGTCGGTCGGCAATGCTTCTTGAACCGACTAGAATGCCTTGTTCAATTTCGGCTCACTTACTGTTTACAGTTAGTCGGTCCAAGAAGGTTCACCGACCGACTAGTTGTGAAACTAGTCGGTTAGGAATCCTTCTTAGACCGACTAGTTGAGCTTCCATTTTTCAGCCTAACTTACTGTTTACAGTTAGTCGGTCAAAGCACAACGACCTACCGACTAGTTGAGAAACTAGTCAGTTGGAAGTTGTCCTTAAACCGACTAGCTGTCTTTGGATTCAGCCACTTTGATTTCATATGTTAGTCGGTCAAAGAACACTCACCGACCGACTAGTTGTGAAACTAGTCGGTTGGCAAGTCTTCTTAGACCGACTAGTTCTATATATTCTGAACTTCACTTTTTGGCTGTTCTTCTGTTAGTCGGTTCATGTTGAATCACCGACCGACTAGTTGAGGAACTAGTCGGTCAGTGATCCTTCTTTGACCGACTAGTCTGCTTCAGAATAGAGCCGTTGGAGCATTAAATGCCTCGAATTTTGCTCTCTCTTTCCTCTATCCTATATATACTTGAAGGGCTACTTTCATAGCATTCAAGGCTGATATTTATTGAAGTTTAGAGAATCAAATAGAAGCATTAATTCTCATTTCCAAGATCATTCATTTCTTAAGAATCTCTCTCACACTCTTATTTCCAAAGAGAGATTCACATTGATTGTGAGCCATTCAAGCCAAGAGCTTGATCCAAGGTCACCAACATCTTCCTAGGCCTCCATTGCTGGTCAACATCTTGGAGCTAGGGTTTGGTGCCTTCATCTTCCCCAAAATCCTCTTTGCCCTAAATCGTAAGTTTTACTCAAGGCATAGGATTTTGTTGGTAAGCATTTCGTATTTCATTTACTTTGCTTTTGTAAGTGTTTTACTCTCTGTTGTGAGAGTTTGTGTGTGATCCCGGTTTGTGGGAGTCACATTTTCATTTGTGTATGATTTGATCTTGTATAGGTTTTCTACAAGTATTTCATAGTGCAAATTTGAGTTAGAGGTTTCTAACTCAAGTAGCCGGAGGGGATCCGGGTGTTTGGGACGTAGGATCACCGGGGACAAGTCGGGGAGACTTGGGTGGATCCGAACCCGTTATATCGTCTGTTTGCGATTGCATTTCTTTGTTGTCAATATTTACATTTCTGCATTGTTGGTTGAGTTTGCAAGATAATTAGGAATTATCTTCTTAATTATTTTAAAGTACTATTCACCCACCTCTAGTACTGGTGCAGTAGCTACGTAGGGCATTACATTTGGTATCAGAGCCAAGTACCTAGCTATGTCTTCCAACGACAACAAAACCGTACGTCCACCTTCAGACTACAGCACCTTCAGGAACCATGAAGCAGCTTCTTCGGTGATGAAATGACACTCCTCAACTAGGCCTCCTTTCTTCAACGGTACCAACTATGGGTACTGGAAATGCCGGATGGAAACTTTCCTCCGGAGCGCTTCACTGTGGAGAGCCACGTTGACGGAGTACGTCGAGCCCGAAGAAGAAGATTTCGCTAAGTGGACTACCACGGAGGTCGCCGCGGAGGTAAGCAATGCCAAGGCAATGAATGCCTTGCAATGTGCTTCTGAGCCCAAGGACTTCAACAAGATATGCACATGTAAGAGTGCATATCAAATCTGGAACTCCCTCCTCATCTTGCATGAAGGAACGAGTAGGGTAAGAGACTCAAAACTCGTAGTTGTAAATAAAGATTACGAGTTATTTTATATGCAACAGGGTGAGAAGATGAAGGAGTACTATGCTCACTTCGTCGACATCACCAACGAGTTGGAGGCTCTTGGTAAGACCTACACCCAAAAGGAGAAAGTCTCAAAGATAATTGACGGACTTCCTTCTTGTTGGGAAAAGCGTACCTTCGCCATCGAGGAAGGTAATGATATGAGTAAGTATACTGTTATCCAACTAATGGGTACCTTGATGTCTTATGAGGTACGCAAGGATAGCAAACTAAAGTTGCAGGACAAGATGAAGTCTTACTTGAAGCAAGACGAGGCAAAGAAAAAGGCGATTACGTTCAAGGCCGCTCCATCTATATCTACATCTACCGATGATGAAGAATCGGAAGAAGAGTTGGACTTGGAATCCATTGCCCTCATGGCAAAGAAGTTCAACCGGTTCTTCCGGAAAGGTAATTTCAAGAACAAATCAAAATTTAGTTCTTCTAACGCCTCCTTTGCTTTGTGCTTTAAATGCAACAAGCCAGGACACATGAAAGCGGATTGTCCTCAAAACAAGCAAAAGGAGAAGTGGAAGGCGCCAAAGTTCGACAAGTCAAAGAATTACAAGAAAGGGTACAAGAAAGGACTTGTCGGGACATTCACCGACTCCGAAGACTCGTCAAGTGGAGAGTCGGATGATGAGCAAGTGGAGCAAGCACACATGTGCTTCATGGCTAGAGAGGAGCATGTTCAAGAGTCTTCCTCCGATGATAGCGAGGATGAAGACGATGAGGTAACTATGGACGACCTTAGATTAGTTAACGAGCAAATTTGGTCTAAATATTCTAAATTAGTAAATAGATATACTAAGACCAAAGATGAATTAGTTAGTCTCCAAACCTCGCCTAAACATATCGTTATCAACAACGACACTGTTGTTGAAGACTTGAGAAATGAGATTGTAAATCTCAAATCTCAACTTGAGCATGTTCATATTGAGGATTCGGAGGAACACAAGATAGCAGATTTGACCTCTCAAAACTCAACTTTGAGTATTGAGAATGAGAATCTTAAATCTCGTGTTTATGTGCTCACATCGCAAGTATCCACTTTGGATGCTTCTATGCGTTCTCTCACCGAGAAATATGAGTCCACATTAGGCCGAATTAATAAATTCAATAAGGGTAAGGATCGTTTGGATAAAATCCTAAATGACTTACTTCCGGCCAATCACCACATTGGCTTGGGGTATAAGATGGGAAATTCCTCCAAATCGTCTACTACCTTTGTTAGGCCAACTTCCGATGCCTCAACGAGTGGGAGCAAACACTCTATTGGTAGTTCATCTACCAATGGTGCTTCCACTTCGTACACACCCTCGTTTGGAAAGAAACCCACTCTGGGTGGACCTCCAAAGCAGGGTCATGCATTTATGTACACTAATACCATGCCACGTAGGAACACACATCCTACTCCACATGTTCACACATATGATGATTTTTATGCACCACATCCACGGGCACGTGCACACCAAATGAGCACCCTCACGCACGTGTTCCTCTACATGCATATGTTCATCCACACCATCATATGAACAATTATCATCATGCACCATTTCATCATGTGCCATATGCCTATACACGACATGCATCACGTAGAAATTAACAACGCATGCATGCTCCCAATAGGAATATAGGGCTCCCAAAATATTCATTATTTGTGGTCCGAAGAACACCAATATGCATGAAAAACAAGCTTATATGAATTCTTATTTCATGAATGTAGTGCATAACGATGATTATATGTGAAAGTCTAAGTCCAATTGGACTTGGCTTCTAAAGGTCTAATCTTTAAGGACCCAATGACCTTGGGTACCATGGAATGATATGTTTATCTTTAGGTACTCAAGAAAAAGAAACGGAGCAACAAATCCAAATTTAGCTCCAAGAATAATTGGATACTCGATAGCGAGTGTTCAAAACACATGACGGGTGATGCTCAATTGCTCTCCGGAGTGGTGCCCATTGCAAATGGGAACCGAGTCGTCTTTGGAGGTAACGAGAGCGGAACCATCATTGGTGTTGGTAAAGTAGGTAATCCTTCTAAACCATTAATAAGTGATGTTTACCTTGTTAAAGGATTAAACCACAATCTTATTTCAATAAGCCAACTTTGTGACAAAGGTTACAAAGTTAGCTTTGCGAAAGGAATGTGTCATATTTTGAATAAAAGTACAAATGATGTATTATTCTCTGGCACACGCCATAAGGATATCTATATATTAGATCTTCCAAAATCACATGAACAATGTCTCATTGCCAACACAAGTGAACAACACTTGTGGCACCGACGTTTTAGTCATGTGAAATTTGGAACACTTTTTAAGCTTTCCAAGTTAAATTCTATTAAAGGATTTCATAAGCTTGTCTTTCAAAAGAAAAGCTTTTGTGACTCGTGTCAACGAGGCAAGCTTCCTAAATCGTCTTTTAAACCTAAGAAAAGTATTTCATCTAAGCGGCCTCTAGAGCTTTTACATCTAGATCTTTTTGGGCCAACTAGAGTTGCTTCATTAGAAAATGCACGATATTGACTTGTCATCGTTGATGACTTTTCTATATTTACTTGGGTATTTTCCTTAAGTAATAAAAATGATGCTTTTGAAAACTTCACAATATTTGTTAAGAAAGTACAAAATCTCATTGGAACCACCATTGTCACTACTCGTAGTGATCATGGAGGGGAATTTAAGAATGAGTCTTTCTCAAATTTTTGTGATGAAGTTGGTATTACTCACACTTTTTCTTTCCCTCGTGCACCTCCTCAAAATGGTGTTGTTGTGAGGAAGAATAGGACGCTAGTAGAATGTGCTCGCACTATGCTTGATGATAGCCAACTTGGCCATCAATTTTTGGCGGAAGCGGTACATACCGCTTGCTATGTGTTTAATAGAATACTTTTGAGGCCCTGCACCAAACAAACTTGTTATGAATTGTTGTTTGGTAGATTGCCTCAAGTTAAACATTTTCGAGTTTTTGGCGCAAAATGTTTTATGAAAAACACATATGGTAGCTTGGACAAATTTGATCCAAGATCCGATGAGGGGATATTTGTTGGATACTCCTCCCGTAGCAAAGCCTACCAGATATACAACAAACGAACCTCAACGATCGAGGAATCACTTCATGTTTCATTCAATGAAGGTTTTGTCCCGACTAGAATTACTAATGATGATGACTCCATGGATGTTTTATGTGATTCTATTGGTAATTCTAATTCTATTGAATCTATAATACTAACCCTACTAATGAATCTTTTGAGAATGTTCCTAGTGATCAGGGAATTCCCAAACGGCTTCATACAGTTCGTGATCATCCCCATGAGCAAGTGATTGGCAACATTCTTGATAGTGTCAAGACGAGATCTCAAGTCAACTACTTCGCTCATTGTGCCTTTGCCTCCTCAATAGAGCCAAAGAATATTAACGAAGCGTGCGAATATAGTGCTTGGATCTTAGCCATGGAGGAGGAACTCATTCAATTTGAGAGGAATGAGGTTTGGGAGCTTGTTCCATTGCCTTTGAAGAACCACACCGTTATAGGAACGAAGTGGATTTTCAAGAACAAGACCGACCAAAACCAAATCGTCGTCCGGAACAAAGCTCGGTTAGTTGCTCAAGGCTACCGACAAGAGGAAGGTATAGATTTCGAAGAATCCTTTGCCCCGGTAGCTAGATTAGAATCTATTAGATTATTGTTATCTTTTGCATGCCATAAAGATTTTAAACTCTTTCAAATGGATGTAAAAAGTGCGTTTTTAAACGGAGATGTTGCTGAGGAAGTTTATGTTTCTCAACCTCCGGGTTTTATAAATGAAAAATTTCCAAATCACGTTTTCAAACTTAAGAAAGCACTTTACGGTTTGAGACAAGCTCCTCGAGCTTGGTATGACCGTCTAAAGAATTTTCTTTTGGATTTGGGTTTTAAAATGGGTGAAGTTGATTCTATATTATTTGTTAAGTATTCGAACAATGATATTATTTTAGTTCAAATTTACGTTGATGATATCATTGTCGGTGCTACTAACTTCACTCTTTGCGAAGAGTTTTCTAATGTTATGAAGGATCAATTTGAGATGAGCCACATGGGTGAGCTCAAATATTTCTTAGGTCTCCAAATTCACCAAATGAACGATGCAATCTTCATCCACCAAACCAAGTACACGGTGGAGTTGCTCAAGCGATTTGGAATGGAGAATGCCTCCGGGAAGAAGACTCCAATGAGCACGACTACACATCTTGATAAGGATTCGGGCGGTAAAGATGTAGGCATTCGTCTATATCGAGGTATGATAGGTAGTTTATTATATCTCACTGCTAGTAGGCCCGATATTATGTTTGTCGTATGTGTATGTGCTCGTTATCAGTCTCAGCCTAAGGAATCTCACTTAGTAGCGGTAAAACGTATTTTCCGTTATCTAAGTTACACTCTCGACTACGGATTATATTATCCAAAGTCTAGCACATATGAGTTAATCTCATATAGTGACGCAGATTATGCGGGATGCAAATCCGACAGGAAAAGTACTAGTGGCACTTGCCATTTTATAGGAAATTCTCTTGTCTCTTGGTTTTCCAAGAAGCAGAATTCCGTATCACTTTCTACCACCGAGGCAGAATATATTGCCGTCGATGATGCGTGTGCTTAGGTTCTTTGGATGAGACACACTCTTAAAGACTTTGGTATAAACTGTGATACTTGCCCTATCATGGTGGACAACCAAAGTGCAATGTGTCTCTCTAAGAATCCGGTAGACCATTCCCGTTCTAAACACATAGATGTCAGTCACCATTTCTTAGATGATCATGTTGCTAAAAAGGACATCATTTTAGTGTACGTTGAAACCCAGAAGCAAACCGCCGATATTTTCACGAAACCACTCAAGGAAGACTCCTTTGTGCGGTTGCGTCGAGAATTGGGGATTATGGGTGAATCCGAGCTTTAGGATTCATATTTTTCAATAATCTTGCATGATATTAAATTTCTTTGTATATGCTCATGCTAGATTAATTGAGATTTTCTGGATTTATGTTTGAATTTTCGGAATTTATGCTCGATTTATTCATGAACGTCAAATTTAAGATTTTCGATGTTTAATGGGGGTAGTATAATGATATATGAGAGTAGTTCGATGTTTCGTCCAAGTGCGATTAGGAGAGAACTCAAAATTTCAAATTCTAAAATTTTTGGACTCTCTTAGTCGGTCCAAGTTCATTGGCCGACCGACTAGATTCAGTTCTAGTCGGTCAGTGAATGAGCTTAGACCGACTAACTCTTTCTTAAATTTGGCTTCAGTTACTGTTTGCACTTAGTCGGTTCAAGCTCATTGGCCGACCGACTAGATCGTCATCTAGTCGGTCAGTGCTTGAACTGTGACCGACTAAATGCATCGGGGACTGTTGTGTCTTTTCACATTGCAATCGACTTATACACTCCCGCACCGATTAGATTCATTTCTAATCGGTGCATCCCTCTTCTTTGAGCCCCTAAAACCCGCGACCCCCCTGTGCCCCTTCATCTCCTCCGTCGATTCCGTCGTGCTCCGGCCATCTTCCGCCGGTGCCGTTCACCTCTATCTCCTACTAGGGTAACTCCTATCTACTCTCTTGTGTTTAGGGCTCTTTTTCCGTTAGATTTCGGTTAGAATTCCTCCTAGGGTTTGTGTTAGGGTTCTAGCTTTCAATTTGTAACCCTCACCCGTACCCCCGTCTTGTCAAGCTTTTCTATGCGAACCGTGTTCGGGGTCAGTATGACGAGACCCATTCCATTGAGACAAATGTCTTGGGGACACCGATTGTCCTCACGACAGAAATCTTAGGGGATTTGATAGGTGTCTCGTCTTCTGGCCTTCTTCCTTACGATATCTCTGTCGATGATATTTTTGATCTTGACCAGGCCATGCTCTCCGAGATATTCCATGTCATCCCTCCCGTCATGATTGGCGTCCCATCCAAATCTTTCAAGCCCAACGCTTGGGTCTTGAATCTTATCCTGAAGTCGTGCCTCCTTCCGAAGTACGGCTCATCGAGCTTGCCTTCCCAGCCATTCCTTAAGATGATCTACGCTCTCTTCATAGGGAGCGAGATCAATTGGGCTAGGATTATTCTTGATAAGATGGACTCTTTCGAATGTATCTGAAAGTCCACAAAATCAGCTCATATTCCATACCCTTGACTTTTGACACTTGTTTTCCGTCACTTCAAGGTCCCTCTCCCTCCCGACGATGAGCGTCCTCTTGGTCCTCCTCTGAATGCGATGGCCGTCAAGAAGTCTCTTGCGGCGCTACGTCACGTTTAGAAGACGACCCCTTCAACTTCTGCTTCAGCTGCTTCTGCACCTCCTCCTGCTCCTACTCTTGCTGAGTTTACCGTCACTCTGAGATGTGTGGAGTCTCGTGTCTCTCGTTCTGAGGTGATGCTTGCTCGCCTCTGCTCTCACTTTGGCATTGAGGTTCCTCCGTCTGTTTCTGACGATGAGGAGATGGATGAAGATGAGCTCCAGGAGCTTATTGGATCTGTTGCTCGTGCCCCTGAGGGTACGTCTGTTCGTGCTGCTGCTGCTTCTGCTGGTGATCCCGAGAGCACACCTGCTGCCACCATTCCTCCGGTGGATACTTCGTCAGTTGGTGCTCCCGAGACCACTCCAGTTGCCACTCTCCCATCAGTTGACACTCCCGCTGTCCCTGAGACCACCACTCCTTCTGCAGAGCCTGCTGCTCCTGCAGATCCTCCCTCCGCCTCCTCAGCTTACTTGGAGGACTCTCCTTATACACATTGGATGATATATCTTGTAGTGAGAGTGTAGGGTAGGATAGTTTGGGTGGTTCTGGATCTTTTGATATTTTTGGATGTTATATGATGTATTTTGATGTATACATGTTTTGTGATACTTCGATGTATGCTGTGAGATATGATGTATGATGTGCCCCGATCTGAGGATCGTTTATATTATTGTTGGCAGATGTGTACTTTTGGTGTATCCATGTTTATATATATATATATATATATATATATATATATATATATATATATACATCGTGTTGACTTTTACTTCAGTGTGCACATTATTTTTTGTCGCTGATGTTGACTTCGTCGCTCGACGACCTTCTTGCTTTAATAGAAATTATTTCTATGAAAACATAGAATTGTTTTCCATGCACTAAATTCATCAAGAATGTTGATATTGGAGAGTATATTCCATAGCTCAATTCGTGAAATTAATTTGAGTTTTGATGATTTTATTTTTCGATTCTCGACTATGGTCTCGTTGGCACGCTTTGATTTACTTCGTATTTTTCCTTTAGTGTCATTTGGACCGTGGTCGTATTCTACGACTCCCGTGCTTTTATTTGAAGCCATTGTTGTTGTCGTTGATCTCCTCCCACACTTTTTGCTAATGCTAAAGGTGGAGAGAATTAATAATGACAATGTGCTAAATGATAATTTAAAGCAATTTTCCAAGAATCTAATTTGATATGTTAGATTCAAGGGGAGTTAAGGTGTAAGAATAGATTTAGATCCTAAATTTCGATAATTGGATTCACATTTTATACTTTACTCGTCTGCTTGATGCTTATGATTATTATTTAATATGGAATTAACGTGTCATCAATGCAGGGGGAGTGAGTAAATTTCATTTGAATCATTATTATTGATTATTATTAATGTTGGTTTGTCATCACCAAAAAGGGGGAGAATGTTGAGTATTGATTCCCCGGATTTGGTTTTGATGATGAACAAACATAAATATCGTGAACTAACTCTTTGTGAGCGCAGTTATGGAGATCGTCGCCAAATTTCTATTAACATCAAAAGCGACGTCTCGAGACTTCTCAAAGCACATGATCATATGCTTGAAGCTTCGTTGAAGCTCAAGGACCATTATTGAAGTCAAGAGATTCGAATCGAAGCGATTGAAGACGGTTCGTCAAGTTTTATTTATAGTCTTCTAGCTTCGTTTCGTAGATTGTTAAGCCTTGAGTAGGTCTTACGTTTTAATCTTCATAACGCTCATATCTTAGAGCTAGGATCTTAGTAGAAGCCCATAGAAACTTTCCTGAAGCTTCGCGCTTCATTTCACGGCTTTTTGTGCATGTTAGTTGGTTCAAGAAGAAGAACCAACCGACTAGATGGCAATCTAGTCGGTCGGCAATGCTTCTTGAACCGACTAGAATGCCTTGTTCAATTTCAGCTCACTTACTGTTTACAGTTAGTCGGTCCAAGAAGGTTCACCGACCGACTAGTTGTGAAACTAATCGGTTAGGAATCCTTCTTAGACCGACTAGTTGAGCTTTCTTTTTCAGCCTAACTTACTGTTTACAGTTAGTCAGTCAAAGCACAACGACCGACCGACTAGTTGAGAAACTAGTCGGTTGGAAGTTGTTCTTAAACCGACTAGCTGTCTTTGGATTCAGCCACTTTGATTTCATCTGTTAGTCGGTCAAAGAACACTCATCGACCGACTAGTTGTGAAACTAGTCGGTTGGTAAGTCTTCTTAGACCGACTAGTTCTATATCTTCTGAACTTCACTTTTTGGATGTTCTTCTGTTAGTCGGTTCATGTTGAATCACCGACCGACTAGTTGAGGAACTAGTCGGTCAGTGATCCTTCTTTGACCGACTAGTCTGCTTCAGAATAGAGCCGTTGGAGCATTAAATGCCTCGATTTTTGCTCTCTCTTCCTCTATCCTATATATACTTGAAGGGCTGCTTTCATAGCATTCAAGGCTGATATTTATTGAAGTTTAGAGAATCAAATAGAAGCATTAATTCTCATTTTCAAGCTCATTCATTTCTCAAGAATCTCTCTCTCACTCTTATTTCCAAAGAGAGATTCACATTGATTGTGAGCCATTCAAGCCAAGAGCTTGATCCAAGGTCACCAACATCTTCCTAGGCCTCCATTGCTGGTCAACATCTTGGAGCTAGGATTTGGTGCCTTCATCTTCCCCAAAATCCTCTTTGCCCTAAATCAAAAGTTTTACTCAAGGCATAGGATTTTGTTGGTAAGCATTTAGTATTTCATTTACTTTGCTATTGTAAGTGTTTTACTCTCGGTTGTGAGAGTTTGTGTGTGATCCCGGTTTGTGGGAGTCACATTTTCATTTGTGTATGATTTGATCTTGTAGAGGGTTTCTACAAGTATTTCATAGTGCAAATTTGAGTTAGAGGTTTCTAACTCAAGTAGCCGGAGGAGATCCGGGTGTATGAGACGTAGGATCACCGGAGACAAGTCGGGGAGACTTGGGTGGATCCGAACCCGTTATATCGTCTGTTTACGATTGCATTTCTTTGTTGTCAATATTTACATTTCTGCATTGTTGGTTGAGTTTGCAAGATAATTAGGAATTATCTTCTTAATTATTTTAAAGTACTATTCACCCCCCTCTAGTACTTGTGCAGTAGCTACGTAGGGCATTACAGGTTGGCCCTACCTCAGAGTTCTTGAGGGGGGGAGCAAGCGCGTAGCTCGGCCTGTACCCTTCTCTGGTTTGGATAGCGAGGGTTGGCCCTGCCCCAGAGTTCTTAAGGGGGGAGCGAGCGCGTAGCTCGGCCCATGCCCTTCTCTAGTTTGGGTGGCAAGGGTTGGCCCTGCCCCAGAGTTCTTGAGGGAGAGCGAGCGCGTAGCTCGGCCCATCCCTTCTCTGGTTTGGGTAGCAAAGGTTGGCCCTGCCATAGAGTTCTTGAGGGGGGATCGAGCACGTAGCTCGGCCCGTGCCCTTCTCTGGTTTGGGTGGCGAGGGTTGGCCCTGCCCCAGAGTTCTTGAGGGGAGAGCGAGCGCGTAGCTCTGCCCGTGCCCTTCTCTGGTTTGGGTGGCGAGGGTTGGCCCTGCCCCAGAGTTCTTGAGGGGGGAGCGAGCACGTAGCTCGGTCCGTGCCCTTCTCTTGTTTGGGTGGCGAGGGTTGTCCCTGCCCCAGAGTTCTTGAGGGGGGAGCGAGCGCGTAGCTCGGCCCGTGCCCTTCTCTGGTTTGGGTGGAGAGGGTTGGCCCTGCTCCAGAGTTATTGAGGGGGGAAGCGAGCACGTAGCTCGACCCATGCCCTTCTCTGGTTTGGGTGGCGAGGGTTGGCCCTGCCCCAGAGTTCTTGAGGGGGAGCGAGTGCGTAGCTCGGCCCGTGCCCTTCTCTGGTTTGGGTGGCAGGGGTTGGCCCTGCCCCAGAGTTCTTGAGGGGGGAGTGAGCACGTAGCTCAGCCCGTGCCCTTCTCTAGTTTGGGTGGCGAGGGTTGGCCCTATCCCAGAGTTCTTGAGGGAAGAGCGAGCGCGTAGCTCGGCCCGTGCCCTTCTCTGGTTTGGTTGGCGAGGGTTGGCCCTGCCCCAGAGTTCTTGAGCGGGTGAGCGAGCGCGTAGCTCAGCCCGTGCCCTTCTCTGGTCTGGGTGGCGAGGGTTGGCCCTACCCCAGAGTTCTTGAGGGGAACGAGCGCGTAGCTCGGCCCATGCCCTTCTCTGGTTTGGGTGGCGAGGGTTGGCCCTACCCCAGAGTCTTGTGCGTCTGAACTGGAATACTCAAGTGGAGACAACAAAGTTTGGAAATATGCGGAAAAGAAGATATTTCTTTAAGAAGACTCACAATCACTGATAATACTTCAGCAAGTGCTCCGCGTTCTATGGGTGAGCTAGTTCGCTTCCATCAAGGGTCGCTATGATGTACGTGGCTGGCCCGATGATGTCGACGATCTTGCAGGGTCCCTCCCATTTTGCGGCCAACTTCCCTCGGCGAGCGGTCTCAGGCTTGAAGGTGGCATCTCTGAGGACCAAGTCACCGATTCTGAAGGTCCGCTTCTTCACCCAGGAGTTGTAGTGATGGGCCATCCTCTTGGCTGTGCCGGACGAGGTTCGTCAGAGCTCGATCCCTCACTTCGTCCACGAGTTTGAGACTGAGGCCGAGGCCCTCCCCATTGATATCTTCATCAAAGAACCTCAGCCGAAGTGTCTCCTCTCCGATTTCCACGGGGACGACCGCTTTCGACCCGTATGCTAGCATGAATGGGCTCTCTCCGGTCGAGGCCTTATGGGTGGTACGGTATGACCCAAGAATAACTGGTAGCTTGTCCACCCACATCCCGAGGGCGTCATCGACCTTCTTCTTCTAGGGGCCCAGGATGCATTTGTTCGCGGCCTCTGCCATCCTATTGCACTGCGGGTGGGTGACGGATGCAAAATGATGCTTGATCCCCCAACTCGAGCAGAAGTCGCGGAAGCATTTGCAGTCGAACTGTCTTCCATTGTCCGTTACTATGGAGCGGGGTATCCCAAAGCGACATATCACGGAATGCCAAATAAAGCCCTTCATATCCGTTCACGTGATGCGTGCCAACGGCTCTGCTTCGACCCACTTAGTGAAGTAGTCCACGGTGACGACTAGGTACTTCCTTCCCCCAGAAGCCTTTAGGAAAGGTCCGAGGATGTCAAGCCCACATTTGGCGAACAGGATCAGGCTCACAATAAGCACCAAGTCGGTCGGAGGCGCTGCCGCGCGTCGGCCGAATTTCTGGCACGCCTCGCACTTCTTGACATACCGAGCCGTGTCATGGATCATAGTTGGCCAGTAATACCCCTGGCGCACTATCTTGTGGGTGATAGTGTGGCCACCGTGGTGGTTCCTGCAAAAGCCCTCGTGTACCTCGCGGATGACTTGCTCGGCCTGCTCTGGCCCCAAGCACTTCAGGAATGGCAGGACGTCAAAGTTGGCGCGGCACCGGCGGTATAATACTCCGTCAAGGAGCACGAATGATAGGGCCCGCCTTTCTACCTTCTTGCCCTGCAGCCGCTCCTCAGGCAGGGTCCCCGTCTCCAAGTACTTCACTATTGGGGTCATCCACGTCGCCGTCGGGCCGACACACAGTAGTTCTTCCTCTTCAATGGTGGGCGCCTGCAGACTCTCGACGTTGATGGTCTTTCCGATTTCGGCCGTGGAGGAGGAGGCCAGTTTGGACAGGGCATCTGCCCGGAGGTTGTTGGAGTGGGGTAAGTGCTGGACCTCCGCCGTCTCGAACTTCTGGAGCTCGGCCTGGATGCGCTTGAGGTAGCACTTCATCGTCTCTTCTCGAGCGTCAAAGCTCCCTTGGATCTGTTAGACGATGAGTCGTGAATCACTAAGCAGTAGCACGTTCGTCACCCCCACTGCTCTACAAAGCTTCAGCCCATTGACCACGGCCTCATACTCCACGACGTTGTTGGTGGCCGGGAAGTTGAAGCGCAGGGCGTACTCCAGCAGGCATCCGTTGGGGGTTTGGATGACGATAGCTGCCCCCGTCCCGGATCCTGTTACCGAGCCATCGACGTGAACGATCCATAGTTTGCCCACGTCTCCTCGCGCGGGCTCGGGGGGTTCACCCACCTCCATTGCTTGCGGGGGTGGAGCCGCTGGTGGTATGTCCGGTAGGTTCTCCGGGGGGTCTTCGATAGTACATTCCACCATGAAGTCCACCAGCGCCTGGCCCTTGATCGCCGTCTGAGACTTGTATGTTATGTCAAACTCGCTGAGCTCGACACTCCAATTGAGCATCCTGCCCGATCGTTCCAGCCTCTTCAGGTTCTTCTCGAGGGGCAGGTCGGTGTGGACGGCGACGGGATGGGCCTGGAAGTATGGCCGGAGCTTCCTCGCCGTTGTGATCAGACCGTAGGTGGCCTTCTCGATGGGACTGTAGCGAGTCTCCACTTCTCGGAGAATCTGGCTCACATAGTATACTGGCCATTGAACTCAGTTCTCCTCTTTGATCAAGACGGAGCTGACGGCTTCTCCATTGCACGCCAGGTACAACCCCAGCTGTTCCCCTTCTTTGGCTTGGCGAGCAGAGGAGGGCTATGCAAGTAAGCCCTCAGCTCCGCAAATGCCCCAACGCAGTCGTCGTCCCACGGGATCACCTTCCTGTTGATCTTTGATTCACCGAGGGCCGTGCGTAGGACTCTGAAGAAAGGGAGCGACCTCTCTGCCGATTTTGACAAGAATCTCCCCAATGCTGCGATCCAGCCGTTCAGTCGCTGCAAATCACGGATGATGCTCGGCTCCGCCATGTTAATGAGGGCCGGTACCTTGTCGGGGTTTGCCTCGATCCCCTGCTTCGTTATCATGAAGCCAAGGAATTTCTCCCACTGCACGCCGAAGACGCACTACGCCAGGTTCAGCATCAAGCCATACTGGCGCACTTTCTAGAATGTCTCCCGTAAGTCGGCGAAGTGGTCCGGGGCTTTCTTGCTCTTCACCAGTATGTCATCGATGTAGACCTCCAGGTTCCGCCATACTTGCGAGCTGAATATTTGGTCCACCATCCGTTGGTAGGTCGCCCCGGCATTCTTCAAACCGAATGGCATCTTCATGTAATAGAAGGTGCCGCTATCGGTGATGAAGGACGTTTTCTCCTCGTCCTCTTTTGCCATCGGGATCTGGTTATAGCCCGAGAAGGCGTCCATGAAGCTCAACAATCTGTAACCGGACGCTTGGTCGACCAAGTGGTCGATCCTTGGGAGGGGAAAGCTGTCCTTCGGACACACCTTGTTGAGGTCTGTGAAATCGACGCACATGTGCCACTTCCCGCTGGCCTTTTTCACCAAGACGACATTGGCGAGCTAGTCTGGATAGTCCATTTGCCTGATAAATTTCACCTGGAGAAGCCGCTCTACTTCTTCCTCAGCTGCCCTCTTCTTCTCTCCTCTGGTGCTCCTCTTCTTCTGCCGGACCAGTCGAGACCCCGGGTCTGCGTTCAACTTGTGGGAGATTACCGTTGGATCGACCCCTGGCATGTCCTCGGGTGACTAGGAAAATATGTCCATGTTCTCTCGGAGGAGGCCGATGAGGGCCGCCCTCAGAGAAGCCGTGATCTTTGTACCGATGGAGACAAACTTGCCCTCCTCCGTAGTCAAGGGCACCACCTCGACTTCCTCTGTGGAAGTTGGCCGTTGGTCATAAAAGTCATCCCTTTCGTCAAGGAGGTCGACCGACAAGGCCTGCTCTGGGCCCTTGTGCTTGGTCGACCCCACGTAGCAGCTTCGGGACAGCTTCTGGTTCACCCGCACTAGCCCCACCCCTCGCGGAGTTTGGAATTTCACCATCTGGTGGAGAAGGCTGGGGAGCGCTTTAATGGCCGTTATATACGACGGCCCAATGATCCCGTTGTATGCCGACGCAATGTCGATGTCAACGAATTGTGTCATGCGAGTGACGACCCTCGGTTCCTCCCCAAGTGATACCATCAGGGTGATCACCCCCATAATGGGGACCGAGTGACCAGTGAAACCGATGATGGGCCCTGTGCAAGGCCTTAGGTCTGCCTGCTTCAACCCCATTTTCTCAACCGTCGACATAAACAAGATGTCACAAGAGCTACCCGTGTCGATCAGGAGCCGGCTGATGATGGCCGTCCCGATTTGAGCTTCAATGACGATGGCGTCATTGTACGGAAGCTCGACTCCTTCCAGGTCCTCGTCGGTAAAGGTGATGGGGGGCCGCGTCACTCTTCTCCGCTTTGCCTCGCTGCCGAGGCCCACCGCCATCACCTACCGGGCATACGCCTTCCTACTTGACGATGACACTCCTCCAGAGGACGGTCCACCGCATATCACATCTATGCGCATGACCGGCTTTGGCTGGCGGGGCTCCTCCCGCTCATCACGTGGTGGCGGATCTGCTCTTTACGCCCTTCACGGGGTTCTCTCCTCTCGGACCAGTCTTCTTCCCTCGATGAAACCCACGAGGTGCCCCGCCTGGATCAGCCACTCGATCTCCCTCTTGAGGGTGAAGCAGTCGTCGGTGTCATGGCCGTGGTCCTGGTGATACCGACAATATTTCCTGAGATCTCGCCACGCCGGGTCCAATCTCATCTCCCTAGGCGGCTCCGGCAACAGTCCGGCCCTCGTCGCTGCGGCCAACACCTCTATCATGGGGGCATTAAGCCGCGTGTAGTGGGCCTTTAGGGGTCCCTCCAGCCTCGGGATCACTCGGGCGGGCTCCCGGGCGGGGGCGAACTCTCGCACTGGCCCCGGGCGATCTTACGGACGACGGCCCCCTTGGTCGCGTCTGGGCTGAGTCGGCTGGTCGTGGCCCCGGGGTCTGTCTTCTTGCCTCGGCCTTGGATAAGACCGAGGATCGCCCTGGGGCAGCTTCGTCGGGGCAGTCGGTTTCTTCCCGCCGAGAGTCTCCTTGCTCAGCGCGTACCTCTCCGCCTGAGCGATCAGCGCGTCGTAGTCGGTGGGCAGGTCTCGGAGCAGGGATTTGTGGAGGCTCCATTCCACAATCCCATCTTGAAGGCCAGCATGAGAACTTCATCGCTGCAGGCCACCACCGCCCATCTTTCATCCTGAATGCGACGCAGGTATTTTCCAGTTGTCTCTCCTTCCCCTTGGACTATCATGCTGAGGTAGTACAATGACTTCTTCTTTACGCGCCCAGCCCGAAACTCTTGGCAGAACTTGTGGGATAGTTCGTCGAAGCTCCGAATGGATCTCGTCGACAAGCCATAGTACCACTCCAGCGCCGTATCCCGTAGGCTCTGCGAGAAAAGTCGGCACAGGAACGCGTCATCCACATCCTGCGCTTCCATCGCTCCCCCAGTACTGTTGTACGCGTAAGAGGGGGTCGCCTCTCCCGCCGTAGGTGGCCAGATGGGGGACCTTGAACCTCACGGGTCTTGGGGCTGACGTGATCCACCGTGCCAATGACGTGGCCTCCTCGGGGTAGGCGGGGCGTTCTGGCGCGCGTCCTCTCCGCCACTCCGGGGTTTGGCTTCGGACCCACCTCGGCTGCCGACGGTCGTCATGCCCCGGGGAATAACGAAGTGGCCGTCGTGGAGGGCTCCCTCGGTGAGTTGGGGATTCGACAGGAGGGCGGGCTACGGTCGTTCCAATAGCACTGGCCCACAGCCGTCGCCTCAGGGAGCTCTCTCCGCTCTAGGTTCTCCCTTAAGAGCCTTTCGTGCTCCGCGGTGAGGAAGCAGAGCTGTTGACGAACGGCCTCAGCTGCTTCATCCAGATGCCTCTGTACGACCGCCGCTTCCTCCTGGCGCCTTCGCAGTTGTGCGATCTCCATTTCTTCCTCCAAGAGCTCCCGCTGGGCCGCAATCTCCTCGACGAGCCCTTTGTCCCCCATTTCTTCGACAAACTGAGGGTGAAGATTCCGCCTCACGTTCGGGGGCTCGAGGGGCCCGGGGGTACCTCGGCTCTAGCTGTTGTGAAACCTGCCATCATCTTGGCCGAAGCTCTGCTGCACCGCGTGGGCCGAGGCCTGGACCGTTTCTACCTCCACCTCCGGGGGTGGATTAGTTGCAGGAGTCACGGGATGGGAGTGGGATTCTTGATCCATGGGATCCTTCCCGTGGTCTGGGTTTCGGTTGGCTGGTATGGGATCTGACATGGGTGTGACCCTTTGTTCCCACAGACGGCACCAATTGTTGCGGGGTAGAACTCGCGTACAATGAATTTGTATTATGGGGAACCAAGGGCATGGTGGTTATGCTAATGACAGGATTAGGGTAGGCTATTTAACAGGTGATTAGTGGGGTGATGAGGCTAACCTTGCTTAGGAGGCTGACTACGGTACCGAATGCGGTAGGATATGATGGAGGGGTCAAACTGCTTAGGGTGAGGGCGAGCACAACCGGGGGTGACGAGCTAACCTGCACAAGGATCAACTCGTCAGAAAGGCCGGGTTGGGGTCCAACCCTTAGCCTCTCAGATGCCTAAGTCAGTAATAGGACTTAAAGCGGGGGCAATGCACGTAGGTCGGACTAAGGGTGAGTCGACCGTACATGACGAGCTATGAGTGGAAGAACAAAGATATGGAAGACCTTTGCTCTTCTGTGTGTGAATAATAAGATTGAGAGTCAATTTTCCAACCTCTTCATCGTTGGAGGCGAAGGGGTATTTATACCTGACGGGAGGTGGTTAGGTTGGGCTGACTCGGCATGCTGACTCGACGTGCTGAGCTGTCCCGGGTGTCAGCGGAAGCTTCAGACAAGGATGTCAGGAATAGGAGTCTCAGCCACGCTTTTGTCAGACGGCACAATGGCCAGGGGCGCTTTTGTCAGAGTGTCAGGGCCGAAAGCATTAGGTGTCAGGGGGCGCAGCAGCCAGGGGTGCTTTTTTCAAATGGTCGGCGTAAGTGTCAATAGCGTCCTTGTACTAGGTTATTTGTCATGTCCGATGTGCCAAAGATCCGTCGGAGCACCTCCCAGGGCAAGGCCCGAGATGCGTCGTCGGTCCGGCCCGGGCTAAGGCTGGGCGGTTCGGGCGCCCATTTTGCACGCTGGTCCTGGCGAACCGGGGGTGAACCGACACGTATCCCACCGGGGTCGTGTTGGAGAGCGCCCATATCAGTGACTGAGGCGGGGGAGCACCCATCTCCCTGTCGTGTCGGACTCTAGGGTCGACAGGCACCGCGCGGGCCTCTGAAGGCCGGGCGTGGAGCGTCCGGTCGCAGGGTTGGCCGCCCGTGCAGGGGGGCAGCGTGCCAACGGGGTAATTTGGCGGTTTAGGGTGGAAGGTCGAACTATCATGATGTTTAGGTCGTAACAGGTGTACTTGGTGGATGACAATGGTCATTGTGTAAATTCTTTAACACACTCTGGATGTATGAAGTCTAATGTAACCGGATTTCATCTTTTAGACAATAATTTGTGAACCATGACATATTTTTATTTTGCCTAGGTCTTTCATATCATATATGATAGTCATGCTAGAACAGATATTTCAGTCTTCTCTTCAGGATATCCAATTGTCACGCCCCGCTTCCCATTAGACTTGGGAGCGAGGACGCGAACGGGCCCGCTTGTACAAGTTAGGAGTAGATACTTTTGCTTTTCTTTCCTCCTTGACTTAACACAATAAGCGTCTGTGTGAAAAACCGCAGGTTCTTGCTTGCATTACTTAAAACAACACAGATAAGTAAAACATTATTACAATCTCAAACGTCTCAACAGAATTACAACAATGCAGAAAAGAATAGTAGGTCTTATGACCCGTACAATGAATGAAAAGAAGTGCAATGAAATTTTCACTAGGTCAACAAGTCTTGATCCACTGGTTCAGCTATCTTAGCTAGTCCTCCTGGCGCTATAGCTCGGGGTCTGACATACATCCAAAAACGTGAATGTATCTCAGCAAGGGTCTGCAAGTAGATGTTAGAACCCAAGGCAAGATATACAAACTTATATTGGATTTAAGAGGCAATTATAAATTAAACGAGATAGCAATAAAAGTTTAAGCATGGTGATTTTAAAGTAAATACATCCTATTATGCAGTTCTAAACAATCTGACGAGTAAAGTAAAGCATGTCAATTTCACTTTGCAAGTTTCAAGCAGTTTAACAAGTAAGGTGAGCAGTTATGACATGGTAGTTTTAACGAATTAAAGTAAGCACTAATAACATGGTAATCTTAATATGCGAGCAAGTGTCCACGATTGTTACAATTACAATGCAATGCTTTCTATCATGCATAGGGTTCTCGCCTTTAGGTCGTGATGAGTGGGTCGTTCTTCATACGGGGGCTTACCATGTTTGGCGCTAACCCACCGCATACGAGTGGTGCCCTTGAAGAGAGTACCCCGTCATACGCCTAGTAGCCGCTCAACCCTAACCCCACCCCAAACATGCGCCGGAACACGAGCTAGCTTAATTCACGAATTACAAGCATGAAGTGTCAACTCACATGACATCACGAAAGTCACGATCTCGCCTTCGAGGCGCACAGTTTCATGATGTCACACATTTGATAATCATTCTAAGGCATGCAGCAATTTGATAATAAGATCATTTACTTTTATACAACATTTTCCATGTTACAAGAGCATCGAGCAATATTTACAACGATTTAACAAAAGTGTTGAGTATGAGAATTTAACGAAAACGACATGGAAACTGATTTTCTTCGCTAAGGTTCTGAAATAAGATATATCAAATTATATGCCGTTGGATCACATTTTTAGTCACGGATGTCATGGTAGTGTTTTCACGCGTCATTTCACGTGCAGGTTTTGAGTTTTACAGCTTTACATGCAAAAGGCTAAATAAGCATCTACCTTCAAAAATTCATTATAAATTGCATACTTGCCTAATTTCGGCGATTTTGGTACCGTTGGGTTCGTCTTGACGGGTACTACGTGTCGGTATGTCCAGTTTTCTGTTTCGATTAAACAAATCAATGAATTAGATTTTTCGTGAATAAACACAATATTAAAATAATTCCTAATTTGGGTTCGTCTGATTTTATCGGTTTCTCTGGCTAGTGTAACGTTTTATATGGGGTTATACCAACATGGTGTGCCTTATTATATACCAGTATTATTATCCTAACATTAGTTAATTATACTAACATGGTGAAATAAAATAACATCTTAACAAATCGTCATTTAAATTAACACTAACACTAATTAACACTAACAACATACTAATTAACTCTACTAGGCTAATTACAAGAGTGACATGACATTTATAAGTCCACCTACCAACTTTTGACTATGGGGTAATAAGATAACATGTTATAACTTACATTATTCCTTAACACTATTTAATATAACCCTATCTCTAACTTTCTATCTCTCTGTCTATTTCTTTTACTCTTAAGGCTACCCTCTTTGACTTACTGCCACCACTTTTTCATTCATCAATTAAAGGCCATGTCTCTGTCTCTCTCTAACTCTCCTTCTTTCCTTCACTCTCTGTCTCGTTTTCTTCTTTCTTTCTTTTTTCTTTTTTTCTTTTTTTGTTTCGAAGGCAGCCATGGGGGCTCACGCGAGGCCTGGGGGCATCCACGCACGCGAAGGGGAGGGGCTCTCACCGTGCGTGCGGTTTCTGGGCGGCCTCCGGAGATGGTCCGGCGGCACACGGCGGGCTGTGGCGGCCAGGGCTGGTGGCACGCGCAGGGGTGCTGGGGTGGCCGGCCTTCAAGTGGTTGCACGCTGACCGACGCCCGCGAGAGTCGCGGCGGCGCGGTGTCGTCTACCACAAGTTTCACGGTTAGTGTAGGGTGCGGGAATATCGAACTCAGGGAGGTGAGGTTGTGCTTGGGTCAGGTAGGACCTAAATCACCCCGAGGGGCGAGCTAGCCCGAATCGGTGGATGGTTGTCACGAAAGGAAATGAAAGCGTATGAACAAAAAGAAAGTAAACCCGGGACTTTGGTTTCCGACCCGACGAGAGACTCTCGCCGCTACGGCCTACGGGTATGGATAGCGATCGGGATTAGGGTCTAATGGTGAGACGTTGCCTCTAAAAGTGGTACCGGCGTCCCATGGGCTCGATATTCCGGTCGGTGCCCAGGATGATACACCGGACTTCCCGGATTCGATCAGTGGGCACTCCCGTGTCCATAAACACTTATCGATCCCGGGAGCACTAAGTCTGCAACGATATCTCCCGACGTCTCATCCTGCCGCTCCCGCGTGCTAGGATTCGGCGTCTACGCTAAAGGCGTGAGCTTTGGCTAGGGAGTCAACCGCCAAGTTTATTCCCCCTTGGCCCGACGGTCAAAGGCGGTCTTTTTCCCGCCGATGACAATGAAACGCCCCGCGTAACCGTTAGATTCCTACTCCCTATCGATTTCCTAAACCTATGGACGCATCGGGAAGAGCCCCCGAAGGGGTTTCCACCAAAATCCCAGATTTGGGAACTACTCACAAAAATTCATGAAAAAGCAATCTAAATGAAATTTAACCGTTAGAATCATAATCAGACAATTGCAATGCGGAAGTAAAGGAGTAATAAAGACAATACTAAAAAATTAGAAAGATCTGAAAACTTACTTAAGAGTAACAATTACAGCCGTCACAAGGAAATAAAACAGTAAAAAATACAACTCTCTCGTTTCTGGAACCCTAGGGGTCATATATATAGATTTTCGGATCAACCGATCGGGTGACAAGTCAACCGATCGGTTGATCCGTTACAGATGAATTACAGAAAACGGCGAGTTTTCACCCGATCTCATGAACCGATCGGGTGAGTTCTTGAGCGATCGGTTGGATCTTGGAGCAGTCGGGTGAACCGGTCGGTTCGACGCCCGTGTCTTCAGCTCTTTTTCTCAGCTACAGATGAACCGATCGGGTGAGAGTCACCCGATCGGTTGGAATTCTGCTTGAAAAGACAGAGAACATCCGCCCGCAGAACCGGTCTGTGAACCGGTCGGGTGACTTCTTTGTGAGCTGCGGTAGAGACCGGGTGGTGCACGCGTGCATCACCCGATCGGTTGGAGATGACCAACCGATCGTGTGAGGGGCTGAAAGATGAATTCTTCGACGTTTGACCCCCTGGATCACGCGTGACTTCTCCCGTTGCTCCGGAGACTTGGGATATCATCGTAAAACGTCCCCTACGCGGTCGAACTCCTGCAATCATGGATAAACAAAGAAAAGTGAAAGAAAACGAGAAAATACGAGAAAACGGATAAAAGACGGCGGAAACATGGAGAAACACAAAAGAAAACGTGCGTGAATATATGAAATATAAGCGCACGTCAAAATCCCCCAAGCTGAACTCTTCCTCGTCCTCGAGGAAGACGAGTGAGAGTAGGAGCTCGGAAGGGGAAAATAAAGAGGAAGAAAGAAGAAAAAAAAAGAAAAATCCATACCCTAGATCGTCCATCAGAGCCACCAAAATCAGAAGCGACACACCAAGCTAGCAAACGACTAATCACACCACAAAACCTAGGAAAACGAGTCCAAATAAGTGTCGTGGGTCCACGTAGTGAAGCGCGAGTGAGCGTCGTCGTGTGCTAGCAAACGGTGATGCTTTCTACGATGTGTTGTGATGCTCGATATACACAAATCCAAGATATGACCCAAAATATCGATCCGAATTGAAATAAGCGGTGAATATAAGTTCAAGCATGCATGAGAAGAGTTAGAATAGAAGCGTATCATGCATCGGGGACTCCACAACTAGGGTTAAGGAAATCACGCCACTATAGCCTAGATACTAGCTAAAAAGTTCCTAAGCCAAGTGTTTTTGATAACGACGGGGGTTGAGATGATGTGGAGAAGAACACTCGGTGCAAATTCTCGCCTTCCCTTTATTCTTGGCAAGTATGAAAAAAATATTCACACGGAAATTTTTTTGGGTTTTGGGTATTTGTATTTTTTTTTTGATTTTGGGCTATACAAGATTTTTCTTTTCTTTTCTTTTTGGGTTTTTCTTTTCTTTTCTCTTTTTTTTTGGATTTTTTGGATATTGGGGTATATACATGTGTACTCTCCCAAGTGGGAGAACGGTACACGACGAGGGGATTTGCACCAAGTAAAACAAAAAAGAAGTCGAAATCTAAACACTTGGGCAAAAGGAAACTATTCTCGCTAAATAGAGCGTAGGCTAAATGGGTTATCCTAGTCCTTAGTTGTGGAATCCCGACGCATGTGAATTGAAGTATACGATATAAATATAGCATGCAAACAGTGGAAACATATACCGCATATTCAAATCGGAGCATGACAATCTAGGGGTCATTCCTGGACAGGTATATAAAGTAAAATCACAAAGCAGAAGCACACCGAATGCTAGTCATGACACACGACTCACAAAAAGCTAAGTGGACCTGCGATGCGTGAAATGCAAGAGGACTCGAAATCCTAGGGTTAGTGATCGTGATTATCGGTGCAATGCTAGGTGTGTGTGACTTTGTGGCGATTCATCATAGGAGTCACTTCTAGGAGAAAGAGCTAAAAAAGGAAAACAAGAAAAAATAAAAACACGATGAAAACGACACACAAAAAGAACGAAAAAGGACTCAAACGACGCACACAGTGCGACTCCCCCAAGCTGAAGTTTGCATTGCCCTCAATGCAATATGAGTGAGCACGGGAGGGCAATGAAATTGGGGGGGAAATACGCACTGACACAAAAAGAGATGAAAACGAGGAAAACACATAGATAAAACTGAAAAAGAAAGAAAAGTCAAAATCAAAATCAAACAACACGAAAAAAAATAAAAAATAAAACTACACGACACGACACGACACTAAAAAGCAACACGCAAATAGTCCCCTCCCTCCGACAGAGACAAAGCAGGTTCCCGAAAAGACAGATGGGCACAAATATAGGGAGGGGGCAAAGGTGGGAGAGAAAAATCAGGCAGGGGCACCACCCTCTGGGGGTGGTGACGGGGGTCTGCGCAGTGGACCAGGAGTCGTGGGGGGTGGAATGCGGAGTTCGGAGACGTCGGGTGGGTCTTCACGGATGTGGCGAATGAAGCTTTGAAGAATCGGGAGGTCACGGTCGACGTATTCCTGGGTTATCCGACCACCCTGACCAGCTAGGAGGATCATAGCCGTGAATCGGTCGGCATGGTCATCGGATTGGAATTGCATCCCATATTCGGGATCGTAGCCGGGAGGTGGGGAATTGGTGCGTGGTGTGGTGGATGGGTTGGAGGTGGTGGGCTGTGTGCGACGGGTACGACGGGTGGGCCTAGGGTTCGAAGAGCTGACGTCGGTGGGTTTAACACGGCGGGGAGGCATTGTGTGGGTGTCGTTCGTGTGCGTAGGTATGTAAGAGTACAACGAATTCGACACAAACACGAAATACGACCAACAAGCAAAATAGAATATTTGGGAAAAGATTAAAATTAAGCAAAGGAGCAAGGTTACCCAAAATGAGATGAAGATAGTTGCTCGTGGATGCCCCGATGCTGCTTGATTGGAGCACGATGTGAAGCCGCAGCGATCTCTTCAACAAGTTCCGACGCTGGGGGGGATATGGATGAAATTTAGGGTTCGTGTGGAGGGAGATGGCGGGGGAATGGAGAGAAATGATGGTGGATGGGTAGGGAAATGGTTGGGAAAGAAGATCGAGGCTGATCTTGGGGAAGAGAGTATGAAGGCGCACGAGGGGAGTCGAAACGGCGGAGAATCGGGCGATCGGGCGAGAGTGAAAACGAACGGGTGTCGGGGGGGTTTATATAGGTTTTAAGTCGAACCGATCGGTTGACTTATCAACCGGTCGGTTGACTGTTAGGTCGAAAATTTTTGCCGAAGAAATGCTACAGGCGAACCGATCGGTTGACTTGTCAACCGATCGGTTGGCCGCTCCACACAATTTCCCGAGAACTTAGGGCTTCTCACCCGGTCAGGTCAACCGATCGCGCTCAAACACAACCGATCGGTTGATATTCCCCAAAATTTTCCGAAAGTTCTCCCCAGCTCACCCGGTCTGCCACCCGGTCTCTTCATTACTCAACCGATCGGGTCATATGGGGACAGATCTCGGCATGTATCTGATACGTCCCAACCGATCGGGTGAGTTGTCACCCGATCGGTTGAGGCTTGTTTCCTGCAAAAACCAAGAGAATTGATTAAGTCCCCGAACGGATGTTCTCGCGGCTGATTTTATTTATAAAAATAGATAAAAATAAAGTAAAAAATAACGCTAAAAATTTGAGAAAAAGTTTAGAACATGGGTTGCCTCCCATGAAGCGCACTTGTTTAACGTCGTTGGCTCGACGCCCGCAAGAGATGCTCATGGTGGCTTATACGGGTGATGCCCAAATTTCGGCATCTCTTTCTCGTTGGAGCTGAAGGCGCTTGGAGTAGTCAGCGGCTGGAAAAATACTTGCTCGACTACCCTTCCCTTGTTCTTGGGATCCGGGGGCTTTTCCTTGGTGTTGGCGCTTCCCGCCATCTTTTTCAGGATCCGGACCTCGTCTTTAGTGAGGTCCGTGTGCTCTTTCCCCGTTCTCCTCACAGGAGGAGCCTTGGGGAACCCAGGAGGGGTCGTTCTCGCTGCACTTGGTTTTCCAGCAGCTTCTTTGTCTTTGTGGCCTTCTTCATCTTCTAAATCCCCCAAGTCATCGGGGGGGTTTCTCAGGAGAATCTCCCAGGAGTTCTCCTCTACAGCTTTTTCTTCCTCCATCTCAAGCAAATTGCATCCAGGGTCATCAGGGGGGTCGGGGTGCTTCATAGATAATCCCAGGTCAAACTCAACTTTCTCTCCGCTGACGTTCAAAGAGAGTTTTCCGTTCTTCACATCTATGAGAACGCCAGCAGTGGCCATGAAGGGCCGTCCCAGGATAATGGGGGTGTGTGCATCTTCGGGCATGTCCATGACTACAAAGTCCACGGGCACATGCACCCCTCTCACATTCACGGGCAGGTCATCCACAACTCCTACCGGATATTTTACCGACCGGTCAGCCAGTTGTAGGGTCATCCCGGTGGGTTCCAAATCACCCATCCCTATCCTTCTGTACATCGACAAGGGCATCAAACTAACACTCGCTCCGAGATCGACGAGTGCACGATGAATCTTCACTGCCCCGATCGTGCAAGGAATGGAAAAGCTCCCCAGGTCCTTGAGTTTCGGTGGGTTTGCCCTCTGAATAAGAGCGCTACACTCCGCTGTCAGCACTACTTTCTCTTTTCTAGACCCTCTCGTCACCAAATCTTTCAAGAATTTTGCATAGGAGGGGATTGTTTCTATTGCTTCCAGGAAGGGGATCTGCAGGCTCAGGTCTTTGACCATGGCGAAGAACTTGCCATATTTCTCATCAATCTTTGCCTGAGCCAACCGTTGTGGAAATGGCACAATGGGTTTATACGCACTCACGCTTTCTTCCTCCTTCTTCTCCTTCTCTTCTTCAGAGACTCCCTCCGGAGTCACAGGATTTGATGACGAAGCACCGGCGTCGCTTGATTTTTCGATCGGTTTCTCAACGACCAATGGTGCTTCCGGGTTGCTAGGGGGCACTCTTGAAGGGATTTGTGTCCCACTTCTCAGAACGATAGTGGACACATTTGCGTGCTCGTGCACGAGTGCCGAAGTTTGGGTTGCTCCCCTCGGGTTCACCTCCGGTTGTGGCGGTAATTGGTTTTGTGACCTCGCAAGGTTCGCCACTTGTAACCCCAGCTGGGTTACTTGGTCCGTGAGGGTCTGCTGACCCATTTCCAGCTTCTGGTTGATCCTCTCCTGGTTGGTAATATATTGAGTCAAGAGAAACTCAACCGGAGAGACAGCCCTTTGTTGGCCATACTGCTGCTACTGCTGGAACGGCTGCTGATTCCTGGGGGCGTAAGATTGTTGCTGAGATGGTTGCTGCTGATATTGTTGCTGCTGTGGCCTAGCCGGCTGGTATGCTTGTTGCTGCGGCTGCTGAGGCGGCGAGGGCTGAAATGGTGGCCGGTAACTGAAGTTCGGGTGGTTCCGGTTGTTCAGAGAGTAGGCCGGGTTGGAATTTGTCCTTGGCGGGTACGGCGCATTTCCCGTGGGATTGTAAAAAAGTGCGCTCGCCTGATCCAACGGCGGTGATATGTCACCACCATCGAATTCCCCGAAGAATCCGGACTCTACTGCCGAAATCTGCTGTGTATCGACCCCACCGGCTCCAACCATTAGTGCGGAGATCTGGGTCGAAAGCAAGTCGAACTTGCTCGAAAGTTTGTCGACGTCCTCGACTCTGTGTACACCCCCAGACCTTGGTGTGGCTCTCTCGTCACACCACCGCTCATTGTTGGATGCCATGTTTTCAAGAATAAGTCCGGCATCCTCCTCGCTCCTAGACATGAAGGAACCCCCAGCCGCGGCGTCCATAGAAGATTTCAGGTCATCCCTCAACCCATTGTAGAACAGATTAATAATCTGCCACTTCGGAAGCTCATGGTGAGGGCATCTTCTTTGCATCTCTTTATATCTCGTCCAAGCTTCATGCAAGGACTCGTGGCTGGCCTGGGAGAAGGAGGAGATCTCACTCCTCAACTTCATGGTCTTCCGCGGAGGAAAGAACTTTGTCAGAAAAGCATTGGAGAGCTTCTCCCAGGTGTTGAAAGTGTTGGGGTCCTTCCCCCTTAGCCATTGCTTGGCTTTGTCTCGTAAAGAGAAGGGGAACAGCTTCAGACGGATAGCCTCTGTCGTGACACCATTAATCCGAAAGGTGTCACACTTCTCCAAGAAGGAGTCCAGGTGCTCGATCGGGCTCTCCATGGGTGCACCCGCAAACTGGTCCTGCTGGATCCATGTCACTAGAGACGGCTTCAGCTCAAAGCTTTGGGCCGCAATAGCTGGAGATCGGATGGCGGAAGTAGACTCGATAGATGGCATCGAGTATTCCAGCAGAGACTTGTGAGGTGGGGTGTTCTCCTCCATGGGTTCGGGATCTTCCCTTCTCCGCTTCTCGGCGGCCAAGCGCCTAAGGGTGGCTTTAATCTCTGGATCGAGGGGGATCAAGTCGTCAAGACTCCTTGAACTCCTGCGCATGAAAAACAACAAACACCCATGAAGCGACAAGTGGGAAAGAAACAGATAAAATAAGAAATAGAAATAAAAATAAGAAAAAGAAAAAGAAAAAGGAGAATGCGAAAATTATCGCGAGGTAGGGATGTGAGCTAGACACGAGGGTTCAAGAGATCCTAAAATAATCAAGCACGTTGCCTCCCCGGCAGCGGCGCCATAAACTTGACCGGCGCCCGCGAGAGTCGCGGCGGCACGGTGTCGTCTACCGCAAGTTTCACGGTTAGTGTAGGGTGCGGGAATATCGAACTCAGGGAGGCGAGGTTGTGCTTGGGTCAGGTAGGACCTAAATCACCCCGAGGGGCGAGCTAGCCCGAATCGGTGGATGGTTGTCACGAAAGGAAATGAAAGCGTATGAACAAAAAGAAAGTAAACCCGGGACTTTGGTTTCCGACCCGATGAGAGACTCTCGCCGCTACGGCCTACGGGTATGGATAGCGATCGGGATTAGGGTCTAATGGTGAGACGTTGCCTCTAAAAGTGGTACCGGTGTCCCATGGGCCCGATATTCCGGTCGGTGCCCAGTATGATACACCGGACTTCCCGGATTCGATCAGTGGGCACTCCCGTGTCCATAAACACTGATCGATCCCGGGAGCACTAAGTCCGCAACGATATCTCCCGACGTCTCATCCTGCCGCTCCCGCGTGCTAGGATTCGGCGTCTACGCTAAAGGCGTGAGCTTTGGCTAGGGAGTCAACCGCCAAGTTTATTCCCCCTTGGCCCGACGGTCAAAGGCGGTCTTTTTCCCGCCGATGACAATGAAACGCCCCGCGTAACCGTTAGATTCTTACTCCCTATCGATTTCCTAACCCTATGGACGCATCGGGAAGAGCCCCCGAAGGGGTTTCCACCAAAATCCCAGATTTGGGAACTACTCACAAAAATTCATGAAAAAGCAATCTAAATGAAATTTAACCGTTAGAATCATAATCAGACAATTGCAATGCGGAAGTAAAGGAGTAATAAAGACAATACTAAAAAATTAGAAAGATCTGAAAACTTACTTAAGAGTAACAATTACAGCCGTCACAAAGAAATAAAACAGTAAAAAAATACAACTCTCTCGTTTCTGGAACCCTAGGGGTCCTATATATAGATTTTCGGATCAACCGATCGGGTGACAAGTCAACCGATCGGTTGATCCGTTACAGATGAATTACAGAAAACGGCGAGTTTTCACCTGATCTCATGAACCGATCGGGTGAGTTCTTGAGCGATCGGTTGGATCTTGGAGCAGTCGGGTGAACCGGTCGGTTCGACGCCCGTGTCTTCAGCTCTTTTTCTCAGCTACAGATGAACCGATCGGGTGAGAGTCACCTGATCGGTTGGAATTCCGCTTGAAAAGACAGAGAACAGCCGCCCGCAGAACCGGTCTGTGAACCGGTCGGGTGACTTCTTTGTGAGCTGCGGTAGAGACCGGGTGGTGCACGCGTGCATCACCCGATCGGTTGGAGATGACCAACCGATCGGGTGAGGGGCTGAAAGATGAATTCTTCGACGTTTGACCCCCTGGATCACGCGTGACTTCTCCCGTTGCTCCGGGGACTTGGGATATCATCGTAAAACGTCCCCTACGTGGTCGAACTCCTGCAATCATGGATAAACAAAGAAAAGTGAAAGAAAACGAGAAAATACGAGAAAACGGATAAAAGACGGCGGAAAACACGGAGAAACACAAAAGAAAACGTGCGTGAATATATGAAATATAAGCGCACGCCACACGCGGCTTCGGCGATTGATGCTCGGGAAGGGAAGAAGTTTCTGAAGTTAACTTTAGATCTGGGTTCTTAATTCCCTCTCTCAAAAACATTGATTTTTGAATCTGAAATTTGGCTTTGGATCTGAAATTGTGAATGCATCGGGTTGTTTCCTCCTCTTATTTCTTGATTTCTGATTTCATAATCAAATTGGGTTGATTTGAGGAATTGGGTTGTTTGAGGGGCTGAATTTGATTAAGAGAGTATTTGGGTTGCAGGATGGTTTCTGGTTGATTTGGTGAAGTGGAAGTTTTGGGTTTTGCAGATGATTTTGCAGGGGGAGACAACGTTGCCTTAAGAGGAATTGGCAGGGGACAGATTGATGGGGAAGTTAGGAGTTAAAATTTGTGGGGAGATGGATAGTTGGCTTATAGGGGTTGATGGGTTGTCTCACAGAATTTGTATACGTAAATGAATAAAGGGTTGTCAAGGGGATGTTGGAGGGTGGTTGGTTGTTTGATTAGAGGTAGATCCACTGTATAGGTGGGTGTGTGATTAGATTAAAGATAAATAGGGAAAGTAAGTTGGCTAGGGATTAAAATGAAGTATATAGAGTGAAGTAGATTAGCAAAAATAATGATGATTAGTTAAAGTAATTAGTTAAAATTAGAAAGTATAATGAGTAATTAGTAAATATTATATAGTAAATGGTAAAAGTAATTTGTAAAGGTCATTAGTAATTGATGATAATAATTTGGAAAAGTAATGGAGGTAATTAGTAATTGGTAAAAATGTAATTACTAAAAGTAACTGGTAGTTCATAAAAGTGATTAGTAAGGGTAAGAGTTACTAATGAATATACAAATTAAAAACTTAATTAGTTTAAAGATCTTATTAAAAACGTTTTGAAGGTATTTACACTAAAATACGGGTAGTAACGGATATGGGCTGTCACATCCTATCCATATTAAAATAATTCCGTTCTCGGAATTTCTCATGATTGAGTTCATTAAGAGGTGTCGATAATACATATGCATCTCATCGTGTTTCTACAAGGTACACTATGATTTGAAATACTACCAGACGAAGCAACGAAAATTGGCCAGGAAGTGATACAAGTGATGTGGTTGAGATTGAGTTTCGAAAAGAAGAGGTTCGGATGACTAAGCACCATCGATGGCCTTAATTGTCAATAGGCAGGCAAAATAGCCAACGACGGCTACCAGCGATGTGCAGGGACAATGGTGAGAAAATAATAAAGTACTCCCAACTTCAACCCCAATATTCTAACATACTGGTTGTTAAACTCATAACCTCAAACAAGTGTTCTTAAAATAAATCATCACTTCTCGTCTCACCACTGAAGCATATCATAAAACTTAGCTTCAGATTCGACCTTATCGTTCGAATTCTAACTCAAGGTTATTGCTTCAAAATAATCAATACTTTGTACAAAATAACCATTAAAGGTAAACAATAAATATCTTCAATAAATACCATTTGCAAATTTCTTCACCTTTCACTTATCATTGACATTAGAGCAGTAACATTTCCTATGAAATCTCTAATGTATAGTTCCTCTGTAGCCAAATTCTCTGAAATTATTTATTCTCCCAAGTGACCTTATCCATTATGCATCATCACATTGTCCATTGCATATATTAACTGGTAACACTACAACTGTGACCTCTCCCAACTTCGATCTTATCTTTATATCAAACAATCAATATAATGATGATACACCCGTTACTAATGTATGACGACCATTACAATTACACCTAGTATACATCACTATCTACAATCAATATTTGTCCTGTTCCCAATACATCCTTCCTCGTGACAACTCATAAATTTACTCACCATACTTAACAAACTACTACATCACATCTTACCAATTTCCATTGTATCTTGTTCTAAACAATTTCAATCAATCCACATAACTATCCATCAACATAACATATCATTTCTAGTATCCTCATTACCATAGCTACTTCCGATCTATCAAGTAGCCAAAATATGAGATAATGGCATTAAATGAAAATGAGGGCTATTATGGTGACGACAATTGTTCGAACTTGGGGCCTGAGGTGATAAGAGTCAGTAGCAAGCTATATTTAAATTATATAAAAAAGGAAGAATATAAAGTTTAAAATTTCAATTCCTGTCAAGGATGACTACTGGGTCTTAATCATGTAAATCATTGCCATCACATACAAAAGCATGAGGACTAATCCAAATGCATCCACGCTGTTGCAAGTTAACTAGCCGAGCACAAAAGACATCATCTGCCATGCTACCCAATTACAAGCCGATATCCAGGACGACACCAAAAGGCAGATATAAGGCCAACTCTCAAGGATCAAGATCATTGCTACCACTACTTCCAGCAATCTCCACAACATCCAACAATAAGCCAGCAACATAGCTGTCTCCCAAATCCGAGCACAAGTCTGACATCCAATTTCAACACTTAAGGCCAAAAGCAAGCCGATACTCATCCCCAATGATACTCCTTGCCAACACCATTGGTCGACATCTACGGTTATCACCATCAGCCCTAAACAATTTAGCGACAAAAAATTCACGAACCCACGAACACGAAGGAGCGGCCCTAAGAAGGAATCTAAGCGGGGAAGCTCAAGGGAAAGAACCAGAAAAAGGAGCTCCAAAGAATACCAAGAACGGTGAATTCCCAAAAACTCAACCACACGGCAACAATGAGGGTGACGACGAGGGCTGTCGTGAAGCCCAACAATCCCCAAAGTCATTGATGGGCCATCGGCGAATGTCGATCCAAGGCGGCGAGGTGCGACGGCTGCGACTGCGCGATGTGGTGGGGGCTTCCGGGATGGGGTGAAGCTTCGGGTGAGGCCGGAGCAGCTCGAGGCAAGATGGGTTGGTCTCGCTGAGAGGGAGGCAAGGTGAGGGAGAGGGTGGTATCGGGGCGAATGGGAAGCCGTGGGGTGTCTTGGTGAGGAAGAAGAGGAGGGGTTTAAAAGGGGGAAAAAGAGGGGGTAAGGATTTAAAGGGGGGTGCCGAAAGTCATGATAGGATAGGGTAGGTTAGGTGGGAACGTGGTTTGAGGAGTGGATAAGGACAAAAGGCAATAATGAGGGGGAAGGTAGTAGGTGTGAAAGAATTCAAACACATAGAAAAATCGGGTACAAGATGAAAGTGGGGTCAGAAAAGAAATACGAGCTCAAGAAAGATGCAAAAACGCAACAACCTACACGTGCCCGTCATGTTTGTCTCGTCCTAAATTCTCCAGTACCATCCTCAAATACTTCTGAGCGTCCTTTCGATCGGCTTCGGTTGTCGAACTCAAACTTCTGATGATCGAAAATTCGAACGCTACTCTCCGTAGCTAGAGTTCAAGTGTACTAAAAATAGAAAGATTCTAAGTAGGTCAATCAAGCTAAAGGAAGGTTGATAGTGAATAAGATGATGGCGTTATATAATCATGATTTACGTCCTTGCGGTCCAGCGACACGGCCAGAGAAGTGACTAAGCCAGGATCACTTACCCCCAGTCTAGCTAGGGTAATCCAACAAACTTATCCAAGCATATTGACCGGATCATGGTCCATTGAAGGAAGTTAATCATTTATATGTGTGCCATCAACAAAGGTTTTTTTTAAATATATATAACAACTAATTAATCCTATTAACTAGTTAAATCTTAAAAATTCAAAATTTTAGGTTTTGTTAATGACTTTTATTAAGTCTTTATCAATTGTATGGTTTTATTCATATCGAAGATTACTTGGATTATCGACGAAGGAGATTATTAGCGAAAGTAGACTCAGTATAGTGATGTGGATGGTTCAAAAGGATAATGTTGGATGTCAGGAAGATCACGTGGATCGAGAGCAATGATTTGAGTTGGGTGATCAAATGCGAGTACCAGTAGGAAATGATTAGTGAAAGGCTACGATGGATTCCTAAGGTCATAAAGTGGAATGTAAAAATGAAGGGAGATTAAAAATCAAGGATATACTGATTTGGTTGACTAAGGATCAGGAATCTTAGGACTAGGATGTTCTAATGAATTTGATCAGGGTAGAAGATTCAAGGGAAGGTGTTGTTTGAGAGTCAAGATTGTAGTATTATCTATGCTGTTTTAAAGTATTTTGCATGGGCATAGACCTACATGGGCCACCACTAAAACCTGGCACGCCCTGCTTTCCATTAGACTTGGGAGCGAGGACACGAACGGGCCCGCTTGTGCAAGTTAGGAGGAGGTACTTTTGCTTTTCTTTCCTCCTTGACTTAACACAATAAGCGTCTGTGTGAAAAACCGCATGTTCTTGCTTGCATTACTTAAAACAACACAGATAAGTAAAACATTATTACAATCTCAAACGTCTCAATAGAATTACAACACTGCAGAAAAGAATAGTAGGTCTTATGACCCGTACAATGAATGAAAAGAAGTGCAATGAAATTTCCACTGGGTCAACAAGTCTTGATCCACTGGTTCAGCTATCTCAACTAGTCCTCCTGGCGCTATAGCTCGGGGTCTGACATACATCCAAAAACGTGAATGTATATCAGCAAGGGTCTGCAAGTAGATGTTGGAACCCAAGGCAAGATATACAAATTTATACTGGATTTAAGAGGCAATTGTAAATTAAACGAGATAGTAATAAAAGTTTAAGCATGGTGATTTTAAAGTAAATACATCCTATCATGCAGTTCAAAACAATCTGACGAGTAAAGTAAAGCATGTCAATTTCACTGAGATAACAATTTCACTTTGCAAGTTCCAATCAGTTTAATAAGTAAGGTGAGCAGTTATGACATGGTAGTTTTAACGAATTAAAGTACACACTAATAACATGGCAATCTTAATGTGCGAGCAAGTGTCCACGATTGTTACAATTACAATGCAATGCTTTCTATCATGCATAGGGTTCTTGCCTTTAGGTCATGATGAGTGGGTCTTTCTACACACGGGGGCTTACCGTGTTTGGCGCTAACCCACCGCATACGGGTGGTGCCCTTGAAGAGAGTACCCTGTCATACGCCTAGTAGCCGCTCAACCCTAACCTCACCCCAAACATGTGCAAGAACACGAGCCAACCTAATTCACGAATTACAAGAACGAATTATCAACTCACATGACATCATGAAAGTCACAATCTCGCCTTCGAGGCGCACGGTTTCACGATGTCACACATTTGATAATCATTCTAAGGCATGCAACAATTGGATAATAAGATTATTTACTTTTGTACATCATTTTCCATGTTACAAGAGCATCGAGCAATATTTACAACGATTTAACAAAAGTGCTGAGTATGAGAATTTAACAAAAACGACATGGAAACTGATTTTCTTCGCTAAGGTTCTGAAATAAGATATATCAAATTATATGCTGTTGGATCACATTTTTAGTCACGGATGTCATGGTAGTGTTTTCACGCGTCATTTCACGTGCAGGTTTTGAGTTATACAGCTTTACATGCAAAATGCTAAATAAGCATCTACCTTCAAAAATTAATTCTAAATTGCATACTTGCCTGATTTCGACGATTTTGGTGACGTTGGGTTTGCCTTGATGGGTACTACGTGTCGGTATGTCCGGTTTTCTGTTTCGATTAAACAAATCAATGAATTAGATTTTTCGTGAATAAACACAATATTAAAATAATTCCTAATTTGGGTTCGTCTGATTTTATCGGGTTCTCTGGCTAGTGTGACGTTTTATATGTGGTTATACCAACATGGTACGCCTTATTATATACCAGTATTATTATCCTAACATTTGTTAATTATACTAACATGGTGAAATCAAATAACATCTTAACAAATCGTCATTTAAATTAACACTAACACTAATTAACACTAACAACATACTAGTTAACTCTATTAGGCTAATTACAAGGGTGACATGACATTTATAAGTCCACCTACCAACTTTTGACTATGGGGTAATAAGATAACATGTTATAACTTACAGTATTCTTTAACACTATTTAATATAACCCTAGCTCTAACTTTCTATCTTTCTATCTATTTCTTTTACTCTTAAGGCTACCCTCTTTGACTTACTGCCATCAATTTTTCATTCATCAATTAAAGGCCATCTCTCTGTCTCTCTCTAACTCTCCTTCTCTCCTTCACTCTCTGTTCTCGTTTTCTTCTTTCTTTTCTTTTCTTTTTTTCTTTTTTTGTTTCGAAGGCAGCCATGGGGGCTCACACGAGGCCTGGGGGCATCCATGCACGCGAAGGGGAAGGGGCTCTCACCGCGCGGAGGAAGAGGAGGGGCGGACGGCAGGGGTTCCGGGCGGTGGACGGCCGACGAGTTGCAGGCGACCGGTATGCGGTTTCTGGGCGGCCTCCGGCGATGGTCCGGTAGCGCACGGCGGGCTGCGACGGCCAGGGCTGGTGGCACGCGCATGGGTGCTGGGGTGGCCGGCCTTCAAGTGGTTGCTCGTGGCTTCGGCGATTGATGCTAGGGAAGGGAAGAAGTTTCTGAAGTTAACTTCAGATCTGGGTTCTCAATTCCCTCTCGCAAAAACATTGATTTTTGAATCTGAAATTTGGCTTTGGATGAAATTGTGAATGCATCTAGTTGTCTTCTCTTATTTCTTGATTTCTGGTTTCAAAATCAGATTGGGTTGATTTGAGGAATTGGTTTGTTTGAGGGGCTGAATTTGATTGAGAGAGTATTTGGGTTGCAGGATGGTTTCTGGTTGATTTGGTGAAGTGAAAGTTTTGGGTTTTACAGATGATTTTGCAGGGGGAGACAACGTTGCCTTAAGAGGAATTGGCAGGGGATAGATTGATGGGGAAGTTGGGATTTAAAATTTGTGGGGAGCTGGATAGTTGGCTGGTAGGGGTTGATGGGTTGTCTTAAAGAATTTGTATACGTAAATGAATAAAGGGTTGTCAGGGGGATGTTGGAGGGTGGTTGGTTGTTTGATTAGAGGTAGATCCACTGTATAGGTTGGTGTGTGATTAGATTAAAGATAAATAGGGAAAGTAAGTTGGCTAGGGATTAAAATGAAGTATATAGAGTGAAGTAGATTAGCAAAAATAATGATGATTAGTTAAAGTGATTAGTTAAAATTAGAAAGTATAATGAGTAATTAGTAAATGTTATATAGTAAATGGTAAAAGTAATTTGTAAAGGTCATTAGTAATTGATGATAATAATTTGGAAAAGTAATGGAGGTAATTAGTAATTGGTAAAAATGTAATTGCTAAACGTAACTGGTAGTTGATAAAAGTGATTAGTAAGGGTAAGAGTAACTAATGAATATACAAATTAAAAACTTAATTAGTTTAAAGATCTTATTAAAAACGTTTTGAAGGTATTTACACTAAAATACGGGTAGTATTGGATATGGGCTGTCACACCAATGAGATTAACTTGTTTACAATTATAATCTCAAATCGTGTTCTTCACTCTTATAAAGATGTAAAGACAACCTTTAGTATGAATCCTTGCTTTATCAAGGGATTCACTTGGTTATTCAACAGTTTTTATTTCTTCAATAGAATAAACGTCCCGAAGTCTATTCATGCATTTTTAGGAAATCAAGAATGTATCTTTATCAAGATATCTATAGAAGTATGCCGTCACAACATCCAATATCAGCATATCCAAAATTTTCTTGTCAAATAGTAAGGTATGCACAATTATAGCCAGGGAGTCTGATGCATCATTTATATAAATGAGTCAAGCTCATCTTGCTTGTTTATTACCAGTTTCAATGAAAAAACTTGAGCTATAAGCTGTACCGTATAGCATACGATTTTATACTTATATTTATATTTATACAATACTCATTATGTCCACATGTTTGACACCATTTGATGTCTGAACTTCAAGTTTGAATACTTCACGTTTCATATGCGAGTCCAGCTCAGCTTTTATTGCCTCGCTTCACATTGGCCAATCTCTACGTTTGCATTTTAGCAACAGAGTGTGGATTGATATTAAATAATTATCATCGCTTTTGCGATGTAAGTGGCAATATGATATGTGAATATATTGTTGACAGTTGTATTCTTTCTATCCAACACCTCCCCAGTATGTACAACATTTAATGATATTTCAGTTTCTCCCGGATTCTCTTCTTCTTGGGGTTCCAAGAAGGGAGAGTGTATGTACATGAGCTCATTGTCCTATGGTAGTATTGTCTCAAGGCCTCCAGGAGTTTTCCTCTTTCTGTGAATTTTATTCTTGGAGCCTGGTGATTTGCCTCTTTTAAGTTGAGAAACAACCACTTTTGCTGTTGGTGGATTGCATCCATTCTCGGGAATGTCAATCTTTGCTAAAGTGTTAGCAGCAGGGATGTGTGATCTGACAATTTTCTTTTTGTTAGTAACTATGCTTGATAACTATTGAATATTTTTCTTAAATGTTATGGGTCTTCAAGATCTCATTATCACATTTCATAATTGTCGGATCATAGATTTTTATTTATTTCTGATATTTTAAATAGTCAGTGGAGCTTTCATGCTCTTCAATCGTGTTGAGCCTAGTACTGGGAATGTGGACACATCAATACACAGTCTTCGAGACGTGATTTTAACGCCTGCCGTATTTGGGGGTGCAAAGTATCTATTTATCTAGGATGAATTAAACCCGATATAAAGTCCAAGACGGCGTCGAGGTCCTGATTTTATTCTTTGTGGTGGTTCTATGAGGGATGTAAAATACACAATCAAAAATTCTCAAGTGAGATATTTGGTGATTTTCTATATGCAATTTGCATCGGATAGTAACTTTGACTCCCAGAGTGTCTGAGTTTAATTTTATGAAGCAACATGCATGATTGCATGTCCACATGCAGTCACCATCAATTGTAACTTTATTAACAACAGATGAGTAGTCCATTTGATTTGTTTTAATAATCGACTCATCCAACCCATTTTGGCAACACATGCTTCAGGGTATTCAACTTTTATTCCCGTTGCAAATTATTATTTATATCACAGTATTATCCAATGTGCCCGCAATTTTTATAATTTGTCCTAATAACTTTAAAAAGCTGGACTATGGTTGGATAATATGTATACTTATGACCATTTAGAGGATGATAAGTATAGTAATGTACTTTATCGGCCATTCACTGGGATTGGATAAATCCATAAATATCCCTCAAGTACTCTCAAGAAAAAATTCTCATTATTTCATTTTTAATGGAGATATTTTCGTAATTGGTTTTGCTCCATAATAATGAATATTCACCCTTCTGACGAATTTTTGTGTCCTTCAGATTATATTCATGTGATTAGGATATGATGGAGTGCATCATCACTGATATTGGGTGTCTAAACCACTCGTATCAAAGTATAAACTTATTCGAGTCCGGGAACATTGTGTGCTCCGTTAATTTTGCTCATTCTTCGAATTTCGCATGGTATGGACCTTTTGAATGTACATTTAGGCGCTCAAGTATGGTCTTCAGGCCATTAATTTTCTTGATTTGTTATATGTGAATGTTTGGTATTTATTCTTTCAGCATCAATATGGATTTCGTTTTAGATGAATATCCTTGAAACTTAATGAGTTTCTTTTTCCTTGTTGTCTGATAGTACTGGGCATCCTTGTGTTTTGTTCAGGAATTTACATGTCTTGCAATGCTTGATCCTCAAGTTAGACGTCTCAAGATAGTACTTCGAGACTATCATTAGGGTGAGATGCTTTTGATAGCATTCGCCATAAGGAATCATGTGGATGGTAAAGTTATCCACAATTTGTTTGACAATTCAAACTTATAGCAAGCATGACCATTGCAACCTATATACTTCAATGCATAAAAACGTAACCATTTTATCTCAGACTATGGCATGTAAAGAAGACATTTCATTCGATTTATATCAATGCATAGAAGTATAATTTTATTGCCTTCTACAACATGTAGTGAAAAATAATCCTGACAATTAGACTTTTGGCAACTAGTCAAGCAAATTATTGTTTTGAAAATCTTTATGTGCTCGAAGAATAGCTAAGTATATAATAGCAAAATTTATTTCGGCTTTTGTCTTTAGATTGGCTTTATATAAATCTTGTAATTGTTTTGGCATATTGTACAGACCTATATAGATCTTGACAGGCCTTACTAGACTTGGTTCACCTATGCTATTTCTTGTCGATCTTGACAGGCCTTCCACTTTTTTTGTCGTTCCTTGTAATTCCTGTGATCTCCATGTTTACATGTTTCCATTTTTATAACTTTTTAGAAACATTAGCCTTCTTTAAGATACAGTTACAAAGGCATAAGTTCCCACTTTTTCTATTCTTCCAGTTTTTATTTTTCTTTTTTGGATGTGGAAGAAGAAACATGGCTGAGGGGGGGCAAATGCAAGGGCATGATTGTTATGCATTATTATATATCTCTCACTTATCCTGTCAAGTCATGACTTCAGGCATGATCTTATGATTTATTATTTTTCAAGATAGAATTATTGCTCAAGTTTATATTCAAGAATCATGCCCTATGAGGAAAGATCATTTAGCGTATGGCATCCTTTTGGTGTTCATATTGGCCTGTAATTAGACCATAGATCTTGTGGGATCTATTTACTGTGGGATGTTTATCTTTTAAAACTCTTGTCTAGGAGATGGCAACAATGACTTTCGCATTATCCCTTTGCATTTTTTCATTTGTATATAATGGGAAGAATGGTATTGGCATTTTAGTTGAACTTTCGGTCAATTGCCAATACTAATTATTCAAAAAAATTTAAAAACAATAATTGTGACATGAGCCATTATACATAATTATTTATATGCAAAATTGCATGAATTAATAAAAAATGTAAATTATATCATGCCGAGGCAATGATAAAATGAATGGGCTAATTGCGTGGATCGGCCAGTCACCACCAATAAATAATGTCCAAAGTCCAAATTATACAACCACTTTTTACATAATTGAACAAGAAGAAGAAAAAAATACAACTTTGAAAACCACGTGGGTCCCATAAAAATTCTTCTTCATCAGTGGTGGCCTCTGCCTCCATGGAAATTATCATCGGTCTTGGACATTGCATTATATTCCTCACTACATTTTCTCTCAAAAGAAAAGGGAAATGCATGAAAATAAAAGTGGGACTGAAAAGGTCGATCCAAAACCACAATGTAGCCATTCATGCAAATTTGTACTCAAGACATTTTCACATTTTATCACATACATCAGACATCACAAATTCACAGGATATAGAAATTTAAATATTTTATACTTAATAATTAAGTGGATCACGAGACAACGCCATACACCGTTAGGTTATGTAACTGACGGTAGAGCACTCATTGGATCCTCACAATTACTAAGCTGATGCTTACGATAACTAGCAGAAAAATATCCCAGAAACATGTCAAATAATATGTGATACGCAACAAATATATATAATTCTAAAGCAATGTGTAGTAGAATAAATGATCATGTAATTATATTATAATTAGGGTTATAATCCCACTGATAATACTTGGTTTATTTTGTGACCTGTCCCAGAAATTTCTTGGGAATACAACCTAAAAATAGATTTTTTGGAGGTCCGTGGCAGAAGCAGAGGGTTTGGGCCAATGGGTCTAGTTTAGAAAAAAATGAAAAACTGGGCTACGTCCCATCTTATTTATTTTAAGAATTTTTCTATTCCACCTTTTTTCTTTTTCTCTTTCAATTTCCCCCTTCTTTTTTCTTTTGTTTTTTCTTGTTTTTCTTCTCTCTTTTTTAGTTTGGGGGCAGAGGCCTACAGCTTTTCGCCCCACAAAAACTGCCCCTTTTAATTTATTTTTTCTCTGTTTTTTGTTTTGGAGGTCATTTGATGTGGGCTTTGGCCCTCCAAGTCGGTCGCCCCAAAAATTTATTTTGTGGCCCACGGGCCGAAGCCTGCTGGATGTCAATGTGGGCTTTGGCCCGCATTCATTATATTTTTTTCTTTACTTTTCTATTTTCGCTGTGGGCCGAGGCCTTCAGCAAAAGTTGCGGGCTTCGGCCCATAACGAAAAATCCTTTTTTTGAAAAAGGGTTGAGAAGAACTCTAACTGCAGGAGGGGAGTGCTGCCGCCGGCAACGACATCTCTCCGCCGTAGGAGAGCGATTATGTGGACAGAGGGTTGCCGCCGCCATTGTCGACAGCAGTCGGTCCGGCGACCGAAGAGAAAGAGAATTTTTTTATAAAACCCCCTAGATGGGTTTTGTCTTCGCCGCAGTCGTCGACAGCGTACCACCATTATAGCAGCGTTGGTGGGGGAGGGGAGGGGGGTTGTGCCGACGGCTGTGGGTCAACCGGCGACCAAAGCTTTGTGTTATTCTTTTTTGTCTTGTTCAGTCGAAGGGGGGCCGGCAGACGACTGGCCACTGGCCACCGCCATAGGGTCGGCAGTCGGTGGCCACTACCCTCTCCCCAAAGTGGTTGGGTCAGCATCCAGTTGGCCGCCGCCCTGGGGTCGGCGGCTAGTGGCCGTCGCCCCTTTCCCCAGTTTTTTTGTTTTAGTTTTGATCTGATCTTGGGTATTTTTACGCGATTAACATCATGATCATGATAAAATATATTGGGTGTTTATGTATACATCAAGATCAATAAAGACGGATGTTTGATTTCATTTGGTCATCTACGCATGAACTGTCCTTCGTCGTCTGTCAAAGCTCTCGCAACGTTCGGTCTCTTTCTCAGGGAAGAGCGTGCTGATAATTTGTTGTGAAGTGCTTTATGGGGGAGACCCCATGTCTTCATTATGTCACGACCTGCCTCCCAGGATTCCCGATAAGTACAAATCGGTGTCAGGTATTCCCAGAGCTACAGGTGTGAAGAAGAAAGACGAAGAGAGAATAGAAGTACATCAGAAAACTCCGCAGGCCACTGCACACGTGCTGGGAAGTACAGACAATACTCCAACTCAACCAACTCAGATAATACGACATAGAAAAACAAATAAGAGACAAAAACATAATTCCATTTATACATCAAAAGTTTACATCATTTCTTTTTAACAATATCCTTATGTACAAAACACCATATACAACACCTCACAACTCTCACCAAACAAAATCCAAAAGGTACAACACACTTTCAACTCATCTCACTCACCAACCCAAATCTCAAGATACATAACTCTCACATTAGCTTTACTGCTCCAGCCCACTGACACAGCTCCTGCTATCAAACCAGACTTGAAACCATAAGGTAGGACACGTCACAACGTGACCCAGTAGGAAGTCTAACAACACTAGGTAGGGACCAGTCTCAGAGTTACTCTACACTACGAAGGTCTAACTACTGGTGACAATCATAACTTTAGATTATTGCATAAAGTAAGGAAGAACTTCGTAAGTATGTACTGAAAGACAGAACTACATAAAGTAAAACAGACAATACTGCATGAATATCCACAGGTTAAAGAGATTAAATTACATTCATCTTCAGGTGTTGCATTTAAAATTAGTATTTGGAAACTTGTGTAAAATATAGGACATTAAGGAGCTGGACTTCACCCAGGGTGGGTGAAAAGTTATACCTCAACTAGCGACACGAGCACTGGAGGGGCCTCTCGTAACTCTACCTTACGAGAGTGAGACAATCTCAGGTTTTATTGGGACAAACGGAGCAAACCATCAATTACTACTTGGTGCATCACGAGTACACCACCGGCCTCACTAACTCTATTCAACTACCCCTTCCGGGAGTGACAAAGCGAGTGAGAAACTGTCATCTGTCCGCTCCTTAACTCCTAAAATTTACACGCGTTTCCCCTAAACTCGTATCTGGAGTCTCACCTATTTTAGAATGGATTAAGCGCTCCAGATAATTATCGCTCTTTCTCACTCTCAGTTTCATAATAAATTCCTCATTTGAATATTCTGCGGTCTCAATTACCACTTTCACAACATTTCCTTTCCATCATCATTTCATCGATGTAATGATTTAACAATGTACATTGCATTATAAATCTCATAAGAAGAATATCACAACACTATGTACTTCCATGGCTCGAGCATGATTCTCAAACTAACATGGTATATGAACATATGACAAGCTATTAGCAATGAAGCTCTGTATACATATATATAAAGATTTATACATAAATATACACTACAATGTACACATATATACACTGCATTATACACAGTTGTATTAGAAACTGAACATACTTGTAGCATAATCTAAACACAGTTGTATTAGAAACTGAACATACTTGTAGCATAATCTGAACACAGATGTATTATAAACTGAACATACTTGTAGCATAATCTGAGCACAGTTGTATCATAGACTGAACATACTTGTAGCATAATCTGACCAATGTTGTATCATACACCGAACATACTTGTAGCATAATCTGAACACAGTTGTATCATACACTGAACATACTTGTAGTATAATCTAAACACAGTTGTATCATACACTAAACATAGCATAATATGAACACAGTTGTAATATATAATGTACACACTTAGTTTATATGACAAATCCACTTATTTTATACGATACAACATATAGCATACTACAATAAGCTACTAACATGTTACTAATTAACATAATGTGACATATTAACATGACGTGACATGAATCAAATTAACATAATGAAGTTAACATAATGTGACATGCTAATTAACATAATATGACATACTAGCACAAATTAACATAACTAAACATGCTAATGAAGCTAACAACAAGCTAAGTACAAATTAACGTAATGTGACATGTTAATTACAATTTGTGGAACATGGCATACTAGTCATAATTAGTGAAACATAGCATACTCATCCTAAGTAGTGAAACATCGCTTGCTACCTTTTTAGTGGAACATATCATTATTAACATGTCTAACATGACATTACTATATTACTAGCATGGCTAATATTATTACAACATGAGCTCTAATTTTTGCAAGAACATTAAACTATAACATGCATCATTATTTTCATGGCATAATTAACATAATGGAACCTCCTCTTTCCTACACAACTTGAAGAATGCCACCAAACTAGAGTTGTTAGGAAATCCTACCTTGAGATAATCTTCCTTCTTCAGGCTCTAGCCTTCATCCTAGCTTTTTCTCTTTTATAAGCGCCTAGAATGAGCAACATCACCCAAGAGACGAAAGCGATGCTACGTGGATGTGCAGAGTGATGATGGAGTGGCCCTATGGGTACTCAGCCTCCTTGAAGTCTAAGGGGAGGTGCGGCAATGAGCAAGAGGAGATGGGGGGAGAGAGAGGGAAATTTTTGTGTATTTTTATTTCCTTTCCCCACTTTTTCTTCTCTTTAAAAATCCTCCATCATCCACCTCATCCCTCTAAATCCTCTCCAAATGACAAGTGGATAGGGGTTAGGTGAGGGTTAACCATGGCATGACACATATTAGGAGTTAGGTGAAAATCATTCTCTAAGTGACACCTAGTAAGGTGGTGGTGGCATGATGTGTCCATATTTTCTACTATTTTCATATCATCATTTCGTTGCATCTCATTCCATTTTCGCATCCAAATCCCTCATTTTACTACGATATTGCATTTTTGACAATATCTTCGAGTTGCGTAGTGTTTTGTGAGTTTTCAGGGATTTTTGGAGCGATTCGGGACCCCACTTGGGTATGGACACTTCCGACATGCTCGTGAGCTCATTGGTGAGACTCTGGAGGAGTTTACCACACTTTTGGAGACGTTGGAGGAGAAGATAAAGCAGAGAGAGACAGCCCCAGGAGCCCTCTGTAGAGTTTCCCAGAAAATACTCGGTCCGAGCAGCTCAGCTGCTCGACTGAGTAACTTCAAATTAAGAAGAGACTGATACAGGCTGGCTCAGACCGAGCAGTTCATCTGCTCGGTTGAGCAGCCTCAATTTCCGCAGCTGAAGCACTCCAGCGATGCGGCCTGAGCAGCTGACCGAGTCGACCCCTACTCGGACCGAGCAGAGCTTACTCGGTCCGGGTAGGCAGAGCGGCAACGTTGAATCTTTTTCATTTACTGTAGTGCTCGGTCGAGCAGCTCATCTACTCAGGCCGAGCCACCGAAGGAGCAACACATTGCTCGACCGAGTCACCTACTCGGTCGGCAATTCCAGGGTCATTTTTGGAATGTTTTCAGAGGCCGCGATGCCCGCGATCTATGGCGACTGAAGCTGGGAGCTGTGCGAGGACGGAAAGGGGGACGACTTTCATGAGGCGTTTTTTGAACAGTTCTAGAGAGGGAGCTTAGGCGATTGTTGTAGGGATTTTTGGAGATTTATTTTTGTAAGCTAATTTTGGATCAAATACTTGGAGATTATTGTGTCCACTCTTGATTGTTCTTGCGTTCGGAATCTGAAATTATTTTCTAGATCTATAAATTGCAATTCTCTGCCATTGCCCACTGTAAGTCTTTTACTTGGATTATTTTGATTTCTATGATGTCTCTTTCTTTGGAATAAATTATTTTATTCGTTATTATCGCCATGTGTGAGTAGATTATTCGTTGATGGGTTAGCCCTAGGATCCTAGGGGAAGATGTAGATCTGGATCCCTACGTTGAATTGGGGACTTAGGCTTGTATTTCGATAGATCCTACCGAATCCGTAGATAACCCGTACTGAGATCATGCCCAGGGTCTGTGAAATTGATGTGCTTAAGGGGTAGGGATTCGAATAGGGAAATCGGTAGATCCAACCAAGGCACGTGACCATGTCCGGCTCGTGTCTTGAGGGGATCCATCGACGAACATATTGCTACGTTGACGGCTACCGCCATTGCGTCAACGAGAGCCACCGAAATACCCCGCAATCCTAACCCACGAGAGAGGTACGGATTGGGGGATTAATTCCCTAGCCCTAATGCAATGCAAGGATCCTATTCCAACGCTGACCCTCAATGATCCTAATGGTGATCCCTAACGCCCTAGTCCCTTTTTATTAGTATTACAACAACAACACCCAAACCAAATCTTTTACCCCGATAGCTATCTCACTTCAAAACTTAGAAATAAACTGAGAATCTATTAGCACTATCACCGTCCATGTGTGATTCGACATCTTTTATACTATAACTCGACACCGTCCGCTTGTGGATTGAGCCCGGAATTAAAGCCTAGGGGCCATACCACGCCTAGCGATGATGACACCGCCAGGTGGAACCTAGGTGTAGGTTACAGGTGCGTTATGGCATAACATGGTTAATTAGCAAATACATGAATTAATACTAAGTGTACATAACTCCATGAAGTCTTCTAATATATATATATACTAGTCATAACCCGTGCCCGTGGGCACGGTTCATTTAAGATTTTCATCCGCGAAATCTTTGTTCCCCAAAAAATTATTTCCACAGCCAAAATTTAAACGAACAACAAATTAGCGTAAAAATATTTAGCGGCACAGGCGACTTCGGCGTGGATGCCTTCAGGGCAGAACAACAAATTCGGCGTAGGTGATGGGCGCCTTCGGCGCGGAACAACAAATTCGACGGATAACAACAAATTCGACGCAAAACAACAAATTCGGCATGGACACCTTCGACGCGAAACAACAAATTAACATAATAAAATTTAACGGTACAACACGGTCACCTTCGACAAATTTTGGATAATGTTGAGACTATATATTCATGCTTCCAAGCAAATGCCAATTGCCAAGTCAATGACAGTTGTTTGATTTTATTTGATTTTTCAACATTTTTTAATGATCGAGACTGAGTTCTTGGATTGAAAGTTAACAGTGAGGTGATTATTGGTAGATAATGATGAATAATTTCAGTTTGTGTAACCAAACAATTTGAAAAAGAAAACATATTAGGCCATAGCCCACTGAATGTACTTGCAAATGGGCCTGTTAGGTGGTGACGCTCGGCCTGATGGATATTCTAATGTAAAAATTGATCAAAGTTATTGGGATTTGAACCCTTATGTTGCAAAAACGAAACCAATCGTTCATAATTGTCAAAAATTAACCTTTTTCAACTTTCCCAGCACTGATGCTTGTGTTTGTGGAGCAAAAACTAAGCAAAAATTAAATGGATTGTAGTTTCTCGCCTATAAATGAGGAATGATTAACATCTCACATGGCACCAATGCATCCCTAGCCTTGCATCATCATTTAGTAGAAACATCAACAGAAACACTCAACAGAAACCAAATGGACTGTAGTTAGGGAGGTCAATAACCATATGAAAGTCTGGTCAATAGTCATTTGAAAGGGGTGTGTGTTCTCATCCATTCAAAGCACAGAAAACACTCAATAGAAACATAAATAGTAAAGGTGGTAGAAATCTCTGCACTGATACTATTTACTGGTTAATAGCCATAACTACCCCAAAAAGGAAAAATATGTAATTTCTATCACATTTTGCCAGGATCATTTGCCGATTTCCTAGAAATGCCACACTCAACAGAAATGAAACGCAACTCATAAAGACAAACATAATCCCAAACAATGTCGTAAAAAATATCCTTTTTTGGGGGGAAAAAGTTCCGTTCCATGTACAAAAATTGCATGGAATCAAAAAAATCAAAGACCGAACTTTATAAAGTTTTTGGAAGTCTCATCTTCTTCCCAAAATCCTCGGGCCTTCCTGGGCCTTCTTTGCATAGCGGCGGAGGCAGACGATGACCGTTCTGAGGTGGAGGAGACGGAGGAGACGATCGGAGAGAGGGAGAGGCACGTGTGCTGCGTGTGCATGGTGAGAAGGATGGGCGCAATGTTCATTCCTTGGGCCACACTTGCTGCAGGATCTGCTTCCAGCAGCTGCTGATGGGGCCCGGCAGCTGCCCGCTCTGTAACGCCACCATTCTTGAGGTTCTCAATATCTTCTGATCATTAGAGATTAAATCAAAAAAAAGCTCGGACCGATTCTTTTGGTTTTTTTTAAAAAAAATTACCGAAAAAAATATTTTTGTTGGTATTACTACTGTAGGGATGATGAACGAATCATGATATGATTCTTGGTATATATATCTTCTGATATCGTTAAAAAAAGTTTATCCTTTTAAGCCCCCGATTAAAGCCCTAAAAAAACAAAAACCCAATCAACTCAAGGAAATAAATACGAACCCTACAGATGATGAATCGTCCTCCTCTTCTTGTAGCCCCTCCACCTGCTTCTCCTCGTCTTGCTGCTGATCTCGCTTTGATAGGAGGAAGGACTCAACAACGTGGCAAACAAATCGCTTCTGCTCGAGGACAAAGAGAGCGCGCCAGGGGTGGCCGGCGCCATGGGTCCCTTCCTTTCCCCGATCACAGAGAGCGCGCGCCAGGGGTGGCAACTGTGGGCTCCCTTCTTCCCCGCTGATGTGAAGTAGCAGCCGAAGAACAGGGCTCTTCAGATCTTGAGCTCCCTTTTCATTTTCCCGCTGATCTGCAAACCTCAGGGGAGAACATGGCTCTCTTCAAACATTGGGCTAGGCTCTCTTTTCAATATGGAGCATCAGCTGAAGGAGGAAAGAGAGCAGCGACTGGTCATGTACCATCCACCCTTTAGTCTCTCTCCCTCTCCGTGAAAACACACCCAACCCCATAGAAACCCACACGATAACCCTGGCTAGGCTCTCTTTCTCCCTGGCTCCATCTTAGTTTTTCCCACTTCAACCAGAGGCTAACTTTTTCACTCAAAAATTTCGGTCTAGCCAGGTTCAGAGCATTGTTAAATTGTCAGGCTGTGGTTTTTGGGGAGACGAAGAGACCATGCTCGGGCTGCGTTTTTGGGGCCGGAAAAAGGGATCGGGTTTCAATGCTTGCTATCCCCAGGTCACGCATGCAGCATTTGAAACATTTTCCTTTTTAGATTCCCAACGTGGTAGCCCTCACGTTTTCTTACCAAAAACAAAGTTTCCCTCCCAAATTTTTCACAAACTCTAATCTTAACCGTTCATTCTCAAAGATTAAATCTCAGCCACTTTTTATCTCCCTCACTTGTCCTAGTCAGCCCTAAGATTCAAAAAACACTGTCAAATGTAAAATAGATATATGGGTTCATATTGTATTATATGTGAGTTCATATTGTATAATATGTGTGTTCAACTGTGGTACATACATATACAAGTACCTGAATATATATATATAACAATCTGGACACAGATATACAAGGATCTGTACATAGATAGATGAAGATCTGTATCCATAGATCTACTACACAAGCATGTGTACACACATATACTCTACATGGTACACACATATATAAGAAACTGTATAGATATATACATAAATGTACACAGATATACAATGCACATATATAGATACAACCAGAAGTATATACATAGATATATGCCTATATATATGTGGCAGATGTACACGCATATTCATACAAATATACATACATATATCACTAACTGTACATGCGTATAAATACGATCTAAAATACGTACGTAATATCCGTACGTATGGAGACATGATATTACAATTTATAGGGGAATATGAAAGAGTTCATACAATGGTAGGATACAGTATTCATGTAGGATACAAACTTCTAATCTGCAATTGGATAGGATAAGCCCTACACGGGCCTTTACATGGGCCTACATAATACTTCCATAACAGAATGTTTTTGTTAGCACTATATATGTTGAGAACTCACAGGGGCCGACCCACTAAAACCATGTCCCAGACCTATTAGGTCGGCATAAGGGGCCAACTTCCCAGGGGAAGAAGTCGGCCCCTTAGACTGGCTAGGGTTAGAGGTATAAGAGGAAGCAACTTGGTGGTTGCTCGATAGCATTCAACGGTCCATATTAATTACTTGGAGTGATGTGTAAGCTATTGCTATGTAAAGGAATGCATGGACTCCTTGTTCATGCATGTATGAGATCAACCCCCAATAGATCTCATTGAGCTTTAGGAGCCATAAGGGGCCAACTTCCCAGGGGAAGAAATCGGCCCCTTAGCCTGGCTAGGGTTAGAGGTATAAGAGGAAGCAACTTGGTGGTTGCTCGATAGCATAAGGGGCCAACTTCCCAGGGGAAGAAGTCGGCATAAGGGGCCAACTTCCCAGGGGAAGAAGTCGGCCCCTTAGCCTGGCTAGGGTTAGAGGTATAAGAGGAAGCAACTTGGTGGTTGCTCGATAGCATTCAACGGTCCATATTAATTACTTGGAGTGATGTGTAAGCTATTGCTATATAAAGGAATGCATGGACTCCTTGTTCATGCATGTATGAGATCAACCCCCAATAGATCTCATTGAGCTTTAGGAGCTATTATATCGTGATTAGCATGGTGATGATCCTGATGACGTAATCCACCATTCGAGAGAAGGAGATCGGTGCGTGTGCGTGTGCATATGGGTGTTTGTGTAGTTCTAACGAGCTTGAGATTTTAGATTCTTGATAACATGTAAGTAAGATCGCTTTTGCATAATTATATTTGCTTTATAGAGGATCATATTTAGGGTCTGGAACTTCACATGCATGCCTTATTACAATCTCCATTGGTCTTTGAGCATATATAGATGTTATATCTTATTGCTTATTGCTAATTATACTTTGTGAAACATATCTAATTTTTGTAAATCTAATTAGAACAAAATCTCTTTTAACTATTGATCTAAATTTATAATTTTTTAGATATATGATAAAAGTTAATTGTGAAAGATTAGATCTTGCTTAATTGGTTTACATTGTGAATATCACAACTTGAATTTTTACCATATTTACCAATTATAATAATGATAAATGTTGGCAAAATTATATATTCCATATTCTTAGCATAAATATAATCAATATTCATGTAATACATTACTATTTTGATTATATATCCAAATCTCTTGTGTGAGTGTCTATTTTATGCTTCTTGATTATCAAAAAAGTTAGATCTTGGTTGGGATTTTATTTTATTTATACAAAAATAAAAAAATTGATCTAGTTTCCAATCTTAAATCCTAAACTTAAACCTTAACCTTAACCTTAACCTTAACCGGCATGCTGTTGGGATCCTTATGGGCACTCCATAAGGCCGAGAAGCTTAGATCCCATGTAAGTCTACATGACTAGAAATTTTAATCAAATTAGAATAATGAAAGTGGTAAATTTCAAAATTTTAAGGCCTAGTGCAAAACCGAAAAAAACTAGAGAATGCATAAATTAAAGCTGATGAATTAAAAATCATATACATGGATATTCTGACATTATATCTACTTTTTAAAATTTCGGTAAAGATCTTGGATCTCCTCACTAACCAGTGCAATAGAAGTTTCTCCTTGATGATGAAACCACTCACGATCTATGAGCTACCCAATGGAATTCAAATTCAGTCTCAAACATTGCTGCATTTGAGAGAAAGAGAATGAAAAAAAACCTTTTCTTTGGAGAGAAAAATTATACCTTTGAGCCAAAACATGTTATAGTAATTAGATCACAAGAGTTCTCTAATCATATTAGATATGTGAGTAAAGGAAGAAACCAAGTGAATCCCTTATTTTTATGAGGTCTAGTTTGAGGCAAACTCTATGTTTTGGTTTAATTCATGATCCAACCATTGGATCTAAACCAAACCAAATCATACCCAAACACTTCCAAAAGCCTTGGACCTAGGTGGTAGCTTGATGTTACCAAGCAGTAGTTGCTGGCCACCACCAGCCTATACTGGCTGACTACCAATTGGCTAGCTGGCTCAGCCAGCTAATCACTAGCTGGCTGGCTCAGCCAGCTACTGGCTGGTAGCCGACCAGTGGCTGGCTAGTCACTGGCCAACCACCCGTTTTCGGTCATCTATCCGACCTTCGGCAATGCTAATTTTTCATTTACGATGATCTAAGCACGGTTTTAACAAGTGTTTTTCTTCTTTCTTTTAGAATCAAGGGTTCGTAACTCTTTATGAACACTTTGCAGTCGCTTTATAGTGCTTTGTGACAAGCTCCTCTCTCACAGTCAAGATGGTCATAACTCCTTGTGATCGCTTGTGTATATCTTATATACTTCAAACATTTTTTTTCATTTCTTACAACAAATCCATTATCGTTATAAGACTCTAAAAGCCTAATTCCTACTTCGAAAGTGACTAATTTCACTTTATGGTAATGTCATAGCTACGACATTGATGCTAGCTATGTATGAAGACCATCCATTTCAGAATCATAATTATTTGATTGGTATGATACATGCCTCTTTGTTAATGCAACTCTGAGTCAAAACAAAAAATAATTCCGCCAAATTTAAAATATTTACATAAATCAACTAAGCTTTGTCATGTCAGTGATCATGGAGGTGATTTGGTGCTGATTGGGCAGGTTTGGGTTTGGGCGGGATTGCCAACCCCAGCCAAATTGGAAGCCCGTTGGATTTTGAAATCAATGCTTACTATGAGAAGTTATCTTGTAATAAAAGTGCTGTCATCATGTGATTTTAGTTATCTTGTAATAAAAATGGAGTTAACATGAGCAAATGTAGATTATTTAAAAAAATCTTAATTAAATCTGATGCACTTAATAACGAAGTTTAAAAACATTTGTTGGAGGATTCCAAGACTCGAAAACAAAACCTCTCACACCCACAGCAAGCAACATACTACTTAGCCAATAATCCTCATGTCATATTAACCTAGTTTTTATTACAAGACAATTAAACTTACGTGATCACTTGCCATGGGACAGCAAGTGCTTATTCTTAGGTATGGTCATTGTTGCTTTTTTGGAGGCTGATGGGTCTGCACTTTGGCCAGGATTGCCAATGCAGACCACGTCAAAATCCATACAAACCAATTTGGCCTGGGGTGGCAACCCCAACCAAATTCAAACAAGCCTAGTCAGCACCGAATCAACTCCTTGATCGCCAACGTGACAAATCTGGGTCGATTTTGATAAATATTTTAAACTTTGATCGATTTTTTGAATTATTTTTAATTCTTTACAGTTTTTCAAAAATTTGTCCTTTATTTTTTACCGTGATCAAAATAAGATTTCATCTAAAAAGGAGAATAATAAACTTTTTAGAAGAAAAATTGAATGAGAGTTCATATCCTTTTCTTAGGGCATGTTTCTTTGGTGGATAGTTGGTGAGATTTTGGGCTTGGGCGACTATTCAGCCCACTATTCACGAACAGTAATTGAGAATCCACGCATGAAATCCTCCGTGCTGTTTCTTTGGCCTGACGACTTTGGGGGGAGTTGGAGCCGAGGTGGCGACCACGTGGGGGCCAAAATCTCACGGTCAAAATCCACAGAATTCATGCGGATTTTGCTCGAAATCATGCATGTTGGTCCCACTCGCTCTGATCACCTCCCATCGCAGCTGCCTCCTTCCCCTTTTTGCTGCTTTGAAGCAATTTTAGGTCAAAATCGGCGGCGACGTGAATTTTTTCCGTCGATCTTTGTTGCAAATGGTCACAACTTGGGCTGATCTGCCTCTCGTTGCCTTGCTTGAGCCCTTTTCTAGAAGGTGGGAAAAAAACCCTGGGCATTTTGCCGGCGATTGGGGGTTTATGACCGTTTTCAGGTGGATCTGAAATTATAGTTGCATTCCGAGGTATAATTTCTTTCAATCCTCCTTTAAAATTGGACATGGTAGGGTTCTAACCATATGCATGTGCTGTGATTAGGGTTTTATGACTGATTAGGTTTTGGAAATTGGATGATTTATCACCATGATTGTGGGGAAATTATGTGGTTTTGTCGATCTGAAATTGATGAGCTTTTTATTAAGTATTGATTCCCCAAATTTGGTTTTGATGATAAACAAACATAAATATCGTGAACTAATTTTCTTGAGCGCAGTTATGGAGATCGTCGCCAAATTACTTCGTACATCTCAAGCGACGCCCCAAGAGTTCTTAAAGCGCGTGATCGTGTGCCTGAAGCTTCATTGAAGCTCAAGGAGTTATTAATGAAGTCAAGAGATTCGGATTGAAGTTTTGAAGACGGTTCGTCATGTTTATTTATTGTCTTCTAGCTTCATCGTATAGAATGTTAAGCCTTGAGTAGGACTTACTTAACAATCTTCATATCACTCATATCGTATCTCTAGGATTGCCTTAGAAGCCATTAGAAACTTTCCCGAAGCTTATCGCTTCATTTCACGGCTTCGTATGCATCTTAGTTGGTTCAAGAAGAAGAACCAACCGACTAGATGACAATCTAGTCGGTTGGAAATCCTTCTTGAACCGACTAGATATCCTAGTTCAATTCGGCCTAGCTACTGTTGACAAGTTAGTCGGTCAAAGAAGAATTACCGACCGACTAGTTGTCAAACTAGTCGGTTGGCAATCCTTCTTAGATCGACTAGTTTTCCTTGTGAAATTCAGCTTATCTTACTGTTGATCAATTAGTCGGTCCAAGAAGGTTCACCGACCAACTAGTTGTCAAACTAGTCGTTGCTGTTTGTTCTTAGACCGACTAGTTCTATCTCTTGAATTCACTATCTTTGCTGTCAACCTTCAAGTCAGTCCAAGAAGGTTCACCGACCAACTAGTGTTGAATATTGGACTCCCCGGATTTGGTTTTGGATGATGAGCAAACATAAATAATTCATGAACTAACAATTTGTGAGCGCAGTATTAGAGATCGTCGCCAATTTCACGAGAATATTCAAAGCGACATCTCAACACTTCCAAAAGCTCGTATTCAAGCCTAAAGCTTCGTTGAAGCTCCTGCAACGCTTTGGAAGTAATGAAGATTCAATCGAAGCTCTCAAAGACCGTTTATTAAGGTTTTATTTATAGTCTTTTAGTTTCGATTGATAGAATGTTAAGCCTTGAGTATATCTTACGTTTCTATCTTCAGTTCGCTCATTTCGTAGCTCTAGGATTCTTGCACAAGTTCACTCTAACTTCCTCGAAGCGTCGCGCTTCGATTCGGACCTTGTTGTGCATGTTAGTTGGTACAAGAACAAGTACTGACCGACTAGATGGAGATCTAGTCGGTCGGCCACTGTTCTTGGACCGACTAGTTTCTGTCAGTTAAATCTTTGTTCTTTACTGTTTACAGTTAGTCGGTCTACGTTGACTCACCGACCGACTAGTTTGTGAACTAGTCGGTCAGTGATGCTTCTTTGACCGACTAGTTGTGATTTACTGTACATGCCAAATTTCTCCTAAGCTACTGTTTTCCGTTAGTCGGTCTAAGAACGTTTGATGACCGACTAGTTGTCAATCTAGTCGGTCAACTTTTGTTCTTGGACCGACTAAGTCAACTTGCCTTCAGACTATGTTGTTTTGCCTCTTAGTCGGTCAGACAGTGTTCTTGGACCGACTAGTTTTCTAGGTCTGAAATTCTATCTCTTCTCTGATCTGCTCTTAGTCGGTCCATGCTTTGTGACTGACCGACTAGTTGATGAACTAGTCGGTCAGTGATTGTTCCTTGACCGACTAATTCTCCCAGATTTCTTTCCGTTGGAGATTGACCTAACTTATGTTTTTGGGTTCCTATAAATACGAACCTAGGTCATTTCTATCTGAGATAGAGCTGCCATTAAGAGATTCATTGAGTTCTAAAGAGATAGCTATTCTCCCTCAAATCTAAAGCTCTCTTCCTCACAAGAAACCGATTCTCTCTCATTTCTAGATCTAGAGAGAAGCTTTTTCTTGGTGAGCTCTTCAAGCTATTGCTTGATCCAAGTCTCCAACTCTTCCCTAGGCACCCATTGCTGCTCATTTCCTTGGTGCTAGGGCTTGGTGACTTCATCTTCCTCAAATCCTTCATTCCACCTATTGGGTAAGAAAAACTCAAGGTATAGGATTTTGTGGTAAGAGTATTTATTTCATTTAAACTCTTTATATTGCTTATTGGCTCTCTCAGTTGTGAGAGAAGTTTGTGATCCCGGGTTGTGGGATTCACTTTGCCATTGCATGTATGATTTGATCTTGTGAAGGTTTTTTTCACAAGATATTCATAGTGGAAATCTTGAGTTAGGGTTTCTAACTCAAGTATCCGGAGGGGATCCGGGTGGTTGGGACGTAGGATCACCGGGAACAAGTCGGGGAGACTTGGGTGGATCCGAACCCATAAACATCGTTTGTTTGCTTTGTTAATTTCATTGTTGTCATTCAATTTAAGCTTCCGCAAATTGATTTGGTGGTTGTTTGCAATTTAATTTGGAATTATACGCCTTATTATTTTAAAGTACTATTCACCCCCCCTCTAGTACTTGTGCAGTAGCTGGTAGGGCATTACATTTGGTATCAGAGCCAGATTCTCAGCTATGTCTGCCAACGACAACAAGACCGTGCGTCCACCTTCCAACTATGACACCTTCAGGAACCGTGAAGGAGCATCTTCCGTGATGGAAGGACATTCCTCTACGAGGCCTCCATTCTTCAACGGTACCAACTACGGGTACTGGAAGTGTCGGATGGAAACCTTCCTCCGAAGTGCATCTTTATGGAGGACTACAATGAAGGAGTACACCGAGCCCGAAGAAGAAGATTTTGAGAAATGGACTACCGCGGAGGTCGCCGCGGAGGTAAGCAATGCCAAGGCAATGAACGCCTTGCAATGCGCATTGGAGCCCGAGGACTTCAATAAGATATGCACATGTAAGAGTGCATATCAAATTTGGAACTCTCTCCTCATACTACATGAAGGGACGAGTCGGGTAAGAGACTCTAAACTCGTAGTCGTAACAAAAGATTACGAAATGTTTCATATGCAACAGGGCGAGAAGATGAAAGAATATTACGCTCGCTTCGTTGACATAATAAACGAGTTAGAGGCCCTCGGCAAGATCTACACTCAAAAGGAGAAGTGCCTAAAGCTTATTGAAGGACTTCCATCTTCTTGGGAAAAACGTACCTTCGCCATCGAGGAAGGTAATGACATGAACAAATATACCGTAGTTCAACTAATGGGTACTTTGATGTCATACGAGGTACGCAAAGATAGCAAGGTAAAGCTACAAGAAAAGATGAAGTCATATTTGAACCTAGATGCGCCTAAGAAAAAGGCGATTGCATTCAAGGCGGCTTCATCCACATCTTTCGATGATGAAGACTCGGAAAACGAGTTGGACTTGGAGTCCATGGCACTCATGGCCAAGAAGTTCAACCGTTTCTTCCGGAAAGGTAACTTCAAGACCAAAGGTAAATTTGGTTCTTCTAACGCCTCTTCCTCTCCTTTGTGTTTCAAGTGCAATAAGCCAGGACACATGAAAGCGGAGTGTCCTCTCAACAAACAAAAGGAGAAGTGGAAGGCGCCAAAATTCGATAAGTCCAAGAAATACAAAAAGGGGTACAAGAAAGGACTTGTCGGAGCAACATTCACCGACTCCGAGGATTCCTCAAGCGGAGAGTCGGATGATGAGAAAGTGGAGCAAGCACATATGTGCTTCATGGCAAGAGAGGAGAACGATCAAGGATCCTCCTCTTCCGATGATAGTAATGACGAAAACGATGAGGTAACAATGGATGATCTTAGAAATGCTAACTCTCAACTTTGGTCAAAATACACTAAGTTAGTAAATAGATATACTAAGGTAAAAGATGACCTAGCTAGCATTCAAACATCGCCTAAGACTATCATCACCAACAACGACACCGTTGTTGAAGAGTTAAGAAATGAGATTGTTAATCTCAAATCTAAACTTGAACATGTTAGCATCGAGGATCCGGAAGAACATAGGATAGCGGATTTAACTTCTCAAAACTCGACTTTGAGTATTGAGAACGAGAATCTTAAATCTCGTGTTTTTGTGCTCACATCGCAAGTATCCAATTTGGATACTTCTATGCGTTCTCTCAAAGAGAAATATGAGAACACATTGGGCCGAATTAACAAATTCAACAAAGGTAAGGACCATTTGGATAAAATCCTAAGTGACTTACTTCCGGCCAATCACCACATTGGTTTGGGGTATACGATGGGATGTCCATCCAAAGCGGCCACTACTTTTGTTAGGCCAACTTCCGGTGACTCTACGAGTGGTAGCAAACACTCTATTGATAGTTCATCTACCAATGATGCTTCCACTTCGTCCACGCCCTCTTTTGGAAAGAAACCCACTTTGGGTGGACCTCCAAAGAAGGGGCATGCTTATATGTACACCAATACCATGCCACGTAGGAACACATGTCCTACTCCACCATCTCACACATATGATGATTTTTATGCAACACATTCTCGGGCACGTGCACACCATGTGAGACACCCTCACGCACGTGTTCCCACACATGCTTATGATCACACACCGCATCATATGAATAATTCTCATCGTGCACCATTCCATCATGTCCCGTATGCCTATCCACAACATGCATCACGTAGAAATCAACGTCGCATGCATGCACCCAATAGGATGATGGCTCCCAAAATATTCACTATTTGGAGCCCAAAGGACACAAGCATGGACGAAAAACAAATGTACATGAATGCTTATTTTTCGGATGTTGTGCATAGTAAGAATTATGTGGGGAAGTCTAAGTCCACTTGGACTTGGCTTCCAAAGGTCTAATCCCTTGGACCCAATGACCTTGGGTACCATGATATGGAAGTTTTTATCTTTAGGTACTCAAGGAAAAGAAAAAGGGAAGGAGCAACAAATTTGAATTTAGCTCCAAAGGGAATTGGATACTCGATAGCGGGTGTTCCAAACACATGACGGGTGACGCTCGTTTGCTCTCCGGAGTGGTTCCCATTGCGAATGGAAACCGCGTCGTATTTGGAGGCAACGAGAGCGGAACCATCATAGGTGTTGGTAATGTAGGTAACCCTTCTAAACCATTAATTAGTGATGTGTATCTTGTTAGTGGTTTAAATCATAATCTTATTTCAATAAGTCAACTTTGTGACAAAGGTTACAAAGTTAGCTTTGCGAAAGGATTGTGTCATATTTTAAGAAAGGATAATGAAAAATTATTATTTTCCGGAACTCGTCGTAAAGACATTTATATTTTGGATCTTCCTAAGTCATATGAACAATGTCTCGTTGCCAACACAAGTGAACAACACTTATGGCATCGACGCTTTGGACATGTGAACTTTGGAACACTATATAAGCTTTCAAAATTGAATTCTATTAAAGGTTTTCCGAAGCTTGTTTTTGAAAAGAAAAGTTTTTGTGATTGTTGTCAACGCGGCAAGCTTCCTAAATCTTCATTTAAACCTAAGAAAAGCATCTCTACAAAACGGCCACTAGAGCTATTACATCTAGATTTATTTGGGCCAACTAGAGTAGCTTCCTTAGGAAATGCAAGGTATGGACTTGTCATCGTAGATGACTATTCAAGATTTACTTGGGTATTTTTCTTGTGCAATAAAAATGAAGCTTTTGAAAACTTCACAATTTTTGTTAAGAAAGTACAAAATCTCTTAGGAAACACCATTGTCACTATTCGTAGTGATCATGGAGGTGAATTTGAGAATGAGTCTTTTGAGACATTTTGTGATGAAGTTGGTATTACTCACACCTTCTCTTTCCCTCGTGCACCGCCTCAAAATGGTGTAGTTGAGAGAAAGAATAGGACGCTAGTGGAGTGTGCTCGCACTATGCTTGATGATAGCCAACTTGGCCATCAATTTTGGGCGGAAGCGGTACACACCGCTTGCTATGTGTTTAATAGAATACTTTTGAGGCCCGGCACTAAACAAACTTGTTATGAATTGTTGTTTGGTAGGTTGCCTCAAGTTAAACATTTTCGTGTTTTTGGTTCGAAATGTTTTATTAAGAACACATATGGTTGTTTGGACAAATTCGATCCAAGATCCGATGAGGGGATCTTTGTTGGATACTCTACGCGTAGCAAAGCCTACCGGATATTCAACAAACGAACCTCAACGATCGAGGAGTCGCTTCATGTCTCATTTAATGAAGGATTTGTTCCAACTAGAATTTCAAATGATAATGATTCTTTGGATGTTTTATGTGATTCGTTTGATAATTCTAAGTCTAATGATTCTATTGATTCTATTGAGACTAACCCAACTAATGAAGTTGTTGAGAATGTTCCTAGTGATCAAGGTATTCCCAAACGGCTTCATTCGGTTCGTGACCATCCCCATGAGCAAGTCATTGGCAATATCTATGATAGTGTCAAGACGAGATCGCAAGTTCACCACTTCGCAAATTGTGCCTTTGTCTCATCGATAGAGCCAAAGAATATTAATGAAGCATGCGAAGATAGCGCTTGGATCTTAGCCATGGAGGAGGAGCTCATTCAATTCGAGAGGAATGAGGTATGGGAGCTCGTTCCATTGCCATCGAAGAACCACACCGTCATAGGGACAAAGTGGATCTTCAAGAACAAAACCGACGAAAACCAAGTCGTGGTCCGGAACAAAGCACGGTTAGTTGCTCAAGGCTATCGTCAAGAGGAAGGTATCGATTTCGAAGAATCTTTCGCTCCGGTAGCTAGATTAGAATCAATTAGATTACTTTTGTCTTTTGCGTGCCATAAGAATTTTAAATTATTTCAAATGGATGTTAAAAGTGCATTTTTAAACGGAGATGTAGTTGAGGAAGTTTACGTTTCTCAACCTCCGGGCTTCATAAATGAAAAATTTCCAAATCACGTTTTTAAACTAAAGAAAGCTCTTTATGGTTTGAGACAAGCTCCTCGAGCTTGGTATGATCGCCTAAAGAATTTTCTTTTGGATTTGAATTTTAAAATGGGCGAAGCCGATTCAACACTTTTTATTAAGCATGCGAATAATGATATTTTATTAGTACAAATTTATGTTGATGATATCATTTTCGGTGCTACTAACTTCACTCTTTGCGAAGAGTTTTCTAATGTTATGAAGGAACAATTTGAGATGAGCCACATGGGCGAACTCAAATATTTCTTAGGTCTCCAAATTCGCCAAATGAACGATGCAATCTTCATCCACCAAACGAAGTACACGGTGGAGTTGCTAAAGCGATTTGGAATGGAGAATGCCTCCGGGAAAAAGACTCCAATGAGCACGACTACGCATCTTGACAAGGATACGGGCGGTAAGGATGTAGACATTCGTTTATATCGAGGTATGATTGGTAGTTTGCTTTATCTTACCGCAAGTAGGCCCGATATTATGTTTGCCGTATGTATATGTGCTCGTTATCAGTCTCAACCTAAGGAGTCTCACTTAGTAGCGGTAAAGCGTATTTTTCGCTATCTAAGTTACACTTTAGATTTTGGATTACTTTATCCGAGATCTAGCACATATGAGTTAATCTCATATAGTGATGCCGATTATGCGGGATGCAAATCCGACAGGAAAAGTACTAGTGGCACTTGCCATTTTATAGGAAATTCTCTTGTCTCTTGGTTTTCCAAGAAGCAAAATTCCGTATCACTTTCAACCACCGAGGCGGAATATATTGCCGCCGGTGCCGCGTGTGCTCAAGTTCTTTGGATGAGACACACACTTAAAGACTTTGGTATAAATTGTGATACTTGCCCTATCATGGTTGACAACCAAAGTGCAATATGTCTTTCCAAGAACCCGGTACATCATTCCCGCTCGAAACAAATAGATGTCCGCCACCACTTTTTAGATGACCATGTTGCTAAAAAGGACATCATTCTAGTGTACGTTGAAACCCAAAAGCAAATCGCCGATATTTTCACGAAACCCCTAAAGGAGGACTCCTTTGTGCGGTTGCGTCGAGAATTGGGGATTATGGGTGAATCCGAAATATAGGATTCATGTTTCATTCAATAATTTTGCATGCTATTATTCTTGACAATATCTCATTCATGCTAGAATTATTGGTTTTTCGGGAATTTTAAGTGATATCTTAATTTTTCGTTCGATTTGTGCGTAATCGTCAAATTTCTGTTTTTCGATGTTTAATGGGGTAGTTTAGATGTTTATTGAGAGTTTTGAGACATATCGTCCAAGTGTTTTGAGGAGAGAACTTGATTATCACTTTTTGGACTTTGTTAGTCGGTATCTGTTCAACCACCAACCGACTAGATGTTCATCTAGTCGGTTAGTAGAAGAACTTACACCGACTAACTCAAGCTTTTTGAGTTTCCTTTCCATCTTGAACTCTTTAGTCGGTTCATGTTCAGTGACCGACCGACTAGATTGAGATCTAGTCGGTCAGTAAATGAACACAGACCGACTAAATCTTGTCAGTAAATCTTGGATTCAGCCACTGTTTGCAACTAGTCGGTTCAAGCTCATTGACCGACCGACTAGATCGTGATCTAGTCGGTCAGTGCTTGAACTGTGACCGACTAGTTGTGCCAGGGGCTGTTTGGTCTTTTGCGAAATCGACCGACTTAAACTCAGTTTAGTCGATCGATTTTCATTCTAATCGATCGAAATCTCTTCTCTCTCCGCTCAAAACCCCGACCTCCCTCGAAACCCTTCGACTTCCGATCGATCTCCGGCCATTTTTTCGGCCATCTCCGTCGATCTCCTCCGTCGGCCCCTCGTTCTAGGTGATCTCCTTTCCTCCTAGGGTTAGATTTCATTTCCTAGAGCTAGGGCTTGCTCGGGTTCTTAGGGTTCTTAGGGTTTATTTTTTTTCGGCTAGGGCTTCTTCGTTTGATCTCCTTGTCCCGTGTCTTGCTTCGACTATGGCAAGAACACGCATTCCGATCACTCCCTCTAGCCCCTCTCCGATGACCGTTGATCCAATCTCTTCGGATCCCGAGCATCCAACCCCTCCGAAGCGTAGAGCCAAGACCACCCATCCTTCGTCGTCTTCGCCTCCTCTCAAGAAGAAGAGGACGACGACCGCTAAATCTAAAAGTCAACCGAAACCCAAACCCAAGCCTAAGCCCAAGGCCAAAATTCTTGCTTCTGCATCTTCGTTCCATACTCCTACCGATTCCGATACGGAGTATAACCCCGAGACCGAGACTCATAGGGAACCCACTCCTCCTACTCATCCCGAGTCTAGCACCCACCCTCGTACGTCTACCCGTAAGCCTAAGGGAAAGGGTCCGATGCCGGTGGGCGGTGTCGATATTTCCTTATGTCGCGATGACCCTTTGTGTCTCGCGGCATATAACCGTATCGAACATTGCCCGCTGCTTCTGGAGCATTTCGTCCAGTTTAGCGACTTCATAGGGTTAGCTGATCTTCTGTCGTCGTCGGGTCTTCTCGATTACCTTCGATTTGACCCGAAGGCGAATCCTCACCCCTACCCTAGGTTAGTGAAGCTTTTCTATGCCAATAGGATCCGGGGTCAGTACGATCAGACCCACTCTATTGAGACGACCGTTTTGGGGACTCCTATAGTCCTCACTGCGGAAATCTTAGGAGAGATTTTGGGTATCTCTTCGTCTGGACTTCTTCCTTCTGATATCTCGGTAGATGATATTTCTTCTCTTGATCAGACCATCCTTTCAGAGATTTTCCATCAGATTCCTCCTGCCATGATTGGCGTGCCTTCTAAATCTTTCAAGCCAAATGCTTGGGTCCTAAATCTGATTCTGAAGTCGTGCTTGCTTCCCAAGTACGGCTCCTCATCTTTACCATCCCAGCCATTTTTGAAGCTTATCTATGCGATCTTCATGGGGAGCTCGATTAATTGGGCTCGAATTATACTCGATAAGATTGATTCTTTCGAGTGTATTCGAAAGTCCAATAAATCGGCTCATATTCCTTTTCCTTGCATGTTGACCCTCGTGTTTCGTCATTTTCGTGTCACATTGCCTCGTGACGATGAGCGTCCCCTCGGTCCTCCCCTGAATGCGACGGCCGTCAAGAAATCTCTTGCGGCGCTTCGTCACGTTCAGAGGACGACACCTTCAGCGTCTGTCCCTGCCTCTGCCAGTGCCTCTGCTACTCCCGTTGCCACCCTTGATGACGTCGTCCGGATACTTCTTCGTTACGAGTCCCGCTTGGCTCGTACCGAGGAAGTGGTCTGCCGTATGGCACGTCAGATGGGTGTTGAGCTTCCTCCTTCCGTGTCTGAGGGAGAGGAGATGGATGAGATGGATGAGGAGGACGTTGAGGAGATCTGTCGTGCTTCGACTCGTGCCCCCAAGGGCACTTCTGCTGCTGCTGGTACTTCCTCTTCTGCTCCTGGAGCTGCCACCTCTTCAGGTGTTCCAGAGCCATCTGCTGCTGACCCTGTTTCCGAGCCTGCTCATGTATCTGCTGCTGCTGCTTCTGTCGAGACTCCTGCTGCTGTTGAGCCTGTTGCTGAGATCTCGACTCCTGCACCGTCGATTCCATCTGTTGAGACGCCTCTACTCCCTGCAGATCCTGATTCCACTCCGTCGACTGGACCCACGGACGCTGCAGATCCTGCCTCCTCCTCGTGATCGTTGTTCCGAGGACTCTCCATATACGCTTTGGATGATATATCTCTGCGAGAGTATTTTGGGTTAGGATAGGGTATGAGGGTTATTATGTTTTGATGTATTTTGGATGACGTCGCTGCTGTTGTATTTATTTTTGATGAGAATGATGATGATGATGATGTATTTCCTTTTGATGGGTATATTGTATCGATGATGTTGATGTATTCTTTTTTTTTATGATATGTAGCGCTTGATATGATGTATCTCATATATTCGATGTGATATCTTTTTGGATTTACTCATGTTGTCTCTGCATATATATATATATGTTCATCATCGTTCACCTTGTCTTTTATTCGTCGTGCAAATTTTAATATTCGTTGAATATATTTGAAATGAGATTTCGTCGCTCGACGCATGAAAACTTGGTTAAATAGATTTAAATTCTATAATTGTATAGAATTGTTTTCCATGCACAAATTTAACCAAGAATATTGAATATTGAAGAGTATGTTTCTTTATTCAAGACATGAATAAACATTTGGTATTTTTGATGATTTTGATTATCGTTGATTTCTTTTTATTGATAATGGAAAATTTGACACACCTTGTTTTGATTTCCACATTTTTCCCTTGGTGTCAAGTTGGTCCATTGTCTTCGTCTACGACTCCCGATGTTGGATTTTACATTTCCTAATTGTTGTCGTTGTATGCCCCCCATTTTTGGGATAATGCCAAAGGGGGAGAGATAATGATAATAAATAGCACAAATGAAAAATTTAACTCAATTTCCAAGAATCCAGTTTGATATGTTAGATTCAGGGGGAGTTAAGATACATATAAGGATTTTCAAAATCCGATATTTCAAAAATCAATTCATTTTATTTATCTTACTCGTCTGCTTGATGCAATTCATTAGTATTCATTTTGGAATTAACGTGTCATCAATGCAGGGGGAGTAAGTATTTTACATTTGAATTATTATTTTCGATTATTATTTATGTTGGTTTGTCATCACCAAAAAGGGGGAGAATGTTGAATATTGGACTCCCCGGATTTGGTTTTGGATGATGAGCAAACATAAATAATTCATGAACTAACAATTTGTGAGCGCAGTATTGGAGATCGTCGCCAATTTCACGAGAATATTCAAAGCGACATCTCAACACTTCCAAAAGCTCGTATTCAAGCCTAAAGCTTCGTTGAAGCTCCTGCAACGCTTTGGAAGTAATGAAGATTCAATCGAAGCTCTCAAAGACCGTTTATTAAGGTTTTATTTATAGTCTTTTAGTTTCGATTGATAGAATGTTAAGCCTTGAGTATATCTTACGTTTCTATCTTCAGTTCGCTCATTTCGTAGCTCTAGGATTCTTGCACAAGTTCACTCTAACTTCCTCGAAGCGTCGCGCTTCGATTCGGACCTTGTTGTGCATGTTAGTTGGTACAAGAACAAGTACTGACCGACTAGATGGAGATCTAGTCGGTCGGCCACTGTTCTTGGACCGACTAGTTTCTGTCAGTTAAATCTTTGTTCTTTACTGTTTACAGTTAGTCGGTCTACGTTGACTCACCGACCGACTAGTTTGTGAACTAGTCGGTCAGTGATGCTTCTTTGACCGACTAGTTGTGATTTACTGTACATGCCAAATTTCTCCTAAGCTACTGTTTTCCGTTAGTCGGTCTAAGAACGTTTGATGACCAACTAGTTGTCAATCTAGTCGGTCAACTTTTGTTCTTGGACCGACTAAGTCAACTTGCCTTCAGACTATGTTGTTTTGCCTCTTAGTCGGTCAGACAGTGTTCTTGGACCGACTAGTTTTCTAGGTCTGAAATTCTATCTCTTCTCTGATCTGCTCTTAGTCGGTCCATGCTTTGTGACTGACCGACTAGTTGATGAACTAGTCGGTCAGTGATTGTTCCTTGACTGACTAATTCTCCCAGATTTCTTTCCGTTGGAGATTGACCTAACTTATGTTTTTGGGTTCCTATAAATACGAACCTAGGTCATTTCTATCTGAGATAGAGCTGCCATTAAGAGATTCATTGAGTTCTAAAGAGATAGCTATTCTCCCTCAAATCTAAAGCTCTCTTCCTCACAAGAAACCGATTCTCTCTCATTTCTAGATCTAGAGAGAAGCTTTTTCTTGGTGAGCTCTTCAAGCTATTGCTTGATCCAAGTCTCCAACTCTTCCCTAGGCACCCATTGCTGCTCATTTCCTTGGTGCTAGGGCTTGGTGACTTCATCTTCCTCAAATCCTTCATTCCACCTATTGGGTAAGAAAAACTCAAGGTATAGGATTTTGTGGTAAGAGTATTTATTTCATTTAAACTCTTTATATTGCTTATTGGCTCTCTCGGTTGTGAGAGAAGTTTGTGATCCCGGGTTGTGGGATTCACTTTGCCATTGCATGTATGATTTGATCTTGTGAAGGTTTTTTTTCACAAGATATTCATAGTGGAAATCTTGAGTTAGGGTTTCTAACTCAAGTATCCGGAGGGGATCCGGGTGGTTGGGACGTAGGATCACCGGGAACAAGTCGGGGAGACTTGGGTGGATCCGAACCCATTAACATCGTTTGTTTGCTTTGTTAATTTCATTGTTGTCATTCAATTTAAGCTTCCGCAAATTGATTTGGTGGTTGTTTGCAATTTAATTTGGAATTATACGCCTTATTATTTTAAAGTACTATTCACCCCCCCTCTAGTACTTGTGCAGTAGCTGGTAGGGCATTACAACTAGTTGCAAAACTAATCGGTCAGTGATCCTTCTTAGACCGATTAAGCAGCTTCAGAAATAGATCCGTTGGGCATTTAATGCTACGAATGTTGCTCCTCTCTTCTCTCTATCCTATATATACTTGATGAGCTTATTGCTTACATTCAAGGCTGTTATTATTGAGATTTTGATATCCAAGAGAAAGCATTAAACTCTCATTTCTAAGCTCTCTCTTCTCACAAGAATCTCTCCCTCACTCTTTGAGCCCTACTTCCTCAAAAGAGATTCTCATTCATTGTGAGCTACTCAAGCTAAGAGCTTGAATCCAAGTCACCAACTTCTCCCTAGCCATCTATTGCTGCTCATCTTGGTGGAGCTAGGGTTTGGTGCTTGCTTCTTTCTCAAAATCCTTCTTGCCCTAAAATCTGTAAGTTTTACTCAAGGCATAGGGTTTTGTGGTAAGTGTTTAATTGTTTCATTTACTTTGATATTTCAAGTTTATCTCTCAGTTGTGAGAGAAGATCGTGATCCCGGTTTATGGGAGTCACGTTTCGATTTGTGTATGATTTGATTTTGTAGAAGTTTTCTACAAGAATTTCTTAGTGCAAAACTTGGATTAGAGGATTCTAACTCAAGTAGCCGGAGGGGATCCGGGTGTCTGGGACGTAGGATCGTCGGTAACAAGTCGGGGAGACTTGGGTGGATCCGAACCCGTTACATCGCTTGTTTGCGTTGGTCTTTTATTGTTGTCAATCTTTCATTCCGTAATGTTGGTTGTGTTTGCACAATAATTAGGAATTATACTCTTGATTATTTTAAAGTACTATTCACCCCCTAGTACTTGTGCAGTAGCTATCAGGGCATTAAATTTGGTATCAGAGCCAAGTTCATAGATATGACTACCAACGACAACAAGAGCATTCGTCCACCTTCAGACTACAGCACCTTCAAGAATCGTGAAGGAGCTTCTTCAGTGATGGAAGGACACTCCTCAACTAGGCCTCCTCACTTCAACGGTGCCAATTATGGGTATTGGAAATGCCGGATGGAAACCTTCATCCGGAGCACTTCACTTTGGAGAGCCACGCTAACGGAGTATGTCGAGCCCGCTGAAGAAGACTTCGCGAAGTGGACTACCGCGGAGGTCGCCGCGGAGGTGAACAATACCAAGGCAATGAATGCCTTACAATGTGCATTGGAGCCTGATGACTTCAACAAGATATGCACCTGTAAGAGTGCATATCAAATTTGGAACCAACCCCTCTTCTTGCACGAAGGAACGAGTAGGGTAAAAGACTCTAAACTCGTTATTGCTAACAAAGAGTTCGAGTTATTTCACATGGAACATGGTCAAAGTATGAAGGAGTACTATGCTCGCTTCGTGGATATAACCAACGAGTTGGATGCTCTTGGGAAGACCTACACTCAAAAGGAGAAAGTCGCGAAGATTATTGACGGACTTCCTTCGAGTTGGGAAAAGCGTACCTACGCTATCGAGGAAGGTAACGATATGAATAAATATACTGTCGTTCAACTAATGAGTACCTTAATGTCTCATGAGGTATGGAAGGATAGCAAGATCAAGATGCAGGACAAGATGAAGGCGTACTTGAAGCAAGAAGAGCCAAAGAAAAAGGCAATTGCTTCCAAGGCCGCTCCTTCTACATCTACCGATAGTGAAGGATCGGAAAACGAGTTGGACATAGAATCCGTTGCCCTTATGACAAAGAAGCTCAACCGATTCTTCCGAAAAGGTAACTTCAAGAGTAAATCAAAATTTAGTTCGACTAATGACTCCGCTCCTTTGTGTTTTAAATGCAACAAGCCAGGACACATCAAGGTGGATTGTCCTCTCAACAAACCAAAGGAGAAGTGGAAGGCACCAAAGTTCGACAAGTCACGAAAGTACAAGAAAGGGTACAAGAAAGGGCTTGTCGGCACATTCACAGACTCCGAAGAGGACTCCTCAAGTGGAGAGTCGGATGATGAACAAGTGGAGCAAGCACACATGTGCTTCATGGCAGAGAGGAACATGATCAAGAGACCTCTTCCGATGAAAGAGAGGATGAAGGCAAAGAGGTAACTATGGATGAACTTAGATTAGCTAACGAACAAATTTGGTCTAAGTATACTATATTGGTAAATAGATATACTAAGATTAAAGATGAGCTAACTAGTCTCTAAACCTCACCTAAGCCTATCATCATCAACAATGACACCGTTGTTGAAGGCTTGAGAAATGAGATTATAAATCTCAAATCTCAACTTGAGCATGTTCATATTGAGGATTCGGAGGAACACGAGATAGCGGATTGGATTTCTCGAAACTCAACTTTGAGTATTGAGAATGAGAATCTCAAGTCTCGTGTTTGTGAACGCACTACACAAGTGTCCACTTTGGATGCTACAATACTATCTCTCACCGAGAAGTATGAGTCCACATTAGGCCGAATTGATAAATTCAACAAAGGCAAGGACCATTTGGATAATATCCTAAATGACTTACTTCCGGCCAATCATCGTATTTGCTTGGGGTGTAAAAAGGGAAATTCATCCAAATCTTCCACCACCTTTGTAAGGCTAACTTCCGATGCCTCAACTAGTGGGAGTAAACACCCCATGGGTAGTTCATCTATCAATGGTGCTTCCACTAGGTACACACCCCCGTTTGGAAAGAAACCCACTTTGGGTGGACCTCCAAAGAAGTGTCATGCATTTATGTACACCAATACTATGCCACGTAGGAACACACCTCCTACTCCACATGTTCACATGTATGATGATTTCTATGCTCCACGTCCACGAGCACGTGCACACCAAGTGAGATACACTCACGCACGTGTTCCTCCACATGCATATGTTCAACCACATCATTACTGTATGAATGATTACCATCATGCACCGTATCATATGATGCCATCACCATTTCATCATGTGCCATATGCTTATCCACGTCATACATTCCCTAGGCCACTTCCTCATAGGCCACATGCATCACATAGAAATCAACCACATGTGCATGCTCCCAATATGAATAGGGCTCCCAAGACATTCACTATTTGGGGCCCGAAGGACACAAGCATGCATGAAAAAAAAGCATACATTAATTCTTATTTCATGAATGTAGTGCACAATGATGATTATATTGGGAAGTCTAAGTCCAATTGGACTTGGCTTCCAAAGGTCTAATCTTTTAAGACCCAATGACCTTGGGTACCATAGAATGATATTTTTATCTTCAGGTACTCAAGAAAAAGAAAAGGAGCAACAAATCAAAATTTGGCTCCAAGAATAATTGGATACTTGATAGCGGGTGTTCAAAACACATGACGGGTAAAGCTCAGTTGCTATCCGGAGTGGTGCCCATTGAAAATGGGAACCGAGTGGTCTTTGGAGGCAACGAAAGCGGAACCATCATTGGTGTTGGAAAAGTTGGTAACCCCTCTAAACCACTTATAAGTGATGTTTACCTTGTTAAAGGCTTAAATCACAATCTCATTTCAATAAGCCAACTTTGTGACAAGGGTTACAAAGTTAGCTTTGCGAAAGGAATGTGTCATATTTTGAGTAAAGATAATAATAATGTGTTGTTTTCTGGCACACGCCATAAGGACATATATATCTTAGATATTCCAAAATTGCATGAACAATGTCTCATTACCAACACAAGTGAACAACACTTATGGCATCGACGTTTTGGTCATGTGAACTTTGGAACACTTTTTAAATATCCAAGTTAAACTCTATAAAAGGATTCCCTAAGCTTGCCTTTCAAAATAAAAGCTTTTGTGACTCGTGTCAACGAGGCAAACTTCTAAAATCGTCATTCAAACCTAAGAAAAGAATATCCTCTAAATGGCCTCTAGAGCTTTTACATCTAGATCTTTTTGGGGCAACTAGAGTTGCTTCATTAAGGAATGCTCAATATGGACTTGTCATCGTTGATGACTTTTCTAGATTTACTTGGGTATTTTCTTTAACTAATAAAAATGATGCTTTTGAAAACTTCACAGTATTTGTTAAGAAAGTACAAAATCTTATTGGAACCACCATTGTCACTATTCATAGTGATCATGGAGAGGAATTTGAGAACGAGTCTTTCTCAAATTTCTGTGATGAAGTTGGTATTACTCACACCTTTTCTTTCCCTCGCGCACCTCCTCAAAATGGTGTTGTTGATAGAAAGAATATGACGCTAGTGGAATGTGCTCGCATAATGCTTGATGATAGCCAACTTGGCCATCAATTTTGGGCAGAAGCGGTACATACCGCTTGCTATGTGTTTAATAGGATACTCTTGAGGCCCGGCACCAAACAAACTTGTTATGAATTGTTGTTTGGTAGGTTGCCTCAAGTTAAACATTTTAGAGTTTTTGGTGTAAAATGTTTTATCAAAAACATGTATGGTAGTTTGGACAAATTTGATCCAAGATCCGATGAGGGGATATTTGTTGGATATTCCTCCCGTAGCAAAGCCTACCGGATATACAACAAAAGAACCTCAACGATCGAGGAATCTCTTCATGTTTCATTCAATGAAAATTTTGTCCCTCCTAGAATTATCAATGATGATGATTCTATGGAAGTAGTTTGTAACTCTATTGGTAATTCTAATTCTATTGATTCTGTTGATACTAACCCTACTGATGATTCTTTTGAGAATGTTCCTAGTGATCAGGGAGTTCCCAAACGGCTTCATACAGTTCATGACCACCCCCATGAGCAAGTCATTGGCAACATACTAGATAGTGTCAAGACGAGATCTCAAGTCAACTTCTTCGCTCATTGTGCCTTTGCCTCTTCAGTGGAGCCAAAGAATATCAACAAGGCGTGCGAAGATTGTTCTTGGATCCTAGCCATGGAAGAGGAACTCATTCAGTTTGAGAGGAATGAGGTCTAGGAGCTAGTTCCATTGCCTTCAAAGAACCACACCGTTATAGGAACGAAGTGGATTTTCAAGAATAAGACCGACGAGAACCAAAACGTCGTCCGAAACAAAGCTCGGTTAGTTGCTCAAGGCTACAGGTAAGAGGAAGGTATAGATTTCGAGGAATCTTTTGCACCTGTAGCTAGATTAGAATCTATTAGGTTGTTATTATCATTTGCATGCCATAAAATTTTCAAAATTTTTGAAATGGATGTAAAAAGTGTGTTTTTAAACGGAGATGTCGTTGAGGAAGTTTATGTTTCTCAACCTCCGGGTTTTAATGAATAATTTTCAAATCACGTTTTCAAACTTAAGAAAGCACTTTATGGTTTGAGACAAGCTCCTAGAGCTTGGTATGACCGCCTAAAGAACTTTCTTTTGGATTTGGGTTTTAAAATGGGTGAAGTTGATTCTACACTTTTTGTTAAGTATGCGAATCATGATATTATTTTAGTTCAAATTTATGTTGATGATATCATTTTCGGTGCTACTAACTTCACTCTTTGCGAAGAGTTTTCTAATGTCAGGAAGGACCAATTTGAGATGAGCCACATGAGTGAGCTCAAATATTTCTTAGGACTCCAAATTCGCCAAATGCACGATGGAATCTTCATCCACCAAACCAAGTACACGGTGGAGTTGCTAAAGCGATTTTGAATGGAGAATGCTTCTAGCAAGAAGACTCCAATGAGTACTACTACACATCTTGATAAAGATACGGGCGGCAAAGATGTAGACATTCGTCTATATCGAGGTATGATAGGAAGTTTATTATATCTTACTGCTAGTAGGCCTGATATAATGTTCGCCGTATGTGTTTGTGCTCGGTATCAGTCACAACCTAAGGAATCACACTTAGTAGCAGTGAAACGTATTATCCGTTATTTAAGTTACACACTCGACTACGGATTATTCTATCCAAAGTCTAGCACATTTGAGTTAATCTCATATAGTGACGCAGATTATGCTGGATGCAAATCCGACAGGAAGAGTACTAGTGGCACTTGCCATTTTATGGTAAATTCTCTTGTCTCTTGGTTTTCCAAGAAGCAGAATTCCGTATCACTTTCAACCACCGAGGCGGAATATATTGCCGCCGGTGCTGCATGTGCACAGGTTCTTTGGATGAGACACACTCTTAAAGACTTCGGTATAAACTGTGATACTTGTCCTATCATGGTGGACAACCTAAGTGCAATATGTCTCTCTAAGAATCCGGTCACCACTCCCGTACCAAACACATAAATGTCCGTCACCATTTCCTAGATGATCATGTTGCTAAAAAGGACATCATTTTAGTGTACGTTGAAACCCAGAAGCAAATCGCCGATATTTTCCCGAAACCACTCAAGGAAGGTTCCTTTGTGCGGTTACGTCGAGAATTGGGGATTATGGGTGAATCTGCATGATAATGATATCTATATGTTCATGCTAGATTTGTTGTGATATTCGTGATTTATGATTGGATTTTTGATTTGCGCGTCGGATTTAAGATTTTCTGGTATTTATGGGGTAGAATAAGAGTGTATGAGAATGTTTAGATGTTTCGTCTAAGTGTTCTTTGGAGAGAACTCAAAATTTCATTTTGTTCAAATTTTTGGACTCATTTAGTCGGTCCCAGTTCACTTGCCGACCGATTAGTTTCATTTCTAGTCGGTTAGTGATTGAACTCAGACTGACTAGTTCATGCCCTAACTTTGGCCTCACTTGCTGTTTGCATTTAGTCGGTCCATGCTCATCGGCCGACCGACTAGATCACATTCTAGTCGGTCAGCACTTGTACTTAGACCGACTAGATCTACAGGGGCATTTCTGTCTTTGACTCATTAAATCGATTATAACCCCCCTCGCACCGATTAGAATTCATTCTAATCGGTGCGATATTTCTTTCCTAAACCCTAAACCCCACGACCCTTCCGTTTCCTCCGCCGTGCGCCGCCATCTCCGGCCGCCGTCTGTCACCGACGGTCGGTCTTTCTCCCTCCTAGGGCTTCCTTGGTATATCTCCTCTCACTCTCTCAGTTTTTAGGGCTAGTTTTCGTTCGATTAGGGCTCGATTTTATTCATTTCTGTTCTATTTCGTTCGATTTCGCTTTGACCTCGTGCGTTTGTGTGTTGTCTCATCGCGATCTCATGGCAAAAACACGCATCCCTATCCGTCCTACCGCTCCATCCCCCATGACCGTCGAGCCTCAATCCAATCCTACTCCTTCCAAACGTCATGCCAAAACCACTCGTACGCCTACCTCTCCTTCCTCTTCCTCACCTCCCATCAAGAAGAAGAGGACTGCTGCCGCTTCCAAGCCCAAACCCTCATCTAAGCCTAAGAAGAAGATTTTGTCTCCTGGACCCTTCTGTGCTTCCACACCACCCTCTGACTCTGACGATGACTATATTCCGAAGACTGAGCCTACCGAGAAGGCTCCTACTCCTCCTCCTCGCACTTCCTCTCGTCAGTCAAAGGGGAAGGCTCCCATGCCTTCGGGTGGGGTTGATATTTCGTTGTGTCACGATGACCCGATGTGTCTTGTGACATACAACCGTATCGAGCACTGTCCGTTGATTCTCGAGCATTTCGTTCAGTTCTCTGACTTTTCTCAGCTCGCAGATCTCCTCTCTTATAGCGGCCTCCTAGATTATCTTCGGCATGATCCCAAGGCGAATCTGCATCCCTATCTTAGACTCGTCAAATTATTCTATGCCAATCGAGTCCGGGGTGAGTATGATGACACCCACTGCATTGAGACCACTGTCTTGGGGACACCCATTATCCTCACGGCAGAGATCTTAGGTCAGTTGCTTGGTGTCTCCTACTCTGGCCTGCTCCCCTCAGATATCTCTGTGGATAACATCCACAACCTTGACCAGTCCATTCTTGCTGAGATGTTCCATGTCATTCCTCCCGCCATGATTGGCGTTCCATCAAAATCATTCAAGCCTAATGCGTGGGTCCTTAATCTCATTCTGAAGTCGTGTCTTCTCCCGAAGTACGGCTCCTCCAGCTTGCCCTCACAGCCATTTCTGAAGCTTATCTACGCTCTTTTTACTGGGAGCGAGATAAATTGGGCCCGCATTATCTTAGACAAGATGGATTCCTTTGAGTGCATTAGGAAGTCCACCAAGTCAGCACATATTCATTATCCTTGTATGCTGACTCTTGTCTTCCGTCACTTTGGCGTTCCTCTCCCTCCTGATGATCAGCGTCCGTTGGGTCCTCCCCTGAACACGACTGCCGTCTAGAAGTCTCTTGCGGCCTTGCGTCACATTCAGAGGACTACCCCTTCTGCTCCTCCTCCGCCTTCACGCCCTGACTCTTCTGCTTCCCAGAGCCGTCAGGCGGCTCGTATTGCTCGATGTGAGGAGATGCTTGCTCGCATCTGTGACCATCTGGGCATTGAGGTTCCTCCTACGCTTTCTGATGAGGAGGCTATGGATGCTGCTAAGGATGAGGAGCTTGCTGCTTCTCCAGTTCGTGCCCCCGAGGGTACTTCTGTTGGCACTTCTTCTGCTCGTGCTCCCGAGAGCACTCCTGCTGCCACCCTCCCTTCGGTGGACACTCCAGTCGATCCAGAGACCACCACTTACTCTGCATAGCCTGCTGCTGGTGCTGATCCTGCCTCCGCCTCCTGAGCTTTCGTTGGAGGACTCTCCCATGAGCATTTGGACGATATATTTTGTTGTGAGAGAGTGGGGTTAGGATAGCTGGGTGGATGTATTTTTGTATGTTTTGTGATACACTTCGATGTATGTTGTGACATGTGTTGTATGATGTGCACCGACCTGCTGATGGTCTATACTTTAGTTGGCTGATGTATAATTTTTGTTGTATCCACATATATATATATACATCATGTTGCCATTCATTTATGTGTGCACATTGTATTTTTGTCTCTGATGTTGATTTCGTCGCTCGACGATTATATTGGTTAAATAGATTTGCTTTTATGAAAACATAGAATTGTTTTCCATGCACTAAATTAGCTAAAAATGTTGATATTGGAGAGTATGTTCCTTTACTCAATACGTGAATTTGATTTGGAGTTTTGATGATTCCACTTTTCGCTTTTCGACTATGGTTTCGTTGGCACGCTTTGATATTCTTCGTTATTTTTCCTTGGTGTCATTTGGACTGTTGTCGTATTGTTCGACTCTCGTGTTTAGATTTTTATTTAGCCTTCGTTGTTGTCGTTGATCTCCTCCCGCTCTTTTTGCTAATGCCAAAGGGGGAGAGAATTAATAATGACGTTGAGCTAAATGATAATTTAAAGCAACTTACCGTGAATCTAATTTGATATGTTAGATTCAGGGGGAGTGAAGATATAAAAATGGATTCCAATCCTATATTTCAATAATTGGATCATGTTTTATACTTTTCTCGTCTGCTTGATACTTATGTTTATTATTTAATTCGGAATTAACAAGTCATCAATGCAGGGGGAGTAAGTAAATTTTATTTGTATCATTATTATTAATTAATATTTATGTTGGGTTGTCATCACCATAAAGGGGGAGAATGTTGAGTATTGATTCCCCGGATTTGGTTTTGATGATGAACAAACATAAATATCATGAACTAATTTTCTTGAGCGCAGTTATGGAGATCGTCGCCAAATTACTTCGTACATCTCAAGCGACGCCCCAAGAATTCTTAAAGCGTGTGATCGTGTGCCTGAAGCTTCGTTGAAGCTCAAGGAGTTATTAATGAATTCAATGGATTCGGATTGAAGTTTTGAAGACGGTTCGTCATGTTTACTTATTGTCTTCTAGCTTCATCGTATAGAATGTTAAGCCTTAAGTAGGACTTACTTAACAATCTTCATATCGCTCATATCGTATCTCTAGGATTGCCTTATAAGCCATTAGAAACTTTCTCGAAGCTTATCGCTTCATTTCACGGCTTCGTATGCATCTTAGTTGGTTCAAGAAGAAGAACCAACCGACTAGATAACAATCTAGTCGGTTGGAAATCCTTCTTGAACCGACTAGATATCCTAGTTCAATTCAGCTTAGCTACTGTTGACAAGTTAGTTGGTCAAAGAAGAATTACCGACCGACTAGTTGTCAAACTAGTCGGTTGGCAATCCTTCTTAGACCGACTAGTTTTCCTTGTGAAATTCATCTTATCTTACTGTTGATCAATTAGTCGGTCCAAGAAGGTTCACCGACCGACTAGTTGTCAAACTAGTCGGTTGGTGTTTGTTCTTAGACTGACTAGTTCTATCTCTTGAATTCACTATCTTTGCTGTCAACCTTCTAGTCTGTCCAAGAAGGTTCACCGACCGACTAGTTGCAAAACTAATCGGTCAGTGATCCTTCTTAGACCGATTAAGTAGCTTCAGAAATAGATCCGTTGGGTATTTAATGCTACGAATTTTGCTCCTCTCTTCTCTCTATCCTATATATACTTGATGAGCTTATTGCTTGCATTCAAGGCTATTATTATTGAGATTTTGAGATCCAAGAGAAAGCATTAAACTCTCATTTCTAAGCTCTCTCTTCTCACAAGAATCTCTCTCTCACTCTTTGAGCCCTAATTCCTCAAGAGAGATTCTCATTCATTGTAAGCTACTCAAGCTAAGAGCTTGAATCCAAGTCACCAACTTCTCCCTAGCCATCTATTGCTGCTCATCTTGGTGGAGCTAGGGTTTGGTGCTTACTTCTTCCTCAAAATCCTTCTTGCCCTAAAATCTGTAAGTTTTACTCAAGGCATAGGGTTTTGTGGTAAGTGTTTAATTGTTTCATTTACTTTGATATTTCAAGTTTATCTCTCGGTTGTGAGAGAAGATCGTGATCCCGGTTGGTGGGAGTCACGTTTCGATTTGTGTATGATTTGATCTTGTAGAAGTTTTCTACAAGAATTTCATAGTGCAAAACTTGGGTTAGAGGATTCTAACTCAAGTAGCCGGAGGGTATCCGGGTGTCTGGGACGTAAGATCGCCGGTAACAAGTCGGGGAGACTTGGGTGGATTCGAACCCGTTATATCGCTTGTTTGCGTTGGTCTTTTATTGTTGTCAATCTTTCATTCCACATTGTTGGTTGTGTTTGCACAATAATTAGGAATTATACTCTTGATTATTTTAAAGTACTATTCACACCCCCCCCCCCTTAGTACTTGTGCAGTGGCTATCAGGGCATTACACTTTTGTTCATGTATGGTTGGGTATATGAATTTTGGCTAACCCTAGCTATGTTTTCTCAACTCCAAAGTTGACCCGATGATGAAAAATTAATAATGATTTTTGGCTCTTGGTTATGCCGGTTATACTGGATAGCTTGCTTGTGGGTTCCAATTATTCCCCAAATGTATTGAGACCGTTTTGGAGGTTTGTATGGAATTGAACTGATGTATGGAAGGGTTTACAAAATATGCTTGGGATATAATATGGATTTTACACAACTGAAAGGAATTGGCTTGGTTTTTATTGATTGGACAAAAAATATTTTGGGAATGTTATTATTGGATCAATGGCAAAGCAACCAGTTTTTTATATGATTCAACATAATTTTTTAGGGCTACATCATTGATGCTTGCATATTTATTGGCTATGATTTTTTATGTGTTATTTTCATATCAGTGGGTTATTATAACAATATTTTCATATTGTCTATCAGTGGGTTTCATTTTCCCATTCATTACTTTATGTTGAAAACATATGTCAGTCACAACTTATGCGTGAAGTTATGTTTGTTGCAAATAAGGTGCACGTGGATATACAAGGAGACCATTCGACTTGTAAAACATGTACCTCGGCCGTGGCGGTAATAATTTTTGTCATCGTACACTTACTACTTTACGAATCTGGTAGTGCCACCCATATACCTAGAGAGTCCTCAGATATGCAGGATCTGCATAGAAAATCCCACATGCGGAGAATTCTGTATGGATCTGAAAGGAGTTGTTTACACTACTTACGAATGCACAGACCTGCTTTCATGAATCTTGCATCATTAATGCGGCAGAGTGGTCTTCTCAATGACACTATTCATGTCTCCATAGAGGAGCAGTTGGCCATGTTACTGCATATCATAGGGCACAAGTCAAAGAACAGAGTCATGCAAGTGGATTTTATAAGGGGTAGAGGGACAGTTAGCCGTTATTTTAATGAAGTTATGGCGGGAGTGTGTGCACTTTGGGATATGTTCATGAAGAAAGATCTTAATGAGACTCCACCAGAGATAATCAATAATCCTAATTGGTTTCCATTTTTTAAAGTATGTGTGTTTTTCTGTATATGTGTCAGTGTAATAAATATCGTTATAGTGATTGCAAATTGGGCGTTATTGATTACGTTGTAGGATTGTATTGGTCTCATTGATGGGACTCATATAGATGCCATGCTCCCAACCAGGCTCGTACCCCTTTTTAGAGGTTATAAAGGGGTTACGCAAAATGTGCTAGCAGCTGTTACTCCAAATAAAAGATTCACTTACGTAATGGCCGGGTGGGAAGGATCCGCAAATGATTTTACGGTCATGAAAGATGCCTTGTCTTTACCCCCCATTGGGTCTACGAGTGTATGATGGTAATATGCATACTTTTCAATAAATATTATATTTACGACTCTAAGAAAGCGTTGGATCATAAAATGGGTTTATTTTTTAGAATGTAAGTAAATATTACCTATGCGATGCTGGATATACTACAATGCCTGGTTTCATATCTCCATATAGGGGCGTTAGATACCATCTAAAGGACCATACTGATTGTGTTCCTCGAAATCGCAAAAAGCTATTCAACATACGTCATTCTTCCTTAAGAACAAAGATTGAGTCGACATTTGGTATCCTAAAGAACAAGTTTAAAATTTTGTCTGCCAAGCCGCACTACCCATTCAAAAGTCAGGTCGATAACGTCCTAGCTTGCACTGTTTTGCATAATTACATCCAAATAGCAGATCATCATGACCCCCATCTAAATGAAGATGTTGATGTGTTTGAGGAGGATGGTGATGTTATCGATGAGCATGATGACGCGTTTATGGATCTTTTCCAACAGTTGACCGTTTGTGAACAAACCGAACAAAGGGATCAATGGAAAATTCGCAGGGATCAGTTAGCTTGGGAAATATGGGTGGGTGGACTACTGTAACAAATATAATAATAGGAACACTGTTGAGCATGGACTATAAGGGGATTGTTTATTTAGGATGTATGCTGAACCTTTTAATCAGGAATCGTGTGTAGTACATTATGTGTACTATGTTGATTATGACAATTGGTGCATGATGTGTGTTTGCCATTTACTGCATTTTAATCACTATTTTAATTCTGCAATTTTCTACTCACTGCATTATATTATCTGTATTTAAGGTAGGGGGATGTGATTATCCCCAATTTTGCATGTTCAATTTCATACTATTGATGTTGTAGGGATGTAAGGGTCATCGAATTCAGGTCAAGGGAGTGATCCAATGCGGAAAGGTAGTGATCCAATGCAAACATCTTATGACCCTGCATATGGCACACAATAGGGAGAAGCAAAAAGACGGATGGATCCCCTTCTGGGCCGACCTATGCCGCAGAGGATGAGTAATATGCAATTTCCCACGCATAGCTTCTAAGGAGGTGGCCCAAGTATGCCATATCAACAATTTACCAATTTTAGCATGCCAATGCAAATGCCCATGGCCATGTCCTCGCCGACTATCCCTGGATATATGCATATGCTCCAAGGGTGGAATCCATCCATTCAGAAGCCCGTCATCGCAAAGTGCTTTCGCGATGCCTACGTCATAAAGTGGGAATGACTAAACTGCCGGTAGTGACTCTTCTAGGAAGTCGAACCGTCGTAGCGATGGGGATGATGGATCGGTGTCAAGTCCACGAAAAAAACTAAGAAACCAACCACAAAGGCCCAACTGAACAAAATGTGGCAGCCTGAGCATGATGCGACCCTTATTCCGTTCCTTGCTGAACATGCACGTCAGGTGAATAAAGTCGATAAGAATTTCAAAGGGACTGCATTCACTACTGCAGCTACACATATCAATGCCATACATAGGATGGACTACACAAGCCACCATGTCCGCAATCACATGAAAGCATTGTCTTGCCGTCTCACTGATGTGTTGTCGTGCTGCGAAATAAGTGGGGCTGGTTGGTGTGATGATAAGAAGATGATAGAACTTGATCCTGAAATATATGAAACCTGGGCCGCGGTATTTACGTATATCTACAATATAGGATGTAATGACCTTGGCAATGAGGAAAACACTAGAAGGGGGGTTGAATAGTGTTTATAAAATTTAAACGATAGTAATACCAATTTAAATTCCTAGCCAATAATAAATGAGGAATTATAAATGAACCCAAAATTAAACAATGCTAACACAAAGTATGTTTCAAGGGTTCGGATTATCCAAGTCAAATCCTAACGTGTTCCCGGTAATCCTATGCCCCTTTCACCCAGATACCTCCAGATACTCAAGTTAGAACCCTAACTTAAGGTTTCCTTTAAACCCACTTGTAGCAACCCTACAAGTGAAATCGAAACACAATCGATGTCCTTGACTCCCACAACTTGGGATCAAGCAAACCACTCTCACAAAATGAGAGTAAAATAAATATCGAAAGATATGAAATAATGAAATAGCAACACTTACAATCACATATGCCATGAAGTAGAACTTGAATGAGCAAATATGTTGTGTGTTGAAGTCTCTTCCAAGAAGAGAGAAAGCTCTTTCTCTTGTCACCACCAATTGCCTAGAGGATATCGCTTTGATTCTAGGTTAAAGAGAAAGTGAGAAAGAGAATGGAAAGCTAGGGGTTATTGGATTTGAGAGCTTGAGAACTTGAAGATGAAAGCTTAGGGTTTTCAAGAGTTGATCAAGAGTTCCTCAATGGAACAGTAGAAGCCCTCTTTATAGGTTCTCTAAAACCCTCAAACAGAATTCCCAAAACCCCCTTTAAAATCTGTGGAGAAACAGCTAACGGATAGAATTTACACAATCGACAGGTGACTGGTGAATAAATCACAGTCGACTGTTGCATTATGTCAGAGGGTAGGTAAGAATTCAAACGGTAACATACCATGTAGGACAGTCGACTGATGAAGGTCGGACAGACGCCTGTAAACCAACAGGCGACTGAGAAACCTTCTATAGGCGACTGACTGAAACATGAGTAAGTTATGAAAACTTAGGAAGTTTTGGGAAGACAGGACAGGTGCCTGATGTGGTATCCACAGGCGCCGATGCCATGGACAGGCGACTGTGAAACCAACATCAGTCGACTGGCCGAAACTTGCATGGCTTGTCAAACACCAATTGTTAGGATAAGGATCGACAAGCGACTGTTGAAGCATTTATAGGTGCATGTGCCATGGGCAGGCGACGGTGAAACCAACTAGTCGTATGGCCGAAACTTGTGTAACTTGCCAAACACAAAGTGTCAAGACAATGATCGACATGCGACTGAAGAAGCATTCACATGTGCCTGTGCCAAGGGCAGGTGACTGTGAAACCAACATCAGTCATCTGACCGAACGATGACAAGTTAGGGATCTTTGGGCAAGAGAGAGATAGGCGACTGACTAACAAGTCATAGGCGCCTGTAACTAGACAGGCGCATGTACTTTGTACAACAGTCACCTGATGAAAGTTATAGTTGAAAGCCCAAAAACCAAATGAGAAAGTATGTGCAAAACAGACGACTATAGAACAAATCATATGCGACTGTTTTGGAGACAGACGCCTGCAAAACGTTCAGCAATCACGTGTTGAAAGTCTAAAATGCACATGTTAGAGAATAATGAATTGGAGGCCAAGGAAATGAGTTCTAATGATTTCCTAGGACTAAAAGAAAGATGTGTGTGTGCTCCAACATAGTTCTACTTCTAAGCTACATACTAGAAGAGAATAAAAAAATTACATCTTGTATTTGCATCTCTTCATTCTATAGAATGAGCTTGAAGTCTTCTAGGAGCTTCAATCATCATCTTCGATCATCCAATCCACTTTGCATGCTTTGATTGATCCTTGGTTGACATCCATTGCTAATTGATCTTCAAGATATGCTTAGGCAATGGATTAACTGCAAGTAGGGATTAGTCACAAGTATTTATGTTTGCTCATCATCAAAACCAAGTAGGGAGAAATCCAATACTCAACATAGGATAGCTGACAATAAAATAAATTTAGCTACGATTAAACTTGATCATAATTGTTGTTCTATCGTGCAGGTAAACCAAAGGTTGAAAGACTATGTAAACCAACCTTTACCTTGGTTTGATGATCTTGTGCTCATCATTGGTGATGACGCTGTAAAGGGGGGATTATTTGAAGGTGGTTTACGAAACCTTTGGAGGCCCATTTTTTGCTGGATATGGAGAGCAAGTAAGTCCTTCACCCACCCGTATTCCTTCAACAAGCCAAGATGCCCTACAGGACATCCCCCACACTGCGTCGACAGGTCATTTTCCAGGAGGGCCAAGCCATGCTACCCCACCCTCTGTGGAAAAAAAGAAACCGCGTAGATGGTCTTTGAGAGATGATCCCGACCTCATTTAAGAAATGGTTGATAATGTTAGAGAGGTCGCGGAAGCAATAAAGAGCTCACACTCTCACTGGACCAAAATGCTAGCTATGCGTGTGTATGAGTTTACAGAGTATCCAGCAGATGTCTTGGGCAAGGTGTTTATGGACCTTAGCATGAATGAGATGGACGTAAGGCGATTTTTGGATGTGCCAACCTTTGCTAGGAAGCAACACATTGAGAAGAAAGTTAATGAGATGGAGAGGGCTACGTGTGATGATGTCGAGGACCTTGACTGAGATGATGATGGATGGGGCATTTAAATGAAATGTAGTTTCATAAAGGGATTTGGGTTTGGCTTGGTAAATTGGTTTGGGGGTGCGTGCGTATGGAACATATAATATGGTGGATTATTGTAAGGGGCATATTATGTTGACATTACATGATTGGATATTGTGCTTGTGTAAGCACTAGACAGTTCAGTTTGTTCAATATTTTTATCATGTTGGCCCAGAAATAGGGGGATGTTGAGTTGCATCATGTTAGGCCCAGAAATAGTGGAACTGATATGTTGGGTTCACTTCTACTTTGCTAGCGTCATCATGCTAGCCAGTTTCAGTTTTTGTTGCTTGGGTTATTGGGGATGTATCTGTTTTTGGGTGGCTTTGATGTATCTAATGCGTTATATTCGTAATTTTTAGTTTTCTTCTTTGGAAAACTTTGAACTGGGTTTTCTTCTTCATGTTGTGGTTGTTGGGTTTTGAGGGACCCTTGGGGCATAATTCTACGCCCGTCCTACTTCGGATAGACGAAAGAATTAAAACAGCAGCCGAAAATGAATTATTAAACTATTTAAATAACATACCCTAATATTGTTAAAGACCATAGTCAGGATCTCTACTATCTTGGGGTGGGTCTGACCAGTCCCAAAATAAATCTAAACTACTACGATAAAATAAATAAAATGCATTAAGAAAAAAGACATACACAGAACTTTGCCTCTGCAGAGAACAAAGCGTCGTTTTCAGCAACGGACTTTGGCATTCCTCAAAGCTAGCCGCCTCCACACATCCGAACTGCTTCACCCGATGCGAGCCGACACCACGCCTTCGAGCCAATCAACAGCTGAAGAAAGTTTCACTTTGAGAGCTATCCGCATCGTAGACTTTGGATCGAATCCAATCCTCATCCTCGTCTTGTTAGGACGCGAACGAAGGAATCGAAAAAGTAGAGGAGGAAAGAATAATTTTCCGTCTTGAATCGAGCATACTCAAAACTTTTCAGAGCTACTCGATTCAGAGACTTTGTGCAATTTTTCTAAGGGGTGTCGACCCCTATTTATATAGGAGGCCGGACCCCTTGCTTGTCTCACGAGCAATGTGGGATTAATTAATATGGGGATTAATTAGTGAAGAAAATTAGGATTAGTTTTGCCTTACACTAAGGCTCAACTTCAACCAATTATTTCTCCCTCATTGTTGAGCTTCGGAAGTGAAACAACTTATCAATTCGAAAAGCTTTGAATAGTGAACGCATATAAACAAACGGCGAAAATTCCGACTTCGTTTGACCCCTCAAACAATTACTCGAAGTTGAGCAAAAATCACAAATTCGGCTAAAATTGCAGCTGTCACCATTAGCCTAGGGTTTTCCCAAAACCGGGCGCACCCGCAGGTCCCACCCGTGGGTCCAGGCGCGCCCGCCTGCACTGGTCAGGCGGGCTGACCTGCTCGATGTGTGGGTGTCACGCCCCGCTTCCCAAAAATGTGGAGGCGAAGCGTGAGAAGGTCCGCTCAGACTTGAAGCTGCAAGCTCCAAGCCCGATAAGCGTCAATCAACAATAAGTTTGCAGGTCCTTGCAACGCGATACGAAACAAAGATGATAATAAAGGGAAGGAGACAAAAGACAATCTCAGAATATCCATCATATTAAATTCCAACATCACAGAAAAAGCCACCAGGCTTAAAGAGAAAAGAATCTAAGGGCCCAAACATGGCCAACAAAAGTACAAAGTACAACAAAGGTGCCACGCACCGACAACTAACAGGAATCCTAAAACAAAAGGAAACTGCAAGATCCTAAGAAAGAACACCGGTATCTCAAACTCCTTGTTAAACAACAGAATCGGGCACGAACTCCACGAACTCGTCGCCCTCAATAACAATCTCTGGCTCGGCAACTAACATGCGACACCCAAAGAGAAAGGAGCACATGTCAGCAAGTCTAAAAAGACTTGGGCAAGGAAACTGAAAGGGAGGTAAACTAGCAACCTAGCAGTTATAACATGATGCGTGGCAAGTATAGCATGGAAGTAACAAGTGAAGTACGAGTAGCAAGTAACAAGTGGTAGGTGTGACATGTGTTGTCAAGTAACAAGTACAAGGGATTACTCACACACAGGTGAGTGCCCTATTGCCCGCAGGCTGTGTTCAAGTACAAGTCAAGTAAATCACGTCAAGTAAACACGTCGTGCACAGAGATTCCGCCTGTTGGCTAGAGTGGCTGATTGGGCCAACTCCTAAGTTCAAGTGACCATTTATCTCTACCCCTCCCACGTGTGTCGAGCCAGGGCATTACCCCGAACACGGAATGCTCGCTTCTGGAACACGAGCCAGGAAATGTGCTTAACACGGATGTCGAGCCAGGGCATTACCCCGAACACGGAATGCTCGCTTCTGGAACACGAGCCAGGAAATGTGTCTAACACGGATGTCGAGCCAGGGCATTACCCCCGAACACGGAATGCTCGCTTCTGGAACACGAGCCAGGAAATGTGCTTAACACGGATGTCGAGCCAGGGCATTACCCCCGAACAAGAAATGCTCGCTTCTGGAACATGAGCCAGGAAATGTATTGACACGTATGGCTTAGGGTTATGCCCACGAAAGTGGGTGCCTAGCCGGAAACTAGTAGGTCGGGCATTGGCTATCAACCAATACATGGCCCGCTTCTGGAACACGAGCCAGGAAATGTATTGACACGTATGGCATAGGGTTATGCCCACGAAAAGTGGGTGCCTAGCCGGAAACTAGTAGGTCCGGCATTGGCTATCAACCAACACATGGCCCGCTTCTGGAACACGAGCCAGGAAACACAAGTATTGTAGCGTGTGCTACGAATGCGACATTCAACATGGATGGCATGGCATGTAGTAAGGCGTACAAATAAAGAATTTAAACATCGCAGTTTAATATGCATGAACAACAAGTTAAAAGGGTTGGATCTAGCTTCGTTGTCAAGCGAGATCAATTGAGGTGACGGATCTAGTTTCGTTGTCAAACTAGATCAAATAGGCGTCTAGGCGGCTATCATTTCACCGTCTAGTCTCTTTTACGCTACAACAAGCAAATGGCCTAAAACATGGCCTAAAACCCTAAGTGGCAAGTTTCACTTGCCTCGCACCAAGGATGACGATCAACGAGGCTGTCACGCCCCGCTTCCCAAAAATGTGGAGGCGAAGCGTGAGGAGGTCCGCTCAGACTTGAAGCTACAAAGCTTCAAGTCCGATAAGCGTCAATCAAATTTAAACTGCAGGTCCTTGCAACGCTAACGAAACAAAGATAATAATAATGAAATGAGACAAGAGAAGCATCTCAGAATATCCATAAAATAGGTTTCAACATCACAGAAAAAGCCACCAGGCTAAAAGAAAAGAGTCTAAAGGCCCAAACATGGCCAACAAAAGTACAACGTACAAGGTATAGGTGCCACGCACCAACAACTAACATAAAGCCCTAAAACAAAAGAAAGCTCAACAAGGACTCAAAGAATGGTCACCGGTGTCCACCAAAATCCTCCTGGGCAATCATGGGCTCAGACTCAGCGTCAGCAACACATCACGTACTCAGCAACGGTCTCTGGCTCAGGGTCTAACATGTGACACCCAAAAGAGCAAGGGGCACATGTCAGCAAGTCTACAAGAGACTTGTGCAAGGAAACTGAAGGTAGGTAAAAGTAAAGCAACCTAGCAATTCTAGCATGATGCAATGACATGGCAGTTAAAGTAATGAGTGCAACAGGTAAGGTAAAGTAAAGTAAAGTACGAGCATGGCATTTAAACATGGCATGGATGACAAGCATTGCATGAATCATTCACAAGACAAGTACAAGACAAGAAAAGTAAGCACCTCGTGCACAGAGATTCCGTCTTTTGGCTAGAGGGCTGATCAGGCCACTCCTAAGCTCAAGTAACCGTTTATCCCTACCCCTCCACGTGTGTCGAGCCAGTGCCTTACCCCCGAACTTGGAATGCTTGCTTCTGGATCACGAGCCAGGAAGTGTTTTTAACAAGTATGGCGTAGGGGTGCACCTAGCCGGAAACACGGAAACACGGATTGTACAAGTATTTTGTAGTGTGTGCTACGATGCAACAATCAATTTGGATGACATGTAAGATGCAATGCATGGCAGTTAAAAGTGCGTACAGGTAAGGAAAGTAAACGTGACAGTTTAGTATGCATGGACAATAAGTTTAAAGGGTTGGATCTAGCTTCGTTGTCAAGATAGATCAATTAGGTGACGGATCTAGTTTCGTTGTCAAACTAGATCAAGAAGGCGTCTAGCCAGCTATCATTTCACTGACTAGTCTCTTTTACGCTAGGAACAAGGAAGTGGCCTAAAAACATGGCCCTACACAAGAGTTGGCAAGTTTCACTTGCCTGAACGACCAAGCTGAAGTCACGATCAATCAGGGTCCAAACTACCTATGTGTTCAGTTCGCAGACCAGCCTACATCCCAATTTATTAATCGTGATTAGTGAAACACAACCATCAAACATTACCAATTTTAGTTGATTAGCAGGCAAGTGGTGATTCCTACGGGGCAGATCTTACCTCAACACGACGCGAGAGCTACTCTGGCGTCGGGTAGCGACGCCAGGGGTTGGATTCCGGTGATGTCGGTTGACGTGGGTTCGTCTCGCCAAGCGTTACGTTATGGGATGACCGGTTCAGTGTTTGATCAAAAACTCTGATTTAGTTCACTCCAACATATCTAAGTGTAAATCATTTCATTTCGGTTCTCTAACTTAGGGAGATTCATGTCCTACCATTCATCATCAATATTACCGTTTGAGTATTTAACCTAGGACATGCTGTTATTTCATGTAGAATTACCAAGAATAACTCATTTGCGATATGGCCTCATATAAGTCATTACATATAGGAACTAAACCTAGGCTAATTAGTATAGGCATCTGAGAACTAACTAATATAATATTGTAAAAACATTAAACTAAGGTGATGTACATCATAATGGTCTAAACGTGACATTCGACAGCTTATATATATATATTGGCTTCGGTTTGCTTGGGAGTTAAAAGCAGAGTTCTGATGTTCACTTGTTCTCTAAGGCATCAAAGTTGAAGAGGGGAAACAACAATTTAAAATTAATAAAACATTATCTCTACTCTTAATCTCTATCACCATTCACAACCCTAAAGAATCTCACATCGTGACTTGTTATAGCCTGGCCATATCTTTAATAATCTCATGATAAAACACAACTAACCCTAGCAGTATAATACTAACCCTACTCAATATAACAACCAACCTATAGTTTTTTTTAAAAGTGAAACTTGCGGTTAAGCAATCACCAAAGTCTAAGTACAGCATCTTACTACATTTTAACAACTAATAATATATAATTAACCCTAACAGCTAAAAAACAAAGCATCAACTAAAATCTAACCCAATAAACCCTGACAGTAAAAAAACTCTATATATATATATATATAAATTAAATCTACTCCAAACTAACCTTTATAAGGGCTTTGACTCGTTGCAGTGGTTACAGGTGGACGCGAGGATGGCTGAGGGGGCGTCCACGACGACAGGGGGCACGGCGGCGGCGGCGGCGACGGCGGCGGCGGCGGCCGTCGCTGGCTGCTGCTGCGAGGGTTATAAGTCGAGAACAATTGCGCCTGGTGATTTGCAGCGGCCTATGGCGAAGCTCCGGAGACCCACTGGGAGGAGGAAGGTCATGAACGAGATGAGGGGGTCATCGGCGGCGGTCTTGGCCGAAAAACGCAAGGAAGGCGGTTGTCTGCGGGCTGCTGCGAAATACCGCGGCAAGGGGGTGGTTTTCGGCGAGAACTGCGGCGGTCTTGGGGGCTCCACGGCACCGACGAGGGAGGAGGAAGGTCGGGGGATGATCGGAGATGGGTTGATGGCCGGTCGACGCTTGGAGATGGTTGTTTGCGTGAAATATGTGGGTGGCGGTTGTTTCTTGCGAGAAGCTGCGAAAACTTGTTGCCTAGGGTTGTTAAATTATATAGGGTAAGGCTGTGAACGTGGGTAGGGCCAAGGCTAAATGAGTAGGGTAGAAGTTTGGGCTTAAAACTGATATGATAAATATTAAAAGCCCAAGTTTCACACCCTCCCTCTCTCTCCTGCGTGAAACAAGTGGATGCGGCCAACAAGGGAGGAAAATGAGCTAAGTCAAGTATGCTGATGTAAATTATTATTATAGGAATATTAGGGTATAATAACCAACTGAAACTTCGGCTTTAAAACAATAATAAGTTGGGCAAAAAGTGAAGGTAGGTCAAACGAAGACCAACAATTGTGAAATAAATACTGGGGTGACCGGGTCGACGAGAGAAAGAAGACGGAGGAGACGGATCACAATTTCGATGACGAGAAACGAAATTAAAAATAAAAATGTCTTACGACAAAAGTGAAAATCGTGATGCCTCATCAAATAAGATCAAATCGTGGGAGAACGACCCGTGAAATGACGTTCCAAATTAGTGACACAATTTAACACTCTCCGAGAGAGTCACAACGACATATCACACCAGAGTGTTCAAACACAAACAAAGTCTAAAATAAATACGTGCATGGTCCAAAGCACGTGCACGAAGAAGATACGATCGAAAAGCGGTCGTTACATCCTCCCCACCTTAAAATAAAGTCCGTCCTCGGACTTTCTAACTATAAATATAACTCTAGCTAGACTAGTAGCTATCCTGATCACATCACATTATAATTCAACCAAGTATAGTCATTACAAATGCTTATACAAACACTAGGTAGTCAAATAATAATTTTTCTAACATGTATACATATTCATTCATGCACATATTTCAACCATACATATATGCATACATACCTTATATAACTACTACTAACCTAGCACAAACAATAGTTCAGATACTCACAGAAAGATTAGTCTCACACTAACAAATACAATCATTGCTCTACGTATAGATAGCTACCTAGTCACACAAACAACCATGGGTATACTACTCCCTAATATTTCCTAGTATACATCCAATACCAAACACATCAACACATGTAGTCACACCATACCATTATTCAAATCAAGTCTTACTATATCTAATATACATTCACCACTACTATAATTTCACAATATATAGTCATTCAAATGCATGCAATTATTTCACCGTATATTCACATCACATACGGTCCTATAACTATATTCACGTCACGCCACACATACATAGTCATCAATACTTATAATTAGGCACATACTTACCTGTGCATGGTGCACACCCACACACGCTAACATTTCATTCATATTTACCAATCATACAATTATAAACTCAGTACATCTACACACTTAGTTTAGCTAGCACACATACGTTCACACAGGCAAGTCCTTAGTTAATAACTATACCACAAGACCAACACCTATAACTATATACTGGTATAGCGACCCACAACCATGTGCGTAACACAACCAGGCACAAACACTCCTATCACTATACATACATCAAACTTCGCTATATGCAAGCTACAAACATACATAACAATATACTTAGAGTATACCCACTCAAGCTTGAGTGAGACTCGGAACACATATCAGAATACTCTATATACGTAACACTGTATTTATACCTATACCAATACCACACTCTAATATATATACATCAACCAACATAACCACATACATACTATAATATCAATCACTATATTTAGTCAGGTCACACTCACATAATTAAATCACTTTACATACCATATTAATAATACAGACATCGGCACACGTATAATTATAATACCCTCCCTATACATGCATTCACAGTATAGTCACACACATGTAGGACATATATTCATACCATATCCTACTACCTATATTTAGTATACCAACACATCTACTTCATACATAGTTAAGATATGCAATAATCGTGTATACCTCATGGTATACACGCATACAGCATCCCGTAAAAGCAAGCAATACCAATCAAAATTATAATCCTACTACCATATGTATATCACCTGTATACTCATGCAGCAAATACATAACTACTTACGTCTAAGCACTACACGTATCTACGTACGAGCACATACTCACACGTACTAACACATAGGTCATATAATAGATCTACTCACTTAACTATACGTACACACATTATCATCACACCTAACATACACATAGCTTTACCAACATATTATTTCAACCATTATAAGTATCTCCAACTACATACACCTCATTAGATATTCCAACACTGATTCTTATATACACAGACGCCCCTAGAGTGGTATAGCTATCCTCACACCTAACTATAAATAATAACACACATACAACTTCATAACATCATGAATAACTTTGAGTATGTATATATCACACAATAGGCAACATTAAAATACCACAGTGGAGTACACTCATTCAAGCCCACACACTTAACTTAGGTACATGCACCACGACAACGTCACAAAGGTCCAAGGGCCCACTACTAAACTGGTGTGACATAAACAACGGCAAGCGCTAGTGGGATGACTAAGCAGGAGGAAGGAAACCAAGATTAGGTAGCGTAACGAAACAAGGTCGGAAGAAGGGTTCAGGTAGGGCGAGGATAAAGAGGTAAATTGATCAAGCGAAACTGGGATATAATTGTGGATGTTTAGGTGGGGAAGAAAGATGTAAATATTACCCTTATAAGTTACCGGAAATAGGACGTAAATGGTATAAGTTAAAACACTAAAAGTATAAAACAGTCATACTTGAAAAGTTGGAGTTCTCCTTCGCCTAGGAAAATATTTAGGAGTCGGTAAAATAAGTTGTTCGAAACAAGTTTGAGTCGAATAAATATAATAAAAGAAAATGGTTTATTGGCTTATCGAAAATCATTATAAAAAGGAAGTATATCATTCACACGAACATTAAGGGCGCAATTTAGGAAATATTATACGACAGTAATTTAATATGATTTCGGCAAAAATTTGTAATTCAAAGAATGAAATTAAATCAACTGACGAATTTAAGCTCACGTTAAATGCTTTCAAAGTCTTTAGGCTAGGGAAAAAAATTTAAAATAATCAATATTGAAACTACTTTTAGAGAAACCAGGATTTGCCAAAAAGAAACTATTTTATACGAGGGTTTTAAAGTACGGGTACAACGAACCTAGGACGGATATATATAAAAATAATTGAAGTTCTATTTATCCTAAAGTATATATAGAAAAAGGATAAAATGAATTTCGTAGTTTAGAAAAAGATGGTATATCGAACTATCAAAATAGTAATAAGGTTTTAAAATCAAGGTGCAAGAAATATTGGTTAGCCATTAGCTACGAGATATTAAAAAAATTACAACCAATAGACTCCAAAATTTACGAAAGGATTTTAACTCAATCGAATAGTGAAAAATTTAAATATATACGTAGAGGGTTTAAAATAAAATTTAAACTTAGCGAAAACTTTCAATAAGGAAAATAGAACAATAACTTTCAGAAGATTCAAGATTCGTAACAGAGAGGTTCGAAAATTGACGACGATCGTCATGAGGCGATCTCGTGAATCGAGGCAAGGAAAATGGTCGGATGATCAAAACATACATGCGCCTAAGTTATGACCCAGGAAAATCTACGGGGAAACTCCTACGGTCGACCAACTAAAGATTAAGAAACTTGGCGCTACGACTTTCTAAGGAACAAGACTATAATGAAATGCGTTCAGCTTGTCCCGAAATCGACGAACCCAATCGAACGACTAAAGAAATTCTAGAAGTCTAATATGGTCAGAGGTAGACAATAACCACTAAGGTAACTCCTACGACGATCAATTGCTGACAGGGAGTCTAACTAACAATCAGAGGCCCCTAACTAGCAAGCACAGACGACTAACTAAGTCTCTTACCACCTAGTGTCCTAAGAAAATGACTAGACTCAGGGCTTATGACTCGGATGTTGCAATTTATTTAATGGACATTCCGTTATTATCGTTGTTCCGTTAATTCGCAATCGCAGGTTCGAGACCTGCATAGGCCACCAACAAAACCTGTCACGCCCCGCTTCCCAAAAATGTGGAGGCAAAGCGTGAGGAGGTCCGCTCAGACTTGAAGCTACAAAGCTTCAAGTCCGATAAGCGTCAATCAAATTTAAACTGCAGGTCCTTGCAATGCTAACGAAACAAAGATAATAATAATGAAATGAGACAAGAGAAGCATCTCAGAATATCCATAAAATAGGTTTCAACATCACAGAAAAAGACACCAGGCTAAAAGAAAAGAGTCTAAAGGCCCAAACATGGCCAACAAAAGTACAACGTACAAGGTATAGGTGCCACGCACCAACAACTAACATAAAGCCCTAAAACAAAAGAAAGCTCAACAAGGACTCAAAGAATGGTCACCGGTGTCCACCAAAATCCTCCTGGGCAATCATGGGCTCAGACTCAGCGTCAGCAACACATCACGTACTCAGCAACGGTCTCTGGCTCAGGGCCTAACATGTGACACCCAAAAGAGCAAGGGGCACATGTCAGCAAGTCTACAAGAGACTTGTGCAAGGAAACTGAAGGTAGGTAAAAGTAAAGCAACCTAGCAATTCTAGCATGATGCAATGACATGGCAGTTAAAGTAATGAGTGCAACAGGTAAGGTAAAGTAAAGTAAAGTACGAGCATGGCATTTAAACATGGCATGGATGACAAGCAATGCATGAATCATTCACAAGACAAGTACAAGACAAGAAAAGTAAGCACCTCGTGCACAAAGATTCCGTCTTTTGGCTAGAGGGCTGATCAGGCCACTCCTAAGCTCAAGTAACCGTTTATCCCTACCCCTCCACGTGTGTCGAGCCAGGGCCTTACCCCCGAACTTGGAATGCTCGCTTCTGGATCACGAGCCAGGAAGTGTTTTTAACAAGTATGGCGTAGGGGTGCACCTAGCCGGAAACACGGAAACACGGATTGTACAAGTATTTTGTAGCGTGTGCTACGATGCAACAATCAATTTGGATGACATGTAAGATGCAATGCATGGCAGTTAAAAGTGCGTACAGGTAAGGAAAGTAAACGTGACAGTTTAGTATGCATGGACAACAAGTTTAAAGGGTTGGATCTAGCTTCGTTGTCAAGATAGATCAATTAGGTGACGGATCTAGTTTCGTTGTCAAACTAGATCAAGAAGGCGTCTAGCCAGCTATCATTTCACTGACTAGTCTCTTTTACGCTAGGAATAAGGAAGTGGCCTAAAAACATGGCCCTACACAAGAGTTGGCAAGTTTCACTTGCCTGAATGACCAAGCTGAAGTCACGATCAATCAGGGTCCAAACTACCTATGTGTTCAGTTCGCAGACCAGCCTACATCCCAATTTATTAATCGTGATTAGTGAAACACAACCATCAAACATTACCAATTTTAGTTGATTAGCAGGCAAGTGGTGATTCCTACGGGGCAGATCTTACCTCAACACGACGCGAGAGCTACTCTGGCGTCGGGTAGCGACGCCAGGGGTTGGATTCCGGTGATGTCGGTTGACGTGGGTTCGTCTCGCCAAGCGTTACGTTATGGGATGACCGGTTCAGTGTTTGATCAAAAACTCTGATTTAGTTCACTCCAACATATCTAGGTGTAAATCATTTCATTTCGGTTCTCTAACTTAGGGAGATTCATGTCCTACCATTCATCATCAATATTACCGTTTGAGTATTTAACCTAGGACATGCTGCTATTTCATGTAGAATTACCAAGAATAACTCATTTGCGATATGGCATTATATAAGTCATTACATATAGGAACTAAACCTAGGCTAATTAGTATAGGCATCTGAGAACTAACTAATATAATATTGTAAAAACATTAAACTAAGGTGATGTACATCATAATGGTCTAAACGTGACATTCGACAGCTTATATATATATATTGGCTTCGGTTTGCTTGGGAGTTAAAAGCAGAGTTCTGATGTTCACTTGTTCTCTAAGGCATCAAAGTTGAAGAGGGGAAACAACAATTTAAAATTAATAAAACATTATCTCTACTCTTAATCTCTATCACCATTCACAACCCTAAAGAATCTCACATCGTGACTTGTTATAGCCTGGCCATATCTTTAATAATCTCATGATAAAACACAACTAACCCTAGCAGTATAATACTAACCCTACTCAATATAACAACCAACCTATAGTTTTTTTTAAAAGTGAAACTTGCGGTTAAGCAATCACCAAAGTCTAAGTACAGCATCTTACTACATTTTAACAACTAATAATATATAATTAACCCTAACAGCTAAAAAACAAAGCATCAACTAAAATCTAACCCAATAAACCCTGACAGTAAAAAAACTCTATATATATATATAAATTAACTCTACTCCAAACTAACCTTTATAAGGGCTTTGACTCGTTGCTGTGGTTGCAGGTGGACGCGAGGATGGCTGAGGGGGCGTCCACGGCGACAGGGGGCACGGCGGCGGCGGCGGCGACGGCGGCGGCGGCCATCGCTGGCTGCTGCTGCGAGGGTTATAAGTCGAGAACAGCTGTGCCTGGAGATTTGCAGCAGCCTATGGCGAAGCTCCGGAGACCCACTGGGAGGAGGAAGGTCAGGAACGAGATGAGGGGGTCGTCGGTGGCGGTCTTGGCCGGAAAACGCAAGGACGGCGGTTGTCTGCGGGCTGCTGCGAAATACCGCGGCAAGGGGGCAGTTTTCGGTGAGAACAGCGGCGGTCTTGGGGGCTCCACGGCACCGACAAGGGAGGAGGAAGGTCGGGGGATGATTGGAGATGGGTTGATGGCCGGTCGACGCTTGGAGATGGTTGTTTGCGTGAAATAGGTGGGTGGCGGCTGTTTCTTGCGAGAAGCTGCAAAAACTTGTTGCCTAGGGTTGTTAAATTATATAGGGTAAGGCTGTGAACGTGGGTAGGGCCAAGGCTAAATGAGTAGGGTAGAAGTTTGGGCTTAAAAACTGATATGATAAATATTAAAAGCCCAAGTTTCACACCCTCCCTCTCTCTCCTGCGTGAAACAAGTGGATGCGGCCAACAAGGGAGGAAAATGAGCTAAGTCAAGTATGCTGATGTAAATTATTATTATAGGAATATTAGGGTATAATAACCAACTGAAACTTAGGCTTTAAAACAATAATAAGTTGGGCAAAAAGTGAAGGTAGGTCAAACGAAGACCAACAATTGTGAAATAAATACTGGGGTGACCGGGTCGACGAGAGAAAGAAGACGGACGAGACGGATCACAATTTCGATGACGAGAAACGAAATTAAAAATAAAAATGTCTTACGACAAAAGTGAAAATCGTGACGCCTCATCAAATAAGATCAAATCGTGGGAGAACGACCCGTGAAATGATGTTCCAAATTAGTGCCACAATTTAACACTCTCCGAGAGAGTCACAATGACATATCACACCAGAGTGTTCAAACACAAACAAAGTCTAAAATAAATACGTGCACGGTCCAAAGCACGTGCACGAAGAAGATACGATCGAAAAGCGGTCATTACAGAGGCACGTTATGAAATGTTATCTACGGAGATGAAATCGCTGCCACGGAAAAACAACATTAGAACAACATCCAACCTAGGTTATTATTAGGGTTTCAATAAAATCACAAGGAGAGTTATGAGAAAACCAAAGGATCGAACCCTACCGTATAGAAGCGGAAGATCGAAGCCGAGCAAGCACGGCAACGGAAGAACGATCCGGGGAAACCTAGGGTTCAGATCTGGAATGGGGAGAAAATCTGGAGAAATGGGGTTTTGGGGATTTTTGGGGGTTTTCCGGTGATCTAGAGGAGGTGGCCGGCCTAAATGGCGAGGGGGGTGGGCTCTTGATGAGGGGAAGAGCTAGAGGAAGGTTGGGGAAGATCAGAGGTCAAAGGGGGAGGGAAAGAGGCCAGGAGAAGAGAAAGAAAGAAAAGAAACGAAGTGGGGTATTTATAGAAAATGACTTGGCGGCTGCCCAGAAATTAGGGTTTCGACACTGATTAGTCGGTCAAAGAGCAACCACTGACCGACTAGTTTGGGAACTAGTCGGTCGGTTGAGCAACACAGACCGACTAAGTGGAAATAGTTACTCCTGACGAAAAATAGGATTTAGATTTAGTCGGTCAAAGAACAACTACTGATCGACTAGTTTCTCATCCAGTCGGTCGACGAATATTCTTAGACCGACTAAGAATGAACAGTACTCGACTGTACAGAAGAACTAAGAATTAGTCGGTCTGAGTACAAAACTTAACCGACTAGTTTAACAACTAGTCGGTCGAAAGATGAACTTAGACCGACTAAACAGAAACAGTAACTTAAGTAAAATTAATCCAAGGAACTAGTCGGTTTGAGTAGAGTTACCGACCGACTAGAATGGATTCTAGTCGGTTGGTCCGCCTTCTCGAACCAACTAAGATGCACCAAAAGTTCCGATTCGAATCGCGGAGATTCGGGAAGATTCCTATGGCTTCTAAGATCACTCTAACTCTAAGATATGAGCGATTTGAAGCTCGTCACGAATGACTTACTCCGAAATCGACGATCGAAGGAAGAAGCTAGAAAATCACAACGAACGAATGAAAACGAAAGCCACGGAGACGGAAAAATCACATCCAAGGAGAAGATCCACCAAGCATATATTTTTAATATAGATAATCCAATTACACGAAAACCAGTCGTTACATCCTACCCACCTTAGAATAAAGTCCGTCCTCGGACTTCCTAACATATCTAGTCGCTCTATTAAGTACCCCAAATCATTTCACGTCATACTTCAAACCAAAGGTAGTCATAGCACGTGCTTATTTATATACGCACTAGATAGTCAAACATTATCACTACTAACACGTATTCATTCATGCATGTTATACTCTCATACCTATCACAGTCATTCATACTCATACACGTATTTCAATCATTTGCATACACCCATTATATAGCTACTACTTACCTAGCACAAACAATAGTTCAGATATTCACAAAAGATTAGTCTCACACTTAGCAAATACAACCATCGCTCTACGTATAGATAGCTACCTATGCAACAAACAACCATGTGTATATTACTCCCTAATATTTCCTAGTATACATCCAATACTAAACACATCGACACATGTAGCCGCACCACGCCATTATTCAAACAAGTCTTACTATATCTAATACATATTCACCGCTACCATAATTTCACAAATATAGTCATTCAAACGCATGTAAATATTCCACCATATCTTCACATCACATACGGCCCTATAACTATACTCACGATACGCCAAACACATCATAGTCACCAAAACTTATAACTAGGCACACGCTTACCCGTGCATGGTGCACACCCATACACGCTAACATTTCATCCATGTATACCAATCATACATTATATACTCAGGCATAGAAACACATTATATACTCAATCATTCCATTCATTATATACTCAGGCATATATATATATATATATATATCAATCATTCACATACACCAATCACACATAGAAACACATATGTCAGCACATCTACACACCTAGTTTAGCTAGCACACATATGTTCACACGGGCAAGTCCTTAGTAAATACCTATACCACAAGACCAACACATATAGCTATATACTTGGTATAGCGACCCACAATCATGTGCGTAACACAACCAGGCACAAACACTCCTATCACTATATATATCAAACATCACTATATATGCAACTACAGACATACACAACAATATACTTAGATTATACCCACTCAACTTGAGTGAGACCCAAAACACATATCATGATACTTTATACACGTAACACGGTATTCACACCTATACCAATACCATACCCAAGTATATACATCCACCAATACAACCATATACAACCCACATGTCAATCACAATTAATATTTAGTCAGGTAACACTCGCATAGTTCAATCACTTTATATACCATAACAGTAATACAGACATCAACGCACGTATAGTTATAACACTTCCCTAATACATGCATTCACTGTATAGTCACACACATGTAATACATATATTCACATTATATCCTATTACCCATAATTAGTATACCAACGCGTCTACATCATACATAGTTAAGATATGCAATAGCCGTGTACACCTCATGGCATACACGCACAATACGTAACTACGTACGAGCACACACTCACGCGTACAACACATAGGTCACATAATAGGCCTACCCACCTTAACTATACGTACACCTATTATTATCACACCCAGCATTCATATCGTTTCACCAATCATATTATTTCAACCATCATAAGTATCTCCAACTACATACACTCTATTAGACATTCCAACACAGAATTTTATATACATAGACGCCCCTAGAGTGGTATAGCTATCCACGTACATATCTATAAATATTAACACACTTACAATTTCATAACATCACGAATAACTCTGAGTATGTATATATCACACAATAGGCAAACATTATCATGCTATAGGGGGTACACTCTTCAAGCCTACATACTCAACTTAGGTACATGCACTACGACAACATCACCAAAAGTCCAAGGACCCACTACTAAACTGGCGTGACGTAAACAACGGCAAACACTAGTGGGATAACTAGGCAGAAGGAAGGAAACCAAGATTAAATGGCGTAACGAAACAAGATCGTTAAAATAGGTTCAGGTAGGGCGAGGATAAGGAGGTAAATAGATCAAGTGAAACTGAGATATAATTATGGATGTTTAGGCGGGGAAGAAAGATGTAAATATTACTCTCATAAGTTTTCGAAGATAGAACGTGAAAGGCGAAAGTCAAAAACACTAAAAGTATAAAACGGTTGTATTTTAAAAAGTTGGAATTCTCCTCCGTAAAAATGATATTTGAAGATCGATAGAATAAGTTGTTTGAAATAGGGTTGAGTTGAAAACACATAGTCCGAGGGAAAGATTTATTGGCTTAACGGAAATCATTATGAAAGGAAGCAAAGCGTTCATACGAACATTAAGGACGTAGTTTTAGAAAATATTATACGGCGGTGATTTAATAATGTTGGCAAAAGTTTGAAACGAAATTAAACTAACGGAAAAATTTTAAACTCGTGCTAAATACCTTCAAAGTCTTTAAACCAGGAAAAACTTAAATAATCAATATTGAAACTACCTTTTAGTGTAACCGGGATTTGCCAAAAGAAATCGTTTTACACAAAGCTCTTAACATACGGGCTAACGAGCCTAGCATGGATATGAAAATATTTGAAATTCTATTTAGTTAGAATTTATTCTAAAGTATGTTTGGAGAACGAAAAGATAATAATTCCTTTAGTAATGAAATTATCAAAATTTGTAAATAAGCCTTAAAACCAGATTACGGAGGGTCTAGATCATGAAAAGTTATGAAGACGTAATTTTCCAAAAATTGTAATAGAGAAAATGTTGAACATATCCTTGGTTTGTTGAAAGCTAAAATCATGTGTGACTTGGAAGGTATATTAAGGGAGCGTGACGAATCATTTGAACGGCATAAATAAGAAAGGAAAAACTTTATAAATCGAATTTGGGAAAAATTAGAAACACGCTCAGAATTAAATTGATATATGGAAAGGGACGAGATATTTAAATAGGTATGAAAGTAAAGGCTGGAAAAACATTATAAAATAGTAATCAAATCTCGTCAAAACTTTCGAAATTCAAAAATAAATTTAAGTCAACGAAAGAACATGAGGTATAAGTATACACATTTTAAAGTTCCGAACAAATTTAAACTTAGGAAAAGGAAGTCGGAAAGATACTTTCGGAAAATTCAAGATTTGCAACGGAGAGGTTCGTAAACATTATACGGCAGTAGCTTAATATAATATTCCGACAAAATTTCGAAATTCAAAGAATGAAATCCGATCAACCATAGTGTGAAAATTTAGGCCCATGCTAAATGCTTCCAAGTTTTAAAACTGAAGAGAAGATTCCAATTAAATAACATTTAAAATACTTTTTAGAGGGACCCGGATTTGCCAAACAACTGATTTATACAAGATCTTAAAGTATGAGTACAATGAACCTAGTACTGATATATGAAAACAATTGAAGTTCTAATTATCTTGGAAGAGATTTTAAAGTATGTATGATATGCGATTAAAATGGATCTCATAGTTAGAAAAATGGTATGTCGAATTTTTCAAAATAGTAATAGAGTCCTTAAACCGAAATGCGAAAATATAGATTAGAAAATGGTTACTAGATAGCAATTATAATTACAACCATTAGGCTCGGAAATCTACAAGGAATTTTGACTCAATCGAAAAGTGAGAAATTTAAGTATATACGTAGCGGGTTTAAAACGAAATTTAAACTTAGCGAAAACTTCAATAGGGGAAATCGAAAAATAACTTTAAAAGAAATTAAGCTTCGCGAATGGGGACATTCGAAGGATCAACGATTATCGAAACGAGGTGGTCATAGGAATCAGGGCAAGGGATTTGGTCGGATGATCAAAGCATAAATACGCCTAGGATATGACTTAGGAAAATCTACGGGAAACTCCTACGGTTAACCAACTAAAGATTAGGGAACTAAGCGCTAATACTTTCTAAGGGCTAGACGGCAATGAAAGGAGTTCAGCTTGGTCCGAAGTCGATGAACTCAAGCGAACGACAAAAGAAGTCTTAAAAGTCTAACACGGTCAGAGCTAGACAGGAACCACTAAGGTAACTCCTACGACGATTAAATCAACTCCTAGCAGGGAGTCTAACTAACAATCAGGGGCCTCTAACTAGCAAGCATGGACGTCTAACTAAGTCATCCTACCACCTAGTGACATAGGAAAACTACTAGACTCAAGGCTATAGACTCGGATGTTGCAATTTGTTCAATGGACATTCCATAGTTATTATCGTTGTTCCGATAATTCGCAATTGCAAGACGGACCTGCATGGGCCACCAATAAAACCTGTCACGCCCCGCTTCCCAAAAATATGGAGGCGAAGCGTGAGAAGGTCCGCTCAGACTTGAAGCTGCAAGCTCCAAGCCCGATAAGCGTCAATCAACAATAAGTTTGCATGTCCTTGCAACGCGATACGAAACAAAGATAATAATAAAGGGAAGGAGACAAAAGACAATCTTAGAATATCCATCATATTAAATTCCAACATCACAGAAAAAGCCACCAGGCTTAAAGAGAAAAGAATCTAAGGGCCCAAACATGGCCAACAAAAGTACAAAGTACAACAAAGGTGCCACGCACCGACAACTAACAGGAATCCTAAAACAAAAGGAAACTGCAAGATCCTAAGAAAGAACACCGGTATCTCAAACTCCTCGTCAAACAACAGAATCGGGCACGAACTCCACGAACTCGTCGCCCTCAACAACAATCTCTGGCTCGGCAACTAACATGCGACACCCAAAGAGAAAGGAGCACATGTCAGCAAGTCTAAAAAGACTTGGGCAATGAAACTGAAAGGGAGGTAAACTAGCAACCTAGCAGTTATAACATGATGCGTGGCAAGTATAGCATGGAAGTAACAAGTGAAGTACGAGTAGCAAGTAACAAGTGGTAGGTGTGACATGTGTTGTCAAGTAACAAGTACAAGGGATTACTCACACACAGGTGAGTGCCCTATTGCCCGCAGGCTGTGTTCAAGTACAAGTCAAGTAAATCACGTCAAGTAAACACGTCGTGCACAGAGATTCCGCCTGTTGGCTAGAGTGGCTGATCGGGCCAACTCCTAAGCTCAAGTGACCGTTTATCTCTACCCCTCCCACGTGTGTCGAGCCAGGGCATTACCCCGAATACGAAATGCTCGCTTCTGGAACACGAGCCAGGAAATGTGCTTAACACGGATGTCGAGCCAGGGCATTACCCCGAACACGGAATGCTCGCTTATGGAACACGAGCCAGGAAATGTGCTTAACACGGATGTCGAGCCAGGGCATTACCCCCGAACACGGAATGCTCGCTTCTGGAACACGAGCCAGGAAATGTGCTTAACACGGATGTTGAGCCAGGGCATTACCCCCGAACACGGAATGCTCGCTTCTGGAACACGAGCCAGGAAATGTATTGACACGTATGGCATATGGTTATGCCCACGAAAAGTGGGTGCCTAGCCGGAAACTAGTAGGTCGGGCATTGGCTATCAACCAACACATGGCCCGCTTTTGGAACACAATCCAGGAAATGTATTGACACGTATGGCATAGGGTTATGCCCACGAAAAGTGGGTGCCTATCCGGAAACTAGTAGGTCGGGTATTGGCTATCAACCAACACATGGCCCGCTTCTGGAACACGAGCCAGGAAACACAAGTATTGTAGCGTGTGCTACGAATGCGACATTCAACATGGATGGCATGGCATGTAGTAAGGCGTACAAATAAAGAATTTAAACATGGCAGTTTAATATGCATGAACAACAAGTTAAAAGGGTTGGATCTAGCTTCGTTGTCAAGCGAGATCAATTGAGGTGACGGATCTAGTTTCGTTGTCAAACTAGATCAAATAGGCGTCTAGGCGGCTATCATTTCACCGTCTAGTCTCTTTTACGCTATAACGAGCAAATAGCCTAAAACATGGCCTAAAACCCTAAGTGGCAAGTTTCACTTGCCTCGCACCAAGGATGACGATCAACGAGGCACGTCATGAAATGTTATCTACGAAGATGAAATCGCTGCCACGGCAAAACAACATTAGAACAACATCCAACCTAGTTTACTATTAGGGTTTCAATAAAATCACAAGGAGAGTTATGAGAAAACCAAAGGATCGAACCCTACCGTAAAGAAGCGGAAGATCGAAGCCGAGCAAGCACGGCAACGGAAGAACGATCCAGGGAAACCTTGTGTTCAGATCTGGAATGGGAGAAAATCTGGAGAAATGGGGTTTTGGGGATTTTTGGGGGTTTTCCGGCGATCTAGAGGAGGTGGCCGGCCTAAATGGTGAGGGGGATGGGCTCTTGATGAGGGGAAGAGCTAGAGGAAGGTTGGGGAAGATCAGAGGTCAAAGGGGGAGGGAAAGAGGCCAGGAGAAGAGAAAGAAAGAAAAGAAACGAAGTGGGGTATTTATAGAAAATGACCTGGCGGCTGCCCAGAAATTAGGGTTTCGACACTGATTAGTCAGTCAAAGAGCAACCACTGACCGACTAGTTTGGGAACTAGTCGGTCGGTTGACCAACGCAGACCGACTAAGTGGAAACAGTAACTCCTGACGAAAAATAGGATTTAGATTTAGTCGGTCAAAGAACAACTACTGACCGACTAGTTTATCATCCAGTCGGTCGACGAATGTTCTTAGACCGACTAAGAATGAACAGTACTCGACTGTACAGAAGAACTAAGAATTAGTCGGTCTGAGTACAAAACTTAACCGACTAGTTTAACAACTAGTCGGTCGAAAGATGAACTTAGACCGACTAAACAGAAACAGTAACTTAAGTAAAATTTTTCCAAGGAACTAGTCGGTTTGAGTAGAGTTACCGACCGACTAGAATGGATTCTAGTCGGTTGGTCCGCCTTCTCGAACCAACTAAGATGCACCAAAAGTGCCGATTCGAATCGCGGAGCTTCGGGAAGATTCCTATGGCTTCTAAGATCACTCTAACTCTAAGATATGAGCGATTTGAAGCTCGTCACGAATGACTTACTCCGAAATCGACGATCGAAGGAAGAAGCTAGAAAATCACAACGAACGAATGAAAACGAAAGCCACGGAGACGGAAAAATCACATCCAAGGAGAAGATCCACCAAGCATATATTTTTAATATAGATAATCCAATTACACGAAAACCAGTCGTTACAGTGGGTAGGCTCAAGCCAGGGCAGGCTCTGGGTCGAGCCCGCCCAGGCGAGCTCAGGGTCGAGCCCACCCAGGCGAGCTCTGGGTCGAGCCCGCCCGCATATGGGGGCAGGTCAGACCCGCCTGCTTGGCGGGCGGGTCCAACCCGCCAAGCGGGCTGGACCCCCCTTTTCCAGGCAGGTTCAACCCGCCTAGTGGGTCTGTTCCCGCCCGCCCAAGCTGGGCTGGGCCAGAACTGGGCTTTTGCCCAATTCTGGGCTCCTGGGATGTTTCTTGAGTTCTCAGCTCCGATTGAGCCGATTTTCGAACCGTTGGAAAGCAGGGTTCGAATGGGACTATCCAAGAACTCTTGCAACCTTTTTCTATGCTTTTATTATGCAAAATATTCTTGTAAATATTTTACAATATATTTTCAATCCTTTTGCATCACATGCAATAATCCCTTATAGCATTCCTACTAATGCTAAAATTGCAAACCTTTTGCGACATCATTAAATCTCATTTAATCAAGATTTATTGTCACAAACTCTTTGTGACTTCAATTATTCTCGTGCACCCGAGTGCACTCCTCCTGAACCCTTCCTATTACTAAGACGCAAATCCCACTCGGTGTGAGACCCTACTGCCTGACCCTACTACAGGTTGGGGATCGGAACCCCTAGACGACAGTGACCACGAGCAGCAAGTGTCGCCCCTGTTTTGGCATCATAATTACATGATTGACCCATTGAAAAAATGTCGTCGGGATCACTCTGACTGTGTCAGTGATGAATACCGTAGTTTTAGTTCCTTTGTCATAACTATGTCGCTGCTAAGCCTAGGGTATGGTAAAACGTCAACCCTACTAGCTAGCATTAGTCAGTATACATCGGTCTTTGGTATGTCCATGTTGTACTACCTACAATATACCCCGGTCGAGGTTTAGCACAAAGAACCATACTGAGTCTGTGACACTAACTTCCCTTAACGGAAGAGACAAATCCTATCTTAATCACTACTTACCTCGTACGCTTTAAATGCCATCCAACGTAAGACCTTTCAACATGTGAAGACTCAAGACTAGATCATAAATCTAATTGACACCGTTCACGCACAGGTTAGTACAATGACCTCAAGTCTAAAGGACCAACTAGCCTATCACCACTAAAGAGTTATCAATGACAGTTTATTTAAGGTTAACCACTTGATAACTCTTTATTGGGTCGTTCAGTGAACTCATTCTCCAATGAGCACCTATGTCTCGTCTCCGACTTCGCCTGGTTGAATGATTATGAGATCATCTTTACCCTTTAGGATAAAACAAAGACACAATGGTCTGTCCGATGTGCCGATATCCATTTTTCGACACATCTATAACCATGAACATTTAAAGACTCAAGTTCTTATCGGTCATTCACTTCCCACAATCGATATCTCCATTTGGATATCTGTATGACCTAACTTTAAGTCTAAGGAAATTCTCTAAGTATATAAAACCATTTAATCATACTGGGATAATTAGTACCATTTACATTTGAACAAGATGTTTTCTAGGATAAATTGCCTCGAGGGCATATATCTTCATACATCTCCCACTTGCACTCAGGCTACTTATCTTGATATCTCACGCCGCTATAACTTATCAATTATATGTCAAAGCCTAAAAGGGATCTGCTAAAACGTATCTATTATGTAGTATTACGGAGTCTTATTACTTATGCACTATTAATCACATAAGGGTGATTTATCGAAACCATCTTTGGATCTCATCCAACGATTTTTCCTTTCTGTATAGCTAACGATTAGCATATACGACTTAATTTAATATTTATCATTACATACTAGTCAGTCATGTCATAGCATATTCCAATATTCTTGTATCATTTATGACACCAAGTTTTCTATGTCTCTGACATAATCAAAACTCTTTTGATTGTATGTCACATATAGATGTTTTATAACTTAGAACTTTAACTTAGCTCCAAAAACAAGAACCAAGTAATATGCTAGCTCCCACTGACTTTGAGAACTGTCTGGTTTCATTACTTCAACTTAACTTTCTAAATCGCATTTAGAATGTTGATTATTAAGTATAACCAGCCCATTTGTGCCAAAAGAATTAAAATGGAATGAATTTGTGTCATGTCGTTCTGATGAATCAGTTACATCAAAGTTCGTTTATAGAAGTTTTAATGATGACTCACTCAATCAAAACTACTTACACTATCAATTCCTTTATCTGCATTAATCTTCTAACTTAAAGTATTATACGCTAGCCCAACAAGAACCTTTCTTATTATGCCCATAATCAAGATCACATCTAAATTACATGCGCCTGGAATTTACTCGTTACTTTAGATTTGTTAAAATTACTGACAGCTCCAATCAATCACATCAACTCAGAAGCATTCACAATAACTCAGAAACCCATACACAACTCAGATAGCCACCACAACATAGTCATCAAGATATCAGAAACAACGGCTTTATTGATTGGAAAATTGTTCACAACATATATCCCGAGTGACACTCACTCAATCATTGTTCATAAAAACACATCGTTACATTTATTCAAAATAAAAATACGACTGCTTTCTTAATATCTCTGAAGTCCCTTGACAGCCCTAGCAGAAACGATTACTCTGATTGCCGACTGCACTTGGGAACTTCATTCATCCATCGCTTCAAACACCTGTAGACAATATACAGATGTATTAGCAATCATACTGGTATCTCATACCATGTATTAAGCTTTATGGAAATTAATATACTCTTCAAACAAGATTCGTACCTGAGGTTGAGGCATCACCATGCCCCTTTTTTCCACAAGGTAGGCCTTGCAGTTCCTCGTCTAATGTCCCGGCTTGTGGCAATGGAAACACTCAGACTCCGACGATGACCCTGTCTTCTTTTTCCCCTTCTTCCCTTTGGCAGGTTGAGGGATCGGCCTCTTCTTACCCTTGCCCTTAGGCTGGTGAGACGAAGCAGCGTCGACAATCAACACTGGTGGTTTCTTCTCGATTCTCTCCTCGAACTGCCAGAGCATGTTCAGGAGACCTAGAAGTTCCACCTCTGTATTGTTCATTATAAAACTTGTAATGAACTGGTTGAGGTCAGGGGTCAAAGACTTTAAGATTATGTTCGTGCCTATCTCATTTTCAAGGACAAAACCTAGCTGGGCTGCGTCCTCTACGTATCTGATCATCTTAATCACTTGATCCTGGACAGTGCCCGTCATCATCTTTGTCTCCCAAAGGTTGCAGGTGGCCTCAAATCTAGCAGTCATAGAATGCTTGCCATACAATTCTTCTGTGTTCAAAATCATAATCTGAACATCCATATTTTCATGCTTTCTCTGCAGATCATTGTTCATTGAGGCCAGAGCAAGGCACATGGCCTTCTCTGCATCCCTTTGCCATTGCTTATATGTCTCCCTCTCTTCATTGGTGGCATCTTCATTGGGCTTCTTCGGATCATTTTTCTGTAAGGACCTTGTCTATGGGGAAAACACTAGAAGGTGGGTTGAATAGTGTTTATGCAAATTTAAAAGAAATTTACGCCAAATAAAATGCAATCCAACAAATAGTGCGGAATAGAAAACAACCCAAAGAGAAACACACGCAAACGCAGCTATGTTTCAAGGGTTCGGATTACCCAAGTCAACTCCCGACTTGTTCTCGGTAATCCTACGTCCCGACCACCCGGATACCACCGGATACTCAAGTTAGAACCCTAACTTGAAGTTTCCTTAAAACCCCACTTGTAGCAACCCTACAAGTGCAATCGAATACAATCGATGTCCTTGACTCCCACAACCAGGGAGCAAGCAAAAACCACTCTCACAACCGAGAGCACAATTCAAATAATGAAGTTATGAAATCTGAAAGCAACACTTACAATCACCTATGCCTTGAAGTAGAACTTGAAGGAGAAGTGTGATGTGTGTTGAAGAACTCTCTTGGAAGAGAGGAGAAAAGCCCTTTCTCTTAACTGCACCAAATGCCTAGAAGATCAATCTTTGGTTCTAGGTTGGAGAGCAAGAGAACAAGATTTGGAAATACTAAGGGCTTTGGATTTGAAAGCTTTGATCTTTGAAAATGAAAGCTTGAAGGATTTTGCAATGAATGAGTAACCTTCCAATGAAACAGTAGAAGCTCTATTTATAGCTTTCTCAAATCCACAAAATAGTTTAGGCAAAAACCCAATCGAAATCCGTGAGAAAAATCTCAACGGATATAATCTGAACTCGCGACAGTCGATTGTTGAACAAACCACAGTCGACTGTTGCACAGTCAGCAAGGGTAGGTGAGAATTCATAACGGTAACTTACCACGTGGACAGTCGACTGATGAAGCCAAGACAGTCATCTGTAAAACCAACAGGCGACTGTACATTCTTCGACAGTCGACTGGCCGAGAGAAGAGTAAGTTAGAAGAAATACTGGAAATCTCACAAGATACAGGACAGACGACTGATTCAAGGAACACAGTCGACTGTTAATAAGAACAGGCGACTGTAAAACCTTAAACAGACGACTGTCACAGACAGGAGAAATTTCAGAGAGCTGAGTCAAAGAATAGACTTACAGACAGTCGACTGTTGCAGCATAGACAGTCGACTGATCTAACAGACAGTCAACTGTATATACAGCATAAGTCGACTGGCCGTAGAAATCGGATCAAACAGAGTTTGGGCAAGGAGAGACAGGCGACTGATGAACCATTCACAGTCGACTGTCGCTAAGACAGGCACCTGATAAACGTTCAACAGTGGCCTGTGCGAGATAATCAGAGAGAACCCAAAAACTGTATTGTAATAGTCTGTGCATAACAGGCGACTGTAGAACAAAACACAGTCGACTGTTTTTGAGACAGGCGACTGTAAACTGTTAAGCAGTCGGTTGTTATAAACAATCCTAGCACAAACAAAAGAGAATTGAATTGAGATCAAAGGACAAAGGCCTAGAGATGTCCTATGACCGAAAGTAGATGTGTGTGAGTGCTCCATCATAGTTCTACTTCTAAGCTACATACTAGAAGAGATAAAAGAAAAATTACATTGACGAATTAATCTCTTCTTTCCATCGTATGAGCTTGAAGTCTTTACGGAGCTTCAACCATCAATCTACTATCATCCAATTCATATCATTTGCCTTCAATCACGTTTGTGAGTCATCCATTGCTAGTTGATCTTCATAGTAAGCTTAGACAATGGATTAACTGCAAAATAGGGGATTAGTCACAAGTATTTATGTTTGCTCATCATTAACACCAAGTAGGGAGAATTCTAATACTCAACATTCTCCCCCTTTTTGATGATGACAAACAAACATAAACAAAAAGATAAATAGTTGTGCACAATGAAAACTTACTCCCCCTACATAGATGCCAATGAGGTTAGCCAACAAATATTAGAGCATCTATATAGCAAATGAAGCAAATGAGTGAGATATGAATGAATTTAATTCAAGAAATCTAGGAAGTAAAATCCATATTCATTGAAATCTTACTCCCCCTGAATCTAAGGCAACGAAAATCTTAGATTCAAGCGTTAGAACATACTTAGCACATCCATTATGAATCTTGTATGTTTATTTCTCTCCCCCTATGGCATTATCCAAAAAGATGGGAGCAAATAACAACAACAATAATAGTGCTAAAATACGAACTAACAACAATCAAGGAGTATAAAGATATATCGAATCAAAAACTCATAAAGTCTCATCATATACACATGTGAGTAGTGGAATTGAAATCCAATATCAACATTTTAAATATTCGGAAAGAAAATAATTTTCACAAATTCATCACTTCCATGAAAGAGCATGAATTAACCAATATCAAATTCGTGTATTGTCTCAAAAACACATCAAAAAGAAATGAAGCGTACACAGAGACAATATATTATACATCACATAGAGATTAGTCAATATAGCATAATGTGTCACAAGAGAGAGATGTAACATCATATATATACTATAAAGTAGCTGAGTACATCATCGGATGGTCATCAACATGGCCATCCCAAAAAGGGTACATCATGATCAACAAAAATAAATACATCATGATGACATCAAAGACTATATCATCACACATATATAAAAGTATCACATACAGCATCATCCATCATACAACGACAAAACATATATCATCACACAAAAAATATCACTCAATAGCATCGATCTAAGGGTGAGCGTCTCCAGGGGCTGCGGACGAAAGAGCAGGCTCTGACGCAGCAGGAGTGTCCTCTGGAGAAGGGTCAGAAGGAGCAACAGAAGTAGAAGCAACAGCAGCAACCTCTGGAGAGGCAACACCAGGAGGCTCAACGTGACCAGAAGGCTGAGGAAGATACTGTCTCAAATCCTCAGGGAAGGGAATTCCCTGATGGAGGAGAGAGAGAGACAGCAGTCGGTAAATACCAGAGATCATCGACAAAAGAGTATCCTGAGACGGTGGAGCAGATGATGATGAAGGCAAATCAGCAGGAGGCACAGTGGATGAGGATGGAGCTGAAGTAGTCTTCCTCTTCTTCGAGGCAGTCTGCAGAGCCGAAGAGGACTTCGACTTCGCAGAAGCATCGAGGAGAGGACCAAAGGGCATGGGCTCATAACGGGTCAAGTCAATACCAAAGTGACGAAAGACACGAGTCAACAGACCACCAAAGGGAATGTGAGACGAGGAGGACGTGAACTCAACCTTGTCCATCCTGTCAAGGAGGACACCGGCCCAGTTCACGGGCATGCCAGAGAGAATAGCATACATACACTTTAGTATATCTTGAGACGGTTGGTGGGACGATCCATATCTCGGCAGAATGTTGGACTTCACAACTAGGTGAACAGCCCAACCCCGTGCAGAGAACATGGATGATCTGACACCCGAATCAAGAGCTAAAGGAACCTCTTGAAACATATCCCTGAGAACAGACTGGGCAAGATCGTCAATCTCTGAAAAGCTGATATCAGTGGGGAGGGAACCGACAGAATGAATCCTAAGGATAGTCCCTAAGAGAGAGGGAGTGAGCTGAATGTGGGTTCCCTGGACGACAGTATCAAGGATGCCAGTGGTCGAATACTCACCGCGAACGCGGTTCGCATAGAAGAGCTTCACCAGAAATGGGTAGGCTCTGGGGGACTCGCTCTGAGAGAAGCAAAAAAGATCGGCCAGGTGAGTAGCAGACAGAATGTCAGAAAGTCTCTCAGCAGTGAATGCGGGGAAAGCAATGTACCGCTCCCTAAGCAGATTGATCCCAAGAAGAGAGTGGAACTTTGCCAGACAAAGATCGTCGCTGCAAACGGGAACCAGGGGATCAGAGGGGGGTACAGCAGGAGTTTCTTCAGACGAACTGGATGCTGAAGGAGACACATGAGGAATCTCAGCAGCAGGCTCACTGATGTGAACACCAGTAGGCTTGCGTTGACGATGAATCAAGGGCTGAGCATCGCTCGACGAAGAAGAAGGAGAATAACCCGGCGACGATGAACGTATGGGTGACTGGGCATGCTTGGTTCGAGCTTTATAGGGTTTCTTTCTCTTAGCGATGAGTTTCTTAGGAGCCCTAGGTTGTTTAGAAGCAATGATCTTCTCTTTTCCCTTAGGTTTAGGAGCCATGGGAACCAGAGAGGAAGAACAAACGCAACAAACGGAAACAACGAAGGTCAAGAGAGAGAAAGCACACCAACCGAGGGAAGACAGACGATCGCGAAGATGAAGATCAAATACGACGGTAGAGCACGTTCGACAGCGACGATTGGGAGGAGATCGACGGTTGAAGAAACGAAATCGATCGATTTTGTAGGGAAAATCGAGCGGGAAGTTGAACGGTCGAAGCAGAGGAGAGAGAAAAATGACGTGGAGAGTGATTGCTTCGATTGAATATAAATTAGGAAAAATCAATCTGAGCAGTTGGATCAAAGAATCGACGGCTCGGATCAAATCAAATGAACCGACACAGCAGGAGACAGTCGACTGGAGAACAAAAGTCAGTCGACTGTATGAAGTGATAGAATTAAATCTCAGAGAGATGGGCAGTCGACTGGCAAGTATAATGTAGTCGCCTGTCCGCTGGACAGTCGACTGACATATACTCAACAGTCGGCTGGCCGAGAATAAATACTGATCACAAGAAAAACAGAGAATACTGTAAAAAGTTCGACAGAGAGTACAGTCGCCTGATGACTAAATTGCAGTCGCCTGTTACATTAACAGTCGACTGTAAACAGTCAACAGTCGGCTGTGCGAAAGATATTAATTTTCATATGAAGGATATAGAGTAGGGCAGTCGACTGTCAAAAGAAACACAGTCGTCTGTCCTGGTCCAAAAATGCACAGTGAGATAGAATTCCAGAGAATAAGAACACTCACCCTAGGACCTATACTCTAATCACAAATACATCTTAAAACCATTATGAAAACAATAAATCTATTGAAACACAAATTATTCCAATCAACTTCGAAAACTCATGAAATCAAATAAGTCACAATTGCCTTTCTTAATCTCATAAAACAATAAAGCACATGAAGAAAGACAATCAAATATATATGAGCTCAATAAGGAGTTATAGCATGAAAAATTTTCAGATTCACCCATAATTCCCAATTCTCCACGCAACCTCACAAATGTATCTTCTTTAAGAGGTTTAGTGAAGATATCGGCAATTTTTTTTGGGTTTCAATGTACTCTAAGATGATGTCCTTCTTAGCTACATGATCACTTATAAAATGGTGTCTCACGTCTATGTGTTTGGTACGGGAGTGGTGTACCAGATTCTTGGAAAGACAAATAGCACTTTGATTATCAACCATGATAGGGCAAGTATCACAATTGACACCATAGTCACTAAGAGTGTGTCTCATCCAAAGAACTTGTGCACATGCAAGACCCGCGGCAATATATTCCGCTTCAGTCGTGGACAATGACACCGAATTTTGTTTCTTAGAGAACCAAGAAACTAAGGAATTTCCTAAGGAATGGCATGTGCCACTAGTACTTTTCCTGTCGGACTTGCATCCGGCAAAGTCGGCATCACTATATGAGATTAACTCATACGTGCTAGACTTAGGGTAAAGTAACACATAATCTAGGGATTGATTGATATAATGAAATATTCGTTTAACCGCAATCAAGTGTGACTCCTTAGGTCTTGCTTGATATCTAGCACATATACATACGGAAAACATGATATCGGGCCTACTAGCGGTTAAGTAAAGTAAGCTACCGATCATACCTCGATATAGACGAACGTCTACATCTTTTCCGCTTTCATCCTTATGTAGATGAGTAGTAGTACTCATGGGAGTCCTTTTGCTTGAAGACGATTCCATCCCAAATCGCTTAATAAGCTCCCTTGTGTACTTTGTCTGATGTATGAAAGTGTCATTCTCCATTTGTCGAATTTGCAATCCAAGGAAGTAGGTGAGCTCTCCCATGTGGCTCATCTCAAACTCATCCTTCATAGACTTGGAAAATTCTTGACAAAGATGAAAGTTAGTAGAACCGAAAATAATGTCATCTACATAAACTTGAATCAAAAGAATGTCATTTTCATAATCTTTAATGAAAAGTGTAGAATCAACTTCTCCCATTTTAAAACCTAAATTCAAAAGAAAGGTCTTAAGGTGATCATACCAAGCTCTAGGAGCTTGTCTCAATCCATACAACGCTTTCTTAAGTTTGAAAACATGGTTTGGAAATTTCTCATGAATAAAACCGGGAGGTTGAGAAACATAGACTTCTTCATTTACAAATCCATTTAAAAATGCACTTTTAACATCCATTTGAAATAATTTAAAATTCTTATGGGATGCAAAAGATAAAAGCAACCTAATAGCTTCTAATCTAGCTACGGGGGCAAAGGATTCTTCGAAATCAATACCTTCCTCTTGCCGGTAGCCTTGAGCTACTAACCTTGCTTTGTTCCGTGTGATTACCTCGTTTTCATCCGTCTTGTTCTTGAAGATCCATTTGGTCCCAATAGCTTGGTGACCACTTGGAAGAGGTACAAGTTCCCAAACTTCATTTCTCTCGAATTGCGCTAGTTCTTCTTCCATTGCCAATATCCAAGAGCTATCCTCACAAGCTTCTTGAATGTTCTTTGGCTCAATGGTAGAGACAAATGCGCAATGGGAGAATTCTTCAATTCTTGATCTCGTTCGAACACCCACACCAATATCTCCAATGATTTGGTTATGGGGATGGTTGCGAACGGTTGGATAAGCTTTGGGTAAACCTGGATCACTAGGAACAACTTCAACAACTTCGTTAGAAGTGTTAGTCTCAACAATATTATCATTAATCTTAACATTATTAAGAGAATCACAAAGAATATCTACATTATCATCATCAACATGAGGAAAGTCAAAATCTTCATAAAAAGATACGTGAAGTGATTCCTCAATCGTTGAAGAAGTTTTGTTGTATATCCGGTAGGCTTTGCTACGTGTGGAATATCCAACAAAAATTCCTTCATCGGATCTTGGCTCAAATTTGTCTAAATTACCAAAGGTGTTCTTTATAAAACATTTTGAACCAAAGACACGAAAATATTTCACTTGAGGCTTTTTATCGTAAAACAACTCAAAACAAGTTTTGTTTGTTCAGGGTCTCACTAGGATTCTATTGAGCACATAACATGTCGTGTGTACCGCTTCTGCCCAAAATTGTAGTCCTAAATGACTATCATGGAGCATAGTGCGAGCACACTCAATAAGAGTCCTATTCTTTATTCTACAACACCATTTTGTGGTGGTGCACGAGGAAAGGAAAAGTTATGAGTTATCCCGGAGTCATCACAAAACTTAGTAAAAGACTCATTCTCAAATTCTCCTCCATGATCACTACGAATAGTGATAATGGTGGATCCTAAAAGATTCTGAATCTTATTTGCAAATTTGGTAAACTCTTCATGAGCTTCATTCTTATTAGTTAAGAATGAAACCCAAGTAAATCTAGAAAATTCGTCAACGACAACTAGTCCATAATGAGCATTACCTAAAGAAGCGGTTCTAGTTGGCCCAAATAATTCTAGATGTAGAAGTTCTAGGGGCCTCTTAGAAGTAATCCCTTCTTTAAGCTTAAATGAAGATTTACTTAGTTTACCTCTTTGACATGAATCACAAAAGTTTTTCTTATTAAAAAAAATCTTAGGAAAACCTTTGACTAGATCATGCTTAGCTAACTTATATAAGTGCTTGAAGTGAACATGACCAAAACGGCGATGCCATAATAGTTGTTCACTTGTGTTAGCAACTAAGCAATGTTCTACAGTTTTAGGCAAGCTTAAATAATAAATATTTTTACGCCTAATACCGGAAAATAAAACATTTGAATCACAATCAACAATAGTACACAATCCTTCTCCGAAGTTAACCTTGTAACCTTTGTCACAAAGTTGACTTATGGAAATGAGGTTGTGACATAAACCACTAACAAGATAAATATTAGTAATTAGGGGTTTGGAAGGATTACCAACGATACCTACTCCAATGATGGTTCCCTTTTGATTACCTCCAAAAGTGACCGTTGCACCATCTTTGATGCTAATCACTTCGGAGAGCAATGAGAGATCTCCCGTCATGTGTTTGGAGCAACCGCTATCAAGAATCCATCCTTTCCCTTTAGAGCTAATAAGGCATTTATTGCTCTTCTTCTTCCTCTTGGGTACCTATATAATATACCATAAGCTTATGGTACCCAATGTTTGTTGGGTCCAAGGGGATTAGCCCTTTGGAAGCCAAGTCCAAGTGGACTTCCGCTACCCAACATAGTTACTATTTCTAATTACATCATGAAAGTAGGAATCAACATAAGCATTCCTAACATTTAAACTAGTGTTCTTAGGACCCCAAATAGTATACATCTTGGGAGTCCTATTCCTAGTTGCATGCATATGAGTTGGATTTCTATGTGGTGCATGCTTCTTAGGAACATGATTTCTAGCATAGATATGAGGTGGAGGATATGCATTGTACATTCTTGAATGATATGAATTCTTGGGAACATGCATATTATATGAAGCATATTGATCATGCATGACATGTGGAGAATTAGCATATATGAAAGAATGATGTGTATGAGCATATGGGTGTGTGGGAGCACGTACATGAGTATTTCTCATGTGTGGTTGTGTACGTGTCCGTGGGTGCGGAGCATAAAATGTGTCATGATTATCCACTTGTGAAGTAGGATGTTTCCTACGTGGATGAGTATTAGTGTACATATAAGAATGGCCTTGCTTTTGGTTTCCACCCTTAGTGGGTTTCTTGCCAAAAGGAAGAGAAAGTGATGTGGTGACATTCTTGGTAGGATTGCTACCTATAGTGTCTTTGACACCACTTGTGGATTCACCAGAGGAAGGCCTCACAAAATCTATAGTAACACCACTATAGGAGGTGCGATCATTAGATGCATTAGCTTTTACAAATTCAAGGCCAACACGATGTGTGTCTGGAAATTGATTTGCAAGCAAATCATCCAATTGTCCTTGTCCCTTATTGAATCTCAGAATACGGGAGGACATGAGCTCATATTTCTCCTTTAAAGAAGAAATGTTGGTATCCAAGGTGGACACCCGTGCTTTGAGCTCGTGCACTTGGGTTTTAAGAGAATCATTCTCTAATCTCAATTGTGTGTGGCGTGTAACTAGATCATTATTATCCATGAGATGTGTTTGATCTAGTTGAGATTTGAGGGAATTCACCTCATTTCTCAATGTGACATTTTGAGAAGCTAAGTTTGCTTTCTCAAGGGTTAAAGTATCAACAATGGTGTCATTGTTGATAATGCATGGAATGGATGACTTGCTAACATTTGATTTCTTTAAGCTAGAGTATATAAGCATTAAAGATTGGTATTTAGCAAATAGTTCTTCATTAGCTATGTGAAGTTCATCCATTGTTACCTCGGTGTTATCCGTATCGGAATCACTCTCATCCGAGAGTGGGTCTTCAAGTGCCATGAAGCACATGTGGGCGCTCTCACCCTTCTCATCATCTGAATCGCTTGATGAGTCATCACTTGAGTCATCAAATGTACCGACGAGTCCTTTCTTCTTGTCTTTCTTGTTCTTGTTGGACTTGTGGTACTTTGGTGCCTTCCACTTTTCTTTGTTGATTAGCATTGGGCAATCCCTCTTGATGTGCCCTAGCTTATTACACTTATAACAAAGAGAGGAAGTAGCATTAGTAGATTCAAAACGTTTGTTGGAGGGAAATTTACCTTTACGGAAGAAGCGTTGGAACTTCTTCGCCATTTGGGCCATTTCACCCAAATCCATCTCGTTCTCGAATTCATCACTTTCGGAGGATGACGAATTGGCGTTGAACGCCAAAGCTTTCTTCTTGGCCTCCGAGGGATTCATCATGGCTCGAATCTTCAATCGGTTATCATGTCTTACTTCGTAAGACATAAGAGTCCCGATGAGATTCACCACGGTGTAGTTCTTCAATGGCGATTGCTCGTCTTTCCCATTTGGAGGTCATCCACATGATAATCTTTCTTACCTCTTCAGGTTCGGTGTAGATTTGGCCAAGGGCTTCCAATTTGTTTGTGATGTCGGTAAAGCGTCCGTACATTGACGCAATGCTCTCATTTTTCTGCATGTGAAACAAGTCGAAGTTTTGCACGGAAACATATAACTTTGAAAGCTTTACCTTATTCGTTCCCTCGTGGGTAACAATGAGATGGTTCCAAATTTGATATGCACTCTTACATGTGCATATCTTGTTGAACTCATTCAGGTCCAACGCACAATGAAGAGCGTTCATTGCTTTAGCGTTGTTGACTTCAGCGGACTTTTCGGAAGTCGTCCATTTCTCGAAATCATCTTCGGAGGGCTCAACGTACTCCTTGTGGAGAGTTCTCCAAAGGGAAGCACTCCTAAGGAACGTCTCCATCCTACACTTCCAATAACCAAAGTTAGTACCATTGAAACGTGGAGGACGTACCGTAGATTGACCTTCGAAAAGTGTGGACGCTCCATCACGGTCGTAATTGTTGTACATAGGCGGCGGAGGAACGTTGTTGTTGTTGGATGCCATAGATAAAACCTTGCGCTCGGATACCAATTGTAAAGACCATGTCTATGGGGAAAACACTAGAAGGGGGAGTTGAATAGTGTTTATGCAAATTTAAAAGAAATTTACGCCAAATAAAATGCAATCCAACAAATAGTGCGAAATAGAAAACAACCCAAAGAGAAACACACGCAAACGCAGCTATGTTTCAAGGGTTCGGATTACCCAAGTCAACTCTCGACTTGTTCCCGGTAATCCTACGTCCCTACCACCCGGATACCACCGGATACTCAAGTTAGAACCCTAACTTGAGGTTTCCTTAAAACCCCACTTGTTGCAACCCTACAAGTGCAATCGAATACAATCGATGTCCTTGACTCCCACAACCAGGGAGCAAGCAAAAACCACTCTCACAACCGAGAGCACAATTCAAATAATGAAGTTATGAAATCTGAAAGCAACACTTACAATCACCTATGCCTTGAAGTAGAACTTGAAGGAGAAGTGTGATGTGTGTTGAAGAACTCTCTTGGAAGAGAGGAGAAAAGCCCTTTCTCTTGACTGCACCAAATGCCTAGAAGATCAATCTTTGGTTCTAGGTTGGAGAGCAAGAGAACAAGATTTGGAAATACTAAGGGCTTTGGATTTGAAAGCTTTGATCTTTGAAAATGAAAGCTTGAAGGATTTTGCAATGAATGAGTAACCTTCCAATGAAACAGTAGAAGCTCTATTTATAGCTTTCTCAAATCCACAAAACAGTTTAGGCAAAAACCCAATTGAAATCCGTAAAAAAAATCTCAACGGATATAATCTGAACTCGCGACAGTCGACTGTTGAACAAACCACAGTCGACTGTTGCACAGTCAGCAAGGGTAGGTGTGAATTCATAACGGTAACTTATCACGTGGACAGTCGACTGATGAAGCCAAGACAGTCGTCTGTAAAACCAACAGGTGACTGTACATTCTTCGACAGGCGACTGGCCGAGAGAAGAGTAAGTTAGAAGAAATACTGGAAATCTCACAAGATACAGGACAGACGACTGATGCAAGGAACACAGTCGACTGTTAATCAGAACAGGCGACTGTAAAACCTTGAACAGACGACTGTCACAGACAGGAGAAATTTCCAAAGAGCTGAGTCAAAGAATAGACTTACAGACAGTCGACTGTTGCAGCATAGACAGTCGACTGATCTAACAGACAGTCAACTGTATATACAGGATAAGTCGACTGGCCGTAGAAATCGGATCAAACAGAGTTTGGGCAAGGAGAGACAGGCGACTGATGAACCATTCACAGTCGACTGTCGCTAAGACAGGCACCTAATAAACGTTCAACAGTGGCCTGTGCGAGATAATCAGAGAGGACCCAAAAACTGCATTGTAATAGTCTGTGCATAACAGGCGACTGTAGAACAAAACACAGTCGACTGTTTTTGAGACAGGCGACTGTAAACTGTTAAGCAGTCGGCTGTTATAAACAATCCTAGCACAAACAAAAGAGAATTGAATTGAGATCAAAGGACAAAGGTCTAGAGATGTCCTATGACCGAAAGTAGATGTGTGTGAGTGCTCCATCATAGTTCTACTTCTAAGCTACATACTAGAAGAGATAAAAGAAAAATTACATTGACGAATTAATCTCTTCTTTCCATCGTATGAGCTTGAAGTCTTTATGGAGCTTCAATCATCAATCTACTATCATCCAATTCATATCATTTGCCTTCAATCACGTTTGTGAGTCATCCATTGCTAGTTGGTCTTCATAGTAAGCTTAGACAATGGATTAATTGCAAAATAGGGGATTAGTCACAAGTATTTATATTTGCTCATCATTAACACCAAGTATGGAGAAGTCCTTTTGGGCTGTTTCTTGAGTTCTACATCTCTGATTGAGCCGATTTTCGAACCATTTGAAAGCTGGGTTTGAATAGGACTATCCCAAGAACCCTTGCAACCTTTTTCTATGCTTTTATTATGCAAAACTCTTGTATATTTTCAATCCTTTTGCATCACATGCAATAATCACTTATAGCATTCCTACTAATGCTAAAATCGCAAACCTTTTGCGACATCATTAAATCCCATTTAATCAAGATTTATCGTTACAAACTCTTTGTGACTTCAATTATTCTCGTGCACCCGAGTGCACTCCTCCTGAACCCTTCCTATTACTAAGACGAAAATCTCACTCGGTGTGAGACCCTACAGCCTGACCTTACTACAGGTTGGGGCTCGAAACCCTTAGACGACAGTGACCACAAGCAGCAGATGTCGCTCCAGTTTTGGCATCATAATTACGTGATTGACACATTGACAAAATTTCGTCAGGATCACTCTGACTGTGTCAGTGATGAATACCGCAGTTTAAGTCCCTTCGTCATAACTATATCACTGCTAAGACTAGGGTACAGTAAAACATCAACCCTACTAGCTAGATTGGTCTGTATACATCGGTCTTTGGTATGTCCATGTCATACTATCTACAACATACACCGGCCAAGGTTTAGCAATAAGAACCGTACTTAGCCTGTGACACTGACTTCCCTTAACGGAAGAGACGAATCCTATCTTAGTCTCTACTTACCTCGTACGCTTCAAATGCTATCCAACCTAAGACCTTTCAATGAGTGAAGACTCGAGACTAGATCATAGATCTAATTGATACTGTTCACGCACAAGTTCGTACATTGACCTCAAGTCTAAAGGACCAACTAGCCTATCATCACTAGAGAGTTATCAATGACAGTTTATTTAAGGTTAACCATTTGATAACTCTTTATTGGGTCGTTCGGTGAACTCATTCTCCAATGAGCACCTGTGTCTCGTCTTCAACTTCGACAGGTCGAATGATTATGAGATCACCATTACCCTTTAGGATAAGACAAAGACACAATGGTCTGTCCGATGTACCGATATCCATTTCTCGACACATCTATGACCATGAACATTTATAGACTCAAGTTCATATCGATCATTCACTTCCCACAATCGATATCTCCATCTGGATACGTATATGCCCTTACTTTAAATCTAAGGAAATTATCTAAGTATATTAAACCATTTAATCATACTAGGATAATTAGTACCATTTACATTTGAACAAGATGTTTTTAAGGATAAATTGCCTCGAGGGCATATATCTTCCTACATTGGTTCCTTTTTTCTTTAGCTCCATATCTCTCTAGTAGCTTGCCATAAAATTCAGTATTGTCTTCCTCCAATTATCACCACATGCAGCTCTTACAGTGCAACATAAGCACTATTGAGCATTTCATAGAAATATATGTGCACCCTATTATGGTTTCAGCATTTGTCATCTATTTTTATCATGTTGGCCACGGATATGTTGGTTTTAGTGCTACTTTGCTAGCTTAAACATGCTAGCCAGTTTCAGTTTTTGTTGCATTGGGCCTTGGGGATGTATCAGTTTTAGAGTGGCTTTGTTTTGGAATTTGGCTTGATGCAGCAAGCTTGCCTTGGCTTCCATGCTTTAGTTCAATGGTGTATTTTCTGTATATGACATTTGACACTTACAGTTTTTGCCCACTTTGATTGTTTAATAACTGGCTTTGAAATTTGTTTTAAGTTGTATATTTAATTGTTTTTCATATAACCCTTTGATGATGACCAAATTATGATCTCTTTATCCCTATGTTATTAAGAAATAGTTGGTACTTGGCATGAAGGTTCCTTTATTCCCCAATGTGTTATTGAGATACATGGATATTCATATGGACAGATATGGATTATTTGTATCAGTATCTATCTGAGCATGCTGTAGTTGAAAGGTTAATATTGATGGAGCAACTGCCTAGTACCTATTTAATTTCATGATGATATGAATTTTTTCCTGAGGGCAATAAGTTCTTTTTGATTTTACTGATTCTTGCCAGATCTTTTATTTTTTGTTTCATTATTCTATGGGGCTTATTATGTTGACATTACATGCTTGGATATTGTGCTTGTGTAAGCACTAGACAGTTCAGTTTGTTCTATAGTTTTATCATGGTGGCCCAAAAATAGGGGATGTTGCGTTTCATCATGCTAGGCCTAAAATAGTGGAACTGTTATGTTGGGTTCATTTCTACTTTGCTAGCTTCATCATGCTAGCCAGTTTCATTTTTTGTTGCTTGGTTCCTTGGGGATGTATCTGTTTTTGGGCGGCTTTGATGTATCTGATGCGTTATGTTCTTAATTTTCAGTTTTCTTCTTTGGAAAACTTTGAACTGGGTTTTCTTCTTCATATCGTGGTTCCTTTTTTGCTTTAGCTCCCTATCTCTCCAGTAGCTTGCCATGAAATTCCGCATTTTCTTCATCCAATTATCACCACATGCAGCTCTTACAGTGCAACATATGCACTATTGAGCATTTCATAGAAATATTTGTGCACCCTATTATGGTTTTAGCATTTGTCATCTATTTTTATTATGTTGGCCACTGATATGTTGGTTTCAGTGCTACTTTGCTGGCTTCAACATGTTAGCCTGTTTCAGTTTTTGATGCCTTGTGCCTTGGGGATGTATAAGTTTATGGTGGCTTTGTTTTTGAATTTGGCTTGCTGTCGCAAGTTTGCCTTGGCTTCCCTGCTTCAGTTCAATGGTGTATTTTCTGTATATGACATTTGACACTTCCAGTTTTTGCCCACTTTGACTGTTTAATAACTTGCTTTGAAATTTGTTTTAAGTTGTAGATTTAATTGTTTTTCATATAGCCCTATAATGATGACCAAATTATGATCACTTTGTCCCTATGTTATTAAGAAATAGTTGGTACTTGGCAGAAAGGTTCCTTTATTTCCCAATGTGTTATTGAGATACTTGGATATTCATATGGACTGATATGGATTATTTGTATCAGTATCTATCTGAGCATGCTGTAGTTGTAATATTGGGGTGATATTGATGGAGCAACTGCCTAGTACCTATTTAATTTCATGATGAGATGAATTTTTTCCTAAGTGCTATATTTTTTTTGGTTTTAGTGATTCTTGCCAGATCTTTTATTTTTTGTTTCATTATTCTAAGGGGCTTATTATGTTGACATTGCATGCTCGGATATTATGCGTGTGTAAGCACTAGACAGTTCAGTTTGTTCTATATTTTATCATGTTGGCCCAGAAATAGGGGATGTTGCGTTTCATCATGCTAGGCCCAGAAATAGTGGAACTGTTATGTTGGTTTCATTTCTACTTTGCTAACTTCATCATGATAGCCATTTTCAGTTTTTGTTGCTTGGGTCCTTGGGGATGATCATTTTTAGGTGGCTTTTATGTATCTGATGCGTTATGTTCGTAATTTTCATTTTTATTCTTTTGAAAACTTTGAACTGGGTTTTCTTCTTCATGTGGTGGTTTCTTTTTTGCTTTAGTACCATTTCTCTCCAGTAGCTTGCCTAGAAATTCAGTATTGTCTTCATCCAATTATCACCACTTGCAGCTCTTACAGTGCAACATATGCATTATTGAGCATTTCATAGAAATACATGTGCACCCTATTATGGTTTCATCATTTGTCATCTATTTTTTACTTTGTTATTGTAGCATTATGCATGTAGTATTACTTTGTCTGTTTTCATGTTGCCTTGCCTTACATTAGCAACTGTTAGGCAGTTGCTGTGTAGTTTCTCTCTGGAAGCATGATACTTCTCTCTTGCAGGAGATGTAATGCCAGCTAATTTCTTGATTGGTTGCCCGCTTACCTATAAAATGTCCTCATGGCTTCAAAATCTAATCTTGGGTTCATTTGCAAACTTGTATATTTACTTCTGAGAGAAAAGTGTAACGGCTAGTATTTTTATAATACGTACTTTGCCGTGTTTTAGTTTTGACTTGTTTTTTCGTATATGTACTCGTTACGTACTTGTATTACGTAATTCTAGTATACGTATTCGTTTTGCGAACGTATTTTAATACGTAAATTTTCTCAGCTATACTTATAAATCTATTATTATGAAATTTTCAAACGGTTGATTAATTCTCAAATTCGAATTCAAATCTTCCCTTCCAATTTTAGATAGGAGACTTTCTACCCTATTCTAAATGTCAATAAAACTCTAATTCAATTGCAATTATAATTTGTGTTATTTCCTCCTTTACCTAGCATTAAAAACCCATTCTTTTGGCAAGTATTTGAATCCCGTAATTATTGTATCAATTCAAAACTTTCCTCTTCTTTACCTTTAACCCTACAAACAAAGTCGAATGAAAACATTTTTCCCTAAGTTTTTGAAATTCAAATTCCTTTGAAAACCACCTATTTTAATCCTAATTGAAACTATAACCGTTTTGGTATTATTCTATAGTTAAAACCCATTATTGTTTCCCAATTTTTACTATCATTCGAACTTTCCATATGTTGTACCCTTCCTATTTTACCCTAACCCTGACTTGCCCTAAGCCACCCACACACACATCCCCAAGCCCCAGCCAGCAGATTTTTTAACCCATGCAAATTTAGAACCTAGCTTGTACTAGGAACCGGCCCCTACTCTATCATACACAGGCCGCACCCTACTTTTAAACCCATTCCAAAAACTTTAACTCTCACATGCTAAGCCAAAAACCACGAGCTCACAAATTGAAACCTAAGCCTAGGCCTTTACTATAGCTGACCGAAACCCCATCCTAGATTTTAAAACCCCACACCCTATACTTAAAACCCTAGGTCCTTCTCTCAGCCGCCGCCAGCCCCGATCTCCTTCCCTCTTGCACAAACCCACTCGCGGCCTCCCTCCCCCATGCCGACAGCTTTCCCTCAGGCCTCGCCGCCCAGTCTCGTGCATGCACAGCCACGCCCAGGTCGTACCCCCTGTCCAACGCCCCCAACCTTCACCCACAGCCCGGCGACCAGTAGCCCTCACCTCCTGTCCTTTTCCAGCGGTCACCCGCCACCTGCCACCTCCAGAATCACCGGAGAGAGAGAGAGAGAGAACTCCTCCAGGCCGCGCGACACCTCCGAACACCTCCCCTACGGCTTCTGTGCTCCTCTCCCCTCCCCTCTCCGGCGCACGCAACCCATCACCTGAACCTAGGCCGCCGTCATTCTCTCAGTTTCCAGCCACCTCCTCCTCGTGCAAACTCCTCCCGCGGCCAACAAATCCCCCACCGCAACCGCTTGTTGTTTTCTCGATGCCAACAGTTCGTCGATGTCTCCCCTCACGGCCTGCCATCTCCTCTCAGGCCCCGACAGCCGCATGCAACACTCCCGGTGACCCACGGTCGCAGCTGTCCTTTCATTCGCAGTCGTCCTTTCCTTCGCAGTCGTCGCTGCTTTTTTGGGGTCGTACTCGTCGCCGCTGCCCATCGCTGCGTTCCGACCCTTCCCTGCGACAACGGTTAATAGATCTATCCCCTACTAAATCATAACCCACATCCTATGGTAGAGGACATAATAAAATCAAATTATTAGACGTCGTAGGGATGATCTTTTACATTTGATATGTCGTAAAAGACCTAATTCTGTAATAAGTCTAATCAAACCAGAGAACCGACCTTTCCGTAGCATAGTGCTCGTCAAGACGAACCCAACGGCACCAAGTTCATCAAAATCAGACTAGTGTACAAATTGTAATGAATTTTTGAAGGTTAGGGTTAAAATAGTCTTTTTCACTAAAAACTGAATAACAAGAATTTGACCAGTGAAATGACGCTCACTAAAAATACCATGACGACCCATACTTATTTTGTAACACATTGACATAAAATATCGCATGTTTAATATTCAAGAATAAATAACGAAAAATAATTGATTGCAGCATGTTTAATAAACAACCCTTTTTAATTTCACTGCTTAAATTATTTAGTGTGTGATAATTCGGGAAAATGCTGAAATTGAGATAACCTGATGCTCCACGGTGTTTTTTGCTCACTCGTTTTCCATTTCGACCACCTGAACACCCGAAATCGTCAAATCAGGCAAGTGTGCTAGTTTAAATGAATTATTGAAGTATTAGTGTTTAATTGTAGTTTCTGTGTGTGCGTGTGTGCGTGGACCCCTATTTAGTAGATTGCTAACACATGTGTGCGTGTGTGTGGACACTCATTAATGGAAAATTGACAATGACATGAAAACTCTTGAACTGCTGTGAACACAATTGATTGTATTGCATAGCCTGCAGGCAATAGGGCACTCTCCAAGACAAAGAGAGTGATCCCTTATATGGATACACAACCTGCGGAAAATAGGACACTCTCCATGATAGAGAGAGTGATCCCTTGTCTGGAATACACAACCTGCGAGGAATAGGGCACTCTCTAAGATAGAGAGAGTGATCCCTTGTCTGGAATACACAACCTACGGGGAATATGGCACTCTCCAAGATAGAGAGAGTGATCCCTTGTCTGGTCTTGTCTTGTGCACGGGTTTGTGGTAGGGTTGAGCAGTCACACGGTTTAGAGGGTTTGATCCCCCCTCAAACCGTAAGGCGTGAACCCTCATGACACACACCGTCTTGTCTTGTCTTGTCTTGTCTCGTCTCGTCTTATCTTGTAGCCGGTAGCACATGCTACGTCCATTGTCATGCCACGTTTATTTTCTTGCACAACACTTTCCTTTCATGTTATAGAAATTGCCATGCTCGTTACTTTACTTTAAAATGTTATAGAAATTGACATGCTCGTTACTTTACTCTAAAATGTTATAGAAATTGCCATGCTCGTTACTTAACTTTAATATGTTGTAGAATTGCCATGCTAGAAGATCATTATCTCGCCATGTTTTAATTTGCCATGTTTAAATTATGCTGGTACCTTGTTTAAAATCATTAATGCTTCATAAGTTATTTCTTTTCGTACACTTTGCCTTGGGATTCTCACTTTCTCTTGCAAACCCTTGCTGGCATACATTCGTTGTTTTTGAAATGTATGTCAGATCTTCAGCCAGGTTACCAGGAGGACTTATTAGGGATAGCTGAGTCAGAGGACCAGGAGTTGTCAAATCTGTGAACCATCTTTGTAATGTTTTACTTTTGTTGTATGGGTCATAAGACCCACTTTTCCTTTCAGTCGTTGTTGTAAATCAGTTGAGATGTTGAGATTGTAATAATAATAAAAATGATATTTTTGTTTATCTGTGCTATTTTTGAGTATGCATGCAAGTACCTACAAAGTTTCCACACAGACACTTATTGTGTTAAGTCAAGGAGGAAAGAAAATCAAAAGTAGCTCCTCCTTACTTGCACATGCGGACCCGCTTGCGTCCTCACTCCCAATCATAATGGGAAGCGTGGCGTGATAGATTTTAGTGGTGGCACATGCAGGTCGATGCTCGTGCAAAATACTTTAAAGCAGCATAGATAATATTACAATCTTGATTCTCAAACAACACATTTCCTTGAATTTCCTACCTCAATCAAATTCATTAGGTAATCCTAGTCCTAAGGTTCCTAATCCTTGGTCAACCACATAAGTATACCTTTGAGTTTTAATCTTCCTTAACATTACTTCTACATTAATGACCATAGAAATCCATCGTGGCATATTCACACAGTCATTTCCTAGTCGTATGTACATTTGGTCATCATATTCTAATCCTTGCTCTCGGTTCACGTGATCCCCACATAACAGTCATCATTATCATTTCGAATCCTCCACTTTACAATCCTGATTTTACTTTCAATATCCCTTCCATGGAATTCCTTGCCCAGTTTAACTTCTTTAAAAATCTTTAGTACATAACTAGATCTCATACTTTTCAGCTAATTTAAAATCATTCTTTGAATTTGAAACTATCTTCGCCGAAATTTTTTGATACTACCTATAATGATTTTTCTAACCTATATCATCCATACTCATGTATTTATCTTACTTTTCTACATCTAGAAATCTTCATCTTTAAACCCTACCACTATTTCACAGATTCAATATAGCATTTTCTTTTCCTACTACAACGTATTTCAAACAATCGATCATATACAAATTTAAATACTTGTTATACTAAATAAGAACTTCAACTACTTCAATTATCAGTACTGTATTCATCATATTTATACTTTAAGAATTTTGTATAGATATGTCTCCATTTACAAAACAATCACTACATCCCTAAACTCATTACTCTTTCGTCTATTACTTATCCTCGGTTTTAACTCAAACCATCTGCTCACTATTCTTATATACGTTATAAAGGTATTATCATATTTTACACATGTCTTCCATTCTCCTACTTAACCATTCATATTTTTTATGTCACCTAATCAATCTACCTTACTCTTCGTGCCTCATCTGAAACCGTTCATCACAACCCTGATTCGTTACACCATTCGACCCTGAACTCTACAGTATTTCTTATTTATCACATTAGTGTGTGTCTTTACTTGTTACAACCTTAGCGAGATTTGTTTTAAATTTGCGTTATAATCCTTTTAAATGTTTTCCTTTATTTTTTAATTCCATCATCAGCAGTGTTAATTTTTGTTATACCTTGAATTGTTAGAATATTAGATGTTGTTATTATTATTAGGAGATTATAATTACGGATAAGTGTAGTTGAGATATTGTAAGGTGTAGCTGTAATTAGTTGATTTTTGAACACAAAGAACTTAGACTAATCCATTTACAAGGTGATAAATAGAATGATGTGTTTAAGAGTTATATTTCATATTTAGATAATACCCATGCATAATGGTTTTAACAGAGTTCATTTGATGGGAAATACACGGGAAGACGAGTACATTGCGATTTGAAATTCAGATCAGTAACTGCTGAGAGTAACTATGTAAGTATTACATGATTTATGGTGACGAAGATGGTGAGTAGAGTATTTTAAGTAACAAGACTTCACCATACAGATAGGGTGATGAAGTATCAGAAGTGATATGATATGTTGATACGAATGGATAGTTGTGTAGATTGATCTGAAATTGCTTAGGATAAGACAATGAGAAATGATGAGATGTGATTTAATAGTTTGTTAGTTATGGTGAACAAATTTATCAGTTGTCGCGATGAAGAATGAGTTGGGAACAAGACAAATGTTGATTGTAAAAGGTGATGTATATTAGGCGTAATTGTACTTGTTGTCATATATTAGTAATTGGTATAGCATCTTCATATCGATTGCTTGATATAAGAATAAGATTGGAGATGGATTTATAGTGCTACAAGTTAGGTTACACAATGAACAGTGGAATGACACATTACAGAAAAGACAACTTATGAGAATGTGCAGTTTTTGGAGCACTTAGTTATAGAGGATGTCGTACATTAAAGATTTTCTAGGAGGATGTTATTGACAAACGAAGAAGTGAGGAAATTTGCAAGAGGTATTGATTGAGGATATTTAGTATTTTCTTTCAGAGATTGTTTTGTATAAAGTATTGATGGTTTACGCAAGAATTATGAGTTAAATGGAAATGTTGGATCTATAGTTAAGTTTTAGATTATGCTTATAGTTGTAGCACTATTCAGTGAAGAGACGAGAAGTGATGATTTACTTTAGGAACACTTGATTGGGGTTATGAGTTCAACAACTGGTGTGTTAGAATACTGAGGTAGCAGGTTATGAGGATATATACATGTACCTTATTATTTTTCACTCACCCTTGTCCCTGCACATCTTGGGTGGTCGTCACAAGCTATTTTGCTTGTCTATTGACGGCTAAGGCCATCGATGTGCATAATCATCCATAACCCACTTTCTAATTTTAATCATAACCCCGTCACTTACATCACTTCCCAATTGTCTCATTTCTTCGTCTGAAGTATTTCATATCATAGTTTAACTCATAGTGGTTCTATGAGATGCTTAAGTATTATCAACATCTGGTTATTAAATTCGAATCTTAAGAAATTCCGTGGACGAAATTTTTCTTAAGGTATGTAGAATGTAATGGCCGGTACTTTTATAATACGTACTTTGCCGTGTTTTAGTTTTGACTTGTTTTTGTGTATCTGTACTCATTACGTACTTGTATTACGTATTGCTAGTATATGTATTCATTTTGCGAACGTATTTTAATACGTAAATTTTCTCAGCTATACTTATAAATCTATTATTATGACATTTTTAAATGGTTGATTAATTCTCAAATTCGAATTCAAATCTTTACTTCCAATTTTAGATAGGAGACTTTCTACCCTATTCTAAATGTCAATAAAACTCTAATTCAATTGCAATTATAATTTGTGTTATTTCCTCCTTTACCTAGCATTTAAAACCCATCCTTTTGGCAAGTATTTGAATCCCGTAATTATTGTATCAATTCAAAACTTTCCTCTTCTTTAGCTTTAACCCTACAAACAAAGTCGAATGAAAACATTTTTCCCTAAGTTTTTGAAATTCAAATTCCTTTGAAAACTTCCTAGTTTAATCCTAATTGAAACTATAACCGTTTTGGTATTATTCTATAGTTAAACCCCATTAACCTCTCCCAATTTTTACTATCATTCAAACTTTCCATATGTTGAACCCTTCATATTTTACCAAAACCCTGACTTACCCTAAGCCACCCACGTACACATCCCCAAGCCCCAGCCAGCAGATTTTTAAACCCATGCAAATTTAGAACCTAGTTTGTACTAGGAACCAGCCCCTACTCTATCATACACAGGCCGCACCCTACTTTTAAACACATTCCAAAAACTTTTAACTCTCACGTGCTAAGCCAAAAACCATGAGCTCAAAAATTGAAACCTAAGCCTACGCCTTTACTATAGCTGACCGAAACCGCTTCCTAGCTTTTAAAACCCCACACCCTATACTAAAAACCCTAGGTCCTCCTCTCAGCCGCCGCCATCCCCGATCTCCCTCTTGCGCAAACCCACTCACGGCCTCCTTCACCCACGTCGGCAGCTTTCCCTCAGGCAGCGCCGCCCAGTCTCGCGCGTGCACAACCGCGCCTAGGCCGCACCCATTGTCCAATGCCCCCGGCCTTCACCCACAGCCCGGCGGCCAGCAGCCCTCGCCTCCTGTCCTTTTTCGGCGGTCACCCGCCACCTGCCACCTCCAGAATCACCGGAGAGAGAGAGAGAGAACTCCTCCAGGCCACGCGACACCTCCGAACACGTCCCATACGGTTGCCATTCTTCTCTCCCCTCCCCTCTCCGGAGCACGCAACCCATCACCTGAACCTATGCCACCGTCATTCTCTCAGTTTTTGGCCACCACCTCCTCGCACAAACTCCTCCCCCGGCCACCAAATCCCCCATCGCAACCACTAGTTATTTTCCCGACGCCGACAGTTTGCCGATGTCTCCCCCTCACGGCCTGCCTTCTCCTATCAGGCCCTGACAGCCGCCTGCAACACTCCCGATGACCCAGTCGTAGCTGTCCTGTCCTTCACCGTTGTCGCCGCTGTTTTGGGGTCGTACTCGTTGCCGTTGCCCATCGCTGCGTCCCGACCCTTTCCTGCGACAACGGTTAGTAGATCTATCCCCTACTAAATCATAACCCACAACCTAGGGTAGAGAACGTAATAAAATCAAATTATTAGACGTCGTAGGGATGATCTTTGACATTTGATATGTCGTAAAAGACCTAATTCTGTAATAAGTCTAATCAAACCAGAGAACCGACCTCACCGTAGCGTAGTGCTCGTCAAGATGAACCCAACGACACCAAGCTCATCAAAATCGAACTAGTGTACAAATTGTAATGAATTTTTGAAGGTTAGGGTTAAAATAGTCTTTTTCACTAAAAGCTGAATAACAAGAATTTGACTCGTGAAATGACGCTCACTAAAAATACCATGATGACCCATACTTAATTTGTGACACATTAACATAAAATATCGCATGTTTAATATTCAAGAATAAATAACGAAAAATAATTGATTGCAGCATGTTTAATAAACAACCCTTTTTAATTTCGTTGCTTAAATTGTTTAGGGTGTGGTAATTTGGGAAAATGCTGAAATTGTCATGATCAGATGCTCCCCGGTGTTTTTCGCTCACACGTTTTCCATTTCGACCACATGAACACCCGAAATCGTCAAATCAGGCAAGTGTGCGAGTTTAAATGAATTATTGAAGTATTAGTGTTTAATTGTAGTTTCTGTGCGTGCGTGTGTGTGGACCCCTATTTTGTAGATTGCTAATACATATGTGCATGTGTGTGGACACTCATTAATGGAAAATTGACAATGACATGAAAACTCTTGTACTGCTGTGAACACAATTGATTGTATTGCACAGCCTGCAGGCAATATAGCACTCTCCAATACAGAGAAAGTGATCCCCTGTATGGATACGCAACCTGCGATAAGTAGGGCACTCTCCAAGATAGAGAGAGTGATCCCTTGTCTGGAATACACAACCTGCGGGGAATAGGGCACTCTCCAAGATAGACAGAGTGATCCCTTGTCTGGAATACACAACCTGCGGAGAATAGGGCACTCTCCAAGATAGAGAGAGTGATCCCTTGTCTGGCCTTGTCTTGTGCATGGGTTTGGGGTAGGGTTGAGCGGTCGCACGGTTTAGAGGGTTTGATCCCCTTCAAACCGTATGGCGTGCACCCTCATGACACACACCGTCTTGTCTTGTCTTGTCTCATCTTGTTTTGTAGCTGGTAGCACACGCTACGGCCATTGTCATGCCACGTTTACTTTCTTGCACAGCACTTTCCTTTCATGTTATAGAAATTGCCATGCTCGTTACTTTACTTTAAAATGTTATAGAAATTGACATGCTCGTTACTTTACTCTAAAATGTTATAGAAATTACCATGCTCGTTACTTAACTTTAATATGTTGTGGAATTGCCATGCTAGAAGTTCCTTATCTCGCCATGTTTTAATTTTCCATGTTTAAATTATGCTGGTACCTTTTTTAAAATCATTAATGCTTCATAAGTTATTTCTATTCGTACACTTTGCCTTGGGATTCTCACTTTCTCTTGCAGACCCTTGCTGACTTACATTCGTTATTTTTGGAATGTATGTCAGATCTTCAGCCAGGTTACCAGGAGGACTAAATAGGGATAACTGAGTCAGAGGACCAGGAGTTGTCAAATCTGTGAACCATCTTTGTAATCTTTTACTCTTGGTGTATGGGTCATAAGACCCACTTTTCCTTTCAGTCGTTATTGTAAATCAGTTGAGATGTTGAGATCATAATAATAATAAAAATGATATTTTTGTTTATCTGTGCTGTTTTTCGGTTGCATGCAAGTACCTGCAAAGTTTCCATACAGACACTTATTGTGTTAAGTCAAGGAGGAAAGAAAAGCAAACGTACCTCCTCCTTACTTGCACATGCGGACCCGCTCACGACATCGCTCCCAATCATAATGGGAAGCATGGCATGACAAAAAGGAACATGTAAGTTTTGTTTGTTTGAGTAGCTTGTTGATGACTTTTTGGTGCTTGAATTTGGTATAAAAATGCTTGGTTGTTGTGAACTCTTTCTTTGGTTTTGTTTAAAAGGGTTGATGCTCATAGTTCTGCGAAGAATGTGTATTTTGGTTGATCTATTGATTGCTGGAGTTCACTTTTGTTGAGTATGTGATTGTCATTTTTCAGTCTTTGAATTGAATACCAAGCCCTTAATTGAATTTAAACCATGTTTGTAAGGGACCCTGCGGGGCTACACACACACTAGAGGGGGGTGAGTAGTGTAATAGCAAGCAAAGTACTTAATTAAAAATTACTAAAATTAAAGCACAATAAGCAGCAGAAATTAACAGAGTGCTCAACAACAACAATCGCAAACACAATGATTTTACCCGGTTTCCCTAAAACTTGGGTACGTCCAGCCACACCAGTATTCACTATAATCCCACAAAGATAAGTGAATACAAATCCCACAAAGGGACACACTCCCACAAAGAGAGAGACCTCACCAAGAGGATTTAGGATTCCCACAAAGAGATATCCTTACTCTCACACAGAGAGACCTCACACAGAGGATTTGTTCTTTCACACAGAAAGAACCAAACTCCCACAAAGAGAGTAACTCCCATAAAGAGAGTAACTAATTCCCACAAAGAGAATTAGGGTTTCGAACATAAAACAAAACGAAACAACACTTACCTATGCCTTGATATGATCTTACCAATACGATGAAGAAGGCACGCAAGTGAATGACCAAGTGCTTGAGATTAGCTTTGATTGCACTTGATGATCTTTCTCTCTTCTAGGATTGAATCCTAACACTGCTCACTTGAGTGTATGAAAATGAAGAGAAGAAAGATGATCTCCAAGAAAGGAATGAGATTGAAATCCCTTGGAGAAATTCCCTAGAGCTTAGATGCTAAGCATAAGATTGAAGCTCTAATGAGGGAATGGGGGAGGAGTGACTTAGAGAAGAGATTAAATGATCTTCTATGATTTCCTAACCCTTTCAAGAAGTCTAAATGAACTAAGCCAATCCCAATATATATGAAGCCAAAGGAACCCATAAAACCAGCCAAAAATCCAAAAGGAAGAAATCTGCAACGGCTAGATTTTGGTAGAATACGGCATAAACAGTCGACTAATGATCATTAGACAGTCGACTGATCAACGGATAGAATATATCCCAACGGCTATAATCTGAGCCAGGACAGTTGACTGACGAAGTTAACACAGTCGACTGAAAACAGGACAGGCGCATGTAAAACCTTCAGCAGGCGACTGCTGCATGGGATGGAATAAAACAGAGAGATGCACTCTTTCTCCAGATAAGCATACAGGCGACTGATGTCAATAATACAGTCGACTGTCATATAGTCAGGCGACTGTAATTCCTTCATCAGTCGTCTGCTGTATAAGATGGAGAAAAGACAGAGAGATATGCATATTTCGCACTTACGCCTTTCAGACGACTGATAGCCATTTCAAAGGCGACTGTAAATATACAGGCGACTGTAAAAACTTCATCAGGCGACTGTCTTACACATTGGGAAGAAGCCCAGAAAATGCAAGAAGCACACAGGCGACTGTAAGAATACAGGTGACTGTAAATTGAACATCAGTCGACTAATGCGAAAATCTCAAGATGAGTCAATAGAAAAGTTGACTTGAGCTGTGCATCACAGTCGACTGTAGAAGTCTCGACAGTCGACTGGAAATCACCCAGTCGACTGTAAAACCTTCAGCAGGCGACTGCAGGAGAGCCAGAAACTCCAAATGAGTCTTTGTGCAAGATGAACCTATTGGGTTGGATTCTATGATAATCCTAAGGCTTACTAAGATGGTGAAATGCAAATGCATGAGAGTATGACCATCTATCAAGGCATTACAATAATTCTAGACTCAAAAAGAGAAATGCAAGTAAATGAAATTACATGGATTACAAATTGCGTCTCCTAGAGTCTAAGTCTTCAAGCTCACTATACCTTGATGCTCTCAATCATCTCCAAGCTTTGGCACTCCTTAATGAGCTTTCCTTCATCAAGCTCCAAGCTTAGACAATGCTCCACTAGATGTCCATCCATCATCATGCTCCAAGCTTTGGCTTCTTTAGATGATCTTCATGACTTCATCCAAGCTTGAGCACACCATCACTCTTGGAGGTCTTTAAGATATCCCTTGTAATATCCTTCAAGCCTTATGCTTTGTCTCATCAACATATAATCATTAAGATAAACTGAGACTAAAACATAAGATTGATTAGCACACTAACATAATGTATTGATCATCATCAAAATAACGTTAGTCTTGAACTCAAGAACTAACAATCTCCCCCTTTTTGATGATGACAATCCATTATGTCAGAATATGATAAACATTGAAAATAAACAATGTGTGCTAACAAACTCCCCCAATCAATATGCAAATGTGCACAAAATATAAACATATAAAGCACAAACCATATTGATGGTTGTTATGCCAAAACATATCAAATTGATAATAGTGCATAAACAAGCATACGGTATATTTTTACTTAACCAATTTCTCTCCCCCATTGGCATATCAAAAAGATGGGTAATATCCAAATAGGAAAACCAAGGGCAAGAGAAATAACCATCCCATATGCACAAACATACTATGAATGAAATACAATGTGCCATATGAATGGAAAAATAATGCTAGCAAGCAAAAAATCCATACTCCCCCATAATCATACAAAACATGCAAATATAGGAGTAATGGACACACTCACAAATATGTGGGTACAAATTGTAAACAAACAAGCATGGTACCCAAGCAATGAATAACAATGTGAGTGAACTAGCAAGTTGGAAACCAAACAAAAGTGGAGTTTGGTTTCCGTATATAGTCATATGAAAATATAACATTACGCACATATGAATCTATATACGCATTCCTATCAATCCTAGAAACATTCTTAGGAATCCACAAAGAAAGTGATTTGGGATTCTTAGGAAAAGGTTTGGTTAAGGCATGAGTAGGAGGTGAGGGAGCACGTTTATGAGGTGGAACATAAACATTGGCGTGCCCCGTGTGTGAAACATGAGATCTATCATTAGAAGCATTCACACAAGCAATTCTACCATGCATAGGAACATGTGAAGCATGCAAAGATTTAGCATCAATTTTAGCATGCAAGCAAAGTAAGTTATTCCTATGGGTAGACTTATCATGCATATGAACATATGAAGAAGCATTCACACTCATAGTTTTTTGAATAGACTTCTTATGCAATGAGGTGTACATATATGCATGATTTCTCTTTGGCTTAGAAATAATAGTTGATTTTAGACCAAGAGAGTTGGAAGTGACTTTCTCATTAGAATGCTCCCCCATAAAGTTTATTTGGGTGCTTCTAAGAGAAGAGCTTGGTTTGTTCACCTTCAATGAAGAGGATCCTAAAACCGTGTCCTTACTCAATTTGAAATTTTCAATTTGAGCAGACAATAGCTCACATTTCTTCAAAATAGAAGAAATTTTGTCATCCCTCTTCGATAGACATAAGCTAAGCTCACAACATTTTGACTTGAGAGCCAATGTCTTATCTCTCAAAATGTAATCACACTCCGAGTGCATCTTCTCCATTTGGAGTTTAAGAGAAGCATTCCCATCTCTCAAGGCACTCAATTGAGAAAGAAGAGTATCTTTCTCGGTATGCAAAGAATTAAGTTCTACATTATGCGATACATACAGACTCTCTTCACAGATTTGTGAAATTCATGATCATACTCAATACGAGCTTTAAGAGAGTCATTCTCTTTGCTCAACATGCACACACGACAATCAAGAGCAATCTTTTCTTGATTCAATGCAATGGTTTGTGTATCATCACGAAGTTTGGATGATAAAGAAGTATGTGTGCGAGCATCTCTCTCAAACTTGTTCTTATTCGCTTTGGGGGAGTCCATAAACAACGCATTATCATTTTTAATAAAATCAACACGTTGAACGAGAGAGTTACGAGATACCTCTTTACTAACGATGCTCTCATCATCGCAGGATTCCTCTCTTCCATACTTTTCATCAAGATATTCCCATATCTCTTTGGCCGTATCGAACTCCTTTACTTTCTTAGAAATTTTCGGAGAGAGAGCATGGAGCAAAGCATTCCACGCATCGGCATCCGAAGTAATTAAGGAATCCTCATGCACATCAAGCTAATAGAACATTTTCTTCCTCCATTTTGAGAAGTGTTTGCCTTTGAAGACGGGAGGAAGGAAGAGGGGTTGTTGAGACTTATAAGTCATGCTTGCAAAAGCCACCAAACCAAGGCTCTGATACCAACTGTAAGGGACCCTGCGGGGCTACACACACATACTAGAGGGGGAGTGAGTAGTGTAATAGTAAGCAAAGTGCTTAATTAAAAATTACTAAAATTAAAGCACAATAAGCAGCGAAAATTAACAGAGTGCTCAACAACAACAATCGTAAACACAATGATTTTACCCTGGTTCCCCAAAACTTGGGTACGTCCAGCCACACCAGTATTCACTATAATCCAACAAAGAGAAGTGAATACAAATCCCACAAAGGGATACACTACCACAAAGAGAGAGACCTCACCAAAAGGATTTAGGATTCCCACAAAGAGATATCTTTACTCTCACACAGAGAGACCTCACACAGAGGATTTGTTCTTTCACACAAAAAGAAACAAACTCCCACAAAGAGAGTAACTAATTCCCATAAAGAGAATTAGGGTTTCAAACATAAAACAAAACGAAACAACACTTACCTATGCCTTGATATGATCTTACCAATACGATAAAGAAGGCATGCAAGTGAATGACCAAGTGCTTGAGATTAGCTTTGATTGCACTTGATGATCTTTCGCTCTTCTAGGAATGAATCCTAATACTGCTCACTTGAGTGTATGAAAATGAAGAGAAGAAAGATGATCTCCAAGAAAGGAATGAGATTGAAATCCCTTGGAGAAATTCCCTAGAGCTTAGATGCTAAGCATAAGATTGAAGCTCTGATGAGGGAATGGGGAGGAGTGGCTTAGAGAAGAGATTAAATGATCTTCTATGATTTCCTAACCCTTTCAAGAAGTCTAAATGAACTAAGCCAATCCCAATATATATGAAGCCAAAGGAACCCATAAAACCAGCCAAAAATCCAAAGGGAATAAATCTGCAACAGCTAGATTTTGGCAGAATACGGCATGAACAGTCGACTGATGATCATTAGACAGTCGACTGATCAATGGCTAGAATATATCCCAACGGCTATAATCTGAGCCAGGACAGTCGACTGACGAAGATAACACGGTCGATTGAAAACAGGACAGGCGCATGTAAAACCTTCAACAGACGACTGCTGCAGGGGATGGAATAAAATAGAGAGCTGCACTCTTTCTCCAGATAAGCATACAGGTGACTGATGTCAATAATACAGTCGACTGTCATATAGTCAGGCGACTGTAATTCCTTCATCAGTCGTCTGCTGTATAAGATGGAGAAAAGACATAGAGAGATGCATATTTCGCACTTACGCCTTTCAGACGACTGATAGCCATTTCATAGGCGACTGTAAATATACAGGCGACTGCAAAAACTTCATCAGGCGACTGTCTTGTACATTGGGAAGAAGCCCAGAAAATGCAAGAAGCGCACAAGCGACTGTCGACCAATTCATAGGCGACTGTAAGAATACATGCGACTGTAAATTGAACATCAGTTGACTGATGCGAAAAGCTGAAGATGAGTCAATAGAAGAGTTGACTTGAGCTGTGTATCACAGTCGACTGTAGAAGGCTTGACAGGCGACTGGAAATCACCAAGTCGACTATAAAACCTTCAGCAGGCGACTGCAGGAGAGCTAGAGACTCCAAATGAGTCTTTGGGCAAGATGAACCTATTGGGTTGGATTCTATGATAATCCTAAGGCTCACTAAGATGGTGAAATGCAAATGCGTGAGAGTATGACCATCTATCAAGGCATTACAATAATCCTAGACTCAAAAAGAGAAATACAAGTAAATGAAATTACATGGATTACAAATTACGTCTCCTAGAGTCTAAGTCTTCAAGCTCACTATAACTTGATGCTCCCAATCATCTCCAAGCTTTGGCACTCCTTGATGAGCTTTCCTTCATCAAGCTCCAAGCTTAGGCAATGCTCCTCTAGATGTCCATCCATCATCATGCTCCAAGCTTTGGCTTCATTAGATGATCTTCATGACTTCATCCAAGCTTGAGCACACCATCACTCTTGGAGGCTTTAAGATATCCCTTGTAATATCCTCCAAGCCTTATGCTTTGTCTCATCAACATATAATCATTAAGATAAACTGAGACTAAAATATAAGATTGATTAGCACACTAACATAATGTATTGATCATCATCAAAACAACGTTAGTCTTGAACTCAAGAGCTAACAATGTTATCCAGTGTGACGTTTATGAGTGAAGCACAATTCACTGTGCATGAGATTTACTCAATTAGTTACATTATTGTTTCTATCTATAATTTAATATTCAATTTCTTTCTGATCATGTTAAACATGGTTTTTTGGTTCTTTTAAATATTATAGATCATGCAGTAGCAGTATCACACCGACTTTTTAATATTTTATTTCGATTTGATTTAGGAAACACAAATGATATGCCGAGTCTATGTAATAAGTATATCTGTTGCCTGCCTCCCTTGCCGACCTTTATTTCATGCTAGGTACAAATGAGTACATGATCCAGCTCTTCTATTCAATCCCGAACCAGAGTTGCGACATGTGGTGAGTTAGATGCAGATGCAGATGACAGCAGGTTTTGCCACTGTGGACTGCGGGTTGCCATGAGGACATCATGGACCGAAAAATTCTGACCGGAGATTGTGGAGCTGTCCATCGTGAGGGAATCAAAGAAAATTCTACGAATGGAAGGATCCCACACACTCTGACTGATCCGCATATGTGATACTGCAGTTAATGGATGAGTTGGAAAGAAGCCCCAACCATGCATCCTCTTCCATAGCGTTTTCTGATAGAAGGCTATTAGAGATAGAGGGGCGGTTGGCTACGTGTTGAGTATTGATTCCCCGGATTTGATTTTGGATGATGAGCAAACATAAATATTGTGAACTAACTGTTTGTGAGCGCAGTTATCGAGATCGTCGCCAAAAGAATACGTAGATCAAAAGCGACGTCTCAAGACTTCTCAATACGTGTGATCGTGTGCCTAAAGCTTCGTTGAAGCTCAAGAAGTTTTATTGAAGTCAAGAGCAAAGATTGAAGCTAGCTTTGAAGACGGTTCGTCATGTATTATTTATTGTCTTCTAGCTTCATAGATTAGAATGTTAAGCCTTGAGTAGGACTTACTTTATAATCTTCTTTTCGCTCATATCTTAGAGCTAGGATTATCATAGAAGCCATTAGAAACTTTCTCGAAGCCTATCGCTTCTTCCCTCGGCTTCTAGTGCATCTTAGTTGGTTCATGTAGAAGTACCAACCAACTAGATGACGATCTAGTCGGTCGGCAACTCTTCATGAACCGACTAGATGTCCTTGCTCATTTCAGCTAATTCCATGTTGATCAATTAGTCGGTCAAATAAGAGACACCGATCGACTAGATGACGATCTAGTCGGTTAGGAATCCTTCTTAGACCGACTAGTTATCATTGCCTCTGTACAGCCTGAGCTACTGTTTCGAGTTAGTCGGTCTAAGTACAATCATCGACCGACTAGTTGTGAAACTAGTCGGTTGGAATTTGTTCTCAGAGCGACTAGTTCTCCTTGATTTCAGACTATACTATTTCGACTCTTAGTCGGTCAAATAACACTCACCGACCGACTAGTTGTGAAACTAGTCGGTTGGCAAGTCTTCTAAGACCGACTAGTTCCTTAAGTCTGAACTTTCTCTTTTGGCAGTTGAGCTGTTAGTCGGTTCATGTTGATTCACCGATCGACTAGTTGATAAACTAGTCGGTCAATGATCCTTCTTTGACCGACTAGTCTGCTTCAAAATAGAGCCGTTGGGAATCTTTTGAGCTCGATCCTTCTTTGACCGACTAGTTCTCCTTGATTTCAGACTATACTATTTCGACTCTTAGTCGGTCAAAGAACACTCACCGACCGACTAGTTGTGAAACTAGTCGGTTGGCAAGTCTTCTTAGACCGACTAGTTCCTTAAGTCTGAACTTTCTCTTTTGGCTGTTGAGCTGTTAGTCGGTTCATGTTGATTCACCAACCGACTAGTTGATGAACTAGTCGGTCAGTGATTCTTCTTTGACCGACTAGTCTGCTTCAGAATAGAGCCGTTGGGAATCTTTTGAGCTCGATTTTTCTTGCCTCTATAAATACAAACTTGATTCGTTTGAGGCAAGGTTAGAGGTCCATTATCAAAGTTATTTCAGACCTAAGAGAGGAGTTTTCTCAAGCTATTTCTAAGCTCTCTTTTCTCACCAAGAATCTCTCCCTCAACTCTTTGAGCCAAATTCCTCAAGAGAGATTCTCTCCATTGTGAGCATTCCAAGCTAAGAGCTTGATTCTAGTCACCATACTCCACCTAGGCTTCCATTGCTGGTCAACTTCTTGGAGCTAGGGTTTGGTGACATCTTCTTCCTCAAAATCCCTCTTTGCCCTAATTTGGTAAGTATACTCAAGGCATAGGATTTTGTGGTAAGAGTTTCTTTATTTCATCGCATTTGATATTTAAGATTGTCTCTCGGTTGTGAGAGAGGGTGTGATCCCGGGTTGTGGGAGTCACATGTCATTTGTATGATTTGGTCTTGTGAAGGTTTTTCACAAGAATTTCATAGTGCTAAATCTTGGGTTAGAGGTTTCTAACTCAAGATTCCGGAGGGGATCTGGGTGGTTGGGACGTAGGATCACCGGGAACAAGTCGGGGAGACTTGGGTGGATCCGAACCCGTTACATGTTTTGTTTGCGTTTGATAATTCTTGTTGAGTGGTGTTTGTAGTCTAATTCCGCATTGTTGTTTGTATGTTTACACAATAATTAGGAATAACTCTCTTGATTATTTTAAAGTACTATTCACCCCCCTCTAGTACTTGTGCAGTAGCTTCACAGGGCACTACAATTGGTATCAGAGCCAAGGTTAATGCTATGACAAACAACGACTACAACGTCTTCAAGGATCGTCAAGGATCTTCTTCAGTTATGGAAGGACAATCCTCTGTCAGGCCTCCTCACTTCAACGGTACCAACTATGGGCACTGGAAATGCCGGATGGAAACCTTCCTCCGGAGCGCTTCACTTTGGAGAGCTACGATGACGGAGTACGTCGAGCCCACCGAACAAGATTTCGCGAAGTGGACTACCGCGGAGGTCGACGCAGAGGTAAGTAATGCCAAGGCAATGAATGCCTTGCAATGTGCGTTGGAGCCCGAAGACTTCAACAAGATATGCACATGTAAGAGTGCATATCAAGTATGGAACCAACTCCTCATCTTGCACGAAGGAACGAGTACGGTAAAAGATTCTAAACTCGTTGTCGCTAACAAAGAATTTGAGTTGTTTCACATGGAACAGGGTGAAACTATGAAGGACTACTATGCGTGCTTCGTGGACATTTCCAACGAATTGGAAGCTCTTAGGAAGACCTACACCCAAAAGGAGAAAGTCGCAAAGATTATTGACGGACTTCCTTCTTGTTGGGAAAAGCGTACCTTCGCCATCGAGGAAGGTAACGATATGAATAAGTACACTGTTGTACAATTAATGGGTACCTTGTTGTCTTACGAGGTACGCAAGGAAAGTAAGATCAAGATGAAGGAGAAGATGAAGGCGTACTTAAAGCAAGACGAGCCAAAGAAAAAGGCGATTGCGTACAAGGCCGCTCCATCTACCGATGATGAAGAATCAGAAGACGAGTTGGACATTGAATCTTTGATCGAGATGGCAAAGAAGTTCGACCGATTCTTTCGAAAAGGTAACTTTAGAAATAAATCTAAAGTTAGTTCGACTAATGCTTCTACTCCCGTGTGTTATCAATGCAACAAGCCAGGACATATCAAGCCGGATTGTCCACTCAACAAACACAAGGAGAAGTGGAAGGCATCCAAGTACGACAAGTCGAGAAAGCACAAGAAAGGACTTGTCGGCACTTTCACCGACTCCGAAGAGGACTCCTCAAGTGGAGAGTCGGATGATGAACGAGTGGAGAAAGCACACACGTGCTTCATGGGAAAAGAGGAACGTGATCAAGAGACCTCCTCCGATGAAAGCGAGGATGAAAGCGAGGATGAAGGTGAAGAGGTAACTATGGATGAACTTAGATTAGCCAACGAACAACTTTGGAATAAGTTTTCTAATTTGGCTAGTAAATATAGTAAGATTAAAAATGAGTTAACTAGTCTTAAAACCTCGCCTAAGCCTATCATCGTCAACAATGACACCATTGTTGAAGGGTTGAGAAATGAGATTGAACATCTCAAATCTCAACTTGAGCATGTTCATATCGAGGATTCGGATGAACATGTGATAGCGGATTTGACGTCTCAAAACTCAACTTTGAGTATTGAGAATAAGAATCTCAAGTCACGTGTTTGTGCACTCACATCGCAAGTGTCCACCTTGGATGCTTCGATGCATTCTCTCACCGAGAAGTATGAGTGCACATTAGGCCGAATTCATGAATTCAATAAGGGTAAGGGCCATTTGGATAATATCCTAAATGACTTACATCCGACCAATCATCACATTGGCTTGGGGTATAAGATGGGAGATTCATCCAAATCGTCCGCCACCTTTGTTAGGCCAACTTTCGATGCCTCGACTAGTGGGAGTTAACACCTCATGGGTAGTTCTTCTACCATTGGTGCTTCCGCTAGGTACACACCCCCATTTGGAAAGAAACCCACTTTGGGTGGACCTCCAAAGAAGGGTCATGCTTTCATGTATACCATGCCACGTAGGAACACACATCCTACCCCACATGTTCGCACATATGATGATTTTTATGCTCCGCATCCACGAGCACGTGCACACCATATGAGACACACGCATGCCCGTGTTCCACCACATGCATATGATCATTCGCATTCTCATATGTATCATCGTGCACCATTACATCATATGCCATATGCTTACCCACGACATGCATCACATAGAAATCAACAACGTAGGCATGTTCCCAATAGGATTAGGACTCCCAAGACATACACCATTTGGGGTCCGAAGAACACAAGCATGTATAATAATGATTTGTATGTGCAATCATATATTAATGATATTATTTTGAATGATGATTATGTTGGGAAATCACGGTCCTCGTGGACTTGGTTTCCGAAGGGTTAGTTTCTTTTGACCCTTCATTGCTTGGTACCATAAGTTTAATTTCATTTTTATGGGTACCAAAGCAATTGTGATAAGAATTGGTTTATTTTCTTTTTATTTGCATATTGATCTTAGATGTGCATGTTAATTTGTAGCTTAAAATTCATATTGAATTTGAATTTAGTTGGGCTATGGGTTACAATTATTTGAATTTAATATGTTAAACTTGTTGCCTAACCCTTAGGATCCAAAAGGATTTTTGGATACCAAAATGATGTTTTCTAGGTTAAATCCATCATGGGATACCAACCCTACCAACTCTTTGATTTGCAAAGAATTTTCATTCAAATGGAGTTGATGGTGCTTAAGTGATGCACCAAAGTAGGGGGACCTTAATGTTGTAAGTATATTCTTACATTTGATATACATTCGGTATCCATGTGTGTTGATTGCATGCATTGTTCGAATTTTTACAAATGGTATCATTTTGTTTTAATTAGTATGCTAGAATTGCATATGCCATTGTTCTATGATGTTCTATCTATTTTTGGTATTCACATTGGATTTATGTCTCTGATATTGACTTCGTCGCTCGACGATTTAATTTGATTTAATAGAAATTATTTCTATGGAAACATAGAATTGTTTTCCATGCACTAATTTCTTCTAGAATGTTGATATTGGAGAGTATGTTCCATAACTCAATAAGTGAAACTGATTTGAGTGTTGATGATTTCAGTTTTCGATTTTCACCTATGGTTTGATGATTTCGTTTTTCGATTTTCGCCTATGGGTTGGTGATTTCGTTTTTCGATTTTCGCCTATGGTTTGGTGATTTCATTTTTCGATTTTCGCCTATGTTTTGGTGATTTCGTTTTCCGATTTTCGACTATGGTCAAATTGGCACGCTTTGATTTTCTTCGGTGTTTTACATTTGGTATTTTACCTTGGTGTCATTTGGACCGTGGTCGTATTCTTAGACTCTCATGCTTTAATTTCTTAGCCATTGTAATCTTGTCGTTGATCTCCTCCCGCTCTTTTTGCTAATGCCAAAGGGGGAGAGAATTAATAATGACAATGTGCTAATTGATAATTTAAAGAAAATTACCATGAATCTAATTTGATATGTTAGATTCAGGGAGAGTTAAGATATAAAATGGATTTAGAGATCCTAAATTGCAATAATAGGATTCATATTTTATATCTCCCTCGCCTGCTTGATGCGTATGATTATTGTTTAATACGGAACTAACGTGTCATCAATGCATGGGGAGTAAGTAAATTTCATTTGAATCATTATTATTGATTATTATTTATGTTGGTTTGTCATCACCAAAAAGGGGGAGAATGTAGAGTATTGATTCCCCGGATTTGGTTTTGGATGATGAGCAAACATAAATATTGTGAACTAGCTGTTTGTGAGCGCAGTTATGGAGATCGTCGCCAAAAGAATACGTACATCAAAAGCGACGTCTCAAGACTTCTCAATACGCGTGATCGTGTGCCTAAAGCTTCGTTGAAGCTCACAGAGTTTTATTGAAGTCAAGAGCGAAGATTGAAGCTAGCTTTGAAGACGGTTCGTCATGTATTATTTATTGTCTTCTAGCTTCATAGATTAGAATGTTAAGCCTTGAGTAGGACTTACTTTATAATCTTCTTTTCGCTCATATCTTAGAGCTAGGATTATCATAGAAGCCATTAGAAACTTTCCCGAAGCCTATCGCTTCTTCCCTCGGCTTCTAGTGCATCTTAGTTGGTTCATGTAGAAGTACCAACCAACTAGATGACGATCTAGTCGGTCGGCAACTCTTCATGAACCGACTAGATGTCCTTGCTCATTTCAGCTCATTCCCTATTGATCAATTAGTCGGTCAAAGAAAAGTCACCGACCGACTAGATGACGATCTAGTCGGTTAGGAATCCTTCTTAGACCGACTAGTTATCATTGCCTCTGTACAGCCTGAGCTACTGTTTCGAGTTAGTCGGTCTAAGTACAATCATCGACCGACTAGTTGTGAAACTAGTCGGTTGGAATTTGTTCTCAGACCGACTAGTTCTCCTTGATTTCAGACTATACTATTTCGACTCTTAGTCGGTCAAATAACACTCACCGACCGACTAGTTGTGAAACTAGTCGGTTGGCAAGTCTGCTTAGACCGACTAGTTCCTTAAGTCTGAACTTTCTCTTTTGGCAGTTGAGCTGTTAGTCGGTTCATGTTGATTCACCGACCGACTAGTTGATGAACTAGTCGGTCAGTGATCCTTCTTTGACCGACTAGTCTGCTTCAGAATAGAGCCGTTGGGAATCTTTTGAGCTCGATTTTTCTTGCCTCTATAAATACAAACTTGATTCATTTGAGGCAAGGTTAGAGGTCTATTATCAAAGTTATTTCAGACCTAAGAGAGGAGTTTTCTCAAGCTATTTCTAAGCTCTCTTTTCTCACCAAGAATCTCTCCCTCAACTCTTTGAGCCAAATTCCTCAAGAGAGATTCTCTCCATTGTGAGCATTCCAAGCTAAGAGCTTGATTCTAGTCACCATACTCCACCTAGGCTTCCATTGCTGGTCAACTTCTTGGAGCTAGGGTTTGGTGACATCTTCTTCCTCAAAATCCCTCTTTGCCCTAATTTGGTAAGTATACTCAAGGCATAGGATTTTGTGGTAAGAGTTTCTTTATTTCATCGCATTTGATATTTAAGATTGTCTCTCGGTTGTGAGAGAGGGTGTGATCCCGGGTTGTGGGAGTCACATGTCATTTGTATGATTTGGTCTTGTGAAGGTTTTTCACAAGAATTTCATAGTGCTAAATCTTGGGTTAGAGGTTTCTAACTCAAGATTCCGGAGGGGATCCGGGTGGTTGGGACGTAGGATCACCGGGAACAAGTCGGGGAGACTTGGGTGGATCCGAACCCGTTACATGTTTTGTTTGCGTTTGATAATTTTTGTTGAGTGGTGTTTGTAGTCTAATTCCGCATTGTTGTTTGTATGTTTGCACAATAATTAGGAATAACTCTCTTGATTATTTTAAAGTACTATTCACCCCCCTCTAGTACTTGTGCAGTAGCTTCACAGGGCACTACACTATGCTCGTATGTCAATTTGAGCGGAACACGGTGAAAATAGACACCATCGTATCCGATTACATAACCATTAAGTTGTTTTTGTTTTCGCTCATAGGATTGATGTTTTGTTCGTTATTGTTGTTGATTAACAAGGGTGTTTGATGGTGACGATACAATGTAAAGCTTGAATAATGTATGTTATGTCAATGTGTATGAACAATGAGATTGTAATTTGGATACGATATGTATTTGGTATAGCATGCTTAATTTGGTGTCTTTGATGGATATGCAGTAGAAAGTTTTTTTTGATATTATGAAATGGAGGTTGGATATCTGTAGACTTCTTTCCTTACATTGCCTTCGTTTTTCCAATGTTGTCTATGCTGTTATCAAATTTGCTGTAGTTGGATATGATATGGGACTGTGATATCTCTTACTTGCTTTCTTTGCCTTGCCTGCGTGCTTACTCTGGTGTATTTGCTGGAGATGCAGTTCTAATATTTTTTAAATTGGATATGTAATGGGATTGTGATATCTGTTTGCTGCTTCCTTTGCCTTGGCTGCGTGCTTACTATGATGTATTTGTTGCAGTTGCAGTTTATAATTTTTTAAATTTCTATATGTAATGGGATTGTGAAGCATGAAATCATAGGGGGTAATCTCACCTTGGTTCACCACACCCCAATCCCAACTTTCTTCATCCAACTTTCAACACCAAAAGAAACACAAGATATTTTAGTGGGCCCCACTCTACTTTCTTAATTTCACTTTCCAACCCAACTCTTAACAAAAGAAACACAAAACTCTTATTTTCTCTCTCATAAGATTCCACACCCCTCCAACTTTCTCAAATCACATTATCCATCAAAGATACATGTCCTTAGGACTGTTTCTTTGGTTGCGAATGAGAGAGAAAAACTTTGGTGAATAGTAGAGTAATGGTGGAATCTTGATGTGTGGCCCACAGGTTGGAAAGTTGGTTTGAGAATTGTAAGTGGGCTTCACACAACTTTCTTGTGTTTAGTGTGTTTCTTTTGTTGAGAAAGTTGTATTGTAAAGTTTGATGTTAGGTCCACTAATTAATTAATTGTAATTAAAAAAGAGGAAAAAACTGACGGGAGTTGTTGCAATTGGGCAAAACAGAGGAGAGATAGGGGAGTGGGGCCCACAAATCTACTCTCTGACTTTCTTGGAGCGAAATCCACGCATTTTGCGCGGATTGTTGGGATGTTTCTTCTTGCCTCCACATCGACGCCACCAGGGACCAAGTTCCGTGCAGTTTTTCCAACAAAAGGAACATGTTGCTTTGAAAGTGTAATGATTTAACCGGGAATAGCATGCAAACAGTGAATTATTCACTTTCTACCCTACTTTCCGCCAAAATTCTTTTGCTTTTGTGGAAAGTAGGGTAAAGTAAAAAAATTCAAAGTAGGGTAGAAAGTGAAAAAAATTCCCTGTTTCCACACTATTCATATTCAAATCATTGCACTTTCAAAGCGATCCGTTCCTTTTGTTGGAAAAAATACACGGAACTTGGTCCCCGATGGCGCCGACGTGGAGGCAAGAAGAAACAACTCAACAATCCGCGCAAAATGCGCGGATTTCGCTCCAAAGTCAGAGAGTGGGTTTGTGGGCCCCACTACCGTATCTCTCCTCTGTTTTGCCCAATTACAGCAATTCCCGCCGGTTTTTCCTCTTTTTAAAATTACAATTAATTAATTAGTAGACCACACATCAAACTTTCCACTACAACTTTCTCAGCAAAAGAAACACAATAAACACAAGAAAGTTGTGTGGAACCCACAAACAATTCTCAACCCAACTTTCTAACCCGTGAGCCCCACGTCAAAATTCCACCGTTTCTTAACTATTCACCAAAGTTTCTCTCTCTCATTCTCAACCAAAGAAACATGTCCAAAAGAATCAGGCCCTTGGTAAAATCTGATACAAAAAACAATGAACTGTCGCCCCCTGATTTCACACTCTACCCTCCAAAAATATGCAATAACTAATCAAGAGAGAATCTCTCACCCCGAGCAATTTGAAATGTGCAAGCTAGTTGGAAAGTCAAAAACATCAAATGAAATATTTTATTCTTTTTAGGATACATCCACACACAAGAAAGATGATAGATACGGAGTTTGTTTAGGATAGAATTTTTATTTTTATTTTTATTTTTTTGGAATAAAGCACAAAAAAAGCCCCCAGCTTTGGAAGATGGGAGACGTGAGTTTCGGAGCACATTGGCCTATTGGTCCACGTGGCCAAATCCAACGGCTCCATATGGTCTTTTGTCTTCTTCACCGACTCTCTCTCTGTCTCTCTCTATAAGAAGTTGAGTAGAGGGAGGGTGATGAGCTCCTTCTATGGTTTGATGATGAAATGAGGCAGATACAAGAAAGCCCATTCCTATAGAGGTGAGGGAGGGCGGTGGGATTCACGTGTGTGCAGCTGGAGGGTGAGTTCAAAGCTGTCTGGTAGTTAATTTGATTAGTTTAGTAGGTTTTCTTTCCGAGAAATTAGTTTAATAAGTGGCATATGGATTAAAGAACTGATTTTGTTCACCATCCACCTTCGGTTTTGCTTCTAACTGCCGCCCATCTTCTTGTGAGTTTCTATCTCTCTTTCCTTTTGGTCCTTTTTTAAATGGAGGAATGTGAAAGATCAGATTTTGGGATCTGGGTCTGCTTAATTTTGCTGAAATTTGGTGGTTCTGATATGGGTTTCTGTTTTTAAAATATCTTTATGTTATTTTCTTTTTCATTTGGATGATCCTGGGTACATAAATGATTGTTTTGGGAACTGGGTTTTTTTATTGGTTGAACTGAAGGTGCTTGCCTTTGTTTATTTTATTTTTTAATTCTAAATTCATGGTTCATGCGTTATGAGAAATTTGGTTGTGGCAGTATTTTCTAGCTTAAACTTGAGGAGTATAAATCTGTTTTCTTTTGGTTTGTGTAATTTTGTTGATAATAATAAGGTATGGAACATTGCATTGTTCTGTGAAATGAAGATTTTGGATTTTTCCCCCCTGATCATCTCTATATTCAATTCTACTGGTGTTTCAAAAAATCTTGAAATTTGTTTATTTGTTTTCTCAATGCATGAACATAATAGATCTAGAATTTGTATATTTCAGTTGTCATTCTGAATTTGGAACAATGAAGTGGTTGCTGTCAAATTACTTTTTAAGAACACGAATTGGATCAAGGCTGTTTCTTGATTTCTTTGATTTAACGATGCAGACAATCTTTGGTTCATGTAATTAGGCTTGCATTATTGCACAAGATCATTGGAAAAGATGCATATCGTTTTTGTTGTGTTTTGATGAGTGAAGCACTGAGTGGAGGGATTCATCATGAGCTTCCTTAAAAGAAGAAAAAAGTTGGTTGCAAGAATCTTTAGGGTAGGACTGTTGGGCTTTCTCCTGCCAATCCCAATAATTTAGTTAGAGATGGTATTGGGACCCATTTTCTGAGGATGAGGTTGTTGGTTGAAGGTCTAGAACTTTTTCCTTCCTTTTATGGATGAAAATTTGGTCTTTCTTTATTGCCCTTATGTTTTAATTTTCTGGGCCTTTGAGTAGTCATATCTTCTATCTTTTTAAATTATTTTTTATTAAAGTTTCCAAATTAATGAGGTCTAGGGCAGGGCCTAGGGGTATTCACCTCAATGCAATAAACTATAATTTCATACATGCATTCTGATTCACTGAGTAGTCATATCTTTTGATAACTTCTTCTTTGACATGTGAAGCTGCTTCACTATTTTCGGGGTATAATTTATGTTTCTGGTCTTGTTGCAAAGTTTATGGAGAATGACTGTTTAATTTCCTTGCATTCTTCATGTTTGGTTGAGCAATGTATATATGATAATTTGAACTGAGTTGCCTTGCAGCGTATTTCCACGATTTGTTATGAGATCATCTTGATTTCTAGCTTATTTTTGATGTAGCATGACTTAATATATTGTGATAATGGGCGCCTTTGGCTCATAAAGATGGCAGCAGGCTACACACATTTCAGTTTGCTATACATTTCAGGTTGTTATCTTGTCAAAGGATGAATTTATCGACCAAAACCGTTAGTCGTGTCTATTTTCATTTTTTGCTACTTAATTTGTTCAATGATTTTATAACTTTAAATGTTTGTCTTCCTTTTTTTTTTGAAGAATCCTTTTTTAATTTTGTGTGATTTTTGATTCATTACTCATGTTCGCGGTAAATTGCTACATAGAACTATATGGTATAACAATTTAAGTTTCATTTGCGGACTTGCTTGGCTTTCTTGGATCAAATTTTAGAATACGAATTATTTTAGTCTCGCCGTATTAGCTGTAATACAAACCCAAATACTTTTTCCTATTTTTGTGTTAGACGAATAGGTTATTCTTACATTCTCTATTATCTTAAAGCGATCAGTTTTGCACTCTGAGATGTTTAGCTCATTTGGTTTATATAGGACTTGTTTCTGAAGTATACTGTAAGGATCTGGAAAAATGGCTGCTTCTGGTGATCCCAAGAACAGAAGAGAATCACGAATTTTTGAAAGTTTGGATGAACTAGCCACTGACTTAGCAGAATATATTGCACAGCTTTCGGAGATTTCAGTCAAGGAAAGAGGAGTTTTCACTATTGCTTTAACTGGAGGGCCACTTATCAGCTTATTGGGGTAAATTATAGTATTATTATGGTTATATACCTAGTTGTCTAATTATAAGGTTGTTTTTGCTTCCATGAAAATAATTAAAAGGAGGCAAGAATAAAGAAAGCAAACAGTTTCAATCCTTTTATTTTTACTGCAGTCCAGGTATATGACTTTCATTGTTTTAAGATACTATAGCTCAAGACCACTGCCTTAGATTTATGGTTATTTTTTATTCTAACAGTTAAACCTACGGAAATCAAATTTCTTAATTGTTTTCTTTACTTGCATATTCTGTGTGCCCTTTAAGACAAGTTTGCCTAACTGTTTCTAGATGAACTTTGTTTGAAAGCAGGAAGCTTTGTGAAGCTCCTTATAACAAGACAGTGGATTGGACAAAATGGTATGTTTTTTGGGCTGATGAACGTGCGGTAGCCAAGAGTCATGTAGATAGCAACTATAAGCTGACAAAGGATGGGTTTCTTTCCAAGGTATGGAATGAATACCATCTCTTTTGTTGCTCGGCAGCGAGGACAATGTGCTTTTCCATCTTTTCCTAGCTATCATATTATTATGCACACATATGCCTCCATTGCAGCGGATAAAGAAAGAATATTTCCTTTAATGTTGAAGAATATTTCCTTCATTGCAGCGGATAATAGTCTCATGTCAGATATTATATTTATTTAAGTTCTGAAAAGGACGGAAGTAAATGGTGGTCGAATTTGCTCCATTTCAGTTTTTTTGTAAGCTTCACGGGGCTAGGTCCTGCTTTCGGTACTAGTGTGATTTAGTGACTCTTGTGGAGGAGTTGGAGAAGCTTATGTGAAATTGGTCTCTAAACTCTTATTATGACGTTTAACTTCCATGGTGTAGAAATAATGCTGGGTTTGTTTATTTAAGGGGTTTAAGTCAGATTTATATTATTTCTAAAAAATATATTAAAGTATATATCTGTGTGTGATACAACCCAGAAGCCTAACCGATGTAGGTATAGAAGTTGCACCAGCTAAGGAGGATCCTTAGCTGTTGACTAAGATGAGGGGTTATGATCATATGCAATACCATCAAGGAGCTAAACAAGCAATGTGAAGGACATGCATCCAAACTCTTTTGAAGAGTCAAAAAGAGAAGGGTGGGGTGAGGGGAGAGTGAGCACATGTGTGCGAACACTTTTGAATGTGTGGTTGTGTATCTTTGTGCATGTGGCATTTTGGTAATCCGGAACGCTTTTGAATGTGTGGTTGTCTCCTTGTGCCGGGGGAGTTTTGATAATCCAAAGCTTATGAAAAAATGGCGGGGATAAATCTTGCGGTAAGAATTGATTGTTACTCAATTTAGGAGAGGTCGGCAAAGTTTTCAGTAGTCACAATCCTAGAATTGGTTGTTCCTAAAATTAGGAGATGTCGGCAAATTTTTCAATAGTCACAATCCAAAAATTGTGGAGACAAGGCTTGATTCCATGGTTATAGAATTCTTAGGTGATCTCCAGTTCAATTGTTTACCAAATTCTTTTGAAGGGCCTGAACCTGAACTTCCACTAATAGATATGTTGTCATGTGTGTACTAAATCTGATAACTTGGTTATGGAACGGATACATTATATGCCAATACATTTTGATGTCTTAATTTTTCATTTTTTTTTAAAAAAGCACACCCATTCGTGCCGGAGGTCCTACATTTGGTTGGCTTTATAATGGTAAACTAGATGTATAATTTGGGCATATTATATTGCCATAAGCTCAAATAGTCAATAATAATAACATAGAGCCGTGAGACAGATTGATGGGGACATCAAGGTCTACACATGAAGGTCTACATATGAAGACGTCAATGTGAGCCTTAGCATAGTCCATTATGGTTAGGCTCGAGCCCAAGTGGTACTTGATTTGGACTTGGTTTTTGTATTAGATTTGGGCTTGGTTTTTGTATTATTTTATTTTATTTTATTTCTTTTTTAAAAGGTAAGTGTAGTCCCAAGTTGGATGTGAATAGAGTGTTGGGTTGTAAGCTTATAAAAGGCCCATAGACTGGTTTATTTTAATTCAATAAAATTTTGAGAAATTAAACACCCCAAAACCTGAGAAAGCTACTATTCCTTGGCGAGAAGTATCAGACTCCTTGGCAAGAAGCATCGGAACCCTAATTTCATCGTTCTTTCCCAAATTTTCCATCAAAATACCTAAAACTTTCGTGTTCTACATCAAATTTGGTATTAGGGCCGAAAGATCTAATCTTCTTTCCTATTTCAGAATCAGAATCACAACGATAAAAAATCAACAAAACCCTGATCCTAAACCGTAGCCAGCTGCCACCGTCGTTGTTGCCTTAAGCTGCTCCGACGACGACATCTGTCACCTCCACGAAGCTCTATCGCCCTCGCTGACCCCGCCTGCACCCAACGTCGTTGCTGCCGCCGCTCATAATGCTTGATACTGCAGGTGTCAAGGCTTTCAACGCTCGTCGGCATCACCACTGGTGACAGCCAGGGTCATCGACCCCCTAAAAAAGTTCGCCACCTCTAAGCGAGGCCACATCAAGAGTTTGGCAACGAACCACTAATGTTTTCATCGGCAAACACGGTCGGCGTCGATCGCACCGACCCGCTATAGTGTCGAATCGTTTGAACCGAACCTGATCCCGAACCCTACCGACACGTTGACTGAGTTGAGCCGTTGTCGTCGAGTCGACGTGCCTGTATAGTTCATTAGCTCTGCTGGAGTCGACCACAAGCCAACTGAGCTGGCATGTCGACTAGAAGCTAACTCAGCAGAGTCACGTTGACCGAGTCAACGGCTCGGTCAAGTAGTGGCTGTACAGTGCGTCGATCCTTTTTCTAAGGATCTTTTGGAAATTTTGCGCACTAATGCTATTTTGACGATACCAAATTTCTTTGATATCTAAATCCAGTACCGTTTGCGCTATTGCCTAGTCAATTCAACCACACATGTGTCACTGCCCTTCTTGCATCTGTTTATTTTCCGTGCGGAAAGATCTGTTGAAACTTTGTCTTAGCCTTTTGCTTTCAATTACTGCTAATTTTCTTTCTCAACCAAACAACAATAGGATCAACATTTCAAAACCAATATCCATTTTAAAAATTCCTTAGAGCTCTAAGAATTCTATATTAAAAGAAGAGCTATATTATTGCAATCCCAACTATAAGAGAAATCATTTTTATTAAGAATTTGAATTGTTGCATTACATACTTGTAGCACATCATTTATAGTACACGTCATCAAATTAAGAATTTGAACTTATATAAGCATTACAACTAGCTTGAAACTGAATTGCTAATTGACTTCTGTTAGCTAGCCGGTCTCATCATATATGCCATACATCATGTAAGAAGTTGCATTAGTTGTCAGCATCTCATTTATTTTAAAAAAGATAATATTCCAAAAAGTAGCATTATCATATTGTCATACACCTAGAGTCAGTCATGTTGCATGACCACCCGTAGTGATAGAGCATATCAGACATTAGATACCTTGGTCCTTATGGATTTTGACACACTAACGATGAGAGAGATTTTTAACCAGTTAGCTATCGTAAAAGCCGTTGTTCATGAGGGTCGGTTTGAGTCCTATGAGCTTATAGACCGTGAGCACTCATAGAACACACTCTTCAAAACCGAGGTTTCACACACGAATAGGGCTCACAGTCCACCTAGATAGTCTAGCGAGACCCCATCTGGAAAGACGTGACCCAGAGGAGAGTATGATCAGAAACATAAAGGTAAAAGCCACCACTTTCGATTGTCAACCAGATCCAAGGTTTTTATTGATTGGATGGCTGATATAGATCATTATTTTGGTTGGTACAATCAAGGTTCTAAATGGCGTGAGGCGTGGCGTGGCGGCAAGGTCAAGCCTCAAGCCTTATGAGCCTTGGCGAAGCCACGACGTTTATCAAGGCGTGGCTTAAGGCGGCAAATGTGTATATATTATAAAATATATAGAGAGGTAGACAGTAAACTATGCTCCACTTAGATGGATTAGTTTCCAAATCCTACCAAATCCATAGCCTTCCATCTACATTGAGATGTGTGCTTACTGCTTAGAATTAACTAAAGTGTTACTTTACTAAAAAGCATGTGACCTTAATACGTCATCAATATCAAAGCAATCGATTAACACAGTTGTTAAAACTATTTGAATAATTGGATCTAAACGAAATTTGCCGACACTTGAAGGAACATTGATTTTTGCATGTCTTAGTTCAACATCTTGAATAACCTTTGTTCACAAGTGCTGTCTGCGAGCGAGATGAAAAGCGTCCCAAATCAAATATGGATGGCTACGAGATGAAAAGAAGCCTCAAATAATGATAACGGGTCGGGTTTGGGTTCTCTTAGACCTATAATGCAGACCTGTAAGGCGCGTCTTATGTTTTGTGGCGCGCCATGACGGCGTGCCGCCTCAAAGAGCCAACTTGGGCATTAACGGGGCGTGAGGGTGGAGCCTTGCCGCCATGGCGTGCCATGGCATCGCCGTGGCGAGTTTTTTAGAACCTTGGGTACAATATGTCAGAGGAGATGAAGGTGAGATTCGTCAAAATGAAGCTAATTGGACCAGACAAATTATTTTAGCAGAATGTTGAGTGTATGTTGACCCAGTGGAGACAAGCATGTAAATACATGTGGGATGAGATGAAGGAGAAGCTGAAGGAGAAATATTTGCTTTTATCTTATCATCAGCGACTCTTTGATCAGTGTCATAGTCTGACCCAGGACAGTGGATCTGTCAGTGCATACATCGATAAACTTGACGAGTATAAGGTGAGATGTGGTGTTTCAGAAGATTGAGTGTGATCTTATCTAGGTTTAAAGCTGGACTTAGACATAACATCTAAAAAGAGCTTATCGTTCAAAATGAAGCTAATTGGACCAGACAAATTATTTTAGCAGAATGTTGAGTGTATGTTGACCCAGTGGAGACAAGCATGTAAATACATGTGGGATGAGATGAAGGAGAAGCTGAAGGAGAAATATTTGCTTTTACCTTATCATCAGCGACTCTTTGATCAATGGCCTAGTCTGACCCAGTACAGTGGATCTGCCAGTGCATACATCGATAAACTTGACGAGTATAAGGTGAGATGTGGTGTTTCAGAAGAGTGAGTGTGATCTTATCTAGGTTTAAAGCTGGACTTAGACATGACATCTAAAAAGAGCTTATCGTTCGTGATGTCCGTACATTAGAGCATGCTTAACAGATGTTGGATCTTGATAGTTTCTATAGACCTCTTGGAGCAAAATGTTTTGACTCACAAGAATAGTTTAGTCATCCAACACAAACTGGTAGCAAGCCATCACATTGCCAGTTTCAGCCTAAATCGGTCCCAAAGCTCTCCACCAACACAAGCGATAATGTCAAAGGAGTTATTGATGAGTATTTTAGAGTTGGGTCACACATAGTGTTACAAGTGTTAGGGCTATGGTCACTTTACAGGTCAATACCCATCTAGAAACTTACTACACGACCATGTGAGATATGCCATAGGATAGGATGAGGAGGAAGTTTATGAGCCAGAAGAGGGCTGTTATAAGACCGATGAGAAATTGACAATACTAGGATGCATTCAAATCTTACATACTCGAGTAGAGCTTTTAGATACTTGCTTTGAGAACCATACCCTTAGGATTATGCGTTGTGCCTTTGCGCAAGCCAAAAGAGTGATGTCTGGCAAAGAATTGTGATCTTTCATACCATTGTGAAACATGGTGATAAGTATAGTAAATTGATTATTGATAGCGGGAGTTACATTAATGTTGTCTCATCGTACCTTATTACCCATATAAGATTACAATCAAGCCCTCACCCTAGTCCTTACAAAGTGTCATGGGTGGTTGACTCATTCATTAGCATTAAGGAGAGATGTCTTGACACTCATTCAGTTTCTTGACACTCATTTAGTTGCGATCATATAAGGGCAAGATCTGATGTGATGTATTACCAATGGATGTTGGTCATATCATCTTGGGGAGGCCTTGGCATTTTGACTGTATGTTACGATTTTGTTTATTCACTCATGAAGGTAAGAAAATCAAGATAAATCTTATACAATCTAAGATGGCTGCTCTCAAGGAGGCAACGAAAGGCAAGATCTTACACATCTTAATTCCTAATTTGCTTGAAAGAGAAGTAAAAGAGGATTCTGTTGTGTTTATCTTAGTTGCGAGAGATGTGAGTGAGACTAGTCAAGATGAAATACCTAAATAGACAACACCGATCTTGAAAGAATTCTGTGATATCTTTCCTGAGAACATCTATGATTGTCTTTCACCTATGCGTAATATCCAACACGCTATAGACTTAGTCCCGGAAGCTACCATTCTCAATTTGCCTCATTATCATATGAATCCTACGAGCATGCTGAGCTAAATATGCAAATTGATGAGATATTAGTTAATAGTTTTATCAGGAAAAGCTTGAGTCCATGTGTTGTGTCGGCTCTCCTCACACTTAAGAAGGATGGATCATGGAGGATGTGTGTGGATAGCCGTGTCATTAATAAGATCACTATTAAGTATTGTTTTCATATTCTTAGGATGAATGATATGTTTGATATGATGACTGGTGCCACTATATTATTAAAGATTGATCTTAAGAGTGTTTATCATGAAATTCGAGTCGTCCAGAAAATGAGTGGAAAATGCCTTTTAAGAGAAAGGAATGAGTAGATGGTCATGCCTTTTAGCTAATCCAATGCTTGTATCATATTCATATACAACTGATGACTCCTGTTCTCAGTCCATTCATGGAAAAATTTCTAGTCATACACTTGACATCTTCATATATAGTCGATCTAGGGAGCAACATATAGACCACATACATCAGATTTATATTATCCTAAGGAAAGAGAGCCTTTATGTAAACCTTAAGAAATTTTCTTTAATGACAGATCATGTCATCTTAGGTTTTGTTGTTTCCTTAGAGGGAGTTTGTGCAGATCCCCAGAAGATCCAAGCGATTGGAAATTGGCATGAACTTCGTAACATACACAAGTTCGAAGCTTTCATGGTTTAGCCATATTCTACCATCGATTTATAAAGGGATTTAGCATTATCATGTTGTCCATCACTGGCTGCATGAAGAAAGGAGAATTTTTATGGATTAAATCTGCTGCAAAGGCATTTGTAGATATTAAGAAATATATGATTAAATCACATGGTATGCGTCTTCAAGATTTCATGAAAGTATTTGATGTTGCGTGCGATGTTTGAGGCATATGAATGTGTGTTACTAAACCAAGAAGAGTGTCATGTTTTATATTTTAGTGAGAAACTAAGGGATGCCAAACTCAAATACTCTATCTACGACAAGGAGTTCTATGCGGTAGTACATGCATTACGTTATTGGAGGCATTATCTCCTACCATACGAATTCGTTTATACTTGGATCATGAAGCCTTGTGATACCTCAATTTTAAGAAGAAACTACACTCTAGATAGTCGCTGGGTTGAATTTCTTAAGAGTATACGTTTGTCCTTAATCATAAAGCAATGGTTAAGAATAAGTCTGCCTATGCACTTAGTCGCAGAGCCGCTCTCTTATCTGTTATGAGTGTTTAGGTTATTGGATTCAAGAAGATCAATGAGGAATATATGTCGTGTCCAGATTTTAATGAGATCTATATCACCTTCAGGATGAGCTGGTTCGAGAGCGGGATAGTTATTTTCTATAGGATGAGTATCTTTTAAGGCCACCCAGTTATGTATCTCTTGTACATCTATAAGAGATTTTATTATTTAGGAGATACATACGGGGAGAATTATCATGTCGTTCTGGACGGGATAAGACGATAGGAACCGTAGAGTCAATTTTATTTGTCGAGCCTTAAGAGAAATGTTGCTAGATTTATCGGGTAATGTCGTGTCTGTCAGATGGCCAAGCATCGAAAGCAGAATACTGGTTTCTATACACCTTTATTTGTGCCAGATTGTCCCAGGTAGGATGTTAGTTTGGATTTCGTGTTAGGACTCTCATGCAGGACCTGTTTTCCAAAATGACACTTTATCGCATGCTTTAAAACCTTTAATACATTACACATTTTTAAACTTTATTTCGATGAGGTTGATCGCTTACATGGTCTGTCTAAGACTATTGTTTCAGATATGGAGAATCTTAGGAATTGGGATGTGATGTTATCAACTATCGGTTTACATACAATGGTTCAGTGAAGATGTCTATTGACATGAGTCCATTCGAAGTAGTTCATGATACAAACTTAGAAAGCCTATATACCTCATTCTCATGTCGTATCATCATAGAGTGTTTGAGTCAACTGAATCATTAGCACATCACATTCATGACTTGCATATAGAGATCATCAGAAGAATTCACTCTTGCAATGAAATATATAAAAATAATGCAGTTGCACACAAATGTTTTAAAGAATTTAATGTATGTGACTATGTAATGGTGCGAATTAGATTTGAGATGTTTCCTCTTGAAACCTTAAAGAAACTGAAAGCTCGTAGTGTTGGCCCATTCAAAATCTTGAGGAAAATTAGTTCTAATTCATATGGTGTAGATCATCATGTAGATTATGGTTTAAGCTCAATCTAATATTGAAGATCTAGTGGCTTGTAGGTGTCCAGCAGTAATACACAGATCTTTTTTGAGCCTTCTCATGATAAGATGGGTGCACATGCTATTCCATCTCTAATAAATTTACCACTTATACCCTCACATAAAGAGCAGATTGATCGCATTCTAGATGATCATGTAATATCACTTGGCAGGGTAATTATCAGTGTTACTTGATGAGTTGAAAAGGCATGCCAGAGTCAGATTGTACTTGGATTACCAACGTAGAGCTTCAACCGCTAGATCGAGACTTGCTCGAGTATTATGACAGCCATCAGACCCTACACTCGTAGGGACCGAGTTCTTCCCACTCGGAGACAGTTGATGAGGAGACATCAAGTTTTTCATACGAAGACGTCGACATGAGCATCAGCCTAGTTCATTATGATTGGGCTCGAGCCCAAGTGGAACTTGATTTGGTCTTGGTTTTTATTAGAGTTGGACTTGGTTTTTGTTTTTTAATTTTAATTTTATTTTTTTGGGATGAGTACAGTCCCAAGTCGGATGGGAATAGTTAAGGTGTTGGATTGTAAGCCTATAAAAGGCCCATAGACTGGTTTGTTTTAATTCAATGAAATCATGAGAAATTTGTTAGGATCTAACAAAGACAAGATTTTTATTAGAAAAACAATAGCAAATAGAAAGATAATTGGGCATAAAAGAGGTGTGCCCTCCTCCCAAGACGCCTAGAAGACGTCCGCACTCGTCTGCCCTAAGAGTATCCAAATATCAATTATCGAAAATAGCATACCAATAGTAGACGACCACCCCCTATTTATAATAAAAGCTAGGGCAACAAGGGGGGATATGCGGCTAGGGTGCGGCTAGGGTTGCTGGCCGGCTTGGGGGGGCTTAGGCCCATCAATACTCCCCTAAAGAGCCACCTTGTCCTCAAGGTGGAAGTCTGGAAAGCGCGCCATCATATCATACATGTCCTTCCACGTGCTCTCGTGCTCCGGTAAACCTCTCCACTGTAACAGCACCTGTCTCGCGCCTGTGTCGCTCTGTCGGACTCCTTTCAGCAACTGTGGCTCCATTCTCACCTCCATATCTGCAGTAAGGGTCTCGAGTAATGTAGGAGAAGTGGTATGGTTGCCAATGGCCTGGCGTAATTGTGAGACATGGAAGACTGGGTGAATAGTAGATCCTGGGGGTAAGCGCAACCTGTAAGCCACCAGTCCTATCCTCGCCTCGACCTTAAAAGGCTCAAAATACCGTGGTGCTAGCTTTTCATTCCGTCTATGAGCTACCGACCTCTGCCTGTAGGGCCTCAGCTTCAAATATACCATGTCACCAACCTCATAGTGTACATCTCGACGGTGTAGGTCTGCCCGTGCCTTCATCACCTGCTGAGCCCTCGCCAAGTGGAGCTTCAGCTCCTCTAGAATCCAGTCCCGCTCTGCCAGGTACTGCTCCACATCAAAAACCGGGGTAGTCTCATGGCCATAATGAAGTAAGTGCAGAGGGTCTCTGCCATATAAAATCCTGAAGGGTGTAGTCTGTGCCGCCATGTGGTATAAGTGTTGTACCAGTATTCCGCTCACGGTAGCCAACGTGCCCACTCCTTAGGATTCTCTGATATGAAACATCGCATTTAAGTCTTCACATTCCTATTTACCACCTCCGTCTGACCGTCAGTCTGGGGATGATAAGATGTGCTCCTCTTCAAGGCCGTCCCCTGTAATCTGAACAACTCCTGCCAAAATTTGCTCTGAAATACCTTGTCTCTATCCGAGACTATGGACTTTGATCACTCCTTATTTTACACCTTTTTTCCGCATGTTTGCATGCCATTTAGATCGTCCAAATCATGTTTTTCACGATATATCGACGATATTGCGATGCTTTTCACGATTTGTTGTTTTTGTCGCATTTCAGGTGATTTGGCGCGATTTGGAGTGATCTCGAGATGCGCTTACCCTAGACGGCCACCGACGACCTCCCCGAGAGGTATTTTGCTGTTGGAGAGGAGCGGAAGAAGAATGGACGTCGCAGGAGCGACGAGGAGGCCAAAACAATCAGATTGGACATTTTTGTGTCCCACTCGGCCGAGTGGAGGAGCCACTCGGCCGACCAGCGAGACACCGCTTGGCCGACCCGTTCAGACACGATTTCCATGTGTACTCGGCCGAGCGACGGAGACCACATCGGCCGAGTGACGACCCCACGTCCGCCCGAGTGGCGCCCAGACGAAACCCCTCCAAAATATCGAAGTTACTGTTTTTCGGCCACCTGAGCTTCAGAAGACCCACTCGGCCGAGTGGTAAATCCCGTTCGTCCGAGTGCAGTGAAGCCATCGGCCGAGTGACGACAACTCACTCGGCCGAGCCGCCTCCGAACTGAAGACCCCTGAAGGCCCCGACTTACTGGAAAAGTACAGGGTTTTTCACTCGGCCGAGCGACTTTTGTCACTCGGCCGAGTGCGATGCGCTGCCTGTAGCGAAAACTGCGGAAAACAGGCTGTGCAGGGGCGTTTTGGTCAGGATTTTTGGACGATTTTTGGGGCTATTTAAGCCCTGTTTTTACCCTAGTTTTGAGAGCCATCTCTTAGATTTTTTGCAGCTTTTTAGATTACTTTTTAGCTTTATTATTGTGATTGGAGAAGAGGAAAAACTTGGATTTTTGTTGGATTAAATTGAAGAATTCCATTGGTTTGCATCTCTCTTCCCTAAAAATTCTATTTTTATTGTTTATCTCAATATTTGTGATGAATTCTATTGCTCATTTCATTAATTATTTTTGTGATGTTGCTATGATTTGTGAGTAGTCTCCTCGTCTTGGGGCGTGGGGATGAACCCTACAAGCCATATTCCGTAATTGTGATGAATTGGTAGAAATTGAGCTAGGATTGTTATTAGAGATTAGATTGGGATCGATTTAATACGGATGGCTAGGTATTCATATCGATTGGGATTTGCAAGAGATTGGATCCCAATTCGATAGGAAGCCCTAGAAATCCGAATTGGATTGGAGTCGGAATTTCGAAGTATCGGTTTGCAAGAGATTGGACCGATACTAGGATTTCCGAGTGCAATTCCATGCCGATACCCGTTTGCAAGAGATTGGACGGGTGGGAACTATCCTAATCTATGTCGTGGACCGAGTTTGCAAGAGATTGGGCTCGGTGCGCGATTGAACGATGATGTTGATCCTAATGCTAGCTTCCCTAGGCTAGGGTTTGCAAGAGATTGGACCCGAACCTAGGATAGCTATAGACCGGCAACAGCGCGAGAGCGTGAGCTTGGTTCCACATTTAGTTGCAACTAGTTCATCTGAATTCTCATTCTAGCAATTTTGATACCGACGAACCACTTTTATGAAATACGGTGAGTAGCGGGGATTCCCCATTCCCTAGACGTTCTTTATTTGATTTGATATTTCGCACATTTGTCTGACGATTGTGACAGGATCGCCCAAGGCAATTATCTATCTTGAATAGCCAGGTGGATTAAGAACAAGCACGATCATTCGTCCTCCCTGTGTTCGATACCCGCTCGCCACTACGCCGTGCGCTTGCGGTAAAACTACAACCGTCGCCTCGGGACGTGCATCCGGGGCGCGGCCAAGTTTTTGGCGCCGTTGCCGGGGAGGCGATTGCGTTTGATTCTTTTTCACCCTAGCTACTTCTTTCTTTAATTTTTATTTTCTTTTTTATTATCATTATTATTTCCATTACTATTCTTACCTAACCCTTCCACGGTACTAATCATCTCTTTGAAACTCTGTTTTCCCTGTGCATGTACACGAGATCTACGGCGGACCCAGAAGCCTTATTATTTGATCCCGAGATCGAACGTACCGCGCGGAGACTTAGAGCGGAAAGAAGACAAAATCCGGAAGGGCGGTTTATGACCAACCCGGAAACTCCTGAGGAATTGGCGGCAAGGATGGTGAGGATAATTTCTATTCGCGATAGGCTTCGGCCTAAGACCTCTTCTACTACCTCATCCATTGCCGTGCCGCAGTTGGCGGCCGACAAGAACTTCGAGCTAAAGACGGGATTGGTGGTTTTGATGCAACAAGACCCATTTCATGGGAATGCTCATGAGAACCCCCACTACCACATCCAATTGTTCTTGTCGAAGTGCGCCACATTTCAGATGCCGGGGGTCTCCATCGATGCCATCAGACTGCGTCTCTTCCCCTTCACGCTAAAGGACAAGGCACTCTATTGGTTGAGGACGCAGGCTGACGGAGTTTTCACCACTTGGGACGGGTTGGCGGATGCTTTCATTGACAAATTCTATCCGCCATCCAAGACGGTGAAGATCCGGAGCGCTCTCATGTCCTTCAAGTAAGGACCGCAGGAGACGCTCTATGAAGCTTGGGAGCGTTTTAAGGATTACAGCATCAATGCCCGCACCACAGTATAGAAGATTGGGAGTTAGTGCATAGCTTCTACAACGGTCTCTAACCGGGGACCAAACAAATTATTGATGCCGCGGCGAATGGTGCAATCTTGTCAAAGACTCCCGAGGAAGCTACGGCCCTAATTGAGGAGATGGCCTCAAATAACCAACAATGGGGCGATGAGCGAGGACACTCTACGTCCTCCTTAAAGCCAACAAGCATCTACGAGGCGAAGGCCGTAGCGGAGCTTACGAGCAAATTTGATTCTCTCCACAAGGTAGTGGAGAGATTGGAGAAGTTCATTACGGAGCCCCAAGGAAGCCCTTCCACCTCCGCGCCGACGAACCAAATGTGTGATTGGCAAGACCAATCTCAAGCCATGTATTCGGGAGGAGAGCAAGTAGAAGGATCATTGGAGCAAGTGCAATATGTTGCGGGGAACCAAGGCTATTGGGCCAATCCGGCCACAAGAAATCATCCCGGATTCTCTTACGCCAACAATGAAGGAGCTTTGAACCCGCCACAACAACCGCCTAATCAAGCTCGACCACCACCACCCCAACAACAATACTATCCGCCGAGGGGGCCTCCACAACAAGGCTTTCAACCAAAGCAACAAGTTCCACCATATAGGCCTCCCGGATACAACCAAGGGTGGAGGAATCAAAATCAAAACCCTCCGCAAGCTCCACAACGATCCGACTTCGAAACTAGAGTGGAGGCGTTCATGGTCGAGCAAAATAAGGTAAATGCTAGCTTGAAGGCGGGACAAGACTCCCTTAATACCGTTGTGGCCCAAATATCGGAGCAATTGGCGTTGCTCAATCGGAACACTCAAAGATTGCCGGCGCAACCGGAGCAAAACCCACGGGGCAACACCGGCCACATCAATGCCGTAGTTGCCGTTACCACTAGAGGCGGGAAGGACACCACCCCCGCCATGATTCCTATTGAGGAGCCCATGGAGGAAAGCTTGGAGCCAATTGAGCCGATGGTTGAAGTTGAAAAGGAGAAGGAGCCACATGACGAAGAGAAATCTAGAGCGGAGAAATTGATTGAGGAAAGGCGCTTCATGCCACCGGTCCCATTCCCCCAAAGGCTCGCTAGAGCGAAAATGGAGAAAAGGCTAGCAAAATTTCTCGAGTACCTAAGAGGAGTTAGCCTTAACATTCCCTTCCTTGACGCCATCGTCGAGATCCCCACATATGCCAAATTCTTGAAGGACTTGATTTCGGGGAGAAAGAGGAAGGAGAAGATCATGCTAGCCGAGGAGGGCTCTTGGTTTACTAAGAGAGAAAAGGAGCCGGCGAAATTCAAAGATCCGGGGAGTTTTCGGATTCCTTGCACTTTGGGCGGCGTTCCTCTTCAAAAGGCGTTGGTTGATCTTGGGGCTAGTGTAAGCCTCATGCCCCTCTCCATGTTCTTAAGGCTAAACACCGGGACAAAGTTGAAACCCACCGACATGCGCATTCAATTAGCCGATGGACGGATAACAAGGCCGGTGGGGATTGCCGAAGACATCCCACTTCAAGTCCCGGGTGGAATATGCTTGCCATGTGACTTCGTCATCATGGACGTTAAGGAGGAGGGAGACACCTCATTGATACTTGGACGCCCATTCCTCGCCACCGCCGGAGTCATCGTCGACATGCGCGAAGGTACCTTAACCTTAAACGTCGGAAACATCGAGGTGGAACTCCACATTCCTAAGGCCATGAAGCACATGCCTTATCACGAGGAACTTGACTACATGGACCTCCTTGATGAGGTGATAGAGGAGGCGATTCCTCACTCAATTGGCGCCCTTTTCGATGAAGATTTTGAGGAAGGCCCGGATTTAGGCCATGAAGAGAATAAAGATGATTCCCCCGACCTCTCCGCTGAAGAAGAAGAAGGCGACGCTGATGTCGCAAGGATTCGAGAGCTCTGCAAGCTCTCGAAATTAAAGTCTCCGAAGAAAGCTCCGCCGGCACGGAAACCGGCATCACCGGTTAAGCCGTTGACCGGGGCAAACGCTAGCTTGGGGGAGCCTCCCCCCAAAACTATTCGAGACGAGAGACCACCGCGGGAGAACGCGCCGCCGCCACATCCAAATCCAAGCGCGCTCCCCGGAAAGTTCGACGGGTGCATTCCGTATGCACCAAACATCCCGCATTGATTGAAAACTATAGGGGGTCGAGCTCACGACCTTAAACGAGCGCTTGTCGGGAGGCAACCCGACGGTTTTTGCTTTATTTTTACTTTTTCTTTATTTTTCGTTTTAGAAATTTTTTAGTGTTTTGAGTCGTTCGCCCAAAAATTTTGTGATAACGGGTCCTATTTTTCTTGACAGGAGAGGAGATAGGTAGATCCATCATGAGGAGGATGAACGAGACGACGAGGAGCGCCCAAAGAAGGCGCTCGACGCTTAGGAGGAGCATGAAATCGACTGGAGGAAGAAAGACGGAGTTTAGAGCCCAAACGAAGACAAACAGCAGAACACAAGGCTCACTCGGCCGAGTATACTAGTCACTCGGCCGAGTACAGAAGTTCGTCCGGCCGAGCCACTCACGAACGAGGGAAGTCTGCTGTGCCCAACTCTCTGTCTATTTTCCTCATTTCATTAGAACTGCTACTCGGCCGAGTATACATTCTCACCCGGCCGAGTAAAACGGATACCCTCCTAGGGCGAGTCATGCCGAGTAGCTTGAGTCACTCGGCCGAATGGACTTACTCCACTCGGCCGAGTGCCTCGGCCGAAGCAATAGCGGGGAGGAAACTTTCATTGGTCTCGCTCGGCCGAGTGACCACGTCACTCGGCCGAGTCGTAAGTTTTATTATATAAGGGCCGAGGGGGGCTCATTTTTCGAAATCGCAAACACCCCCAAACCGCCCGACGTTTCAGTTCCCTCGCCCGAATCTCCTCGCTCGCGCCCATACTCGCCCGCTCGCGCCGCTGCTCGGCCCCGCCACCGCCGGCCGACCACCGCCGCGACTCGCCCGAGTCGCCGCCGGCGGCAGCCGCTCCGGCCATCTCCGGTATCGTTTATTTTGCCTATTTCGCCTCTTTTCGTGTATTTCTTGAGGATCCATGTGCTAAACGCCCCCCTAACCCAAATCAACTTCTATATCTATCCATTATACCCCTATTGCTCCATACATTTTGATTATTACTCGCTGATATCGCTTTTTCATGCGCAGGTTGCTTATTGGAGCTTAGGGGAGGCCAGGGGAGCTTCTACGGGCTGCTCAGGACTTCGTGGAGGCACGGACTTCGCACGCTTCCACTGCTTAGCACTCGCGGCGTGTTTGGGTATACTCTTTCCATTCTTTGTGCACACGCCGCACTTTTCGCTTTTCGGCGCACGCTCGGGGCTGATATGCCGCCCCGGACACGGCCGAGGTCGACGAGAGCTTCGCCCCGCACAGCCTAGACCGGTGCGTCCCTCTGCACCACCCCCGCCCGACACTGTACTGCAGAGCATACGTGCTCTTGAGTTGGCGGTGAGTGGTCTCAGAGGAGACCTTAGGACCCTTTCCTCCACCGTCTCTGCGATGGCTGGACGCTTCGACCTGATCCCCCAGATCCACTACTGTCTCACCCAGGTCTTAGAGCGTCTCCCCCGCGTACACGCCCAGCAGGTTCCCACCCACACTTCCACATACACTCAGCCTGCTGTCGCTACCACACCCACCTCAGCTCAGCAGCCCCTTCCACCACCACCTCCGCCTCGGGACGGAGACGGTGCAGCGCCACCTTCTTAGGCACCCTTGATGCCTTGATTCATTCCTGCCGTTGTGCTGCCCGTTTCTGCTGGGTCCCGTCGCACTTTTGTCCACCCCCCTCCCCTCACTTATTTTGGGATTCTCCTTTTGCCGTATCTTTATATATTATTTTTGGGAGAGAGGGAGAGTTTTTGGTGACGCATTTATATTCGTATCACTCCTATCTGTGCATGCATTATATCAGCATCATATTTTCATTTCTTTCTTTTTCATTTTATTTTCTTTTTTTTCCTTTTCATCACATCATGCATGCATCCTCACTTGCCCCTCACATTTCTTGTCTCTCGTGTGTCACACTTTGCACATCATGTCACGTTCTTTTTCGCTTTGCCACCTTTATTTTTAGTTTTTCACGCCACTTTCCGCCTTTGCACTTATTTTCACTTATTTTCATCATTTTTTCTTTTTTACCATGCATCACGTTTTTCTTATTTTCTGCGTGCCGCATTGTGAATAGCTCTATTTTCCTTTATCTTTATTTCTTTCTTTTTCATCTCATGCTAGAGATGAATTTTCTGTGATGATGTCTACGTGGAGTTATCTTATTCTATATGCATGCTATATTTGTCATGTCTTAGATTTTAATTCTGATATCATATGCTATGACTTGCCTTGCATTTAGAAATGGTAACCCACACTTTTTCCACATGAAAATGGATGAAATTTTATTATTAGCTGAGCCTGAATATTCATATGTATGCTACCACAGAAAACACACCAAGATTCACGCATTGAATGCCTATATCTGGAGTACTGATTTCTTTTCCTTTATCACTTCTATATGCATGAATTGTACACTTCACTTCAGGATGATTGAATGATGTTAGCTATGATATATCTGGACTAGTTAGCTTTTTTGTGATCAAAACTGAGTAGATTAGATTACCCTGCTGAAGTTGTCGTGCATGTCTTATAGAGTGAGCCGAGAGTTATATATGTTTCTTTCTCCACAAATCTTGAACATCATTTCTCTACTTTTAAAATCATTGGTGAATCTCCCCTTAGTGATTCTATTTTATGGCATTTCCCCCGCTATTAATTCCTAGCTCCAAATCCCCTATTCCAAAATAAAAATAAAAAAATAAATAAATAAATAAATAAAAGAGAGAAAAACATTCTTGTATATCATTATCTCTCTCTGAGTTGGGATCATTGTGTATATATTGCTTATTGCAAAGAAAAAAAAAGAAAAAAAAAGAGAAAAGAGGAAAAATCCTCAATAAAAGATCCCATCTCACTTTCTTTCTTTCTTCTTTCTTTTTATTACTTTTGGAGCTATATAAAAATGGGGATGTAAATATTTTTGTGCCACCACGCTTATAGATAAGCTTGGGGGAGGGGATCCATTGATGTGTGAGAGAGTGACTACTTGACATTGCACGACAACCTAGGCTAAGTAATATTCTATACTCGGTGAGATTATTTTAGCTTTACGAAATCCAGAAATCTAAGCCTAGCGTTCATTTCATGAAATCCATACTTTTCTATTCTCTCTATTCTATAGTGTGATACTCTTATACTCCAGATAGAAAGCGTTCAATTGAAAAGTGTGTGATCTGTGATTTGTATACCGCTTTAAATGATTCAGACGATGTTAATTTTAAAATTATTCCGTTTTTCATGATTATACCATTGTTCGTGGGTTTTCTATTTCTATCTGCACTATTATACTATGATATCAAAATAAAATTCTTTGACATGTATTTATCATTCGGTGCATGCTATATGAGTAAGTGAAACCCACGTCCTGAGAAAATGATCTAGCGCCCTACCTCTTCGCTTCTTTCTTTCTTCTTTATTTTACTTTTCATTCTTCTTCGTTTTTCACTTTTTCGCCGTTTTCGTTTTCCGAATCCACCGGGTTCGTCTTTTACTTATCTTCCTCGAGGACGAGTAAGAGGCAAGCTTGGGGGATTTTGATCACTCCTTATTTTACACCTTTTTTCCGCATGTTTGCATGCCATTTAGATCGCCCAAATCATGTTTTTCACGATATATCGACGATATTGCGATGCTTTTCACGATTTGTTGTTTTTGTCGCATTTCAGGTGATTTGGCGCGATTTGGAGTGATCTCGAGATGCGCTTACCCTAGACGGCCACCGACGACCTCCCGAGAGGTATTTTGTTGTTGGAGAGGAGCGGAAGAAGAATGGACGTCGCAGGAGCGACGAGGAGGCCAAAACAATCAGATTGGGCATTTTTGTGTCCCACTCGGCCGAGTGGAGGAGCCACTCGGCCGACCAGCGAGACACCGCTCGGCCGACCCGTTCAGACACGATTTCCATGTGTACTCGGCCGAGCGACGGAGACCACATCGGTCGAGTGACGACCTCACGTCCGCCCGAGTGGCGCCCAGACGAAGCCCCTCCAAAATATCGAAGTTACTGTTTTTCGGCCACCTGAGCTTCAGAAGACCCACTCGGCCGAGTGGTAAATCCCGTCCGCCCGAGTGCAGTGAAGCCATCGGCCGAGTGACGACAACTCACTCGGCCGAGCCGCCTCCGAACTGAAGACCCCTGAAGGCCCCGACTTACTGGAAAAGTACAGGGTTTTTCACTCGGCCGAGCGACTTTTGTCACTCGGCCGAGTGCGATGCGCTGCCTGTAGCGAAAACTGCGGAAAACAGGCTGTGCAGGGGCGTTTTGGTCAGGATTTTTGGACGATTTTTGGGGCTATTTAAGCCCTGTTTTTACCCTAGTTTTGAGAGCCATCTCTTAGATTTTTTGCAGCTTTTTAGATTACTTTTTAGCTTTATTATTGTGATTGGAGAAGAGGAAAAACTTGGATTTTTGTTGGATTAAATTGAAGAACTCCATTGGTTTGCATCTCTCTTCCCTAAAAATTCTATTTTTATTGTTTATCTCAATATTTGTGATGAATTCTATTGCTCATTTCATTAATTATTTTTGTGATGTTGCTATGATGTGTGAGTAGTCTCCTCGTCTTGGGGCGTGGGGATGAACCCTACAAGCCCTATTCCGTAATTGTGATGAATTGGTAGAAATTGAGCTAGGATTGTTATTAGAGATTAGATTGGGATCGATTTAATACGGATGGCTAGGTATTCATATCGATTGGGATTTGCAAGAGATTGGATCCCAATTCGATAGGAAGCCCTAGAAATCCGAATTGGATTGGAGTCGGAATTTCGAAGTATCGGTTTGCAAGAGATTGGACCGATACTAGGATTTCCGAGTGCAATTCCATGCCGATACCCGTTTGCAAGAGATTGGACGGGTGGGAACTATCCTAATCTAGGTCGTGGACCGAGTTTGCAAGAGATTGGGCTCGGTGCGCGATTGAACGATGATGTTGATCCTAATGCTAGCTTCCCTAGGCTAGGGTTTGCAAGAGATTGGACCCGAACCTAGGATAGCTATAGACCGGCAACAGCGCGAGAGCGTGAGCTTGGTTCCGCATTTAGTTGCAACTAGTTCATCTGAATTCTCATTCTAGCAATTTTGATACCGACGAACCAATTTTATGAAATACGGTGAGTAGCGGGGATTCCCCATTCCCTAGACGTTCTTTATTTGATTTGATATTTCGCACATTTGTCTGACGATTGTGACAGGATCGCCCAAGGCAATTATCTCTCTTGAATAGCCAGGTGGATTAGGAACAAGCACGGTCATTCGTCCTCCCTGTGTTCGATACCCGCTCGTCACTACGCCGTGCGCTTGCGGTAAAACTACAACCGTCGCCTCGGGACGTGCATCCGGGGCGCGATCAGACTTCGGCGGGCCATGCAAACGAATGACCTCCCTCACAAAAATCTTTGCCACTGAAACGGCGCTGTAGGGATGCTTAAGCGGGATAAAATGTGCATATTTGCTGAGGCGGTCCACCACAACAAAAATGACGTTGTAACCACCTGACTTTGGCAATCCGTCGATGAAGTTCATAGAGAGGTCCTCCCAAACTCTGTCTGGTAAAGATAGCGGCTGTAGTAGTCCTCCTGGGGACATGGCCTGATATTTGTGAAGCTGGCACACGTCACACTCTGCCACCATCCTGGCCACATCCTTCTTCTGCCCCTTCCAGTAGACCTCCCGTGATAGTCGCTGGTAGGTCTTGAGGACTCCAGAATGTCCTCCTATAGCACTGCCGTGGAACTCCCTGAAGATGGTCGGTATAAAAGTAGAAGTCTGTGGTATCACCAGCCGCCCCCAGTAAAGTAACCGCCCATCGTAAAGTAACCTCGTATAACCTCCAACTTCGGGTCCTGCTCCACCTCCTGCTGCAGTGGGCCCCAATCCTCTAGGATCGACACCGTTAGGGCCGCTAACTCCTCTCCTCCTCCCATCGAGATAACGCATCTGCTGTCTTGTTCTCCAATCCCGGGCGGTACTCGATCTCAAACCTGTAGCCCATCAGCTTTCGCAGCCACTTCTGATGTTCCTCCGCTACCATCCGCTGCTCTAACAGGTACTTTAAGCTCCGCTGATCCGTGCGCACTATGAAGCTCTGTCCCAATAAATATGGTCTTTACTTCTGGCTGTAGTAAGCTATGGGACGCTGCTCCTGCATCAGTACTGCTCCCAGCCCATGCCCTGATGCGTCCGCCTCTACAATGAATGGTCTGGTGAAGTCGGGCAACGCCAATACTGGCACAGTGGTCATTGCCCTTTTCAGGGCCTCAAAAGCTGTCGTCGCCTCCTTCCCCCAGTGGAACTGATCCTTCTTCAATAACTTCGTCAATGGCCAGGCAATCGTCCCATATCCCTCTACGAATCTGCGGTTGTAACCTGTAAGGCCCAAGAAGCCCCGTAGCCCTCTGAGAGTAGTAGGGCGCGGCCAGTCCAGCCTGGTCGCTATCTTCGATCTATCGGCGGCTACCCCTCCTGCTGATACCACGTGTCCCAGGTACTCCACCTGCGGCTGCCCGAATACACTTCTTTCTGTTCAAACATAGCTGGTGGTACTGCAGCTCCTGAAAAACCACCTGCAGGTGGTCCAAATGCTTCTCCAGAGTACGACTGTACACCAAAATATCGTCGAAAAGGACTAGTACAAATCGCCTGAGAAAGGGACGGAATACCTTATTCTTGAGAGCCTGTAAAGTGGCCGGGGCGTTGGTCAACCCAAAGGGCATGACCAGGAACTCGTAGTGGCCCTCATGCGTCCTGAACGCCGTTTTGGGCACATCCTCCCGTCGCATCCGTATCTGGTGATAGCCTGACTTAAGATCTAGCTTGCTGAACCAGGCTGCTCCGTGTAGCTCGTCCAGGAGCTCATCAATCACAGGTATCCGGAATTTATCAGGGACCGTCTCCTTGTTCAGCGCCCTGTAGTCCACGCAAAACCGCCAACTACCATCCTTCTTCTTCACTAGCAACACTGGGCTGGAGAACGGGCTCACGCTCGGTTGGATCACCCATGCCTGCACCATCTCTGAAACCATCCTCTCTATCTCATCCTTCTGATGCTGAGGGTATCGGTAGGGCCGCACGCTAATGGGGGAAACACCCTCTCGTAGAACAATGGCGTGCTCGTGGTCCCGTGGTGGTGGAAGACCCCGAGGCTCCTGGAAGATCTCCTCAAATTGGTCAATCAGCTGCTGAACCTCTCCTGGAATGGGCTGCTCTGTACTGGCCTCTGCGCCTCCCTCACCTGTCAAAGAGTGCATCTCTACTAGGTATCCTCCTCCCTCTGTCTGGATGGTCCTAAACATGGTCTTCAGAGAGACCAAAACCCTGCAGAGGCTAGGGTCTCCCTGGAGTATCACCGCTCTCCCCGCCTCCTGAAACTCCATCAGTAGCAGCTTCCAATTTATGGTCATCTCTCCTAATGTCTGTAGCCAGGTCATGCCCAAGATGACGTCGGTGCTCTCGAGGTCGAGAGATAAAAAATCTGCAATAATCTGTATTCTCTGCATGGTTAGCACCAATCCCCTACAAACTCCGCGGCTGCTCTCCTTCTTCCCTATCCCCATCATCACGCTAAAGCTGCCGCAATCTGTCAGCTGAAGCCTCAGCTGTATCACCACCCTCCTGGAAATGAAATTGTGGGTGGCCCCACTATCAATCAGCACAGTCACCTCCTGGTCACCGACCTCTTCCCTCGGCTTCATGGTATGGTTCGGTGTGAACCCTACCACGGAGTTGAGCGACACCTCCGCCACGTCCAACTGCTGGCCCTTCAGCTCCTCCGCCTCAGCGGCCTCATCAGACTCGCTGTCGTCCTCCTCCAACAGGATCACCTGGAGCTTGCGCCCCGCGCACCGGTGGCCCGGCGAAAACCGCTCATCGCACCGGAAGCACAAGCCCTTCTGCCGCTTTTCCCTCATCTCAGCGTACGTCATGCGTCTGAACTGCCCCCCAGTCACTAGCGTGCTACTCTTCTCCACAGTCTTCTCCCGGCTTGTCTGGGTCACCCTTGCCGGGGTACTCGCTCCTCCAGCCCCAGATGGGGCGCCCCTCGAAGTCTGACTATTGTAGCTGCTCCGGACCCGTCTATCCTCGGTCTGTGCATACTCCATCATCTGGGTCATCTCTATGACCTCTGAAAGCCCCCTGGGCTTGTAGGGTCTCACCGCTGCTCGCAGACTGGGGCGCAACTTCAGAAAGGTGCCCTCCAGTGACTCGTCCGACACGCCATGAACACGCCCTGCCAGTGTCTCAAATCTCTCAATGTAGTCCCGCACTGGCCCCTCCTGCCTGAGGGCGTACATCGGCTCGTGTAAGTTCCCCAAACGGGGGTCTCTGAATTTCTCCAGCACCAGGTCCTTTAGCTCCTCCCAGCTCCTAATCTGCTGCCGTCTCTCTTTCCACTGGAACCATCCCAAGGCACGCCCCTCCATACAGATCGCTGCCGCCTCCAACTTCTGGGCCTCGGTCATGTGATGTGCCGTGAAGTATCTCTCTGCGGTAAACAACCAGGCGTGTGGGTCCTCCCCGGAAAATAGCGGCATCTTCAGCTTCCGGACGCGGCAATCTCCTCCAAAACGCCCCTGCTCGGGCCTCCCCTCCTCTCTGTGCTGCGGACGGTAATGCTGACGCCTCTCGTCCAGTGTCTCGTAGCGCCTAGGTGGCCCTCCTCCGTGTCCCCCGTAGTCTCCACGGCGATCTCCACGCCGCCCTTCAAAATCGTTCCAACCTGCATCGTCGCCGAACTCCGCCTCGTAGCCACCCCTGTCGTCAGAATAATATCCTCTCACTCGTCTGACTCCGTAGAAGCGGTCCTCAGCTGCTGGTCGACGCTCTGGAGGGTCACCAAAATCTCCCGAAATGCGCCCGTAACCCTCCTCGTACACTGTCCGCCGTCCAGGGGGCTCAAAAATCATGTCAGGTGGCTGTCCGCGTGCTCCCCCGCCTTCGGGCAGCTGCTAGGGGGGCCCCTGCCCCTGGCCGGCCCCGCTGTAAAACTCCCCCCGGCGGCTGCCAGGGGGCTTCGGCCCCCTGTTAACATCCGTAGGGCCCCTCCGGGGTTGCCGGAGGGGCGGCAGGCCCTGCCGGGCCTCTGGCAGGGCCGGCGGGCCCTGCCGGAGGTCCGGCAGGGTCGCCGGACCCTGCCGAGCCCCGACAGGGCCTGGGGCCCCCTGTCGGGGCCCGGCGTAGGCGGGGGACAGCCCCCTGCCTCTGTCCAGTGCTGGCCGACCCCCACGGCTGCTGTGGGGGTTCGGCCGGCTCCCCTCGTGAGCGTGGCGTCCCTAATTTTGGCGGCTAGGGCCTCCGCCCCCCTTTTGGTCCTCCACCGCCTTCCGCCGAACCGCTTCGCGGTAGTCCACCCTCCATGGCTTCTCGTCATCTTCCTCGTCCAATTCCTCCACGTAATAGGGTTGATTTTGGGGCGGAATCTCCTCTTTCTCCTTCTCCTTCTTCAAAGGTGCCGCCTTTGGTGTCGGATTAGGGTTCCCGTCGCCTTTGGAGTTTGTCGCCAATTGATTTAGGGCACCCATCAATTGTGCGAATTGATCGTCGTGCTTTGCATGATTTGACGCCAATTAGGAGATGGAAGTAGTCAATTTGGCCATGGATTCGTCGTTCCCCGCCAACGACTTTTTGATCGCTTCGATCTCGCCCGTGAATTTTGCCTGCAACGCCTCAAATTTGTCTTGCGATCTTGTTGAAGTTGCCATGGATCGTCACGTGCTCTGATACCAAATTGTTAGTATTTAACAAAGACAAGATTTTTATTAAAAAACAATGGCAAATAGAAAGATAATTGGGCACAAAAGAGGTGTGCTCTCCTCCCAAGACGCCTAGAGGACATCCGCACTCGTCTACCCTAAGAGTCTCCAAATATCAATTATCGAAAATAGCATACCAATAGTAGACGACCACCCCCTATTTATAATAAAAGCTAGGGCAACAAGGGGGGATATGCGGCTAGGGTGCGTCTAGGGTTGCTGGCCGGCTTGGGAGGGGGAGGGGGGGGCTTAGGCGTGGGCAAGGCCCTGCGGGTGTAAACCCGCAGGGGCCTTTGGGCCTCCGGAGGCCCATCAAAATTTAACTCCCAAAACATGAGAAAGGTCCAATTCCTTAGTGAGAAGCCTTGGACTCTTTGGCAAGAAGCCTCGGAACCGTAATTTCATGGTTCTTTCCTAAATTTTCCTTCTTCGTGTTCTACATCACGGATACCACAGATACCAGATACATTTCATGGACTTTTGCCACACTTCCACGATGAAAAGACTACCTAGATTGCACCTAGGTTTTGATAGACCAAGATGATTTGAAAGTGAAGCTGTCAAGGAACAACAAACATCGAATACAGACAAGTAATTACAAGTAATCAATATGGTAAAACAGTCACTACCAATGCTACCAATGCTGCTGAGGACATGTAATTTTAGGCTGAAGGAGAAAAAGAAGAATAAAACTGAAGCTTTCTTTTTAAAATGCTAAGGCTGTACTGTAAACAAGAGATTTAAATTGCTTTTTTTGGTTTTGCAATACACCATTTGCTTTCTGAAAATACACATCGGTACAATTTACAATGTGTCGTCAAACACATTGCGTGCCTTTATGTGTGATGTTCCTGCCCGTGTGACCTGTGAATCACATGAATGTCATCCACCTTCCGACCTTTTGGTATGCAAACGGTGCACACATTTATTACCTAAATATACACCATAAAGTAATTTGTCCTCCTTGGTGCAAGTTTTATTATAGTAATTACTTTGTTCATTGATGTTCTCTTTAAAATTAAAAACAATTCGTTGAAATAAAGACTCAAATGTCTTTGAAACATATCTATATTCAACAAAAGATTATGTGAGTATGTGAATGTGGCCATGGCACATGTGGGTGCATGCATGTGCACTTGTTAACGCGTGAATGTGTTCGTGTATGTGAATTTTTGACAATTGCTCGGTGTCAGTCCTCCATGCCTGTGTCAAAAGATGGAAATTGTGTCCACAACTTTACCTATTTTTCTAACAGATGCTAAATACACATTACCATAGTCCACACAGCTTGTATATGTGCCACATTTGGGTCAGTGATGCTTTCTTTAATATTAATTTCGACAATTTATGTGTTAGCTTAACATATTACTGTTAGAATTTTTTTTTTGAAAATGTTTTTTTGGCATAACTTGGTCCAGTAGGCCAGTTCCAAAGCAATTGCGTAGTCGACAATAATTCATGTACATCCGAATGTATGGAATGTGGATTTTAGAGCCTATTGCTAATGAGGAAGATTGAAGTCTAATTGGGACTTGCCATTTGGCAAGTCCAGAGCAATTGACTATAGCATATGGTGAGAGAATTATGCAGCAGGAAATTCTGCGTTTTGCCGGTTGCCTGCCTAGTTGACTGATTGTTGAACTCGATTTTGAGCCTTGGTTCAGTTTGTGTTCCAGTTGGCTTGTGTTGGTTCTTCTTGATTTAGACACATAAACCAACTAATATTATAGTTCCTATACAAATTCGTAAACACAGAATTTTTGCCATTGAAGGAGAGTTCTTTTTATCTTATAATTATCTGACTACTGTGAAATAATAGAAAAAAGCAATAGCATGGTTGCAATTGTCTTCCCCTAGTGTTTATAGTTTTCCATTCGAGTTAGAATCCAATTAACGCAGTCTCTCCTATTGTAGACACTGAGGATGCGTGTGGGGTCAGGGCATATTTTCCTTGCAGGGAACTGTGCATGGTTGCAACTGCTTACTGATCCAACCAAAGTTTTAAAACGCGAAGGCGTGACGCGAGGCGTATTTTCGACCCGTGACGCGAGGCATAAGCTTCAACGCGTAAGGCGTAAGCCTTGAGCGTGTTATGAGGCGTAACACATTATAACCACATAATTCTGAAATATAGATGTAAAAAACATATATTTAAGTTTCAAACCATCATTAAAGTATCAAAATATTAAAATAACACTCCAAAGACAAATATAAAACATCCAAAAAAAGATCAGAGTATTTGAGTTGCAAAATTTGGCTCTAAATCTACTCTTACACATCATCAAATGCAGAATCTTCACTTAAGCCATCTCCCTCCCCAAAACTTCCTAGGCTACTAACATCATCTTCATCTAGGGCGACGAATCAAGGCGGCAGCGAGTCGTTTCTCTCTCTTTCTCTCTCTCTCTCTCTCTTTAGCTTTTAAACCTAAGAAATAAAAAAAATTTGCAAACAATCACCTGTTGAAGGCGTGAAAACCCTAATGCATTTGCTGAGCCTCCGAACTGAGGCGTAAGCCTTTGGGCGCCTTCGACCTGAGGCGTAAGCCTTTGGGCGCCTTCGACCTGAGGCGTAAGCCTTTGGGCGCCTTCGACGAGTGAAAGCCTCTTCCCTCGCGCCTCAGGGCGCTGGAGGTGAGCCTCGCCCTGAGGCGAGCCTTGAGGCGTAAGCCTTTGCCGCCTTTCAAAACATTGGATCCAACCATGTAATGCATACCTTGTTTGCTAGTTGGGGTTGATCTGCGGTTAGCTCAACCCCAATTCCAACCCTAGCCAGACAGCAAAATGTGGGTTGGGAGAAGGGAAAAAGTATAGAGGGACATGCACCAATTTTTTTTCAAAAAATAAATAGCACGTTGCCTATACTTTTGGGGCATTTCTCGCATTCCCTCAAAGAAAATTTCCACATGTCCTACCAAATATAGGTCACTATTGTAAATGCTATTGATGTTAAATAACGGCATTTACATAATTTTGCATTTTCTTGCAACAGCAGCCTAACATAAGCTAGGAAGTGGTCCTATCCTTACATTTAAAGGACCAGTGGTGCAGTGTAACTGCTCAAATAAGCACTCTGTACCAACTTCTATTTCCTTATGGGTATAGAGAGGTATCGAGGTAACAGAGTTAGCATTTGTAGTAAACTTGGGTGACAAGGTTTACTCGTGTGAATATTTCCTCACATTCCAAGTTGATTGTCAAACAACAAATACTTTTGGCGTAATGTTTCTTCTAGTCTCCCCTCAACACCATTAAAATTTCTACCTATTTGAGCACATCTATCATCTATGTTACTAGTTATCAAATCAACTTGTCCCTTGAATATGTTTCATATTTGATCAGTTAACATTTTCTGGCAGTTACTGTCTTTATTTGTCTGATTGATCAGATGATGCATATCCGTAAAATGTTTGGAGTGCCTTCCATGAAGATCCGAGTTCTCCTGTAAAATCAAAACAAACGACCTTATCTGGCTTCCTAACAAAACATATGATGGATCCATATCAGATATTTCTGATGGTCTTTTATTTCTGAACTTTTTCCATTTTTGCTCTATTGTTTTCATGAAGGATGCAAATATCATCAGATCCAATATATATTGGATTTTAGATACCCAAGACAAATATTGGCTGATATGACTATATGACAAGAATTTTACTGATATATAAATATGTATACATGTGTATACACAATATATATTTTAATCATCAGATAGTGTTCGTAACTTCATATGCGCCAATATTGGCCAATGCAAACACGATATTATCTGATATCACTTCATATGAATCATGCCAAACCAAATCCTGTTAATTTTTGGCCATGCAAAGTTTTCTAGAAGAAAAAAGAAGGAAGCAGTTGATTCATGTTCTCGCACACCTTGAAAAACATGAATTTGTGAACTTCAGATCTTTCTTTTAGTGTTAATAGTTAACCCCATAGCATGTCTTCCCTCTATGGTGAAATTATTGTGCATTCACATGAACACATGAAATAATAAGCTTTTATAGCTATAAATTAAACCCAAAACTGAAGTACCCCATATACATATTGATTACTATTGCACCAATAGCTATGTGATAAAAATTTTCGTTGAAATATGTCCAAAATTCTATCAATTTATTCCAAGGACATGCGAAAACGCAGCTAATTATCTTATAATAAAAGATACAGTATATTACAAATGGTCAATATTATCAATATTGACAATACTGATGCCATAAACCTTTTGGTTGACACCGATACCAATGCTAAGTTTCAAACTTTGGCTTTGAATGTTCAGTGTGACAGAAACTAGGACTGGGAGGATATTCAGTGTGACAGAAACTGGGAATGGGAAGATAAGCTATTAACTCATTCTAGTGTGGCAAAGCTAAATTGTTAGGGTTTAAGCTATTGTTAGGATTTAAACCCTCCTATATCCCCTTGTCTAGCCAATGTGGGACTATGTTTGATACCTCACAATCCCTTGTTGTGCGGCGGAGCCTAGCTCTACCGACACATCACATCGGAATACACATGATCGAGGAGACCAAGGACGAAAGATCAGCAACACAACAGAGCACAGTTAAGATTGTTTTTAGGCCATGGACGGCCAAGAGGGAACACCGATGAGCTTTATTATGAAATGAGAGAACAATACAAATCTTCTCTTCGTCCAACGAAGAAGAAGCACACAGATCTATCCAAAAGCTCACAATACAATCTCTCAAAGTTGGCTCTCACAAATGACGGCTCTCTCAAAGGATATAATGGTGTCCACACAAAACCCTAACTTAAAACTCCATATATTTAACCATAGGTTACAATATGTGTCATCATTGGCTAGGAATTTCTAGGATTCGGATCCCGACAATTACGGCATCCAATCCAATCACCGCTCTACGTAATCAATGCTGCCACACCCTAGTGGGCCTCCGCCTCATCCTAGTGGGCCGCATTTCAATGGGCTCCCTTCGACTGAACGACCTTCCTTCTATATCGAGTGACCGAAGTGCCGAGCCTCGCGTACGAGCCTTCATCCTCCGAGCCTTCATACGACCGATCGACCGAACACGGACTTTAACCGTATTACGACCGACCGACCCAATACCGAGCGATCGACCTTCAGACTCGAACTGATGACCAAACGACCATCTGCGTTGAACGACCATCTGCGTCGAACGATCATCTGTGCTGTAGAAGCCAAATGCACAATATCCTCGTATCTGACTTGTGCAGAGTCAGATAGGTCGAATCTAAGCGCAGTTGAGTTACCTCTGTACAAGATAATTCGTCTGTCATACAACTTCTCCTGCGCCGAATCGAGCCAACTTTTTCACAAATCTCCACCTTGGCGAGATTCGATCCTTCCGTCCAACGGACGACCTTCACTGACCTTGGTAGAGCATAGAATGATGTTTTTCCTTATTTTGTTCCAAAGAACCAAATGCTTCGCCAGAGCTACGACTGTCTCCTCCTGAGACTGGCTGACCCGTTTGAGTCTCAAATGGCTCCACCGAGCCTCAATGCCCCCTCCTGGGGCAGACATCAACTTCTTCGAGGAACCACATTGAGCAAGTCCAAACAATGCTTGAACTTGACTCCCGATATAACCTTCGTCAGCATGTCCGTCGGGTTGTCATTTGTTTCGATTTTCAACAAGTTGATGTCATCGTCTTCTTCTCCCATATAGTCTCCGACAAAGTGGAATCTAACGTTGATATGCTTCATACGAGCATGGAAGACCTGATTCTTAGCCAAGTGCACTGCACTCTGGCTTTTACAATGGAAATCGTACCTCTCTTGGAAGACTCCCAGATCATCCATCAGACCCATCAGCCATATCGTCTTCTTCACCGCTTCAGTCAATGCCGTATACTCTGCCTTCGTAGTAGACAAGGCTATCGTAGATTGAAGGATACTCGGCCAACATATTGGTGCGTCAGACAGGGTGAAGTCGTAGCCTGTCATTGATCGTCTCCCATCCAATTCGCATGCATAGTCAGAATCGACATACCCGACTGTGTGCCGACCATGAACACTTCGGCTGTATGTCAGTCCGACGTCGACTGTGACATTGATGTAACGCAGGATCCACTGCGCTGCTCGTCAATGCTCTCTTCCTGGGTTGTGCATATATCTACTCACCATGCAAACTACATGTGCTAGATCCGGTCGGGTACATACCATTGCGTACATCAAGCCCCCTACCACATTGGCATATGGTGTGCTTGTTATGACCTTTTTCTCCTCTTCGTTCTTTGGACACTGCTCGACACTGAGCTTCAAGTGGAGTGCAAGCGGAGTAACTACGGTCTTCATCTTCTCACAACCAAACTTCTGTATAACAGACTTCAGATAGCGACTCTGTGAAAGATGAACAGTACCTCCACTTCGATCTCTTGTGATCTCCATCCTAAGAATCCTCCGTGCCTCTCCCAGATCTCAAATGCAAAACTCAATTGAGACTTCAATATTCGAATCTCCTCTTTATTCGATGAAACAATGAGCATATCATCGACATAAAGCAGAAGATAGATGAATGACCCATCATCCAACTTGCAATAGAACACGCAATGATAGATGAAGATAGATGAAGGACCCACCCATCATCCAACTTGCAAAACGCTTATACCACTGTCGTGGTGATTGCTTCAACCCGTAGAGTGACTTCTTCAATCGACGTGCACGATCGTAATCGACATGCACGACCGTCATCACTCCCATAGGCATTGGGCTGAGCCATATAGATTTTCTCTTCGAGCTCTCCATGCAAGAATGCAATCTTAACATCCAGTTCCACCAGTTTAAGGTCGAACTGTGCAACCAATGCCAACAAAATCCGAATCGAGCAATGCTTTACCACAGGAGATAAGACCTCATTGTAAACGATACTTTCTCTCTGTGCGAAGCCCTTCGTTACGAGGCGAGTTTTGTAGCGAACATATCCTGATTTGACCCCTTGCTTCTTGGTGTAAACCCATTTACACCTAATTGCCTTATTGCCATTCGGAAGCTTCACGAGATCCCATGTGTCGTTCTTTGCCAATGATTCCATCTCTTTGTCTATCGCACTTCTCCACCGCTTCGGGTCTTCGGATTGCTCCACCTCATCGAATGAGTTGGAAACATCGATACATACTGCGAGAACGACAAATGAAACCAACTCCGAGTACCTCGCAGGTTTTCTTATCTTATGCCTTGGTCTCGACACTGCTATGGAATCCTCTGGCTGAACGACCCTTGTAGACAAGCTATCTCCACCAATTGAGCTTGAGCCACCAACTACACCATCGACGGCCTGGAGCCCGCCTTCTGCTACATCTGGTGTGGGTCGATCTGAGTCGTCGTTTGACCGTTGTGGAGTATTAGACACTGTCGAAAACATGCTTCAATTGTGTCTGTTCGACCTCCTCCTTTGGCGCATTATTCTTCTTCAGTAACGCCGACTCATCAAACGTTACCTCTGCTCAGGATCACATTTCTCTGTGTCGAACACCATAGTCGGTATCCCTTGACACCACTGTTGAAGCCCAAGAAGATGGTTTTCTTGGCTCGAGCATCGAGTTTGTCTTCCTTCACGGCATATTAACTTAGACAGCCCCAAACTCGAAGTGATCCTTAGTCGGAAACTGGCTTTCACGACTATACCTCCAAAGGAGGTATTCCTTCCAATGCAGTAGATGGTAGCCGATTGACCAAATAGGTCATATACGTCAGGGCCTCTACCCAAAACTCATTTGATAGGTCAGCAGTTGACAGCATGCATCAAACTTTCTTCAGCGGAGTCCGATTCATCCTCTCTGTTACTCCATTTCGCTGTGGCATACCAGCAACGGTGTAGTGTCTCTAAATCCCTTTTGATCTGCAGAACTTTTCGAAGAGATCTGACCTATACTCATCACCGCTGTCACTCGCAGACGCTTGATTTGTCGACCGGTCTGAGTCTCGACCAGCTTCTTCCGCTCGATGAAAGTGCTAAGAGCTTGGTCTTTTTGATTTCAGCGGAGACACCATTAACATGCATGAGAAATCATTGATGAACGACACAAAGTAGTGTTTCTTCCCTATGAGGCCATCTTAGACGGCCCCCATATGTCGGTGTGTACATAGTCGAGTAATGCCTTCGTATTATGGATGGCTCTCAAATGAAGCACGTGTCTGTTTCACAAACACATAATGCTCGCAGAACTCGATCTTCCCGTTCTTGGCTCCCTTTGGACTACCCCAAACGATAAGATTCTGCAACACTTTCTCGCCCATATGACCTAGTCGCATGTGCCATAATATTGAGTCGTCCTCAGCCTCACGAGTCAGAGCTGCTGTGCTAGCTACGATCGAACCATCCAAGTAATAGAGGTTGCCTCGGCACTTCTCCTTTATCAAGATCATTGCTCCTCTGGTCACACTCAGAGCTCCATTCTCCATGGTCACTTGACATCCCTTGGATTTGAGTGAACCGAGCGATATGAGATTACACCTTAGGTTGGGAATAAAGCGCACCTCCTCGATGTCTTATGTAACATCGTCGTTCATCCTTATCCGCACTATCCCGACGTCTGCCGTGATACAGGCTCGGTCATCGTCCAGCAAGACCATACACTTATCACCTTCCCTGAAGGTCGTAAAGTATTCTCGATGTGGCGTCCTATGGAACGAGCACCTAGAGTCGAGCATCCAACTATCTGACGCCACGTCCTCCGAAGCACCGACCAATACATACTCCTCGACCTCAATGCCATTCGCAACGTTGGCAGTTGCGTCGTACTTTCTCTTCGCCTTTGGGCAGCCTTTGACACAATGTCCTCTTTCTTTACTGAAAGCACATTGGTCCTTTGCCACCTTGCGCTGGGGGTCTCTTGTCTTGTCTTTAGACTTAGATCTGAAATACCACCTCCTATCTCTATCCTTCTCACCACTACGACCCCTTACGACTGTAAGAGCGCTAGCTCAGCTGCAGGTGTCCCCATCGTTTTTCCTGAACTCGTTGCTCGTTAGAGCGTTGGACACCTCTTCAAATGTGATCGATTCCTTACCATATGTAAGAACCGACACCAAGTACTCATACTCGATGGGTAGAGAGTTGAGGAGAATCATCGCATTGTCTTCATCGTCAACATTCCCGTCGACGTTTCTCAGGTCGGTAAGAAGCTTGTTGTAGTTGAGGTATTCCTGCATAGAAACCCAATCAGCTAACTTCAAACCGAAAAGGTTCTTCTTCAAGTGTAGCAGGTTCTGGATATTCTTCTTCATGTACTTGTCGTCGAGCTCCTTCCAAAACTTGCTTGCACTTGTCTCCTCCATGTATGGGTATTTCTTCTCCTTTGACAGATACAGGCAGATGATACCATATGCACTCCGATTCAGAGTTCTCCACTCCTGATCGGATATGCCCGTCGGCTTCTCGTCTAATACGATGTCTTGACCAAGTTGGTTCAAGATATCCATTGCTTTGCATCTCCAAATACTGAAGTTGATTTTTCCATCAAGCTTCTCAATTTCGAACTTTGTGTTAGACACAATAGTCCGAGAAGATGAAGAATACCCAGAAGTTGATGCCTTTAGAGATCCGTCATCTTCACCGCTACTCATCTTCGTCTTCTACGTTGATATCCAACACCGTAATGTTCTGATACCAATTTGTTGTGCGACGGAGCCTAGCCTACCGACACAGCACAACAGAATACACATGATCGAGGAGACCGATGACGAAAGATCAGCAACACAACAGAGCACAATTAAGATTGTTTTTAGGCCATGGATGGCCAAGGGGGAACACCGATGAGCTTTATTACGAAAGGAGAGAACAATACAAATCTTCTCTTTGTCTAAAGAAGAAGAAGCACACAAGATCTCTCCAAAAGCTCACAATACAAGCTCTCAAAGTTAGCTCTCATAAATGACGGCTCTCTCAAAGGATACAATGGTGTCGACACAAAACCCTTAGCTCTCACAAATGACGGCTCTCTCAAAGGATACAATGGTGTCGACACAAAACCCTAATCTAAAACTCCATATATATATAACCTTAGATTACAATAGGTGTCATCATTGGCTAGGAATTCCTAAGATTCGGATTCCGATAATTACGACATCCAATCCAATCACCGCTCTACGCAATCAATGGTGCGCACCCTAGTGGGCCTCTGCCACATCCTAGTGGGCCGCATCCCAATGGGCTCCCTTCAACCGAACGACCTTCCTTCTGTGTCGAGCGACCGAAGTGCCGAGACTCACGTACGAGCCTTTATCCTTCGAGCCTTCATACGACCGATCGATCGAACACGGACTTTAACCGCATTATGACCGACCGACCCAATACCGAGCGATCGACCCCGCAGACTCGAACTGACGACCAAACGACCATCTGCGCCGAATGACTATCTGACCATCTGCACTGTAGAAGCCAAATGCCCAGTATCCTCGTATCTGACTTGTGCAGAGTTAGATAGGTTGAATCTGAGCGCAATCGAGTTACCTCTACACATGATAACTCGTCTGCCATACAACTGCTTTTCCTGCGCTGAATCGAGCCAACTTCTTCACATAAATAACCTACATTCACGAAAATTTCTTTTTGAGTACTGGCTTCGGTGCCACCTTTAGAGTTTGTTGCTAAAATGTCATGTTGGCTATAGGTTGCATCCATGAGAATATGTATTATATCAATAATGCACTTTGTGTTCATGCCAACGAATAAGATTTCGATGTTTGTCCCGGTTTCATTGAGTTATAGCCTAAGATTGGCATATAACTTAGGCTTCATTAAGTTCCCGAGGAAAAGTAATGGAATGGGTACCAGTTTCGATCAGTTTCAAAGAAGTTTTGGACGAAACATGCCAAAACCTACAGAAAATTTGAAAATAAAAGGGAAGAGAAATAGGAGAATTCTAATGTCTTTAGGAGAATTCCCATATCTTTAGCTATTATCCATCTCCCTTGAATTTCAAATGTTATGAAAAATCCATAAATATTAATCTTCATAATTTGGTGTATTTTTTATATGTATATGATTACAGTCTTACGTTAACTTTGAATCAACTACTGCATATTAGTTTCATTTAACATCTGGGTTAACTTGTTGAATTTTATAAGTTGAGTTCCCTTGACTAAATGTACATGTTCATATTATTTCCTTCTTAGGCACTATATATGCAAACACCTTGAGATGGAAACATGTCTAGTACTTACTTGCACCTAGTTATATACATCAGAACCAAAACCAAAACTCCAAACAAAACCTGATAAAATCTCTAGTAATGGTCCGAAATTGAATCTTAGTTCTTAACATTAATTTGTGCCATGGTGTTATTGAAGCTACTAGTCTCTAAAACATATTTTAAACAGATGATAACGTGTCCATTTGATGCACCATACTCCTAGATTGAAGATTATATTTTATAAACAGTGGAAATGTGTCCCATTGGGCAGACGGAAAACATGTTTACTATACTGGCTTGATTTTAGTTGACGTGAAAGTGCCGAAAATTGCTTTGTACGGGACTGCTAAACTGTAAAATTGCAGGCACTTGTACTCTCTGAGAGACAAACCCATGATGAGGACTAGCAGAGAAATTTCTGTTATGTCGTGAATATGGTCATATAATCTAACACATCAATAAGCCATGCCGAATAGAATTAAAGTATCCTTAATGAAATACTATATAGCACTAAGAGGCTATCTAACCAGACGTATTAATAAATGCAAGCAACCAATCAGAGGCAATCTAACCATATGTAGACATAGATAAAGTTTACATTGTGGGATCTTTTATACAATCTACCTAAACATAACTAAAAATTAGCTTAGGCACAACTGTATTTAAAAAAAATTACACTTAAGACATTTAGTTTAGACATATTGCTATCCGTCGAGACATGTCCACCGAGCCAAAATTAACTTCAAAGCAATAAAGAAAGCAAGATAGAAAGGTTAAATTACTCTAGACCTATTCCAAAGCGTAATCAGACAATGAAAAGCAAATAAAACAGCTTCTAAGGAAAATTTGGTTTCAATAATACGAGCGAGTTCGTTTCTCTTTCAAGTCTCTGGATTGTATAATGTACCTGCAATCGCCCAACATCCTGGTTCCATTATACCGCGACCCTCTCTTGTTCCCTTCTTGCTCGAAAGGATTCTTCCTGGAATTGGGTCTAAGGGCTTTTCATCTTGGGCCTTTATTGAGTTTTTGTTCAGCCCATCATGTGCCACCATTTTAGGCTCTATGTGTGAGCCCCTATGTTTTAGGGGTAAATAGTTAGAGCTAACAATAACATGTCACACGAGCGGCAAACACGCGTAGAATGTGCATGTGCACAGACTCACACCCATACATAGTAACTTATCCTATCCACGTTCCATATTGTTTAGTCACTTAACATATCCACATACCATATTGTTAGGGTTTGTGTCTCGCATCCTTGGGAGTAATTAAAGTGATGGAATGAAAAATGGATCAGAGAATGCGCTTAATCACACATAGGTTAAATTAAAGGATGGACATGTGATTAAATAGGTTAGAATTCATGACTCAAATAAAGGTTAATCCTTGAGAATCAGTATGAGTTTCAAACATATTAGCCATATCTATCTAAGTCAATGGGCCTAGTTCCTTCTGATGGGCATACCCGCTCAACAACACGTACCATGCAAACACACATGCTTACTAATGCATGCTATATATTACCTCTTTGGATATTCCCAATGAACGTGTTGTTGCAAGGTCATTGTTGAGGAACCGCCTGAATTCATTCTAAGTTTGCCAGAACAGACAAACTTATACTCCTTTATCCAAACAAAATACTTGCCTGAACAAAAGGGGCTAGAATTGGCCTTTTATTACTTCTTGATCTACTCTAACATTTTCTATCTACCATAACCAAACAAAATACTCCTTTATATACTCACTAAGAACATTATAGCCCTATAGTTTTGGACACATCTTCTCCAAAATTTGTCTGGCTCATGGTTAGTTCATAACTTGTGCATGTCAGTAAGATTGTTAGTTCAACAGGATCTATTTTCACTATATGCTTGAAACAATAATACCAATCAGTAAGTCTAGTCGTTGATTTAGTTACATGCTAATATGTGTTGCACCACTGCATATTTCAACCAATGAATACAGCAACATGCATGCAATGGCGTGTTGATTGCCAGCAATCATGTGGCTACAGATGGAGTCGGTCTAACTAAAAAATCATCATCATGCCTTTAAAAGAAGACTGAAAACGAACTCGCTCAGCTAAGATATCAAACCAACCGTGCCTGGAAAAGAACTCAGATTGATAACTATGTTCTCTAATGTTTATGTTGGGTTTGTTCTTTCGAAACAATATGAGTTGAGATGTGGAAAATCCATGTATTTGGGTGCCAATTTGCTCAGCAGAGTTCAGTTTTTTCAGTCAACTTCATTAGCTAAATTGATGAAATTGTAGTGACACACTTACAAGCATGACGTGTTGTCGTTGTTGCTGACTTGGGCCAGCCTGTCTCGTGTTTGGTGTTAGCAATATTTACTCCAACCAGATCTAATCTGCATTTCTTGGCTTTTTACAATAGTTGTAAATCTGATGAACTTGTCTGGGATTTGATTGGGTTGAGTTTGATTATTGACCGTATTATTCACAAGGTCATTAAATTCTTTTAGACTCATCAGATAGTATATCTCTGCGTCTGATGTTTCGCATGCATCAACACTCCTTTGCATTTTGCAAACCATGGAACATAACAAGGTATCCTTTTTAAAGGAAAAAAGTTCTCTTAGTAACCAGTCTGAACTATATGTCAGGTGTCTGTTCTCAATAGCCACGTGCATTCCATCAATGACAATGTGACAGTGGACGAGGCGGCCAGTGAGTACGAGTTTGTCATTCGCCAGATGGTCAAAGTTCGAACAGTTGACGTCTCAGAGAGCAATGACTGTCCCAAGTTTGATCTCATACTCCTCAGCATGGGCGCTGATGGCCATGTGGCCTCACTATTCCCCGGGCATCCTGCCCTTGAGCAGCATGAGGATTGGGTCACCTACATCACCAACTCTCCCATGCCTCCACCTGAGAGGATCACCTTTACCATTCCAGTCATCAACTCGGCGTCTAATGTTGCCATTGTCGCAGTGGGTGAAGACAAAGCTGCAGCAGTGTGCGCTGCCATTGATGACAGCCGCACTGAAGGCCTCAGTGGTTGCTCGGTGCCTGCCATGATGGTTCAGCCGACTGAAGGGGAGTTGGTGTGGTTTTTAGACAAGGCAGCGGCATTGGCCCTTGGTGACCAATAACCATGGCTGGCTCTTTGCAATGAGTTTGTAGCCTTAGCCTTAGCCTTAGTAGTATTACTTGCGTGTGAATGTGTGAATGTAGGCCGATGAGGCGATCCTGGGATCTGGTCAAGCGTTTGTTTTGCTGGTGGTGGTGGTGGTTGTTGTTTTGGCAGGCTCACAAATTAAATAAAGCGGTTCGAAGAAAGAGTTACCTGGAATTTTGCTTCACTGGCAGGTTTAGCTTAAATTTCATATGCTTGTATGCTAATATTGAAATTATGAGAGTGAGTTGGCTTTGTTTTTCTTTTGGATTGGTACACACCTTGGCATTTCTAGGCGGTTCATTTTCAATACCTTTGCGGTTGTGTTGCATATTTGATGGACCTTCCTATTGTTAGGCTGTGTTTGGTTGCATGGAAAAGGAAAGAAAGAAAAGTGAAATGAAAGGAAATAGAAAGAAAAAGAAAGGGAAAAGGAAACCGATTTCTTTTTTATGTTTGGTTAGTGAGGAAAATTGTAAAGAAAATTAAAATGAAAATGGTAAGGAAAATGGTAAGGAAAATGATTTCTCATGTTTGGTTGCTTATGAAAATGAAAATGAAAACTAGAAAGAAATATGATTTTATTTATAATTAGGGTCTCATTTTTCTATTAAACTCAATCCAAAACTATTCTTCTAAAAATAAAAAATGAGCAATAACAAAAGGATAATTTTTGTTATCGATAAAATTTTTGGCTCAGAAAAGGGAAGAAATTTTTTGGGAAAGAACGGTTTCCTTCCGATTTGGGAGATAAAAGTAGAGAGAAAAATTCTATATATTTTTTTCTTTCATTTTCCCTCTCACTTTCTTTCCTTTTACTTTTCTATACAACCAAACAATGGAAATTAACTTTCCCATCACTTTCCTTTCCTTTCCTTTTCTTTTCCTTGCAACCAAACACAGCCTTAGAGTTGGCTCGCAGACTATTAGTTGTAAATATGTGTTTGTACTGTGGGTTGTACATTGTTTGTAACCTTTGGGTAGACCGTATAAATAGTCTATTTGCTTAGTGGTTTTCATCTCAAGAGAGAGATCTTGTAAAGAGAGGAGAATAAACTGAACAAAAGGGGCTAGGGAAGAGTGAGAGCTTTGGAGAAGGAGAAGTGTGTTTGAGGATTTGAGTTTAAATCCTTATATGATGCAGTGATGACTTCTAATAAAGCTATGTAAGTACTCACTCTTATTCTTGTGTGTACTTTAGTTTGTTTGTTTTCTTTTGTCTTGCATATTGTTCTGCTTGGTTTATCAGTGGAGATCCAAGATGTGATCTTGTTGTTGAGGTTTTGTCGATCTAGCGGTTTGCCGAGCTCAACATTGTCCGAGCCCAATCAGGCGAGCTGATCTCATCGATTCGTGGCCGATCTCTAAGGGAGCCGAGGTCCTCACAATTGGTGTCAGAGCTTGGGTTCAATTGCTATCCTTGATTCTACCCATTCAGAACATTTTGGGTAAAGAAATTTCGGCAATTTCTGGATTTTAAGTTGCGGGAAATTTGGCGTACACAAAGTGACAAATGGCCTTTAAGAGAACTTCCACTTCTGGAGGGATCAAGTTTGAGGTGGCGAAGTTTGATGATCGTATCAACTTCGGGTTATGGCAAATAAGGGTAAGGAATGTTTTTATACAACAAGGACTCAAAGTTGTTTTGTTTGGGAAGACAAAGAAGCAGGAAAAGATCGAAAATGATGAATGGACTGATCTAGATTAACATGCATTGAGCACAATATAATTATATCTCTCGGATGATGTGTTGTATAATGTTAGTGAAGAGAAAACATCAAAAGATCTATGAGAGAAGCTTGAGAAGCTTTACATGGGAAAGTCTTTATCAAACAAGCTACACTTGAAGACACGACTATATGGGTTGAAGATGGAAGAAGACAAGTATGTGTTGGAACACATGAACATCTTCAATAGGATGATTTGTGACATCTTGAGGTTGGATGTGAAATTTGATGATAAAGAACGTCACTTTTTGGTTGAGTTCTCTTTCGGACTCTTATGATCACTTTGTTACCACTCTATTATATGGGAAAGAGGCTCTCAAGTTTGAAGAGGTGACCTATGATATAATATCGAACACTGCATGGTAAAGATCCTCCAAGTGTGATTCTAATGTAGAAGGTCTCCTAGTCAAAGGAGAATCAAGTGATAGATGAAGAGGCAAAGAAAGAGTTAAAGTCAAGAAGTGTAACTCCCCGTCCAAGTCAAGGAGCAAGAAAGATATTGGATGCTTCTATTGCAATGGTAAATGGCACTTTAAAAGAGATTGCAAAGAGTGGCAAGCGTAAAAGGAGGGGAGGACGTCGAAAGATAATGATTCGGCTAGTGTGGCTTTCGAAAGTGAAGGGGATCTCCTCTCTGTCTCTCAAGTGTGGATTTTAAATTCCAGTTGTTCTTATCATATGTGTCCAAATCATGAATGATTTGACACTTATGATGCCTATGATGGTAGTTCTGTGTTGATGGAGAATGATGCACTGTGTAAGAAAATTGGGATGGAGACCATAAAAATCAAGATGCATGATGGTGCGGTCCGTATATTAGGAGGAGTTAGACATGTGCCGGCACTCAAGAAGAACTTAATTTCTTTGGGCATGCTTGAGGCTAAAGATTCATTTACAATGGAACGGATGACATTCTCAAAGTGTTTAAATGAGTCTTTGTACCAATGAAAGGCACAAGACTGGTCAACAATCTTTACGAGCTCAATGCAAATACCATTTTGGGTAGAGCCTCAATCTCTACAATAAAGAGAGAGGATGATTGTGATGAATATAGGTTGTGACATATGCGCTTGGGACACATGAGCGAGAAGGACATGTACGATCTTCACAAGTGGAATTTTTTGAAATGAATGAAGACATCCAAGCTCGATCTATGCAAATTTTGTTTGTCCGGTAAACAAAGGAAGGTGTCCTTCAATACCACAAAGAAAGAATGCCAAAGGACAGTCGTTTTTAACTACATACACTCCGATGTGTGAGGGCCGAGCCTGGTTATGTCAAAAGGTGGAGCTTTCTACTTTATGACATTTGTTGATAATTTCTTAAGGAATGTTTGGGTTTTTTTTTCATGAAGCATAAGTTCGAGGTCTTCTCGAAGTTCAAGGAGTAGAAGGCAGAGGTTGAAAACCAAACGGAAAGAAAGATAAAGTGCTTGAGAACCAACAATGAGGGAGAATACCAAGATAGAAAATTTCTACAATTTTACAAGGATGAAGGGATCAAAAGGCATTTCACCGTAGCAAAGAATCCTCAACAAAATGGCATGGCCGAGAGGATGAATATAACTCTCATGGAAATGACTAGATGCATGTGGCTTCATGCATGGTTGACAAAGTCTTTTTGACAGAGGTCGTTAAGTATGCTTACTATGTTGTAAATAGATCACCTTCAAAAGCACTTAACCTCAAGGTGGGGAAGAGGTGTGGAGGGGCAAGGAAGTAGATTACACTCTTCTAAAGGTGGTCGGGTGCCCGTCATACAAACATGTTCCGCATGATGAAAGGTCAAAGCCTGACGCCAAGTCACATAAATGCATTTTCCTTGGTTTGGAAAAGTTAGTGAAGGGGTACACGTTTTGGGATCTGATCAATAGAAAGAAATTGTATAGTAGGGTGTTGTGTTTGTTGAGGTGACATGTGTGTATATTTTATATATTCACGCACGTCTTCTTTGTGTTTTTCTGTTATTTTCTGCCGTCTCGTATCCGTTTTCTCGTATTTTCCAGTTTTCTTTCACTTCTCCGTGTTTTTACGTGTTTGCAGGAGTTTGCCAGCATAAGGGACACATAACGAAGATATCACATGTCCCCGGAGCAACGGGAGGAGTCACGCGTGATCCAGGGGGTCAAACAACAAGGATTTCTATCTTTCAGCCCCCACCCGATCGGTTGGATAAAGCCAACCGATCAGGTGATGCACGTGTGCACGACCTGGACAGCCGCTGAAGCAAGAGAGCATCAACCGACCGGTTCAGCCCGACTGTCTTCTCGGGAAATTGGAGCTGAACTCCAACCGATCGGGCGACCTTCACCCGATTGGTTCATCTGTAGCCGATTCCCCCAAAGATATGACCCGGAGAGCTCAACCGACCGTGCCAAAATGTCGCAGCTTTCTGTTTATTTGGGCGACGTTTCCAACCGATCGGTTGATTTATCAACCGATCGGTTCACCTGATGAGCTCAAGATCCAAACGACTAGAAGCTTCCGCCAACCGATCGTGTCGCGTGACCGGGTGAAGTCCTGAAGAGCGCTGCTGAAGAACGAAGCAGGTCACCCGATCGGTTGATTCTTCAACCGATCGGGTGACGTTGTTTTCTATATATATTAGCCCTAGGTTTTCAGAAACGTAAGCTGTGTTTTTGGGCTGTGTTTATTTTCTGTTTTTCCTCTATTGTGACGGCTGAAATTTTATACTTACTTGTAAGTGTTTTGATCTTTGTAAAACTTTGATATTATCTTAATTGCATTACTACTACCGCATTTCAATTGCCTGATTATGATTTTAACCGTTGATTTTCATTTAGATTGCTTTTTACCTAAAATGTGTGAGTAGTTCCCAAATCTGGGATTTTGGTGGAAACCCCTTCGTGTATTCTCCCTAATGCGTCCATAGGACTAGGAAATCGATAGGGATTAGGAATCTATTGGTTACGCGGGGTGTTTTATTGTCATCAGCGGGAAAAAGACCGCCTTTGACCATTGGGCCAAGGGGGAATAAACTTGGCGGTTGACTCCCTAGCCATAGCTCACGCCCTTAGCGTAGACATCGAATCCTAGCGCGCGGGAGCGGCAGGATGAGATGTTGGAAGTTATCGTTGCGAGCTTAATGCTCCCGAAGTCGGTCAGTGTTAATGGACATGGGAATGCCCACTGACCGAACCCGGGTAGTCCGGCGTATCATCCTGGGCACCGACCGGAATATTAGGCCCATGTGACGCTGGTATCACTCTTAGAGGCAACGTCTGACCATTAAACCCTAATTCCGATCGTTGTCCTATCCACCGACCGTATTAGCGAGAATCAAATGATAGGGTGGAAACCGAAGTCCCAGGTTTCCTTTCATATTGTTTAATCTCGTATCTACAATTTGTGACAAACCATCCACCGATTCGGGCTAGCTCACCCATAGGGTGAATTTGGTCCTTTCTGACACAAGCACACCACGCCTCCCTGTGTTCGACCCCCAAGCCACACTACAACACCGTGCGCTTGCGGTTATAAATATTTAAATCTCGCGCCCCCAATCTCCTATTGCACTTGCATGATCACACACACATCATTTTGAGGGGACTTCAAGCTTTATGGCACCGTTGCCGGGGAGGCAACGTGCTTGTTATTTTTGGATCTTTTGAACCCTTGAGTCTAGCTCACATCTCTATCTCGCGATAATTTTCGCACTCTTCTTTTTCATTTTTATTTTCTTATTTTTATTTTATTTTCTATTTTTATATGTTTCTTTCCTACTTTTGCTTCACGGGTGTTTGTTGCTTTTGATGCGCAGGAATACAAGGAGTCTTGACGACTTGATTCCTATTGATCCTGAGATAAACGCCACCCTAAGGCGTTTGGCCACAGAGAAGAGACGAAGAGAAGAGTCTGAAGCCATGGGGGAGAATACCCCACCGCATAAGTCCCTGCTGGAGTACTCGATGCCATCCATCGAGTCCACCTCCGCCATCCGACCTCCTGCTATTACGGTTCAGAGCTTCGAGCTCAAGCCGGCCTTAGTGACGTGGATCTAGCAGGATCAATTCTCTGGGGCACCCATGGAAAGCCCCATCGAACATCTGAACTCCTTCCTTGAGAAATGTGACACCTTCCGGATAAATGGTGTCACAGCTGAAGCAATCCGTCTGAAGTTATTCCCATTCTTTCTGCGGGATAAGGCCAAGCAGTGGCTAAGGGGAAAGGACCCGAACAGTTTCAACACTTGGGAGAAGCTTTCGAATGCATTCTTGATGAGGTTTTTTCCTTCGGGGAAAACTATGAAGTTGAGGAGTGGGATCTCCTCCTTCTCCCAGGCCAGCCACGAGTCCCTGCATGAAGCTTGGACGGGATATAAATAAATGCAGCGGAGATGCCCTCATCATGAGCTTTCCAAGTGGCAGATAATTATTCTATTCTACAACGGACTGAGGGATGATTTAAAATCTTCGATGGACGCGGCGGCTGGAGGGTCCTTTATGTCTAGGAGTGAAGAAGATGCCGGATAAATTCTTGAAAACATGGCATCGAACAATGAGCGGTGGTGTGACGAGAGAGTCACACCTTGATCTGGGGGTATCCACAGGGTCGAGGACGTCGACAAATTATCCAGCAAATTTGACTTGCTGTCGACCCAGATCTCAGCGCTGATGGTAGGAGCCGGTGGTGTCGGTACACAACAAATTGCGGTAGTGGAAGCAGAAGTCATGGGGAACTTCGAGGGTGGTGACATCTCACCACCGTTGGACCAAGTGAGCGTACTATTCTACAATCCTATGGGAAATGCGCCGTATCCACCACGGACTAGCTCCAATCCGGTCTACTCTCCAAACAACTGGAATCATCCCAATCTTAGCTACCAGACGCCCTTTCAGCAATCACAACCACAAGTATATCAGCCGCCTAGGCAACAACAGCAGCAGTTTCAGTAGCAGCAGCCCCCATAATCATACCCGCAGTATCCACCAAGGAACCAGCAACCCATGCAGCAGCAGCAGCAGCAGCCGTACGGCCAGCAGCGTGCTATCTCCCCGGTTGAGTCCCTCTTGACTCAGTACATCTCGAACCAGGAGAAGATAAATTTGAAGCTGGAAATGGGGCAGAGGGCTCTCACTGACCAAGTGACCCAGCTGGGTTTACAGGTGGCGAACCTTCAAAGGTCGAAAAAACTATTGCCGCCACAACCGGAAGTGAACCCGAGGGGAGCGAACCAGACTTTGGCACTCATGAACGAGCATGCAAATGTGTCCGCTATCGTCTTGAGAAGCGGAACACAAATCCCCACAAGGGTGCCTGCCAAGGAACCGGAAGCACCGTTGGTCGTAGAGCGACCAATTGAAAAAGCCAATGACAACGGTGCTTCGTCGCTGAAGACTACGACTTTGGAAGGAGTCCCTGATGAGGAAAAGAAGAAGAACAAAGAAGGGAGCCTAAATGTATTCAAGCCTGTTGTGCCATTTCCATAGCGACTTGCCCGAGCAAAGATAGATGAAAAATACGGCAAGTTCTTCGCTTTGGTTAAGGATCTGAGCTTACAAATCCCATTTCTTGAAGCTATAGAGACCATACCCTCCTACGCAAAATTTCTCAAGGATTTGGTGACAAAAGGTTCTAGAAAGGACAAGGTAGTTCTCATGGCGGAGTGTAGTGCACTCATCCAGCGTGCAAATCCGACTAAGCTTAAAGAACAGGGGAGCTTCTCTATCCCTTGTGTGATCGGGGAGGTAAAGATCCATCGCGCGCTCGTCGATCATGGAGCGAGCATCAGTTTAATGCCCCTGTCACTATATAAGAGGATAGAGATGTGCGATCTGGAGCCCACCGGTATGACCCTACAGCTTACAGACCGATCGGTCAAATATCCGATGGTGGTTGTAGATGACTTTCCTGTCAACGTAAGTGGGGTGCAAGTGCCAGTGGACTTCATCGTTATGGACATGCCTGAAGATACGCATACCCCCATCATCCTTAGACGGCCCTTCATGGCCACCGTCGGCGTTTTAATAGATGTGAAGAAAGGGAAGTTATCCCTTAATGTCGGCAATGAAAAGGTGGAGTTCGACTTGGGGTTGTCCATGAAGCATCCTCCTGATGAGCAAGGATGCAATATACTGGATATAGAGGAAGAGAGAGCAGCTGAAGCTGGGGCCTGGAAAATTCTTTCAAGGAATCCCCCCGACAGCTTGGGGGACTTAGAAGAACATGTCGGCCTGAAGAAAGATGATGTTACTGAGAAAGCGGGTGCGTCACATACGGTCCCTCCCGGATTTCAAAAGTCTCCTCCGACGAGGAGAAAAGGAAAGGAGGCCATGGGGCTCACCGGAGACGAGATCCGGATCTTGAAACGAGTGTCAGTAGACGCCAATATAAGGGAAAAGCCCCCGGCTTCCATCAATGGAGGGAGAGTCGTCGAGCAAGTCTACTTGTCACCGCCGATGACACCAAAGGCCACCAACTCTGAATCTGAAGCGATGCCAATCTTAGGGCATCACCCCCGTCCACCTTGAATATCATCTACGGGTGTCGAGCAAACGACGTTAACCAAAAGCGCTTCATGGGAGGCAACCCATGCTCTAAACTTTGATCTCAGTTTTTAGGATTATTATTAGCTTTATTTTTCTTATTTTAATAAATAAATCCAGCCGCGTAAACTTCCGTCGAGATACTTAGGCCATTTGTAAATTTTTGCAAGAAACAAGCCCTCACCCGATCGGGTGACCACTCAACCGATCGGGTGAGACGTATCAGACAATGGCCGTATCTGCTCTCAAGCGAACTGGTCGGGTGAAGCAATGTGAGACCGGGTGGCAGACCGTGTGAGCCGGGCTAAAGTCTCGGAAAATTTGGGATTTATTCAACCGATCGGGAAATACGAAGCGTGGTTGGGTGACCGACCGGGTGAGCTGTACTGAATTCTCGGGAAAAATTGTGAAGAGGCCAACCGATCGGTTGAGTTATCAACCGATCGGTTCGCCTGTAGCCTCTTTTCAGCAAAATTTTTGGACCTAAAAGTCAACCGACCGGGTGAGTTTTCACCCGATCGGTTCGACTTAAACCCTATAAATATCCACTCCAACGTTCAATTCCCCTCTCACTCGACTTCGACTTTCTCTCGCCGTTTCGACTTCTCCTTCCTCCAACCGGCCTCGATCTCCCCTCAACCGACCACAAACCCCCCTAAATCGATCCCTCCACTCTCCATCTCCTTCCCTCCATCTCTCTCTCTCTCTCTCTCTCTCTCTCTCTCTCTCTCTCTCTCTCTCTCCATCTCTCATTTTCACCCCGTCCAAACCCTAATTTCAGCCCAACTCTCCCCTATTTTCAAAATTTGCTGAAAAGAAATGCCGCGGCTTCACACTTCATCCCATTGCGTCGCGTTGGGACATCTATGAGCAAGGATCTTCATCTCGATTGGGTAACTTCGCTCCGTAGCTCAATTTTATATTTTGCCCTAGAATTTCTATTTTGCTCGATTGCCTGTGTTAGTGTGCATTCATTACATCTTGCATACACTCACGCACACACACCCAAATGGCCCGGGATCAGGATAAAGGTAAGGGTATCATGCGAGAGGAGGGGTCGTCTCGCAAGAGACGCAAGACTACACGTCCACCACACTCATGCCCTCCTCCTGCACAGCCTGCACAACCCCAACCCCAGCCTATCATCCCAGCTGAGGACCCACTGATGGGCCCGCGTGGCTACTGCTTTAGGAATCAAGAGCAGAAAGATTTTTATCATAGACTTGATGCACGGGGGCATCTATCGACCAAATTTGCCCATAGCCAAACGCTTATCGATCTCGGTGTGTTCACCGAGGTCGAGACTCTCTTCGCCAATTTAGGTTGGTTAGCTTTCCTAAACGCCACCGCGGTATCCTACCCCTCCCTCACACTCGAATTTTTATCCACCCTTGTCTGTGAGTCGGGGTCGATCGTCATTTTTCGCGTCCATAACAAAACCATTCGCACAGACCTGAATGCAATTAATAACATCTTTGGTTTCCCCATCATTGGGGACGATGCTATCCGTACCTACGGGTATCCCCCCGAATTTGACGTCGATCAGTTTTGGTTCCGCCTCACCCTGCACGCTCACTATCCCCGAGGTAAGGCCAAGGCCTCCTCCATCATTCACCCCATCTTCCATCTAGCCCACCGAATCATTTTTCGCATGTTCTTCCACAGGGATGAGTCAGGTACCGTGACCATCCCTGATCTTTTCATTCTGTGGGCCATGACCTTCACTTTTGTTCGGGGTGATGACAGGATTTCTTTTAGGGCCCCATTTGTTCCCGTCCATGCCGGTGCTTGGTTTGTTACCAAGCTTCTTGAGATTAGCCGCGCCGGTAAGGGCAAGCTTTGTTGCAGGGGCCTTATCACGATCATAGCTTCGGCTCCCCAGTTTAACATTGCCATCCCCCAAGACTTGCCTACTACCGCAGGACCCTCACGTCTAGATCTAGATGTCCTACGGCATATACACATGATCAAGCCCCGCCCCGATGGCCGTTTCACTTTCCATTACGGACACCCCCAGCTCCCTATACCATTCTACCCAATCCCGCTTGCATGATGATCCAGCTTGTGGCAGATTGTACATTCCTCCCTGATCCTGAGTTTCGTGGGGGGTTACGTCTTCCTTTTATCCCGACCGCACCCAGACCACCTTTCCCTACCGCCCACTTAGGCGAGCATGACATTCCTGCGTCCCGTGGAGACCCGGGGGCTGGGCCTAGTAGTGCCGTCCCTGCTTCTGTCCCCACCAGCACTGTCACCACCTCTCTGTCCGTACTACCTCCTCCTCCTCCTTTCGTCGGGCCGCATCCGATCGCCTCGCTCTCGAGGCTGAGCTGGCTTCGCTACGCGCTGTCGTTTCATCCTCCGCCCCCTTGGACCCATCCCCTTCGATCTTCTCTCACCCACGCTTCCTTGCACTAGAGAGGAACGTAGCCTCCATCCTCCGCATTCTCACTCACGTCCACGGACCACCTCCTCCCACTCCACACCCCTCTCCACCACCTTCACCCCCTCGACGATTTTCCCCTCCACCATCACATTCTTCACCTCCACCATCACATTCTTCACCTCCACCATCACCCCCTAGGCGACCATCCCCTTCTCTCACCACTTCCATCACCACTTCCATTCCTACCATCTCATCGTCCCCACAGTTCCACCACCCTCCACTTCTGTCACTCCATATGTGCACCGTAAGAAATTGCAGGTGCGATCGCGATCACTTTCCCCACCAACCTCTTCCGTCGCCGTATCCACCCCATCTACCGCCATTTCTACCCCATCTACCACCGCGTTGGTCGCCCTCTCACTCCCACTCACCATCACCACCACCCCTCCACCCATCATTCACACCTCCACACCCACCGATCCATCACCTCGACCACTTTCTCCACTTCTCCGCACACCAGTCACCTCTCCCGCCCACTCCCCCGCATCCCCCACATCTTCCATCGAGGAGGACGAGGAAGATTCCTCTCCTGCTTTTTGATTCCATTTTGTCTTCTGACCTACCCCTTGCATATCTCTGCATTTTCATGATCATATCATATCGCTAGCTTTGTCACGTCTAGCTTGGGGGAAGTCAATTTTTCTATGTGCTGTTGTGTGATGTTTTCTATGTGTGTTTGTTTTTATATGTTGTCTCATGTGATTTTCCATTTTTATTTTCTGTTTTTATGTCGTGTTGTGTGATTTTCTTTATTTTCCTTTTTTCGTATGTGTGTGTTTCTCGTTTTTCATTTCTTTTTGAGTCGGTGCGTATTCCCCCCATTTTCTTTGCCCTCCTGTATTCACTTTTATTGCATTGAGAGCAATGCAAGTTTCAGCTTGGGGGAGTCGCACTTCGTGCGTCATTTGCGTCTTTTTCTTCGTTTTTAGAGTCATTTTCATCGTGTTTTTATTTTTTTATTTTCTTCTTTTTTATCTCTTTCTCCTAGAGATGAACCCCATGATGAATTGCCACAAAAATCACACACACACACACACCTAGCATGGCTTCGATAATCACATTCACTAACCCTAGGAAGCCGAGTCCTCTTGCATTTCACGCATCATGGGTCCACTTAGCCTTTTTGTGAGTCGTGTGTCGTGACTAGCTGTCTGGTGTGCTTCTACTTTGTGATTTTGTTTTATATACCTATCCAGGAATGACCCCTAGATTATCATGCTTCGATTTGAATATGCGGTATTTGCCTCTCTTATCTGCTTCTGTATGCATGAATATATATATATATATATATATATATATATATATATATATATATATATATATATATATATATATATATATATATATATATATATCGTATGCTTCATTTCGCATGTGTCGGGATTCCGCAATTAGGACTAGGATAACCCACTTAGCACATGCTCTGATTAGCGAAAAATCTCCCTTGCCCAAGTGCTTAGAATCCGATTTCTTTTTTATTTTACTTGGTGCAAATCCCCTCGTCGTGTACCGTTCTCCCACTTGGGAGAGTACGCACGTGTATATACCCCAAAATTCAAAAAAGAGAGAAAAGAAAACCCAAAAAAGGAGAAAAGAGAAAAGAGAAAATACATATGTATAGCCAAAAATCCAAAAAAATATACATATATCCAAAACCCAAAAAAATGTGTGTGAATATTTTCCTACCTGCCGTGAATAAAGGGAAGGCGAGAATTTGCACTGAGTGTTCTACTCCACATCATCTCAAACCCCATCGCTTTCGAAAATACTTGGAATAGGGAATTTCTAGCTATTATCTAGGCGATAGTGTGGTGATGTCCAAGTCCATAGCTGTAGAGTCCCTGACACATGATACTTTTCGATTCTCACTTTCTTCTCATGCATGCTTGAGCTATATATTCATCGCTTATCTCAAATCGAATCGATATTTGGGTCTTTTCTTGGATTTGTGTATATGGAGCTTATTGCACAATGTAGATAGTGACACACGTCTGCCAGCACATGACCACACTCACTCGTGCTTCACCGCGTGGGCCCACGACACTTGTCTGGACTCGTTTCCTTTGGTTTAGTGTTGTGATTTGGCGTTTGCTTGCTTGGTGTGTCCTTTTTGATCCTGTGACCCTGACGGGCGATTTAGGATTAAAGTTCTCCTTTTCTCTCTTTCTCTCTATTTTCTCTCTCCGAGCTCCTACTCTCACTCGTCTTCCTTGAGGACGAGGAAGGGTTCAGCTTGGGGGATTTTGACGTGTGTGTATATTTTATATATTCACGCACGTCTTCTTTGTGTTTTTCTGTTATTTTCTGCCGTCTCGTATCCGTTTTCTGGTATTTTCCAGTTTTCTTTCACTTCTCCGTGTTTTTACGTGTTTGCAGGATTTTGCCAGCATAGAGGACACATAACGAAGATATCACATGTCCCTGGAGAAACGGGAGGAGTCACGCGTGATCCAGGGGGTCAAACGACAAGGATTTCTATCTTTCAGCCCCCCACCCGATCGGTTGGATACATCCAACCGATCGGGTGATGCACACGTGCACGACCCGGACAGCCGCTGAAGCAAGAGAGCATCAACCGATCGGGTCAACCGACCGGTTCAGCTTGACTATCTTCTCGAGAAATTGGAGCTGAACTCCAACCAATCGGGTGACCTTCACCCGATCGGTTCATCTGTAGCCGATTCCCCCAAAGAGATGACCTGGAGAGCTCACCCGACCGCCAGCAGACCATGCCAAAACGTCGCAGCTTTCTGTTTATTTGGGCGACGTTTCCAACCGATCGGTTGATTTATCAACCGATCGGTTCACCTGATGAGCTCAAGATCCAAATGACCAGAAGCTTCCGCTAACCGATCGTGTCGCGTGACCGGGTGACGTCCTGAAGAGCGCTGCCGAAGAACGAAGCAGGTCACCCGATCGGTTGATTCGATCGGGTGACGTCGTTTTCTATATGTATTAGCCCTAGGTTTTCAGAAACGTAAGCTGTGTTTTTGGGCTGTGTTTATTTTCTGTTTTTCCTTTATTGTGACGGCTGGAATTTTATACTTACTTGTAAGTGTTCCGATCTTTGTAAAACTTTGATATTATCTTAATTGCATTACTACTACCGCATTTCAATCGCCTGATTATGATTTTAGCGGTCAATTTTCATTTAGGTTGCTTTTTACCTGAAATGTGTGAGTAGTTCCCAAATCTGGGATTTTGGTGGAAACCCCTTCGTGGGTTCTCCCTAATGCGTCCATAGGACTCGGAAATCGATAGGGATTATGAATCTATTGGTTACGCGGGGTGTTTTATTGTCATCGGCGGGAAAAAGACCGACTTTGACCGTTGGGCCAAGGGGGAATAAACTTGGCGGTTGACTCCATAGCCATAGCTCACGCCCTTAGCGTAGACATCAAATCCTAGCGTGCGGGAGCGGCAGGATGAGATGTTGGGAGTTATCGTTGCGAGGTTAATGCTTGTAACGACTGGTTTTTCATGTATGGATTTATTATATATATATATAATATTAATTGTTGCTTTCCCTTCCTTGTGATTTCCATTTCCGTCTCCGCAGTTTTCATTTCCGTTTGTTTCGTCGTGATTTTCTAGATTCTTCCGTCGGTCGGCGTGTTTGAAGTAAGTCATTCGTGGCGGGCTTCATATCGGTCATATCTTATTGTTAGATCAGGCCTAGGAGTCTTAGGAATTGATCCCGGAGCTTCGCGCTCCATTTCGGAACTTTTGGTGCACGTTAGCCGGTGTAAGAAGGGGCACCGACCGACTAGATGACGATCCAGTCGGTCGGAAAACCTTCTTGAACCGACTAGTTTGCTTTGTTAAAATGTTCAGAAGCTACTGTTTACCGTTAGTCGGTCTAAGAACGTTGGTTGACCGACTAGGTTGCAAACTAGTCGGTCGGCAATGCTTCTTCAACCGACTAACTCATTAACTATTTTTGGTACTAGTTACTGTTTACTCTTAGTCGGTCTAAGAACGTTTATCGACCGACTAGATGTCAAACTAGTCGGTCAGTAGTTATTCTTTGACCGACTAAATCTAAATCCTAATTTTCGTCTGGGTTACTGTTTACTCTTAGTCGGTCTGCGTTGGTCAACCGACCGACTAGTTTCCAAACTAGTCGGTCAGTGGTTGTTCTTTGACCGACTACCTAGTGCTGTAAACCCTAGTTTTGCCCTAGCCGCCACCAAACTCTATAAATACCCCTCCAAACGTTTTCTTCTTCTCCCACACGACCTAAAACCCTAATTTCTCCCCCATTGAGCCCCCATCTCCCTCAAGCCATTGATCCTTCATCCCAAGCTCATCCTTCATCATCCAAACCCTCCCTTGTCACCACCCACCTTCCATCTTCCCCAAACCTTCATCAAACCCCCAAAATCCACATCAAAACCTATTTCTCCAGATTTTTCCCTCATTTCCAGATCTGAGCCGGATCGTTCTTCCGTTGCCGTGGTTGCTCGGCATCGTTCCTCCGCTTCTTCACGGTAAGGCTCGATTCCTTTAGTTTTAGCATAACCCCCATTGACATTGTGAAACCCTAATAAAATGGATTATTAGAAAGTTAGGATTCTAATAAGAAATCGATTTAGAATCATTGTTCTAATGATTGTTTTTCCATAACAGCGATCTATTCCGTAGTTAGCTTGTGTGACGATCTTCATTGCTCGTCAACCCCGGTATCAGGCAAGTGAAACTTGCTACCTTTCAAATTGGGCCATGTCTTAGGCCATTACCTTGCTTAGCGTAAAAGAGACTCGGCAGTGAAAGGATAGCTGCCTAGACGCATTTGATCTAGCTTGACAACGAAGCTAGATCCGTCACCCTCATCATGCTTGTATGTCACGTTTAATTTCAATTAACGGTACGCGAATATCTGTTCATGTCATTGCATTTTGCTTGTCACGTTTAATTTAAATTAACGGTACACAATTATCTGTTCATGTCATTACATAGTGATTATTCATCGTGATTGCGTAGCACACGCTACCATATTATATTCCTGGCTCGTGTTCCAGAAGCGAGCCCTGTAGTTGGAAACCCCAACGCTCGACACATATGGGTGGGGTAAGAGATAAGCGGACTGAGCCCGAGTTGGCCTGATCCGCCACTCCGGCCAGCAGGTGGACTCTCTAGTGCACAAGTGATTAATAGTGATAGAGATAAGCGGCCTGAGCCACGAGCGGGCCAGCAGGTGGACCCTCTATGCACTAAGTGATAAGTGATAAGTGATAAGTGATAAGTGATTTGTGAATTGGTAGCTTTCGCTACATCATGCGTGCTTGTCTCTCTCTTTTTAAAACTGCTGCATCAAACTAAACTGTCATATCATTGTTGATATTATAAGTGCTAGGTTGTTAGTTACTTTCAGTTTCCTTGCTCAAGTCTTTCAGACTTGCTGGCATGTGCCCCTTTCTCTTTTGGGTGACGCATGTTAGACCCTGAGCCTGAGTTGCTTGCTGAGGGTGAGGTGTTTGCGGACACCGAGCTTGCGCCCGCATTGGACGAGGACTTCGTAGACACTGGAGATCAGTCTTAGTGTCTACGTCTAGTTTTGTTAGATTGCTTAGGTTTTCGGTGCGTGGCACCTAGTTTGATACTCTGTAATATTTGTGTTTTGTTTGGCCTTGTTCTGGGCCTTTAGACTCTTTCTTTTAGCCTGGTGGCTTTTCTGTGATGTTGAATATTTTGTGGACAAACTGTGGGATTGGTATTTCATATCCTTCTCATATTATTATTATTATTGTTGTTGTTTCGTTTGCAATTACAGGGACCTGCTTATACTAAATTTACGCTTATCGGGCGTGCAGCTTCACAGCTCCACGCTCGAGCGGACCTTCTTACGTCTCGCCTCCATTTTAGGGAAGCGGGGCGTGACAGGTTTTAGTGGTGGCCCATGCAGGTCCTTCTGTAACTGCAACTATCGGGATAATGATAATAATATAAAATTGTCCAACAAATAAGTTCGACATCTGAGCCCTAAGCTATGAGTCTAATTGTTTCGTTTTCTGTGTCATTAGATGGCAGGAAGGCGAATCACCCGTGGTGGTGGTAGTGGTGCGCCCCCTCATGACAAGGAGCCTGAGTGGGAGCCCACTAGCGGAGAGATGATGCGGATGATGATGCAAGTTCAGCAGGGTGTGCTACTGCAGGTACAGAATGCTCCGGTGGCTCGAGCTGCTCGGGTGGTGGAAGCCCCTCACCCTGAGCCTGGGGCGAAGCAGTTCCGAGAGCTGGGTCCTGCATACTTTGATGGAACCGAAGGTCCACTAGCTGCTGATGAATGGATGAGGAATATCGAGGACAATCTGAAGATGTCCATGGTCAACGAAGTTAGTTGGGTTGACTTGGCGAAGCGCTAGCTGAGGGATAACGCCAGAAATTGGTGGGATGCTGAAGAAAAGATGTTGGTGGAGCCGATCGTCTGGGCTACCTTCAAGGCCAGATTTGATGGTGAGTTCTTCCCAAAAGCTGCCAGGGAAGAGATGCTGCAGCGTTTTATCGATCTGAAGCAAGGAGGCTCGTCGGTGGACCGTTATCACCAAGAGTTCATGAGGCTGAGTCGGTTTGCACCGGAAATGGTGCAGGACGCTGAGGAGAGAGCTCAGAGGTTCCTGCAGGGACTTGCTTTGGAGCTCCAGAGTTTTGTGACCTCTTTCGACCGGGAATCTTATCAGAAGGTTCTAGTAGCAGCCAAGAGGCAGGAGCTGCTCGTGAACCAGAGGAGGGGGCCTATTGTTGGTGCTGGGAAGAGGCCTGTGGAACAGGCGAGAGCTGTGGTTAGACCTGGATTCAGGCCGAACCAGCCTGTTCAGTTTAAGAGGCCAGGAGGGCCTGTTCAGAAGGTTTGCCATTTCTGTGGCAAGGATGGCCATATCAAGGAATCGTGTCGGAGGTTCCTGGGGCAATGTATTGCCTGTGGGGATCCTGCCCATGCTCTCAGGGAGTGCCCGAGGTTGAAGCAACCTTGGAGGACACCTATTGCTGCCCCGCCATTGCAGCGGAGAGCCCCGGTGCCCGCTGGTCGTGGGGTGCCCCTTGTCCCACAAGAGCATGCCTTTCGGCAGGCTGTTCCGCCGAGGAGGCAGGCATTTCTGATGACTGAGGAGGAAATTTTGGCCATGGATGAGGTCATTGCAGGTAACTTCCAATCTAGTTGTTCCTTTCTTAATTAGTTGATTGTTAAAAAAAAAATTATGTTGGTTGCTTGTGTATGAATGTTGCTAGAATAAGATTTGATTGATTAGACTGTTTGTTAGGTGTGGTTTTGGTTTGCACATTCCCTGCCCGAGTCCTCTTTGACTCAGGTGTGTCGATGTGCATTTTGGCCCAAAGCTTCGTGGAGAAGCATTCCTTGTCGACGTCCCCTCTCTCCAAGAGTTGGAACATCGTTACGGGGATGGAGTAGTCTCGGTGCATCGTGGGTGCAGCCCTTGCTCTGTGGTGGTTTGTGGACATGAGCTTTATGCTGACTTTATTGTCCACAACATCACCAAATACGACGCGGTCTTTGGGATGGATTGGCTTGCGAGCTTCTATGCTACGATTGACTGTCGGAGGAAGAGAGTGGTGTTCGAGATCCCCAGACACCCAGTATTTGAGTTCAGCCGTGGTAGCAATTCGCTTGGTCCTGTCAGATTTCGGGCCAGACCGGTAGAGGTTGCGGCTATGCAGATGGAGTTGGAGAGGCCAGCTGTGGTGCGAGATTTTGATGACGTCTTCTCCGAGGAGATGTCTGGATTGCCACCTGATCGAGCTTTGGAGTTTTCTATTGATCTTATTCCAGGTGCACAGCCCATTTCGAAGGCACCATATCGTATGGCGCCATCAGAATTGGAAGAGTTGCGGAAGCAGTTGGATGAGCTTATGCAGAAGGGTTACATCCACCCTAGTGTGTCTCCGTGGGGGGCACCGGTGTTGTTGGTGAAGAAGAAGGATGGTTCGCGTCACATGTGCGTAGACTATCGGGGGTTGAATGCGGTGACCATCAAGAATAAATACCCGTTGCCTCGCATCGATGATATTTTTGATCAGCTTGGAGGTTCGAGGGTGTTTTCTAAATTGGATTTGAGGAGTGGTTACCACCAGTTGAAGGTGAAGAAGGATGATGTGCCGAAGACATCGATCAGAACGAAGTATGGACACTATGAGTTTGTGGTTATGCTTTTTGGCGTAACTAACGCACCCGCAGTTTTCATGAATCTGATGAACCTGATTTTCTACGACTTCTTGGATAAGTTTGTTGTTATCTTTATTGACGACATTCTGATATATTCGAGGTCGGAGGAAGAGCATGCATCTCACTTGAGGACGGTGCTGGAAATTTTGAGGAAGCATCGTTTATATGCTAAGTTTTCGAAGTGCGAGTTTTGGCTGGACCGTGTTGCTTTTCTCGGGCATGTGGTGACTGGAGATGGTATTTCAGTGGATCCCGAGAAGATTAGGGCCATCAGAGAGTGGCCTGTTCCGCAGTCAGCATCTGAGATTCGGAGTTTCCTTGGGCTTGCCGGTTACTATCGGCGCTTCATTAAGGACTTTTCCCGTATTACTGAGCCGATGACCAGGTTGACGCGGAAGGATGTACCTTATGTTTGGTCGGGTGATTGTGAGCATGCCTTTGGTGTTCTGCGAGAGCGTTTGACGACTGCCCCTATTCTTGTTGTGCCTGATCGCAGTGGAGGATTTGAGGTCTTTTGCGATGCTTCTGGCAAGGGTCTCGACTGTGTTTTGCATCAGCATGGACATGTTGTGGCTTACGCTTCTCGTCAGCTCAAGGTTCATGAGAAGAATTACCCGACGCATGACTTGGAGTTGGCTGCCGTTGTGTTTGCTCTTAAGATTTGGAGGCACTTCTTGCTGAGTGAGAAAGTGAAAATCTTCACCGATCACAAAAGCTTGAAGTATATTTTTACCCAGAAGGAGCTCAACATGCGACAGCGTCGATGGTTGGAGCTTATGGCCGATTATGAGATTGATTTGCAGTATCACCCTGGCAAGGTGAATGTGGTACCAGATGCTTTGAGTAGGCTTCCCGCGGTGATGGTTTTGACTTCGCAGTGGAGATTGCAGCAGGATTTTTGCGAGTCTAGGGTGGAGATTGTTCTTCACGGGGAGGCTTCTTCGTTGATGTACATGCAGGTACAGTCAACGATCGTGGATCGGATTAAGGCAAGTCAGGCCGGGGATCCGAGATTGGTGAGGATTCGAGGGCAGGTTGAAGCCGGTCTGCGGACAGATTTCTTGATTCATGAGGATGGCTCGCTGAGGTTTGGAGCTAGGTTGTGTGTGCCAGCTGGGGATATCAGAGAGGAGTTGATGGTGGAGGCACACAGTTCGCCGTATTCCGTGCATCCTGGTGGGACCAAGATGTACAAGGATCTTCGTCTGAACTTTTGGTGGCACGTCATGAAGAGGAGTGTGGCACGGAGTGTGGCCAAGTGTTTGGTTTGCCAGCAAGTGAAGGCAGAGCATCAGCGTACGGCAGGGTTGCTGCAACCACTTCCGATCCCGGAGTGGAAGTGGCAACACATCACTATGGATTTCGTGACTGGACTACCTCGGAGTCCGAGGCAGAATGACGCGATTTGGGTGATCGTGGATCGATTGACCAAGTCTGCACACTTTATTCCATTCCGAGTAGGACAGTCCACTGAGGCACTAGCAAGGAGATACATGGAGGAGATCGTGCGACTTCATGGAATCCCCGTAAGTATCATGTCGGACAGAGACACGAGATTCACATCTCAGTTTTGGCAGAGTCTGCAGAAGAGTTTGGGTACGCGTCTGAGTTTCAGCACGGCGTACCATCCGCAGACGGATGGCCAGTCCGAGAGGACGATTCAGATTTTGGAAGACATGCTGAGAGCGTGCATGTTGGATTTCAAGGGGTCGTGGGAGGACCATCTACACTTGGTAGAGTTCTCTTACAACAACAGCTACCAGGCGTCTATTGGCATGGCGCCTTTCGCCGCTCTTTATGGGAGGAAATGTCGATCGCCATTGAGTTGGGATGACGTTGGTGATAGGGAGCTGTTGGGACCTGAGATGATTGTGGAGGCCGTGGAGGTTATCAGGAATATTCGGGAGAGGCTGAGGGTTGCTCAGGACCGTTTTAAGCATTGGGCGGATGCGAAACGTCGTCCCTTGGAGTTTCAACCGGGCGATCATGTGTTTCTGAGGATTTCCCCGAATCGTGGAGTGATTTGTTTTGGGAAGCGAGGGAAGTTGAGCCCGCGATACATTGGACCGTTTGATGTTTTGGAGAGGGTTGGCGAAGTAGCTTACCGCTTAGCCTTGCCGCCATCTTTGGAAGGAGTCCATGATGTTTTCCATGTGTCGCAGCTTCGTCGATACATTAGCGATCCGTCTCATGCCGTAGATTTCTCGGAGATCACCGTTCGCCCAGATTTGACGTATGACCAGCATCCAGTGTAGATTCTGGACAGGCGTCAGAAGTCACTTCGGAACAAGGTCGTAGATCTTGTTAGAGTAATGTGGCGACACGGTTCGCCGGGAGAGTCTACTTGGGAGAGGGAAGATGAGATGCGAGAGCGCTACCCACTTTTGTTCCCGGACACGTGAGTGTTGGGAATTCCGAGGGCGGAATTTTTCTTAAGTTGGGGAGGATGTAACGACTAGTTTTTCATGTATGGATTTTATTATATATATATATAATATTAATTGTTGCTTTCCCTTCCTTGTGATTTCCATTTCCGTCTCCGCAGTTTTCATTTCCGTTCGTTTCGTCGTGATTTTCTAGATTCTTCCGTCGGTCGGCGTGTTTGAAGTAAGTCATTCGTGGCGGGCTTCATATCGGTCATATCTTATTGTTAGATCAGGCCTAGGAGTCTTAGGAATCGATCCTGGAGCTTCGCGCTCCATTTCAGAACTTTTGGTGCACGTTAGCCGGTGTAAGAAGGGGCACCGACCGACTAGATGACGATCCAGACGGTCGGAAAACCTTCTTGAACCGACTAGTTTGCTTTGTTAAAATGTTCAGAAGCTACTGTTTACCGTTAGTCGGTCTAAGAACGTTGGTTGACCGACTAGGTTGCAAACTAGTCGGTCGACAATGCTTCTTCAACCGACTAACTCATTAACTATTTTTGGTAATAGTTACTGTTTACTCTTAGTTGGTCTAAGAACGTTCATCGACCGACTAGATGTCAAACTAGTCGGTCAGTAGTTGTTCTTTGACCGACTAAATCTAAATCCTAATTTTCGTTTGGGTTACTGTTTACTCTTAGTCGGTCTGCGTTGGTCAACCGACCGACTAGTTCCCAAACTAGTCGGTCAGTGGTTGTTCTTTGACCGACTAACTAGTGCTGTAAACCCTAGTTTTGCCCTAGCCACCACCAAACTCTATAAATACCCCTCCAAACGTTTTCTTCTTCTCCCACACGACCTAAAACCCTAATTTCTCCCCCATTGAGCCCCCATCTCCCTCAAGCCATTGATCCTTCATCCCAAGCTCATCCTTCATCATCCAAACCCTCCCTTGTCACCACCCACCTTCCATCTTCCCCAAACCTTCATCAAACCCCCAAAATCCACATCAAAACCCATTTCTCCAGATTTTTCCCTCATTTCCAGATCTGAGCCAGATCGTTCTTCCGTTGCCGTGGTTGCTCGGCATCGTTCCTCCGCTTCTTCACGGTAAGGCTCGATTCCTTTAGTTTTAGCATAACCCCCATTGACATTGTGAAACCCTAATAAAATGGATTATTAGAAAGTTAGGATTCTAATAAGAAATCGATTTAGAATCATTGTTCTAATGATTGTTTTGCCATAACATCGATCTATTCCGTAGTTAGCTTGTGTGACGATCTTCATTGCTCGTCAACCCCGGTATAAGGCAAGTAAAACTTGCTACCTTTCAAATTGGGCCATGTCTTAGGCCATTACCTTGCTTAGCGTAAACGAGACTAGGCAGTGAAAGGATAGCTGCCTAGACGCATTTGATCTAGCTTGACAATGAAGCTAGATCCATCACCCTCATCATGCTTGTATGTCACGTTTAATTTCAATTAACGGTACGCGAATATCTGTTCATGTCATTGCATTTTGCCTGTCACGTTTAATTTAAATTAACGGTACGCAATTATCTGTTCATGTCATTACATAGTGATTATTCATCGTGATTGCGTAGCACACGCTACCATATTATATTCCTGGCTCGTGTTCCAGAAGCGAGCCCTGTAGTTGAAAACCCCAACGCTCGACACATATGGGTGGGGTAAGAGATAAGCGGACTGAGCCCGAGTTGGCCTGATCCGCCACTCCGGCCAGCAGGTGGACTCTCTAGTGCACAAGTGATTAATAGTGATAGAGATAAGCGGCCTGAGCCACGAGCGGGCCAGCAGGTGGACCCTCTATGCACTAAGTGATAAGTGATAAGTGATTTGTGAATTGGTAGCTTTCGCTACATCATGCGTGCTTGTCTCTCTCTTTTTAAAACTGCTGCATCAAACTAAACTGTCATATCATTGTTGATATTATAAGTGCTAGGTTGTTAGTTACTTTCAGTTTCCTTGCTCAAGTCTTTCAGACTTGCTGACATGTGCCCCTTTCTCTTTTGGGTGACGCATGTTAGACCCTGAGCCTGAGTTGCTTGCTGAGGGTGAGGTGTTTGCGGACACCGAGCTTGCGCCCGCGTTGGACGAGGACTTCGTAGACACTGGAGATCAGTCTTAGTGTCTACGTCTAGTTTTGTTAGATTGCTTAGGTTATCGGTGCGTGGCACCTAGTTTGATACTCTGTAATATTTGTGTTTTGTTTGGCCTTGTTCTGGGCCTTTAGACTCTTTCTTTTAGCCTGGTGGCTTTTCTGTGATGTTGAATATTTTGTGGACAAACTGTGGGATTGGTATTTCATATCCGTCTCATATTATTATTATTATTATTGTTGTTGTTTCGTTTGCAATTACAGGGACCTGCTTATACTAAATTTACGCTTATCGGGTGTGCAGCTTCACAGCTCCACGCTCGAGCGGACCTTCTCACGTCTCGCCTCCATTTTAGGGAAGCGAGGCGTGACAATGCTCCTGGAGTTGGTCAGTGTTAATGGACATGGGAATGCCCACTGACCGAACCCGGGTAGTCCGACGTATCATCCTGGGCACCGACCGGAATATCGGGCCCATGGGACGCTGGTATCACTCTTAGGGGCAATGTCTCACCATTAAACCCTAATTCCAGTCGTTGTCCTATCCGCCGGCCGTATTAGCGAGAATCACATGATAGGGTGGAAACCGAAGTCCCAGGTTTCCTTTCATATTGTTTAATCTCGTATCTACAATTTGTGACAAACCATCCACCGATTCAGGCTAGCTCACCCATAGGGTGAATTTGGTCCTTTCTGACACAAGCACAACCATGCCTCCCTGTGTTCGACCCCCAAGCCACACTACAACACCGTACACTTGCGATTATAAATATTTAAATCTCGCGCCCCCAATCTCCTATTGCACTTGCATGATCGCACACACACATCATTTTGAGGGGACGTCATGAGGCTTCTATGTCATTAAGGGATCTTGAAGATCAATAAGATGGTGATGGCAAAGGCAAGAAAGTGGCACAAGAAGTCTCATTTGACTTGGATGACTTAGAAAAACTCAAATTTCACAATGGGGAGATGGAAGTTCAAGTCATGGTCCGGAGTAAGAGATCCCTCAAACAGAGCGTTGCTTATGGAAGGGCAAAAAGAACCACAAAGCCACCTAATTGGCTCGGATGTGAGAAAGTGGAAGAGACTTGTTAAGAGGATCCATTCATGGGTATTTTACGTATATTATTTGCCTAATTTTACTATAATTCTTGCATTTCTTCCATATCATTCAATATTAGAGCTTATCATCTCTTTATGTGCAAACTATAATTCTTATGACCTAATTTTTGTCTTCTATCTTATTTTTCAGTCGAAGATGGCGATCTCATGGCTCTAATGAATATTTTTGCAGATTTTTTGAGCTCGGGGATATTTTCTATATTTCTTGAAGACATGACATCGGAGCTGAAAAAGTCGCACGACCGTGCCATATTTGGCACACGTGCCAAGTAGGCAGAACATCCAGATTTCTGCACGGTTACCGTGCATGGTCGTGCCAGAAACGACATAACCGTACTGATACACAGATTTGAGTTAGAGGCTATTATTGAAGCCAATTGGTTTGGAACTCTTTGGGATTGTTGAATATTTTGGCTGACACTCGAAGAAAGGGTCGTATTATTGCCAGCAAGCCCACCTAAACATTCCCTGGGCCCATAATGACTACAAGGCCCACAGTCGCGACCAAACGTCGACTCAGTCAACACTCACGTGTCATCTGCCCGTTGAGCTTCCGCAACTCAAGGAGGTAATCGCTAATGGCACATAATTGGCGATAGACGTGGATGACGGTTACCCCTATTGATTTGGGAGCATCATTCCGCCATAATTGGCCACAATTAGCTTCCTAAATGTCATGGAAAGGACTCCGAAGTCTATAAAATCGAAAAATACTGTCAGAGTAAGGGGACTGAAAGGTACGAGAAAACTACATTCTCACATTCTGCTTTCCATATCAAATTTCTTCCTCCAAATAGCTTGTGGCGACTGATTCAAGGCGAACCTCTATGATTCGATCTTGACAGCCCCTGGCTCTCCCTTAAGTTCTCGATTCTAACTTAAGCATCGGAAGGGATTTGGGTCGGAACTCAGATCCAACCCTCTGATGTTCATTTATGGTGCAGGAGATCTAAGCTCGATCTGAAAGGAGACTCGTACATCCATTCTGTCCAGTCATCCTGAGAGATACGACCTAGATGGAGGGTCGAATGACAACTCCTGATACCAGACACACAAGGCTCGACCGAATCAGAGGGTCGAATGGTCATCGTGCTCAACTCCAAGGGCGAGAGCGCTTCCACCAAGTACTCATTTTTCCTTCCACCAACGACCCAAGGTTCTTCAAACCAAGGGTTACACTTAACCCGCTGACGGGACTCTACCACGACCGAAGAGTCCACGTTAGCCGAAACATTGTTATCGTCATTTTTGGCCTTAACAATTGGCGCCGTCTGTGGGAACCATCAGTTAACATCCCAAAGCTACAAACAAGCAATGTCTGCTGCACCCAGCAACACCGGATGAATCCTCGGTCTGGCCGAGGACACTCGAAATGAGGATCATGTCCAAATTGAAGACACTGAAGATTCTGTGTCGTCATCAAGTGGGCTAAGAGTACCTATGGTGACTCAAGATCGATTTGACAGTTTCACTGACTGGGTCGAGAAGAGCCTCAAGGTGTTAGCCGCCGCTGTGCAGCAAAACATTGGACGCCTACAACTAGCTGGAGAGGAGAAACCCCCTCCTAATCCAGCTCAAACACATATAAAGGAAGCTACCCTTCTCAGAGATCCCAGAAATCCGAGGGTGGAGCGACAGGAGAACGCACTGCTCAATACCGCTCCTCCATCTCGACGGAACGAGGAGATAAGGAACAACAACCATGCCTCTAGGCACAAAGGAGGTCTTAGCCCCTCCTCCAATGGGCGAGTTGCTCACATCATCTTGGATCAGGTAATCGAACAAGTTACTCAGGGTCAAGGCCCTCTCGGATTTGCAGGTGGCAACTAGAGAAAGGAGACAAAGGAAACCCCCAACCGTTCCTCTAGCGTCACTCATCAATAAGGAGGGGATGTGCGAGCCCTACTTACTCATCCTGCTAACTGGCAGACCCCACTAAAGGAGAACATCACGTCTGTCCCGCAGCTCCCAAAGTTCAAGCTTCCATCCCTGTCGATTTACGACGGTAAAAGTGACCCATGGGAGCACATCTGCAAATACCAGAGTATGATGCAACTATATAGAGCTGATGAACCGTACCTCCGCCTATCTTTCCTTACCACTCTAACCAAAGCAGTAGAAGGATGGTATAATAGACTGCCCGATGATATCATCTGGTCGTTTGATTAATTTCCTGACTTGTTATGCAGGCAGTTTGTTGCAGGGCGACGCCCTAAACGAAATTCGTCTCGTCTCTTCACCCTAAAACAAGGGGAGATAGAGTCAATTCGAGGCTTTGTTCGGCATTTTAATGATGAAATGCTGGAGGTGGAAGATACTCCTAAGGCTATAATCATTGGGGCCTTTACTCAAGCGACTCGGAATAAACATTTGTTGAGGTCCTTGCACCAGTTCCCACCGAACAACCTCGTGGCATTGTTCAATACAACAGACCGGTTCATGATCTCATAGGAGGCACTCGAAGCTATAAAGAACGAGGATCCTACATGTCCTGAAGAAGTGAAGCGAGATATACGAACTCAAGGAACCCCTCAACAGGAACCTCGGGATAAGCGATAGAGAGAGAGAGAGGAGTCCTCAGAGCAAGGAGTGCCCTACCAAGGATGCCAATGTCAGAGAAAATCCCCCCCAAGGCAGAGGTCCTGGCCTATGCCCGACAAGAAGAACTCACCAGTGAGCCTATTAAGAAAAACAGGTACGAAAAAGGGATTATCTCAAATTTTGCAGGTACCATAATGATCACGGGCATGACACCGATGATTGTTGGACCCTTAATAAGGAGATTGACGCTCTGGTTAAGTGGGGCCATTCAAAGAAAACTGGTGATGACCCAAAAACAAAAGAAGGAATCCTAAAGCAGAAAGGCAAGGGGTTACTGATAGGGTCACTGGTAATAATGATGGTCGACTGAAGCTTACAGACGAAGACCCAATGATGCCAGGCAGTTTTCGACCAGAGCGAAAGAAACTGAAATGCTTATACGCATTTTCCTTATCGTCATTGAAATGTTTTAAACTTTTATTCAAGGAATAAAACTTGCTTTTCTTTGAAAAAAATACTTTCCCGATATGACAATTGTAGCTCTTATGCTTTGAGAGGGTTACCCCAAATTTCACTCAATCTACCTAAAACCTATCTCCCCACAAGGAATATTATCATTAGGGAAAAACTTAGATGAGTCAATTTCCTCTCTAATCATATTGTCATACGAAAAATAAACATTCATACTTCTGCCGTCTGTCGTAAGTCGAAGGGACCATGTCCCTCGCAACCGAACGACCTACTTGCGTTGTCAGCCATATGACGAAGGGGCCACTCCCTCGCTACTGAACGACCTATCTTCTGTCATCGATCGTAAGTCAAAGTGACCATGTCCCTTACAACCGAACGACCTACTTGTGTAATCAGCCGTAAGACGAAGGGGCCACCCCCTCGCTACTGAACGACCCAACTTTTGTCGTCGACCGTAAGTCGAAGGGACCATGTCCCTCGCAACCAAATGATCTACTTGCATCGTCAGTCGTGAGACGAAGGGGCCCTCTACTATTGAATGACCCAACTTTTGTCATCGGTCGTAAGTCGAAGGGACCATGTCCCTTGCAACCAAACGACCTACTTGTGTCGTCAGCCGTAAGATGAAGCGGCCACCCCCTCGCTACTGAACGACCCAACTTCTGTCGTCGACCGTAAGTCGAAGGGACCATGTCCCTCACAACCAAATGATCTAATTACGTCGTCAGCCGTAAGATGAATGGGCCACCCACTCGCTAATGAACAACCCAACTTCTGTCGTCGGTCGTAAGTCGAAGGGACCATGTCCCTCGCAACCAAATGACCTACTTGCATCATCAGCCGTAATTCAAAGGGGCAATCCCCTCGCTACTGAACGACCCAACTTCTGCCGTTGGTCGTAAGTCGAAGGGACCATGTCCCTTGCAATCGAACGACCTACTTGCATCGTCAGCCGTAAGACAAAGGGGCCACCCCTCGCTACTGAACGACCCAACTTCTGTCGTCGGTCGTAATTCGAAGGGACCACGTCCCTCGCAACCGAACGACCTACTTGTGTCGTCAACCGTAAGATGAAGGGTCCACTCCCTCGCTAGTGAACGACCCAACTTCTGTCGTCGATGAAGGGTTTTGATTGGACCCTTGGGGCACTATTCTATGCCCGTCCTACATCGGATGGACAATAGAAGCAGAAAAATTGCAGCGGAAATAAAAAATTGTTAAACTATTTAACGAAAGGCCCTAAGAAAACAAGACCCTAAACCAGGATCTCTGCTAGCTTGGGGTTGATCTGATCATCACAAGAAAGATCTAATGCTACTGCGACATAATTAAAAGAAAGCTAATTAACCACATACCTGGAACCTTGCTTGCACCAGCAAGGTGTACCGAACCGCCTTCTGCTCCCCAAGCTTGCTGCCTCCGCGCTCTCAAACTGATCCACCCGTAGCGAGCCGACACCGTGCCTCTGGGCCAACCACTTGTCGAAGAAGATTTCACTTGAGCTCGACCCGACGACTTAGACTTCAGATCAAATCCAAATCCTTCTCGTCGTTTTGCTAGAACGAACGCGAAGGAAACATAAGAAATATGGGAGAATAAGTTTCGTCTCGAACTTGAGCATGCTCAAAACTTTTTGGAGCTTCTTAATTTTTAGAGACTTGGTGCAAGTTTTCAAGGAGTGTAGGCCCATATTTATATAGACGGCCGGCCCTCCCCTCCTCATCATATCTGATGTGGAACTAAATTAAACATGGAAAATTAATTAAGTTAGTTTGCCTTTCATAAAGGCTAAACTTTAACGAATTAATTCTTCCTCACCGTTGAGCTTCAGAAATGATACAACTATCAATTCGAAGAGCTATGAACGGTGAACGCATAGGAACAAACAGCGACGAATGCCGACTTCGTTTGATCCATCAAACAATTGCTCAAAGTTGAGCAAAAAGTCACAATTCGGCTAATTTCGTAGCCGTCACAACCCGCTCTATGGTTTCTGACTGTGGGCCCCTCTTGTGGGGCCCACAGGCCAGTTGGGCGTGCCCAGCCTGATCTGGGCGCCAACCCGTGCTAGGCGCACGTGGGATTACCCGCCCGCTACAGTGCGTACGGGTTTGACCCACCCGCACAGCGGGCGGGTCAAACCCGCCAGCCAGCCCGTAATATTACGGGCGGGCTCAGCCCACAGAGCGGGCTGGGCTCAGCCCGCCCGCTGGGTGGGCTCAAGCCAGAGCCCACCAAGCGGGCTTTGGCCAGAGCCTGTCAGTTTGGTGGGTTGGGCTTGCCCCTGCCCAGTTGGGCGGGCTAGCCCTACCCAGTTGGGTAGACTAGCCCAGTCCAACTGGGTCAGGTCAGACTAGAACTGGGCAAAAGCCCAGTTCTGGCCTTTTGAGCCATAACTTGTGTAACACCTCTAAGTGCAAAATAATAATTTAGCTCAATTTGTGTGTGTGTGAATGAATGAAATAATCTCAAGTAATGGTGATCTCGTAATTTAAGCCCAATAATGTCTTGCATTATACCCAACTAGGGCAAGTTTCCAATTTTGGGCATAAAGAGGGGTTTTGTGCAAAAGAGTCCTAGAATGGCATGCTAAGTAATTAAGCAAGCAAGTTGGATGGTAATTATACAATACAAAAAAAACAAAAAACAAAAAACAAAAAAAATAAACAAATATGAGTCATGGCAAATTTGTAATTGTTAGGCATTCTAGACAACTCTTTTAACTCTCCATTTTTCTACACAATTCTACTCCCTTCTCCTTTCTTTTCCCATCATTTTTTTGCTTTCTTTTTTCTTTCATTTGGAGGGGTGCTCTCGAAATTCACCTGGACAAAAAAAAGAAAACAAAAGAAAACAAAAACAAAACAAGAAGAGGAAGGGAAAAGAGAACTCCAATCAAAGGAAAAATAGAAAGGAGGAGGAGAAAGGAGGAGAGGCAAAGGAACTCATCTAGCTAGCCATTCAAACTCCTTGTAGGTATGAATCTCAACTCCACCTTGTAGTATGTTTACATGCTTAATTTTGAGCCTAATACATGATTAATTTTCATGAAACACTTTTGTTCTTGATGTTGAAATTTTGATCATGAAAAGCTGAAACTTTGAATAAGTTATGGGCTTAATTGGCTATTAGGAATGCTTTGGAAATTTTATATGTTGTGTATATTGATGTCTTTAATAACTTTCATGTTCACAACTTTTTCCAATACAAACTAGAAGTTTGGTTAAAAATTCGATTTTTGCAACATGTCTGGAATACTATCACACTGGACACAGTTTAGAAAAGCGAAGTTTATTACTTGCACACTCTATAGAATTTGCTGTTCTTGGTGTTGTTGAAATGTTAACAGGTTTATCTACAAATTCATCACATTGCATATGTTTCGAATTTCTTGCTGCAACATGTCCAAAATTAGCTTCTAATACATGCCCTGAAATCTGTCAGGAAAACAGTCTGTACAGGTTCTACCAATTAATTCACTATAAATCACTCAGTCCATATTTAAGCATGAAATTTCATGGGTGAATCCAGGATTACTATATCTTCAACTTCATTTAGAGAGTTTTGCAAATTTACAAGATAAATTGGTTACATACCCTAATTTTGTGGCTGCCCTGGCAGTTCCAACAAGATGGAGGGTTTGATTAAAGATTGTATCTTGAAGTGATGTCAATTTTCATTCCATTATCCATGAATGAATGTTGTGCTACTTGTAAGAGTGATTAGTCATGCTATTTTCTACTACATTTGATGACGTGACGATATGTATTTCTAGGTCACCTGCCACGTGTTTGTCGACTTGCCACTAATTCTTGTACAATTGAAACTTATTTAAAGTAAATCCCAGGTGTCTCCTTCCAGTTTTGAGGTGGGTGAGCACTCTAGGGATGGGGGGAACCAAAGCATTGGGTCGGCATAAAGGATGGGATTGGTTGTGTTGGTCTGTGTTGGAATGTGTTGGTATGTGTTGGGTAACCTCGCACTCCTGTCGGGCTACCGTGGCGGGGAGTGGGCGGAGGTGTTACCATAGGCTCCTGATGGGCTAGCGCGGCGGAGAGTCCTAGTTCTTATCACCCGCCTTACTGGGTGAGGTCCCAGTCCCTTATGCTGTACTCAAGGCCTAGGTTTCCAACAATGAATACCTGAATAAATAAATCTAAATAATTGTCACTCTCAGTGTTTGTTTTTCTTGCCGAGTGTACTGAGTGTAGGGTGGACACTATAAACCCCTGGATAGATCCTTGGTGTGGTTGAGTTTTCCTACTGGGCACGCTTTGACGTGTCCCTCTTAATCTACAGGTATATGTCCAGAGACGACGGGTCCTCAGCCTCAGCAGAGTCTCCAGGAGGGCGGCACTTCCCAGTCTGGGTCACAGGGTAGCTAGGCTGTGAGTGATTGTCGTGGGTTTTGGGTCTCGAGGGTGAGTGAGGGGAGTTGTAGTTACTTTTGTATCCCCCAGTTTTTGGACCCCTGGGTGACTACTATTGTACTTTCTAGGTTGTTCAGTGCCTGTGATGACGTCATGATGATGAGATTAGTAGATACTTCTGTGGGTGACTGTAGACGGTGCCGCTGTTTGTCTGCCGCCGCTTAGCTGTACTTACTCCGTTGTGTTGGAGCATTTACTTTTGTACTTCTCTGTAGTACGTTATTCTTTTAGTCTGTGTTGTTCTAGCTGTTGCAGTGGCCTGCGTACTTTTCCCTGACAGCACATTCATGCTTGGGACCCCGTATCGCAGCCCGTCACCCCCCGTCTTCCGTATTTTGGGAGATGGGGCGTGACAGGTTTTGTGGTGGCCCATGCAGATCAGCGCGCACTGTGATATGCATAAGAACGACATGGGCTATGCTCCAATACTTCAGTTATGATACTAAATCGATCTGTTCTATTTCCCTTTGTAGGATGGAGGCCGGGAACGGGACGTCTGGAGGGTCTGGAGGGACCGGGGCTTCTGGTGGTGGGCCCACATCGGGAGACAGGATCTCAGAGTCAGCATTGGTGGCAAAGGTCCTGATGGGGATCATGGAGCACTTACAGCAGCATGAGGACATGCTGGGTGGGCTAGTGGCGCTTACACCGAAGGCACCAAGTTACAAGCAGTTTTGGGAGTTGCGTCCGGTATACTTTTCGGGCAGGAAGATCAGCTTAGAGGGATGGGTGGAGATCGCCAAGCGACAGCTAACCCACCAGGCCAGGGATTGGTGGGATGCCCAGGAGAGGCACATGACCGGGGTGGTGGAGTGGAAGACTTTTAGGGAGCGGTTTGAGGCCACATTCCTCCTAGAGGCCGAGAAGGACGAGTTGAGGTAGCGGTTTGAGCACCTGACTCAGGACCGTAGGACGGTAGATGAGTATGACGCAGAGTTCACCCTACTTAGCAAGTACGCCCCTGAGCTAATGGGGACGGATGCCACCTGAGCTAGACGTTTTCGTATGGGACTAGACCCCGAGGTCAGAGGAGCTATGGCTACCCAGGAGTTGACGACACATGAGGCCGTACTGAGTGCAGCTAGACGGTACGAGGCACACTTGAGGAGTTTGGGGAAGCTACCAGCCAGTGATCAGCGACCAGCTGTGTCACAGAGGACTGCCCCTCAACCGACCCAGCTTCTGACCTTCAAGCGACCGGGAGTTCCACCAGTATCACCGAGGAGGACTTCTTGTTGGAAGTGTGGGAAGCCGGTGTTGGATCAGGATTCTAGCCTAGAGGGAGGGTGAATAGGCTATTAAAAATATTCGTGTAACCTACGAACAATCACACGCAGTTATAGGCACAAGCAAGGTAAATAAAAATAATCACAGAGTACACACAGATATACCCTGGTTCGGTCATCCCCACGACCTACTCCAGCCCCGAAAGCAACTACTAGATAGATATGTAATCAAGTACATCTACAATGAGTCAAAATCCCAAATCTACTCTCACCTAGCTCGTACGCACACCATGTGCTCTACACTCTCAATCTTGTCAGATGCTCTCCCTCCGTGACGACTCCCAAAGTCGTCAGGTCCCTAAAAAGTAACACATATAATGGTAAAGTTTCCCCTACGAAGATCTAACAAAATACTACACAATATAATAAACAAGAGAGTTTAGAATGCTCAGATCATGTAGCAATGTCGTCTTCGTCAATCAGCACGGGCCAGCTCTCGTCTGGCAAGATGTAGTCATCTCTCGTCTCTTCTCCTCGACAACTCACACTGGGGCTAGCTACAAAAAATCTGCAGAACTACTTCAAGTTGCTTTGACTTGCACCAGTATGGGGACCCTCATGAAATAATTGTTTGCAGCTTAATAGTCAATATTTGAGTACTTTCTTGGACCCCTTTGCTGAAGACAAATCGGAAGCGCAACTTACGGCAAGAAGATGTTGAGGTCACGACAGCAAACACTTCTTCATAACGGCAGCTAGAGGAAGCAACCCCGTTTAAAGAAATTTGATTATTGTATGCTTGTAGATGATCAAAGCTTTGAGCCTTGCAACAAAATCCTTCTTCTGCAAACGTGGGAGCCTGCTTCACCTTTTTAATGATGATGTCGAGATCTCACTACTCATGGCTCTTGAGGGGTTTGGCTTCTTCTCCTCTTCAAAAAAATGATGCAAGGCTCTCTATATTTCGGCTCTTGGAGAAACACACTTTCTGATCTTGAGAGCCCCCTTGAAAATTAATTCGGCTGAGAGGTCCTTTTGAGATTTTTGAGGCACCAAGAATAATTCGGCTCTAGGTTGATTTTGTGCGTGCTCCAAGAAAAAAAGGTTGATGGCGGCTGCTCTCTCTTCCTCTCAAAAATAAAAAATTGAAGAACCCCTCCCAAAAAATAAATCGGCTGCTCAAGTTCTTTGAGATCTGGGTTTGGGATTTTCAAGAGCACCAAAACGAAAGAGGACGGCGCACCAAAAAATTTGGCTGCTTTCAAAAAAATGACAGAGGAGAGGCTCTTGGGAATTAATCAAACAGGTTGCGGCTCTTTAGGTTTTCTCTCCAAGAAATAACGGCTCAGGCTCTCCTGCTTTTTTGTTGTTGTTCCCTCTTATTTATATGATACTGCTTGGGCCTTGGGTTGTTCAAAGGCTTCATGCGTGATGCCACTGGCTTTTGGAATGATGTGGCCAAAAAATAAATGGCAGAGGCTCATTCTCCCTTTTTGATGTGCAAAAAAATATTAGCCCTGACAACATTCGGCACTGGGCTCTTGGAAACATTCGGCACTGGGCACTGGGGACTGGGCTCTTGGCTTTTTGATGTGCAATAATAGGCTCGTTCTCCCTTTATTATTTATGTGTGGCCGGCCTTGTGTTTTTAAAAAGAGATGGAATAAATTCGGCACTGGGCTCTTGGAAAAAATTGATGGGATCAAAAGGTGCGGCTTAAGACAGAGTAGGAATATGGTTTGATTCCAATAGAGACGAGTCCTCTCAAGCTACGTTCTCCCCTTTCTCCTTTGCACCTTGACTAAGTCTCTCCGTGAATGAATCACACGTTCGTCGTTCCTGAAACACTTAACAGACACGTTAAAAACGATCACACACGTTTGTTATCATCAAACACGAAGTTCTTAGATCGTTGATACCAACAATCTCCCCCTTTTGATGATAACAAACTAGGTATAATATTTGCACAATAAAGTTCCAAATAGTGTGTGAAAGTGTGGCATGCGATGAGATAATGCAAACAATGATGTGTAAAGGTAACAATATACATGCTCCTCCTATTTTTGTGCTTCCTCAATATTCATCAATGCTCCACCTTAATCGAACAATCATATATACCTAGCACACCAAGTAAATACATAATCTTCCTCAATTTTTCCCACCTCATCAAAAGTCATACCACGAAGTCAAAATCATATATCATGCAAGAAGAGAGTATTATTAACTATAACTAGCATTTGCATGTCGTCATTCTATAATTAGCCTTTAAAATCCAACGAAAATTATAATTAGAATTCTCCACCATCGTGTAAGTGCAATTATTAAACATAGAAGTACAATGGGAGATACTTTTACAAATTCAACCAAATCAATCCACCATTTTCCAAATAACTTTGTATCATCTAGGATTGATTTTTTCCACCTCATCAAAGATGAGTTCAAGGTATAACACCCCAAAACATAGCCTAAAAGGTCTCTTAGATGTGGGGGTGACATTGCTTGACGAGTAAAAACACCAACGCTAAAGATTACCCATAAAGCTTATGTTGGATACTCGTGGGTAGTGAATTTGCCATGAATTGTATCCATTTTTCATACGGAGCAATTTCATTTTTTTCACATTCATTTCCTTTGTTTTTTGCTTAATTTTTATTCATAGCAAATCACATCATATCCCTTACATTCTTCAGTTAATAGTCATCCTACATTCACTTTCCAATATTCATAAATAGTATCTCCAAAAGTACGACATAGTCTAATATTCGTGGAAGTGAAAGTAGGTGTAGAAATCATATTATCAATTCATCGAACTTTGCATGGCTATTATGAAATAAAACATACGCATGTAGCCATGATAATAATACTACACTTTCTACAAGGATATGATCATCATTCATTTGTAGCACTAGAATGATGCAAAGGGGAAGATATGCAATAAGCTCATTTTTTTGTTTTTGTCTTTTCCAATTTTTTTTGGTTTTATAATGAACTAAAAAACACACTAAAAACAATCAAGCAAACAAAAACAAAAACAAGAAAAAATCCAAGCACACAAAAAATGTTAACAAAAAAAATAATATGAAGGTATGCATTAAGTTCAAATAATGAGATATACCTTCGCGTCGCTATTTGACTAAGGAGCTAAAATATTGAGACTCTCAATTTATCGCTCCTCGTCAAATTTCCGTCTCACCTACAAAAGAGGTGTTATGTGTGACCTTGGAATCCAATAAGGTCCACTAGTGTTAGTCAACAAAGATTTAGGAACCCATACTTGTTTGAATTTAATATTGGAGTTCCTATATTTGCAATAGTACGATGTGTGACCAACACTATCACACATAAGGCACTTTGCATGCACATTTTTAGTAATGGAAGGCACATTGTGAAATTTTTTATACTTAGGCTTTTCAACATTTTTAGCACTAAATCCAAGGCCACGCCTATCATTGCCATACAATTGATTTCCAAGAATGATATCCAAATTTTGTTTTCCTATGAAAAAACCCTTTAATGACAATTCTAGGGTGGTGACTTTGGATTTCAAGATATCGTTTTTGTTCACAAGCAAAGTGCATTTACTAATGAAAGCTCGCTTGTTTTCCTCTTCTTTCTTTTCAAAATATCTCATTTTTTCTTTAAGTTCAAGATTTAGCATGTTAATCTTTTCAGAAAGCAATTCATTTTCAGCTTCAAGCTTTATCTTATCTAGCTTATACATGCTAATATCCTTTAATAAAGAGGGACATGAAAGACAATCAATTTTTTCAGGCAAGCTAGCTTTCTCTTTTTCTAAAATGGTGATGGTAGATTTGCATGCAACAAGCTCTTGTTTAAGATTTTTCATTTCTATAGACATGTAATACTCAGTTTGTTGCATATCAAAGTTATCATTCCTATAACATTCCACATCAGCTTCTAGCTCATCAATTCTATGTTGCATTCCTTTACAGATTTCTAAAAGTTCAGCTTTAGTGGGAGATTCTACCTCATTGTGTTTGGCCATCAACGCCATGCGGGAGTGGATTTCATGTTCCTCCTCCTCATCCTCAGCTTCGCTATAAATGTCCCACGTCAGCACTTTCATTTTTTCCTTTTGTAACTTGAGCTGTGTGTTGTTGTGGGCAATCTTTTATGTGGTGCCTTTTCTTCCTGCATTTAAAACATTCGCTTCTATTAATAGCTTTCTGATCAAAGGAATTTCTATCAAAATTAGAATTATTAGAACAAATGAACCTTTTTCCCATCTCAGATCTTCCTTGATCAGTCTGAATGTATCTCCTGAAGTTTCTGACCATTAAAGCTTGCTCTTCATCAAGATCGTCGTCATTAGCTTGAAGAGTTAATGGTGTGGAAGCTTTGGGCTTCTCTTTAGGTTTCTCTCTGGCTTCTATACTCTGCAACTCAAGCTCGTGTGACATTGGTTGCCTATCAAGTCCTCCACTTTCATTGTTGATAAGTTCTTAGCTTCTTGAATATCGGTGACTTTAGGCCTGAACGAGCTTGGTAGCGCCCTTAAGATCTTTCGTACCTGTTCATGGCTAGAGTATGGCTTATCGATGGAACTAGATTTGTAGACGATGTCCGTGAACCTCGCAAACATGTCTTTGACTGATTCTGTTTCTAACATGCGGAAGCTCTCATATTCTGTGCTTAGTAACGCAAGTCTGGATTCCTTTACTTGCGACGTTCCCTCGTGTGTCACCTCCAGAGTATGTCAGATTTCCTGCGTAGTTAGATAATGTGAGACACGATTAAACTCAGATTTATCAAGAGATCATATAAGCGCATTCATAGCTTTACCATTAAGAGTATAAAGTTTCTTATCAGCTAAATCCCACTTGTCTTTAGGCTTAATCATAACAGTGTCTTCAATTTTAATACTGGGTAGACTATAACCATTTTCAACAACATCCCACACATCATAATCTACAAACACTAAATAGATTTTCATCCTAGCCTTCCAATATGCAAAGTCTACACCGTTAAACTTAGGTGGACAGGCTATAGACTGACCTTCAGCAAATGCACAATCAGATATATTCATGGTCACCTAATCAAATCTAGACTAGATCCTCTAAACTGGCTCCGATACCACTTGTTGGATCTGGATTCTAGCCTAGAGGGAGGTGAATAGGCTATTAAAAATATTCGTGCAACCCACGAACAATCACACACAGTTATAGGCACAAGCAAGGTAAATAAAAACAATCACAGAATACGCACAGATATACCTTGGTTCGGTCGTCCCCACGACCTACTCTATCCCCGAAAGCAACTACTAGATAAATATGTAATCAAGTACAGCTACAATGAGTCAAGATCCCAAATCTACTCTCACCTAGCTCGTATGCACACCACGTGCTCTACACTCTCAATCTCGTCAGATGCTCTCCCTCCGTGACGACTCCCAAAGCCGTCAGGTCCCCAAAAAGTAACCCATATAATGGTAAAGTTTCCCCTACGAAGATCTAACACAATACTACACAATATAATAAACAAGAGAGTTTAGAATGCTCAGATCGTGTAGCGGTGTCGTCTTCGTCAATCAGCATGGGCCAGCTCTCGTCTGGCAAGATGTAGTCGTCTCTCGTCTCTTCTCCTCGACAACTCACACTGGGGCTAGCCACAAAAAATCTGCAGAACTACTTCAAGTTGCTTTGACTTGCACCAGTATGGGGACCCTCATGAAATAATTATTTGCAGCTTGATAGTCAATATTTGGGTACTTTCTTGGACCCCTTTGTTGAAGACAAATCGAAAGCACAACTTACGGCAACAAGATGTTGAGGTCACGGCAGCAAACACTTCTTCATAACGGCAGCTAAAGGAAGCAACCTCATTTAAAGAAATTTGATTATTGTGTGCTTGGAGATGATCAAAGCTTTGAGCCTTGCAACAAAATCCTTCTTCTGCAAACGTGGAAGCCTGCTTCACCTTTTTAATGATGATGTCGAGATCTCAATACTCATGGCTCTTGAGGGGTTTGGCTTCTTCTCCTCTTCAAAAAAATGATGCAAGGCTCTCTATATTTCGGCTCTTGGAGAAACACACTTTCTGATCTTGAGAGCCCCCGTGAAAATTAATTCGGCTGAGAGGTCCTTTTGAGATTTTTGAGGCACCAAGAATAATTCGGCTCTAGGTTGATTTTGTGCATGCTCCAGGAAAAAAAGGTTGATGGCGGTTGCTCTCCCTTCCTCTCAAAAGTAAAAAATTGAAGAACCCCTCCCAAAAAATAAATCAGCTGCTCAAGTTCTTTGAGATCTGGGTTTGGGATTTTCAAGAGCACCCAAACGAAAGAGGATGGCGCACCAAAAAATTCGGCTGCTTTCAAAAAATTGACAGAGGAGAGGCTTTTGGGAATTAATCAAACAGGTTGCGGCTCTTTAGGTTTTCTCTCCAAGAAATAACGGCTCAGGCTCTCCTGCTTTTTTTGTGTTGTTCCCTCTTATTTATATGATACTGCTTGGGCCTTGGGTTGTTCAAAGGCTTCATGCGTGATGCCCCTGGCTTTTGGAATGATGTGGCCAAAAAATAAATGGCAGAGGCTCGTTCTCCCTTTTTGATGTGCAAAAAAATATTAGCCCTGACAACATTCGGCACTGGGCACTGGGCACTGGGCTCTTGGCTTTTTGATGTGCAATAATAGGCTCGTTTATTTAAGTGTGGCCGGCCTTGTGTTTTTAAAAAGAGATGGAATAAATTCGGCACTGGGCTCTTGGAAAAAATTGATGGGATCAAAAGGCGCGGCTTGAGACAGAGTAGGAATATGGTTTGATTCCAATAGAGACGAGTCCACTCAAGCTACGTTCTCCCCTTTCTCCTTTGCACCTTGACTAAGTCTCTCCGTGAATGAATCACACGTTCGTCGTTCCTGAAACACTTAACAAACACGTTAAAAACGACCACACACGTTTTTTATCATCAAACACGAAGTTCTTAGATCGTTGCTACCAACAGCTGGGACATGTGGTGAGAGACTGCAGGGTCATGGATAGACAGTGCTACACATGCGGAGAGGTCAGACACATCAGTAGCTTTGCCCTCGCCAGAGCCGATCTCCCGTAGCACCAGTGGCTGCCAGACCGCCTCAGCAGAGGGCTCTTCCACTAGCACCGCAGCGATCGGCTCTTCCAGCACCACCGGGGCCGAGACCTATTGTGTCGAAGGGACCCCCTCCGCGCCTCCATAGTGGGGCTTCCAGAGGATGACTCCTGCTCCTCAGAGGCAGCAGCAGTTCCTGATGACTGCAGTTAAGGCCGAGCGTTCGGGCCAGGTGATATCTGGTATGATCCTGACTCTTGCTTTAAAATACGTGGATCCTTTTCTAGCTGTTTGTTAGGTAGTTAGATATTTCTTTGTGCCTTGCTGCTATAGGTATTGTTAGAGTAGCTTCCCATCTTGCCTTGTCCTTATTTGATTCCGGAGCGTCCCAATGCTTCCTGTCTAAATGATTCGTGACCAAGCACACTATAGTAGTTGACTCGTTTGCTGCTAGTTGGAATGTTCACACGGAAAATAGAATTATATGTAGTGCTTCTGGGTTATGTAATTATCCGGTTGAGATAGGGGGCGGGAGTTGTATGCAGATTTCTTAGGGATTGAATTACCTGATTATGAGGCTGTGTTCGGAATGGATTGGTTAGGGATGTTTTATGCTACTATAGACTGTAGAATAAGGAGGGTAGTCTTCCAAATCCCTGACCACCCGGAGTTCGAGTTTCCCGGTGGTAACCAGACACTTGAACCTTTGAAGTATAAGGCATCATCTTTAGAGATGACGATGTAAGCAGAGTTGACTTTGCCAAAGGTTGTCCAGGAATTTCCAGATGTATTCCCAGATGATATCTTCAGACTTCCCCCAGATAGGTCTCTAGAATTCATTATTGGCCTAATACCTGGAACTCAACCGATTGCGAAGGCTCCTTATCGTATGGCCCCACCTGAATTGGCCGAGCTTCGCAATCAGTTAACTGATCTATCTGATAAAGGACTGATACGTCCGAGTGTGTCACCATGGAGAGCGCCTGTGTTGTTGGTGAACAAGAAGGACAGGACCCGGAGGATGTGCATTGACTATAGAGATTTGAATAAAGTGACTGTGAAAGATAAGTACCCTCTCCCTCGGATTGATGACATTTTTGATCAACTTGGTGGATCTCGAGTGTATTCGAAGCTGGATTTACGGAGCGGGTGTCATCAGGTGAAGGTTCGGGGATCAGATGTTTCGAAGACCGCATTTCGAACTCGGTATGGGCACTATGAATTCTTGGTGATGCCATTCGGAGTGACTAATGCCCCATCGACCTTTATGAGATTGATGAATCAAGTTTTCTTTGACTATCTGGATAAGTTTGTGGTGGTCTTCATCGACGATATTCTGGTGTACTCGAAGAATGAGGACGAGCATGCTGAGCATTTACGGATTGTGTTGATGACTCTCAGACAGCATCGGCTGTATGCCAAGTGCAGCAAGTTCCAGTTTTGGTTAACTAAGGTTACATTTCTTGGTCACATTATTTCAGGAGAGGGGGTGTCTGTTGACCCGGAGAAGGTCGCTGCAGTGGAGCAGTGGCACATTCCTCGAACAGTCACAGAGATCAGGACTTTCTTAGGTCTGGCCAGTTACTATCGGAAGTTCATAAAGGACTTCTCTAAGATCGCCTCACCTCTGACACACTTGACTAAGAAGGATGTCCCCTACTTTTGGTCGGAGGACTGTCAGCGTGCATTTGATGAGTTGAAGCATCGGCTGACTACTGCCCTTGTCTTGACAATTCCAGACTGATCAGGTGGATTTGAGATTTTCTGCGATGCTTCGGGCAAGGGGTTTGGCTGCATACTTCACCAGCATGGACGGGTCGTAGCTTATGCTTCTAGATTGTTGAAGGTGCATGAGCAGAATTATCCCACTCATGACTTAGAGCTAACTGCAGTGATATTCGCTCTAAAGCTGTGGAGACATTTCTTATTGGGTGAACATGTGAAGATTTACACCGATCATAAGAGTTTGAAATATGTCTTCGCCCAGAAGGAACTCAACATGAGGCAGCGCCGGTGGCTTGAGTTGATGGCGGAGTATGATATAGACCTACAATATCATCCCGGGAAGGTTAATGTAGTAACTGATGCTCTTAGTCGACTTCCGGCAGCAATGAGACTGACCATTCAACCACAACTTCGCTGGGCTCTGCGGCAGATGGAGATCGAGGTGATACTCCTTGGAGAGAAGGGAGGTATGTTGGGCCTACAGATTCGATCAGACCTGGTGGATCGAATCAAGGCTGCCCAGTCAGAGGATGTAAAGCTGAAACGGATCCGGGAACAAGTGGAGACAGGACTTCGAACAGACTTTCGGGTTCATGAGGATGGATCTTTGAGATTTGGAAACCGGGTTTGTGTGCCGAGTGGCGACATCCGAGAAGAATTGATGAAAGAAGCACACAGTTCCCCTTATTCTATCCATCCTGGAGGAACGAAGATGTACATGGACTTGTGATTGTATTACTGGTGGCATCTGATGAAAAGGAGTGTAGCGAAGAGCGTGGCTTCATGTTTAGTCTGCCAGCAGGTGAAGGCTGAACACCAAAGGACTGTAGGTTTATTGCAACCTCTCCCTATACCGGAATGGAAGTGGCAGCATGTAACAATGGATTTTGTGACTGGCCTACCTCGGACCCCAAAAGGGAATGACGCGATTTGGGTAGTTGTTGATCGACTGACAAAATTAGCGCATTTTATTCCATTTCTGGTTGGTCAGTCTACAGAAGTTTTGGCCAGGAAATATATTGAAGAGATTGCTAGAGTACACGGGGCTCCTGTAAGTATTGTATCAGACCGGGACACCAGATTCACGTCTCATTTCTGAAGAAGCCTACAATCTAGTTTGGGGACCCATCTGAATTTCAATACTTCTTATCATCCCCAGATAGATGGACAGTCGGAGCGCACTATCCAGATCTTGGAAGATATGCTGAGGGCCTGTATGTTGGATTTTAAAGGATCTTGGAAAGATCATCTGCATCTGGTAGAATTTGCATATAATAACAGTTATCAGGCAAGCATTGGCATGGCTCTCTTCGCAGCTCTATATGGAAGGAACTGTAGATCTCCCTTGTGCTGGGACGATGTCGTAGATAGTGAAATTTTGGAACCTGAATTAGTAGCTGCTACGATTGATGTAGTGCGGACGGTCAGAGAGAATCTTCGCATTGCACAAGACCGTTATAAGCAATGGGCTGATACAAAGCGACGTCCCTTGGAGTTTCGGCCAAGTGACTATTTGTTTCTGAAGATCTCACCGATCCGCAGAACTATTCGATTTGGCAAACATGGGAAATTGAGCCCGAGGTACAGTGGTCCATTTGAGATTTCAGCTCGAGTTGGTGAGGTTGCATATCGACTAGTGTTGCCACCATCTCTTGAGGGTATGCATGATGTGTTTCATGTATCTTAGCTCAGGAGATATATAGGAGACCCCAGTCATGTCGTGGATTTTTTAGAGATAGAAGTACGTCCAGACCTGTCTTTTGAGCAGCAGCCGGTGGCTATACTTGACCGGAGACAAAAGATGCGAAGAAAGAAAGCCATCCACTTGGTGAGAGTCATGTGGCAGCAAGAGTCTCCTGGAGAGTCAACTTGGGAGCGGGAGGATAAGATGCCAGAGAAATACCCCCATCTGTTTATATAATAACTCTCGTATCCTTATGTCTCCCCAGTTGTTTTGTTGCGCTTGGGTGTATACTTGCCCTTCTAGGTCTATTTTGAATTCCGAGGACGGAATTTGTTTTAAGGATGGTAGAATGTAACACCTCTATGCAAAATACTACTTTAGCTCCATTTTTGTGTGTGAATGAAATAATCTCAAGTAATGGTGATTTTGCAATTTAAGCCCAATAATGTCTTGCATTATACCCAACTAGGGCAAGTTTCCAATTTTGGGCATAAAGAGGGGTTTTTGTGCAAAAGAGTCCAAGAATGGCATGCTAAGTAATTAAGCAAGAAAGTTTGAGGGTAATTATATAAAACAAAAAAAACAAAAAAAAACAAAAAATAAATAAATATGAGTAATGGCAAATTTGTAATTGTTAGGCATTCTAAACAACTCTTTTAACTCTCCATTTTTCTACACAATTCTACTCCCTTCTCCTTTCTTTTCCCATCATCTTTTTGCTTTCTTTTTTCTTTCATTTGGAGGGGTGCTCTCGAAATTCACCTGGACAAAAAAAAGATAACAAAAGAAAACAAAAACAAAACAAGAAGAGGAAGGGAAAAGAGAACTCCAAGCAAAGGAAAAATAGAAAGGAGGAGGAGGAAGGAGGAGAGGCAAAGTAACTCATCGAGCTAGCCATTCAAACTCCTTGTAGGTAGGAATCTCAACTCCACCTTGTAGTATGTTTACATGCTTAATTTTGAGCCTAATACATGATTAATTTTCATGAAACACTTTTGTTCTTGATGCTGAAATTTTGATCATGAAAAGCTGAAACTTTGACTAAGTTCTGGGCTTAGTTGGCTATTAGGAATGCTTTGAAAATTTTATATGTTGTGTATGTTGATGTCTTTAATAACTTTTATGTTCACAACTTTTTCCAATTCAAACTGGAAGTTAGGTTAAAAATTCGATTTTTGCAACATGTCTGGAATACTGTCACACTGGACACAGTTTAGAAAAACGAAGTTTATTACTTGCACATTCTATGGAATTTGATGTTCTTCTTGTTGGAAAGTTAACAAGTTTATATACAAATTCATCACAATGCATATATTTTGAATTTCTGGCTGCACAATGTCCAAAATTAGCTTCTAATACATGCCCTGAAATCTGTCAGGAAAACAGTCTGTACATGTTCTACCAATTAATTCATTATAAATCACTTTGTCCATATTTAAGCATGAAATTTCATGGTGAATCCATGATTACTATATCTTCAACTTCCATTTAGAGAGTTTTGTCAAATTCACAAGATAAATTGGTTAAATACCCTGATTTTGTGGCTGTCCTGGCAGTTCCAGCAAGCTGGAGGGTTTGATTAAAGATTGTATCTTGAAGTGATGTCAATTTTCATTCCGTTATCCATGAATGAATGTTGTGCTACTTGTAAGAGTGATTAGTCATGCTATTTTCTACTACATTTGATGACGTGACAATATGTATTTCTACGTCACCTGCCACGTGTTTGTCGACTTGCCACTAATTCTTGTACAATCGAAACTTATTTAAAGTAAATCCCAGGTGTCTCCTTCCACTTTTGAGGTGGGTGAGGGCTCTAGGGATGGGTGGGGGAAAAACTAAAGCATTGGGTCGGCATAAAGGATGAGACTGGCTGTGTTGGTCTGTGTTTGTATGTGTTGGTATGTGTTGGGTAACCTCGTACTCCTGTCGGGCTACCGGGGCGGGGATTGGGCGGAGGTGTTACTATATGCTCCTGATGGGCTAGCGTGACGAGGAGTCCTAGTTCTTACCACCTGCCTTACTGGGTGAGGTCCCAGTCTCTTATGCCATACTCAAGGCCTAGGTTTCCAACAATGAATACATAAATAAATAAATTTAAATAATTGTCACTCTCAGTGTTTGTTTTTCTTGCCAAGTGTACTGACTGTAGTGTGGACTGTAAACCCCTGGATAGATCCTTGGTGTGGTTGAGTTTTCCTATTGGGCATGCTGTGACGTGTCCCCCTTACTCTACAGGTACAGGTCTAGAGACTATGGGTCCTCAGCCTCAGCAGAGTCACCAGAAGGGCATCACTTCCTAGTCTGGGTCACAGGGTAGCTAGGCTGTGAGTGATTGTCGTGGGTTTTAGGTCCGAGGGTGAGTGAGGGGAGCTGTAGTTACTTTTGTACCCCCTCAATTTTTGTACCCCTGGGTGACTACTATTGTACTTTCTGTGTGGCTCAGTGCCTGTGATGACGTCATGATGATGAGATTAGTAGATACTTCTGTGGGTGACTGTAGATGCTCCTACTGTTTGTCTACCGCCGCTTAGCTGTACTTACTCTGTTGTGTTGGAGCATTTACTTTCGTACTTCTCTGTAGTACGTTATTCTTTTAGTCTATGTTGTTCTAGCTGTTGCAGTGGCCTGCATACTTTTCCCTGACAGTACATTCACGCTTGGCACCCCGTACCGCGGCCCGTCACCCCTGTCTTCCGTATTTTGGGAGATGGGGCGTGACAACTTGAGTTCTACAACTCTGATTGGGCCGATTCCAGATTCCTTGGAAAGCATGGTTCGAATAGAACCATCCCAATGAGCCATCTATCCCTTCCTATACGTTTATATGTTTCAAAATATCATTATAAACTATTTATAATGCATTTTAATCTTGTTTGCATCATATGCAATAATCCCATTCAGCATTCTACAAATGCTGAAGTTGCAAACATTTTGCAACATTATTAAATCTCATTTAATTATCGAAAACTTATGCAACCTTATTAAATCCTATTTAATATAGGTCGACTTAATGTCAATAACTCTTTAGTGACTTTTAATTATTCTCGTGCACCCGAGTGCAATCCTCCTAAATTCTTCCTATTACTAAGACGCAAACCGAACTAGGTGTGAGACCCTACAGCCTGACCCTTACTATAGGTTGGGGCTCGAAACCCCTAGACGACAGTAACCACGAGCAGCAGGTGTCGTTCCTGTTTCAGAATCATAATTATGTGATTGACCCATCGACAAAAGTGTCGTCGGGATCACTTTGACTGTGTTAGTGATGAATACCGTAGTTTTAGTCCCTTCGTCACGACTATGTCCCTGCATGGCCTATGGTATAGTAAACCTTCAATCCTACTAGCCAGTATTGGTCAGTATATATCGGTCTTTGTTATATACATGTTATACATCCTACAACGTACCCCGGCCGAGGTTTAGCACAAAGAACCGTACAGAGCCCGTGACACTAACTTTCATTTAACGGAAGAGACAAATCCCATCTAAGTCATTTTCTTACCTCGTATGCTTCAGGTGTCACCCAACCTAAGACCTTTCAGCATGCCAGGCCTCGAAGCTAGATCATAGATCTAAATGACACTATTCACACACAAGTTTTTACAAATGACTTTAGTTCTTAAGGACCGACTTGCCTATCATCAATATAGAGTTATTAATGACAGTATAGTTAAAGTTTAACCATTTAATAACTCTTAATTGGGTCCATTAGTGAACTCATTCTCTAATGAGCACCTGAGCCTTGTCTCCGACTTCGCCAGGTCGAATGACAATGAGATCATCATTACCCAACAGGGTAAGACAAAGACATAATGGTCTGTCCGATGTGCCGATATACTTTTCTTGACCATCTATGACCACGAACATTTTAAGACTTAAGTTCTTATCGGTCATTCACGTCCCACAATCGAGATCTACATCTACATACGTAATGACCCACTTTAAGTCTAAGGAAATTATCCTAGTATTTAATTCATAGATTTTATAATAGGACAATTATTACCATTTATATATACGAACAAGAAGTAATATTAGGATAAATTGCCTCAAGGGCATATATCTCCCTACAGTCGGTCGTAAGTCGAAGGGACCCTATCCCTCACAACCGAATGATTTGCTTACGTCGTCAGCCGTAAGACAAAGGGGCCATCCCCTCGCTACTGAACGACACAACTTTGTCATCGGCCATAAGTCGAAGGGGCCATGTCCCTCACAACCGAATGATCTACTTGCGTTGTCAGCTGTAAGATGAAGGGGCCACCCCATCGCTACTAAACGATCCAATTTCTGTCATCGGCCGTAAATTGAAGGGACCATGTCCCTCGCAAACAAACGATCTACTCACGTCGTCAGCCGTAAGACAAAGGGGCCACCCCCTTGCTACTGAATGACTCATTCTACGTCGTTAGCCGTAAGACGAAGGGGACACCCTCTCGCTAGTGAACGACCCATTCTACATTGTCAGCCGTAAGACGAAAGGACACCCTCTCGCTACTGAACAACCCATTCAACATCGTCAGCCGTAAGACAAATGGGATAACCCCTCGTTACTGAACGACCCGTCTATCCCTTCAAAAGCAAGTCAAGGGAATCACCTCCTTACAGTTATAAGTCAACTCTTGTTGCTTATGAAGCTATGCCATGCTCTAATGATTCCGAAGAGAATGCTTCGAGAAGACCATCATCACTTCCCAGAGTAGATGATCGATTTATTGAATGGGGCCAACAGGAGACATGGACATTCATATATTCTCATACTCTTCAAAACAAAGAGGTACAATACAATTTTTGGCGATTCTATTCATTTTTGTCAAAATTGTACGTATTTTACAAAAATTTTCGACTACACCCCCAATAAAAAATGGGAGTGTGAAAATCCTAAGCACCATGCCATTGGTCTCCTTCGACTAGAGAAACTTGTGCTTGTTCTTTCAAAATCGCTACAGGTTCAACACCGCTTGGCTCGATGTCAGCCTCGCCAACCGTGGCATTGGCTACTGTGGTCTTAACCTGACCAGCCTCATCCATGACAATGACAAGGGGAACGTCCTCGATTTCATCTGCCAGGTCAAAAAATCGAATCTTCATTTCTTAACGACATCACTCATACCCCTGAAAATAGATCTCACCAAGATTCAGAAGGTTATCCTCATACTCTTGGATAGCCTTCTCCGTGATCTTCTTCGCGTCAAATTCTTGGGGGCTAACGGGAAGCTGGGCTCTAAGCTCATTCTCACTAGCCTCCCACTTCTTCCTTTCTTCGAGCAGCATCTCCTCTGCTTGTCCCTTTGAAGCCCTCAATTCATTGGCTTCCGCAGAAAGATGAGCCTCTCTCATGCGAGACTCACCGAGATCTTGCCTGAGCTTCGCCTTCTTAGATTTGAGTATGTTGATGAGAAGTCACCATCACTACAGCCTGGCATCCTTCTTCTCGCAGCCAATTTAACTGATTCTGATTCCCTGCTCAGGGTGGATTCAAAATTGGCTACTACCACAGAACGTCGACGTAATTCCATGTTCACCAGAAGGGTCTGCAAGCAGAATAGAGACATCAATCATAAAAGCGATTGACCCAATCGTTAGGAGAATGAATGTGATCATTACCTGAACACTTCCAAGAATGGCCAGTGTCGACAGCCTCTCATGATCGACCCTCGACAGCACGACCCTGTCTCTTGGCAGCGTCGAATTCTCAGCTAGTCGACAAGCGGTCCCGCAGTCCAAGAGACCTGATTCCTCCCGCTCCATTTGATGAGGTGCCTTAAATAGCTTTCCATCGGGGTAATCAATTGTATCTTAGGTCGATCTGTTCTCCAACAGAATCGACCTAACTTTAGGAGGAATGTCCTCAGCTAGAGGCTCGGGTGGGAATAAGCCTTCCCAAGGCCACAAATCTCGACGCTGGAAAGACCTTGGGGCCAAAGATGGCTCCCCAGAAGCCTTGTCTGGCACCGAGGTCTGGCCTTGCTCAAGGTCCCGATCGATTTCCGAAGCTTGCACTGACGCCGAGGCTTCGATTGGGACGATGACCTTGTCAAACTCTAGCAAGTCCCACTCATCAAAGATAACCTGTCGCCTTGATTTCTTCTTCTTCGCCTTAGCCTTCTTGACCTGGGTCGTGGAGTGCACCTCCTTCCTCTTTCGATGTTGTAACGGCCGGTACTCACTATTCGTTATACGGCTGTGCGTACAGCAATTTCGGGTACCTGATTGGTTTTGTGCTTGGTATGTGAGTCGTGTTGTTGAGTTGATAGGGCCTGTAACGACTGGTTTTCATGTAACTGGGTTATTTATATTATATATATGTTTTGGTGGATTTTCTCCTTATGCGTGGTTTTTCGTCTCCGTAGTTTTCGTTTTCGTTCGTTTCGTCGTGTTTTCCTAGCTTCTTCCGTTGATCGTCGATTTCGGAGTAAGTCATTCGTGACGGGCTTTATATCGGTCATATCTTATTGTTAGATCAAGCCTAGGAGTCTTAGGAAATCGATCCCGGAGCTTTGCGCTCCATTTCGGAACTTTCTGTGTACGTTAGCCGGTACAAGAAGGGGAACCGACCGACTAGATGGCGATTTAGTCGGTCGGCAAACCTTCTGTTGAGTATTGGACTCCCCGGATTTGGTTTTGGATGATGAGCAAACATAAATAAATCGTGAACTAACACTTTATGAGCGCAGTTATGGAGATCGTCGCCAAATTCACGTGAACATCCAAAGCGACGTCTCAAGACTTCTCAAAGCACGTATTCATATGCCTAAAGCTTCGTTGAAGCTTTTGGACCATTTTAGAAGTCATGACGATTCGATTGAAGCTATTGAAGACGGTATCGTCAAGTTTAATTTATAGTCTTTAAGCTTCTATCGTAGAATGTTAAGCCTTGAGTAGGTCTTACGATTTATATCTTCATAACACTCATATCATAGCTCTAGGATCTTAGTTGAAGTCCATACAAACTTTCTCGAAGCATCACGCTTCGATTCGGACTTCTTGTGCATGTTAGTTGGTTCAAGAAGAAGAACTGACCGACTAGATGGTGATCTAGTCGGCCGGTAAAGCTTCTTGGACCGACTAGTTTCAGTCAGTCTTTTCTTGCCATGTTACTGTTTATCATTAGTCGGTCTAAGAACGTTTGGTGACCGACTAGTTGATGAACTAGTCGGTTAACTTTCCTTCTTGGACCGACTAGTTGAGCTTTACTGTACATGCAAATTTGAGCCTGAGCTACTGTTTATCGTTAGTCGGTCTAAGAACGTTTGGTGACCGACTAGTTGATTATCTAGTCGGTCAACATTTGTTCTTGGACCGACTAAATCAATTTGTATTCAGACTAATAGTTTTTGACTCTTAGTCGGTCTAAGTTAACTGACCGACCGACTAGTTGAGAAACTAGTCGGTCAGAAAGTCTTCTTGGACCGACTAGTTCTTTAGGTCTGAAACTTCATCTGTTCACTGTTCATCACTTAGTCGGTTCATGTTGTTTCACCGACTGACTAGTTTATGAACTAGTCGGTCAGTGGTTGTTCTTTGACCGACTAATTGCTTCAGATTTCTATCCGTTGGGATTTGACCTAGCTCGTTTTTATGGGACCCTATAAATACGAAGCTTGGTCATTTCTCTCTAGGAAAGAGCTGCCATTAAGAGACTTATTCAGATTGAAAGAGTTAGAGATTAAAACTCATTTCCAAAGCTCTCTTCCTCACAAGAAATCATTCTCTCCCTCATTTGAGATCTAGAATCCATCTTGAGAGAACTTTGTTCTTGTTGAGCCATCCAAGCTATTGCTTGAATCAAGTCTCCTACTCATTCCTAGGCACCCATTGCTGCTCATATTCGTGGTGCTAGGTCTTGGTGACTTCTCCTTCCTCAAATCCCTCCTTGCCCTAATTCGGTAAGAATACTCAAGGTATAGGGTTTGTGGTAAGTTGTTGATTATTTCATATAAACTCTTTTATTGCTATTGATTCTCTCGATTGTGAGAGAAGGTTGTGATCCCGGGTTGTGGGATTCACTATTGCTATTGATTGTATGATTTGATCTTGTGAAGGTTTTTCACAAGATATTCATAGTGGAAATCTTGGGTTAGGGTTTCTAACCTAAGTATCCGGAGGGGATCCGGTTGGTTGGGACGTAGGATCACCGGGAACAAGTCGGGGAGACTTGGGTGGATCCGAACCCAGTAATATCAATTGTTTGCATTGAATATTTGTTGTTGTCATTTTTAGTTTCCGCATTTGTTGGTAGTAGTTTGCACGATAATTAGGAATTATACTCCTTGTTATTTTAAAGTACTATTCACCCCCCTCTAGTACTTGTGCAGTAGCTTTCAGGGCATTACACCTTCATGGACCGACTAGTGGGATTTGTTAATTATTCAGGAGTTACTGTTTATCGTTAGTCGGTCTAAGAACATTTGTCGACCGACTAGGTTGCAAACTAGTCGGTCAGCAATCGTTCTTTAACCGACTAGCTCTATGATCATTTTTGATACCAAGTACTATTCATTCTTAGTCGGTCTAAGAACGTTCGTCGACCGACTAGATGAGAAACTAGTCGGTCAGTAGTTGTTCTTTGACCGACTAAATCTAAATCCTATTTTTTGCCAGGAGTTACTGTTTACACTTAGGCGGTCTGCGTTGGTCAACCGACCGACTAGTTATCAAACTAGTCGGTCAGAGGTTGCTCTTTGACCGACTAATCAGTGTCAAAACCCTAATTTCTGGGCAGCCGCCAGCTCTTCCTATTTAAACCCCCAAACGTTTTTCTTTTCTTCTTTCATTTCTCCTGAGTCTCTTTCTTCCCCAAATCATCATCCATCTAACCCTAGCCCTCCTCCTTCATCAAGAGCTCCTCTCCCTCTCCATTTTGGCCGGCCACCACCTCTAGGTCACCAGAAAACCCCCAAAAATCTCCAAAACCCCATTTCTCCAGATTTTCTCCCCATTTCCAGATCTGAACCGTAGGTTCCCCGAATCGTTTCTTCCGTCGCCGTGCTTGCTCGGCAACGTTCTTCCGCTAGCGATTCGGTACTAACTCGATCCTATAGAGTTCTCTTAACCCATTTTGTGTTTTTGTGAAACCCTAATAAAAACTAGGTTGGATGTTGTTCTAATATTGTTTTGTCATGGCAGCGATCTCATCTCCGTAGTTAGCATTTGTGTGACGGCCTCGTTGATCGTCGTCCTCGGTGCTAGGCAAGTGAAACTTGCCACTTAGGGTTTTGGGCCATGTCTTAGGCCATTTGCTTGTTATAGACGTAAAAGAGACTAGGCGACGAAATGATACTCGCCTAGGCGCAACTTCAGGAACTAGCTTGACAACGAAGTTAGATCCATCATTTATCATGTTGCATAACTACCATATCACGTTTAATTTTGATTAACGGTACGCGAATTAATTGTCATCCATGCTATCCTTGTTGAATGTCGCATTCGTAGCACACGCTACAATACTTGTGTTTCCTGGCTCGTGTTCCAGAAGCGGGCCACGTGAGTTGGTTGATAGCCAATGCCCGATCTACTTGTTTCCGGCTAGGCACCTGCGTTGCAGGCATAACCCTGCGCCATATGTGTTAAATACACTTCCTGGCTCGTGATCCAGAAGCGAGCATTCCGTGTTCGGGGTAATGCCCTGGCTCGATACACGTGGAGGGGTAGTGATAATCGGTCACCTGAGCTTACGAGTTGGCCCGATCAGCCACTCTAGCCAGCAGACGAAATCTCTGTGCACAACTTGTTTACTTGACGTGGTCACTTGACGTGAACTACTTGACGTGTACTTGTCCGTGTTTTACTTGTAAAACTTGTTATCCATGACATACTTTGTAACGGCCTGTATTTTTCCAATACTTTCAAATTAAGTATTTAAAGAAAATTCAATTTTTAATTGTATTTTATAATGGTTTGTTAGGAGTCTTAAACTGATTTCAAAAATTTCCTATAAAAATATTTTGGAGTACCAGACTAGTTATGGAGTATTTTAGTAAGATCGGATTTCATCGAATACCTCTAAAAGATCTGATAAAAATTCATTTTCAGATATTGCAGTTTTGGGTCAATGAATTTATTTTCTATTCAAACGTCTTCAAAACGTTTTCAAACTTCTGTAGTAACATCCTATGATCATTTAGGGCTCCCCACATTAATTTCGTAATTTTCTGATATCGTTTCAATAGAGAACCCGCAAATCCGCTTTCTAAACGTTTTGGCCAAAAACTAGTATTTCCGTAGCTCAAACCCTGGAACGGTCTTCGTATTCGCGATCCTCGCGACGATACGATCCCGTGGGTATGTTTTCGTAATTTTTCGGACACGTTTACTAGTAGGGGCATTTCCGTAATTTCGTACACTAATGACCTTTCGGCTAATGGGGTTTTAACTATTTTTAATTACCTTAATTACCTTCCTAATTAAACCCTAATTAACCACCTAACCAACCCGTTCTCATCTACCCCTACCCACCCACTCTCTCAGCTAACTCCCCCAACTACCACATCATTATTAATCCCATATATGATCTCCCCTCCCCTCTCATTTTCACACAGGCAGCCTCTCTCTCCCTCATTTTTTTCACTTCGAAACCAACCCCTCCCCTTTAAAATTCTCCCGCTCTCCGTCTCTCTTCTCCATCTCTCTCCCTCACGTCGCTGGTGAGTTGCCGCCGCCCGCCACCACGTCCGCCCTCCGACGTCACGCCGCCGCGTCGAAGCTCCCCACCCTCGCCCTCTACTCCGACGAGGTCCACGGCAGCGCCGCCCCGCTCGACCCACGCCCGTGCCTCCGGCGGAGCACCGCCTCCCGCTCGACGTCGTCTCCCATGGCGAAGCCCCCACCGTCGAGCAAAGTAGCCCACCGTCGCTTCGAATCGCCCCGGAGCCACGGCAATGCGCCACCTCGACGAAGACCCACGCCTCGCCGTCGCCGTCCGCCCTCCAGTGCCGCCCGAAGCCACGGCAACCCCGACGTCGGCGTCGTCGAACAGAGCACCCCGCTCTCTCGTCGCCCCTCCATGGTCGATCGCCGCCGCGGCTGCTCCGCCGTGCGACGCCACCACCCCACGAAGGCCGACAGTCGCCGCACCCCGCTCGCCGTTGCTCCGACGTCCTCCGACGTCGTCTCAGCCGCTGGACACCGTCGCCGTGACCCGAAGTCCGCCTCGCCGCCGCCGTCGAGCTTCTCGCCGCCGTTAGCCGCTGCTCCGCCCCGACGCCGCCGCAGCACCCCCGAGGCCGTCGCCCCACCGCCCCGCAGCCGCCGTGTCCGACGAAGCCCCCGCCCCCGGTCGTTGCATGCTGAGAACGAAACGTCGTGCGTAAGTTTTTAGGAATGGCAAACTTGTAAATATGAGTAAAAAATCGTATTTTCGTATTTTTAATTAATTAATAAATAGGGTTTTATGCTATTAAACCCTTATCTTGAAATATAGGGCCCAGAAAAATGTGAGACTAGCTCCAGAAAATCAGAAATGACATTCTGGACCCAATGGCGCTAGTTTCGTCTCAATCCGACGCTTAGTTTTTCCAGAATTAATTTTTAAGCCTATAAGTTAAATCCGTTATTTTCATTTAAAAATTCGTATCTTCTTATTTTCACGTAAACTAATATGTGATAAAAATATATGCTAAAGTACTCTTCGAGACGGTCATTTTGACACCTCACTTGCAACTTTCCGATGCAGATTGCTTCCAGAATAAATTGTGGAATAAATACGTCACTAATTGAAAAATAGTTTTTTAATAGTTTTTGAGCTTTTAAAAATCCTAAAAATTACTATAAGCTTCAGAAAAATATTCCCTCTTGCAGTAAGACTATTTTCATCCTATATAGTTTATATAAAAATTTAGAACGCTTTTTGACAACGTTTTAACCGGTTTTAAAAATCAAAACGATCAAGTTTAATAAATGGAAGATGGAACTTTAATAATATTGAATGGAAGATGGAACTTTAACAATAATAAATAGAAAATAGGATGTGCTTTAACCGATTGTTTCTTGTGATTTCAGGTACCAATCTTCGTGCACCAGCTCTTCCAGCTCCAATCTCATCTTGCCACGACGAGTCTAAAATCGTAAGTCACGACAGATTCTAAGTTTAGAAAACTAGTCTACTGTGCTTATATGAACCCGTTAACACTCCTATAGCCTCGAACGGCTATTTGACTTGAACCAAACTAGAGAACTAAAATGAAAGTAATCTACCAAAGATTACTTTGCCAACTTTCAACTTGGGTAAATTGTGTGCTAGCCACACTACCACGTGCTCAAAGCACGGAAGTAACAACTTTTGGTGTTGGACTTGTCTTTATCCTACTTGCTGGTTGTCAATGAGGAAGTCAACCAGTTGACCTGGTGTGACTAACATGTGGAACATCCTGTGGAACAATCTTGTGAAGAAATTGTACTTGACACGTCACTGGGGTTTCGGGGTAACTCACAGTTGCGAGAGTACGGGAGTGACTAGAGTTCGATCTACATGTCAAGCTGCCTGAGTTTCGGCCTCCTGTCTAGCTGCCCGAGTTTCGGCAAACCATCCTACTGCCTGGGTACCGGCATTCGTCTGGGTAGCACCCAGGCAAGAGATGAACTGAACGGTCACATATTGTACTCTCCGACTTGAGTCACGTAGTTCTAGCAGAACTTGCACAGTTACTTTCTTTACAGTACTTGCACTTTACTTTCCTTACCAGCACAGTTACCATGCTTGCCTCACTTTACTTGCCAGTACAGTCACCTTTACTTTACGCATTCCATGCACGTTACTCTCTACACTTGTACAGACACTGCACCGTACTTTACTTTACTTTCACTTTGGTCTGCTTTGTCATACTTGTACAGTACCTCTCTTTCTTTATTTAGAATTGTTGTGACTTACTTACGGTTCCATCTCCGTGGCACCGCAGACGCCGTACATATGGAGGCAGATGCTCTTGAGCTAATAGCGCCAGACTTCGACTATGAGACTGCAGCTTCCAGAGCTATTTTCAGTTGTGTACTTTATTTCTTTCATGTATATCTGTTGGGACTTCTTGTATTGTAATAATTGGACACTATTTGGGTATTTTTGTACATCTCTGCATCGTGGCTATTTTGACTTCACTGGTTAACTGCAGAACCTGCGCAATTATCAAATAAGTAACAGGCCCCCGAGAGCTGGTCGTTACAAGTTTGGTGGCCCATGCAGGTCCTCGCTAACTACCTCGTGAACATTATAGCAAGATCAGGATGTATAATATAAGATACTCAAATTAACCTCGAGTACGAGATGTCTCGAGTGTTCACCTGTATTGGATATACAGGTGAAGCGTCCATATTACCATCTTCATTAGGTCTTCTTTGATTCTCATCATCTTCTTTGAACTCTTAACCCTTGCTTAGAAATTCGTGATTATACTTCTCTAGTAATCTCTTTGCTATCAGTTATAGTGATTTTCATAGGTTGAACTATCTACCCACTTCATCACCTTCCTTCAGTTGATGATGGCACTCATATGAATGATGATCTTCCTTCAATGGACCATGATACCGGTCAATGTGCTTGGCTAAAGTCTGTTGGATCAACCTGGCTAGACTGGGCATAAGTGATCCTGGCTTAGTCACTTCCCTGGCCGTGTCCGCTGGACCGCAGGGACGTAAATCATGATTATGTAACGCCATCGATCTTCATCACTAGCACCCCTTTCTTTAGTTAGTGATGACCTTCTGATCATTCTACTAATTCTTATAATTCTTCCTAATCGTTTTTAGTTCATCTAAACTTTAGCTACGTTTATTCTAAGGAGGGTAGCATTCAATTTTCGATCACCAGAAGTTCGACTTCGACAACGGAAGCGAATCAAAGGACGCTCAGAAGTATTGGAGTATGGTGCTGAAGAATTTGAGACGAACTAAACCGAGACATGTAAGCTAATGCTGCTACTTCTCCATCTTTCTTGAACTCGTCTTCCTTCCTCTATCTGAACCTATTTTGACTTGAGACTAGCCATAGTAGCTATGGTAATAATATATGTTAGTCAAATCCTTTTTTTTTCTTATTACATTTCATGTTATTTACAACCTGATTTAAAAAAATTACTATCTTTTCAATCATTTATTTGCTTGAGCTTCTTTATAATATCAATTATTGGTTTCAAAAATATTTTTAAATTCCGAGGACGGAATTATTTTTAAGGAGGGTAGAATGTAACGGCCTATATTTTTCCAATACTTTCAAATTAAGTATTTAAAGAAAATTCAATTTTTAATTGTATTTTATAATGGTTTGTTAGGAGTCTTAAACTGATTTCAAAAATTTCCTATAAAAATATTTTGGAGTACCAGACTAGTTATGGAGTATTTTAGTAAGATCGGATTTCATCGAATACCTCTAAAAGATCTGATAAAAATTCATTTTCAGATATTGCAGTTTTGGGTCAATGAATTTATTTTCTATTCAAACGTCTTCAAAACGTTTTCAAACTTCTGTAGTAACATCCTATGATCATTTAGGGCTCCCCACATTAATTTCGTAATTTTCTGATATCGTTTCAATAGAGAACCCGCAAATCCGCTTTCTAAACGTTTTGGCCAAAAACTAGTATTTTCGTAGCTCAAACCCTAGAACGGTCTTCGTATTCGCGATCCTCGCGACGATACGATCCCGTGGGTATGTTTTCGTAATTTTTCAGACACGTTTACTAGTAGGGGCATTTCCGTAATTTCGTACACTAATGACCTTTCGGCTAATGGGGTTTTAACTATTTTTAATTACCTTAATTACCTTCCTAATTAAACCCTAATTAACCACCTAACCTACCCGTTCTCATCTACCCCTACCCACCCACTCTCTCAGCTAACTCCCCCAGCTACCACATCATTATTAATCCCATATATGATCTCCCCTCCCCTCTCATTTTCACACAGGCAGCCTCTCTCTCCCTCATTTTTTTCACTTCGAAACCAACCCCTCCCCTTTAAAATTCTCCTGCTCTCCGTCTCTCTTCTCCATCTCTCTCCCTCACGTCGCCGGTGAGTTGCCGCCGCCCGCCACCACGTCCGCCCTCCGACGTCACGCCGCCGCGTCGAAGCTCCCCACCCTCGCCCTCTACTCCGACGAGGTCCACGGCAGCGCCGCCCCGCTCGACCCACGCCCGTGCCTCCGGCAGAGCACCGCCTCCCGCTCGACGTCGTCTCCCATGGCGAAGCCCCCACCGTCGAGCAAAGTAGCCCACCGTCGCTTCGAATCGCCCCGGAGCCACGGCAATGCGCCACCTCGACGAAGACCCACGCCTCGCCGTCGCCGTCCGCCCTCCAGTGCCGCCCGAAGCCACGGCAACCCCGACGTCGGCGTCGTCGAACAGAGCACCCCGCTCTCTCGTCGCCCCTCCACGGTCGATCGCCGCCGCGGCTGCTCCGCCGTGCGACGCCACCACCCCACGAAGGCCGACAGTCGCCGCACCCCGCTCGCCGTTGCTCCGACGTCGTCTCAGCCGCTGGACACCGTCGCCATGACCCGAAGTCCGCCTCGCCGCCGCCGTCGAGCTTCTCGCCGCCGTTAGCCACTGCTCCGCCCCGACGCCGCCGCAGCACCCCCGAGGCCGTCGCCCCACCGCCCCGCAGCCGCCGTGTCCGACGAAGCCCTCGCCCCCGGTCGTTGCATGCTGAGAACGAAACGTCGTGCGTAAGTTTTTCGGAATGGCAAACTTGTAAATATGAGTAAAAATCGTATTTTCGTATTTTTAATTAATTAATAAATAGGGTTTTATGCTATTAAACCCTTATCTTGAAATATAGGGCCCAGAAAAATGTGAGACTAGCTCCAGAAAATCAGAAATGACATTCTGGACCCAATGGCGCTAGTTTCGTCTCAATCCGACGCTTAGTTTTTCCAGAATTAATTTTTAAGCCTATAAGTTAAATCCGTTATTTTCATTTAAAAATTCGTATCTTCTTATTTTCACGTAAACTAATATGTGATAAAAATATATGCTAAAGTACTCTTCGAGACGGTCATTTTGACACCTCACTTGCAACTTTCCGATGCAGATTGCTTCCAGAATAAATTGTGGAATAAATACGTCACTAATTGAAAAATAGTTTTTTAATAGTTTTTGAGCTTTTAAAAATCCTAAAAATTACTATAAGCTTCAGAAAAATATTCCCTCTTGCAGTAAGACTATTTTCATCCTATATAGTTTATATAAAAATTTAGAACGCTTTTCGACAACGTTTTAACCGGTTTTAAAAATCAAAACGATCAAGTTTAATAAATGGAAGATGGAACTTTAATAATATTGAATGGAAGATGGAACTTTAACAATAATAAATAGAAAATAGGATGTGCTTTAACCGATTGTTTCTTGTGATTTCAGGTACCAATCTTCGTGCACCAGCTCTTCCAGCTCCAATCTCATCTTGCCACGACGAGTCTAAAATCGTAAGTCACGACAGATTCTAAGTTTAGAAAACTAGTCTACTGTGCTTATATGAACCCGTTAACACTCCTATAGCCTCGAACGGCTATTTGACTTGAACCAAACTAGAGAAATAAAATGAAAGTAATCTACCAAAGATTACTTTGCCAACTTTCAACTTGGGTAAATTGTGTGCTAGCCACACTACCACGTGCTCAAAGCACGGAAGTAACAACTTTTGGTGTTGGACTTGTCTTTATCCTACTTGCTGGTTGTCAATGAGGAAGTCAACCAGTTGACCTGGTGTGACTAACATGTGGAACATCCTGTGGAACAATCTTGTGAAGAAATTGTACTTGACACGTCACTGGGGTTTCGGGGTAACTCACAGTTGCGAGAGTACGGGAGTGACTAGAGTTCGATCTACATGTCGATCTACATGTCATGGCAGCGATCTCATCTCCGTAGTTAGCATTTGTGTGACGGCCTCGTTGATCGTCGTCCTCGGTGCTAGGCAAGTGAAACTTGCCACCTGGGGTTTTGGGCCATGTCTTAGGCCATTTGCTTGTTGTAGGCGTAAAAGAGACTAGGCGACGAAATGATACTCGCCTAGGCGCAACTTCAGGAACTAGCTTGACAACGAAGTTAGATCCATCATTTATCATGTTGCATAACTACCAAATCACGTTTAATTTTGATTAACGGTACACGAATTAATTGTCATCCATGCTATCCTTGTTGAATGTCGCATTCGTAGCACACGCTACAATACTTGTGTTTCCTGGCTCGTGTTCCAGAAGCGGGCCATGTGAGTTGGTTGATAGCCAATGCCCGATCTACTTGTTTCCGGCTAGGCACCTGCGTTGCAGGCATAACCCTACGCCATACGTGTTAAATACACTTCCTGGCTCGTGATCCAGAAGCGAGCATTCCGTGTTCGGGGTAATGCACTGGCTCGATACACATGGTGGGGTATGAATAAGCGGTCACCTGAGCTTACGAGTTGGCCCGATCAGCCGCTCTAGCCAGCAGACGAAATCTCTGTGCACAACTTGTTTACTTGACGTGATCACTTGACGTGAACTACTTGACTTGTACTTGTCCATGTTTTACTTGTAAAACTTGTTATCCATGACATACTTGCTACTTGTACTTCCCTTTACTTGTCACTTCCATACTATACTTGCCATGTCATGCGTCATACTATAACTGCTAGGTTGTTAGTTTGCCTTACTTTCGGTTTCCTTGCCCAAGTCTTTTAGACTTGCTGACATGTGCCCCTTTACTCTTTTGGGTGACTGATCACTCCTTATTTTACACTTTTTCCCGCATGTTTGCATGCCATTTAGATCGCCCAAATCGTGTTTTTCACGATATATCGACGATATTGCGATGCTTTTCACGGTTTGTTGTTTTTGTCGAATTTCAGGTGATTTGGAGCGATTTGGAGTGATCTCGAGGTACGCCTACTCCAGAGTGTCACCGACGACCTCCCCGAGGGGTATTTCACCATTGGAGAGGAGCGGAAGAAGAAAGAACGTCGCAGGAGCGACGAGGAGGCTAAAACAAGCCATTTGGGCATTTTTGGTGTCTCACTCGGCCGAGTGAAGGAGTCACTCGGCCGACCAGCGAGACACCACTCGGCCGACCAGATCAGACACGATTCATATGTGCACTCGGCCGAGCACCGGAAGCCACATCGGCCGAGTGACGAGACCCCGTCCGCCCGAGTGGCGCCCAGACGAAGCCCATCAAAAATCGCCAACTTACTGTTTTCGTCCGCCTGAGCTTCAGAAGACCCACTCGGCCGAGTGGAAAATGCCGACCGCCCGAGTACCAAGAAGCCATCGGCCGAGTGACGACAACTCACTCGGCCGAGCGACTCCCGAAGTGAAGACCCCCGAAGACCCAGACTTACTGGAAATGTACAGGGTTTCTTACTCGGCCGAGCGACTTTTGTCACTCGGCCGAGTGCGACGAGCTGCCTGTAGTGAAAAATGCGGTTTTCAGGCTGCGCAGGGGCAATTTTGTCACAGTTTTTTGGACGATTTTGGGGGGTATTTAACCCCTGTTTTTGACCTAGGTTAGGGAGCTTTTTCTCTCTATTTTTTGCAGATTTTTAGATTAACTTTTAGTTTTAGATAATTGTGATTGGAGAGGAGAGAAAAGTTGATTTTTGTTGGATTATTGGAAGAACTCTATTGGTTTGCATTCTCTTCCCTCTAAAAATACCATTTTTATTGTTTATCTCAATATTGTGATGAATTCTTTTGTTATTTCTATTGATTATTTTTGTGTTTGTGCTATGAATTGTGAGTAGTCTCCACGTCTTGGGGCGTGGGGATGAACCCTACGAACCCTATTTCGTATTTGTGATGAATTGGTAGGAATTTTGCTAGAATTGCTATTAGGGATTAGATTGGGATCAATTTATTACGGATGGCTAGGTATTCATATCGATTGGGATTTGCAAGAGATTGGATCCCAATTCGATAGGAAACCCTAGAAATCCGAACTGGGTTGGAATCGAATTTCCGTAGTATCGGTTTGCAAGAGATTGGACCGATACTAGGGTTTCCGGTTGCAATTCCGTGCCGATACCCGTTTGCAAGAGATTGGACGGGTAGGAACTATCCCAACCTAGGTTGTGGCCCGAGTTTGCACGAGAGTGGGCTCGGGGCGCGATTGAACGATGATGTTGATCCTAATGCTAGCTTCCATAGGCTAGGGTTTGCAAGAGATTGGACCTGAACCTAGGATAGCTATAAACCGGCAACAGCGCGAGAGCGTGAGCCAGGTTCTACATTCAGTTGCAACTAGTTCATCCGAATTTCTACCCTAGTAATGTTGACACCAATGAACCACATTGACGAGATACGGTGAGTAGCGGGGATTCCCCATTCCCTAGACGTTCTTTATTTGATTTGATAATCCCGTACTTTGCCTGACGATTGTGACAGGATCGCCAAAGGCAAATTTCTCTCTTTTCTCTTCTTAATAGCCAGGTTGATTGGAGCAAGCACAGTCATTCATCCTCCCTGTGTTCGATAACCCGCTCGCCACTTTGCCGTGAGCTTGCGGTAAAACTACAACCGCCGCTTCAGGACGTGTATCCGGGGTGCGATCAAGTTTTTGGCGCCGTTGCCGTGGAGACGATTGCATTTGATCTTACCACCCTAGCTATTTCTTTTTTTTCATTATTATTTTATTTCTTTATTTTTTTAACTAACCCTTCCACGGTTCTAATCATTTCTTTGAAACTCTGTTTTCTCATTGCATGTACACGAGATCCACGGCGGACCCTGAAGCCATATTATTTGATCCCGAGATCGAACGTACCGTGCGGAGAATTAGAGTGGAGAGGAGACAAAATCCGGAAGGGAGGTATATGACCAACCCGGAAACTGCTGAACAATTGGCGGCAAGGATGGCGAGGATTATTTCTATTCGAGATAGGCTCCGGCCTAAGACCTCTTCTACGACCTCATCCATTGCCATGCCGGAGTTGGCGGCTGACAAGAATTTCGAGCTGAAGACTGGACTAGTGGTTCTGATGCAGCAGGATCCATTTCATGGGAATGCCCACGAAAATCCCCACTACCACATCCAGTTATTCTTGTCGAAGTGCGCCACATTTCAGATGCCGGGCGTCACCTTAGATGCCATCAGACTGTGCCTCTTCCCATTCACATTGAAGGACAAAGCTCTTTACTGGTTAAGGACGCAAGCTGATGGAAGCTTTACCACTTGGGACGAGTTGGCGGGAGCATTCATTGACAAGTTCTATCCTCCCTCCAAGACGGTGAAGATTCGGAGCGCTCTTATGTCCTTCAAGCAAGGACCCCAAGAGACGCTCTATGAGACTTGGGAGCGTTTCAAAGATCTGCAGCATCAATGCCCGCACCATAACATTGAAGATTGGGAGCTAGTCCATAGCTTCTACAATGGTCTCCAACCGGGGACCAAGCAAATTATTGATGCCGCGGCGAATGGTGCTATCTTATCAAAGACTCCCAAAGAAGCTACGGCCCTAATTGAGGAGATGGCCTCCAATAATCAACAATGGGGCGACGAGCGAGGACACTCTACGTCCTCCTTGAAGCCAACTAGTATCTATGGGGCGAAGGCCGTAGCGGAACTCACAAGCAAGTTTGATTCTCTCCACAAGGTAGTGGAGAGACTGGAGAAGTTTATCACGGAGCCCCAAGGAACCCCTTCCACCTCCGCGCCGACGAACCAAATGTGTGATTGGCAAGACCAATCTCAAGCCATATACTTGGGAGGAGAGCAAGGAGAAGGATCCTTGGAGCAAGTACAATATGTTGCGGGGAACCAAGGGTATTGGGCCAACCCGGCCACAAGAAATCATCCCGGTTTCTCTTACGCCAACAATGAAGGAGCTTTGAACCCGCCCCAACAACCACCTCAACAAGCTCGACCACCACCACCCCAACAACAATACTATCCACCGAGTGGGCCTCCACAGCAAAATTTCCAACCGAAGCAACAAGTTCCACCTTATAAGCCGCCCGGATACAATCAAGGGTGGAGAAATCAAAATCAAAACCATCCACAAGCTCAACAACAATCTGATTTCAAAGCTAGAGTGGAGGCGTTTATGGTCGAGCAAAAGAAGGTCAATGCTACCTTGAAGGCGGGGCAAGACTCCCTTACAACCGTTGTGGCTCAAATATCGGAACAATTGGCGTTGCTCAATCGGAATACTCAATAATTGCCGGCGCAACCCGAGCAAAACCCACGGGGCAACACCGGCCACATCAATGCCGTGGTTGCCGTTACTACTAGAGGCGGGAAGGATACCACTCCCGCCATAATTCCTACCGAGGAGCCCGTGGAGGAAAGTTTAGAGCCAATTGAGCCGGTAGTTGAAGTTGAGAAGGAGAAAGAGCTGCAAGAAAAGGAGAAATCTAGAGCGGAACAATTGATTGAGGAAAGGCGCTTCATGCCACCGGTCCCATTCCCCCAAAGGCTTGCTATAGCGAAAATGGAGAAAAGGCTAGCAAAGTTTCTCGAGTATCTGAGAGGAGTTAGCCTCAACATTCCCTTCCTCGACGCCATCGTGGAAATCCCCACATATGCTAAATTTTTAAAGGATTTGATTTCGGGGAGAAAGAGGAAGGAAAAGATCATGCTAGCCGAGGAGGGCTCTTGGTTCACCAAGAGAGAGAAGGAACCGGCCAAATTCAAAGATCCGGGGAGTTTTCGAATTCCTTGCACCTTGGGCGGCGTCCCTCTACAAAAGGCGTTGGTGGATTTAGGGGCTAGTGTAAGTGTCACGCCCCGCCTCCCAAAAATATGGAGGCAAAGCGTGAGAAGGTCCGCTCAGACTTGAAGCTACAAAGCTGCAAGTCCGATAAGCGTCAATCAAATTTAAAACTGCAGGTCCTTGCAACGCGAACGAAACAAAGATAATAATAATGAAATGAGACAAAAGAGATATCTCAGAATATCCATAAAATAAGTTTCAACATCACAGAAAAGCCACCAGGCTAGAAAGAAAAAGAGTCTAAAGGCCCAAACATGGCCAACAAAAGTACAACGTACAAGGTATAGGTGCCACGCACCAACAACTAACATAAAGGCCTAAAACAAAAGAAAGCTCAATAAGGACCCAAAGAATGGTCACCGGTGTCCACCAAAATCCTCCTGGGCAATCATGGACTCAGACTCAGCGTCAGCAAAACATCACGTACTCAGCAACGGTCTCTGGCTCAGGGTCTAACATGTGACACCCAAAAGAGCAAGGGGCACATGTCAGCAAGTCTACAAGAGACTTGTGCAAGGAAACTGGAAGTAGGTACAAGTAAAGCAACCTAGCAGTTCTAGCATGATGCAATGACATGGCAGTTAAAGTAATGAGTGCAACAGGTAAGGTAAAGTAAAGTAAAGTACGAGCATGGCATTTAAACATGGCATGGATGACAAGTATTGCATGAATCATTCACAAGACAAGTACAAGACAAGAAAAGTAAGCACCTCGTGCACAGAGATTCCGTCTTCTAGCTAGAGGGCGGATCAGGCCACTCCTAAGCTCAGTTGACCGTTTATCCCTACCCCTCCACGTGTATCGAGCCAGGGCCTTACCCCCGAACGGTAATGCTCGCTTCTGGATCACGAGCCAGGAAGTGTTTTTAACAAGTATGGCATAGGGGTGCACCTAGCCGGACCAGGAAACCGGGCATTGGCTTTTGACCAACACATGAGGCCCGTTTCCCCGGAAGTAGTATTCAAGGAGTACAAGTATTGTAGCGTGTGCTACGAATGCAACAATCAACTTGGATGACATGTAGAATGCAATGCATGGCAGTTAAAAGTGCGTACAGATAAGGAAAGTAAACGTGACAGTTTAGTATGCATGAATAACAAGTTTAAAGGGTTGGATCTAGCTTCGTTGTCAAGCTAGATCAATTAGGTGACGGATCTAGTTTCGTTGTCAAACTAGATCAAGTAGGCGTCTAGCCAGCTATCATTTCACTGACTAGTCTCTTTTACGCTAGGAACAAGGAAGTGGCCTAAAAACATGGCCCTACACAAGAGTTGGCAAGTTTCACTTGCCTGCAAGTACAACGTCTGAGAAACACCGTCCAAGAGAGTCCAAGTCACAAATAACCTACGTGCACAAGTCCACCGGCCTACAGTCCCATATTATTAATCTTGATTAGTGAGTTATCAGACAACCAAAATACCGATTTTTATCTTGTTTAACAGGGATGGGTTGGGGGTCCTAAGTGTTCAGAAATTTACCCTTACACGACGCGAGAGCTACACTGGCGTCGGGTAGCGACGCCAGGGGTTGAATAAAAGGTTGCGCTCCTAGTCCAGATTCCAAACAAGATTCCCCGCTCACCAATCCCCAAACAGTGGCGAGACCAGCGAACAAGATTCCAAACAGCGAGCAAAGGACGACGATTAGGCGATACTACGTGTTTTTGGGTGACTCGACGATCGTGGATTTATCTGCGTCAACACAGTCGTGATTTTAAGCTAGAGGTTGACCAATTAAATAATGTACGACTAGCTAGAAAAGTTTGTTACATATATCATATATATATTTATACTAGATACACTGTAACAAGAAATTAATCAACAGTGGGTATGATGATATATCTACAGTAACACCAACCTATCACCTATATATAATATAGCCCACAACTACAATGCCGGCATATCAACATGTGACCAAGTATAGGAGAACTAATATGTATTTGTCTTTAAAGTAACATTAATAACATATAATGTTTTTAAAACATAGATGATATCAGTTATCATCTCATCGTTTGCTTGCAGGTGGGGGCGTCCTCTTGCGGTAACGGCGTCACACGGCGACGGGGTTTGGGATCGGAGAGACGTCGGAGAAGCCGTCGGGGGTGTCGGATACGCGGGGCGGTGCCACCGTGCGTTGCTGCGAAACGCAGCAGCTGATGGCGATTTGCAGCTGTCGCTGCAGCGGATTCCGGTGCCTAGACGGCAGGGAAGGCGGAGAGATGGGGTCAGGCGTGGGGAGAGAAGGCCGCCGGGGGTCGGGTGAAGGTCGGGCGGCACTGCCCACGGCGTCTCGACGGCCGTCAAATGCCTGTGGGATGATCGAAGGCTGCTGCAATGCGGCGACTTGCAGCGGCTGCCACAGCGAGCAGGCGGAGCTCCGGCGGCCTAGGGCACGGCGGAGAGGCGTCAAGGCGAGGTCGGGGCTGTTGACAGTGAGGGGAGACGGTTAAGCCGCCGGTGAGCACAAGTCGGAAAGCACCGTGGCTTTCGTGGTTGCGTGCGAAAGTTCAGGGAGGCGGCGCTGAGAAATGTCACGCGATGAAGGAAAAACCTAGGCTATCGGGTTCTTATAGGGTTCTAAAAGAAGGAGATGGCAGGCTTTTAAAAGTAACTCACGTGAAAGGGGCCTTTGGATTTTATAATAAAAGCCTTAGGGGGTGCTGTGTTTGAAAGGGGGGCTCACGTGATTGATAGGCTAGGGCTCTATTAATAAAATAAGAGCATAGGCTGGGGAACTAGGCCTTATAAGTCTTTAGTTTAATAAAATTTTATTGCTATAGATATAACATAATATTAGGCCCAACACCCACTCTCTCTTGCTGCAGAGTGCAAGCACAAGGATTCGGCCCAGTGGGTTCAAAACAGGTTAGTATCAAGGTAGATTAAGACTGTAATAGATAACACTTAGGGAAAACTCAAAACGTAGGGCTAAATACAATGGGTTGGGCCAAAGGTGAAAGTGGGTCAAACAAACTCCAAAAATTATAAAATAAATATCGGGGTGATCGTGGTGACAAAAGTGAGCTAACTAAGAAGACGGATCTCAATTTTGACATCGGACGACGAAACTAAAAATAGAAACGTCTCCCGTCAAAAGTGAGAATCGCCACGTCTCATCGAGTAAGATTAAGTTGTGGGAAAACGACTCAAGAAACGTCGTTCCAATTTAGTGCCACTATTTAATATTCTCAGAGACGTTCACAACAGCATATCACACTAAAGTGTTCACGAACAACAAAGTCTAAAATAAACACGTGCACGGTCAAAAGCACGTGCACGAACATCGTACAACGAAAAGTGGTCGTTACATCCTCCCCACCTTAGAATAAAGTCCGTCCTCGGACTTTCTAGTATAGCTAGTCACTCTAATAACTACCCCATTCAAGTCATAATAATTCGAACCAGGTATAGTCATTACAAGTGCTTATATATGCACTAGGTAGTCAAACATTAACACTACCGACACGTGTGTATATATATATATATATATATATATATATATATATATATATATATATATATATATATATATATATATATATATATATATATATATATATATACTAGTCATAACCCGTGCCCTAAGGGCACGGTTCTTATAAAATATCCCCCCTCAAATTCTTAGATCACCAAATTTTAAATGAACAACACTAAGTAAAGTTGCTATTTAATTTCTCCAAAAATTTTAGATCCCCTCAAAATTTAGTTTCCACCAGAGAATTTAGTTTCCCCAAAATTTTAGTTACACCATCAAAATTTACTTTCCTGAAGATTCGGGCACGGTTCATTTAAAATATTCCATTCAAATTCAGTTCCCCCAAAATTTAGTTTCCCTCGAGAATTTAGTTCAATGTTTTTTTATTTGTGGTTTCTTAAAAATTTGTCAGTGTTCACCTTGAATGTTTTAGTTCCAAATTTTGTTTCCTATCACTGTAGTGTTCATCATGCATGGTGTCCAGTGTTTATGATGGATCCCTCCGCCAGTATGATTATGTGTGTCGCTAATTCTGTATCAGATTAGATCAATGTGTTTATATTGACATTTATCTATTCTGTACATATCCATTCCTAATTGGATTCAATTGTCAACTGCTCCTATCCGAAATTGGATTAACTATGGATTTTCCCGAACTAATTTTATATCAGGTTATCAGACATCTTTAACGTCAACCCCTACTATAGTTGTATGCTCCGTCTCAAGCTTCATGTAATGGTCTAATGTTTTGGGTGGCGTTTATCGACGGGTTCAAAGTGGTTGTATCCCTCAATCTGCTTCTTGCCATGGTTGTCCTCTGCCATTAATAGTCTAAGCATAATAATAGGATATCGAGTACTATTTTTAGGGCAACAGAATTAATCATGTAACACAACATTTACATTTGAGCTGCCTCCTGTGCAAATACATGCACAATGTTACATTTAAATGGACAAAAGAAAAAAATAAAAGAATATTGCCATGGTATATTGCTTCCCAAAATAGTGTCATGCTTTTAGTTACGCAACTTCAAAACAAATGGCCCAGAATCCTCGTGGTTACAATCTAGCCATAATAGCAGCTCGCTCGTAATGACATGCCCTCCATAGTTGAAAACATGCTGATGAAGACATTCTTTAATCCCCTAAATCAAGATAAATCTTCAACTGAGAAGAAACCATAGCTTTAGATGCATGTCACTAAGATGAGAATGATGTGTTTTTAGAAAAAATGGGTGTTGAAAATTGGTGGAGAAAGGGTATTTTTAGTTGCCATACAATCTGTCTGAAGAAATCAATATTTTTACCGATACAACATCAGACGCCTGCAACAATTTTATTACAATAAATTTTATCGCAGACTGGCTTATTCTAACTTTAGTGTGTCGGAAGTAGCTGGGTTCAAATTTCCTCAAGGCTGCTCTCTTGGGTTCATCCTTTGTCATCAATGCAGAGTACTCCCCATGGTAGTATTCCATTTCATTCTTTCCTCCAAATTCGACAGGGAGGGTATCAACATCAAAGAATTTCCGCATGAGCTCCACGGTTTCTTCGTTCTTCGGGTAAATGAATTTCGCCTTCTGGAATGTTATTGGATCCAGGAAAATTTCGCGACCTGTGAGGAAGAGTGGCATCGTTATGCGGTAAATTATACGGCAAGAAGTGGATGACTCTCTTGTAAGTGTTGTTAATGATGGTGTAGCCTAGTGGACATGACTCTTTTGCATTTGTGCAAGAACAAAGATTCAATCCAATCACAAATTTTCCATTTTCACCCCCAGGAAACAATGTAAGATTCAATAAAAATGCAATATCTGTCAAGAACATGGCAAAATGACATTATTGATACGGACTTGCATACCACATTTTGATCCTCTTGATGGGTTGCACAAAGGATGCTGGAAACTTCTTTATGTTGTACCTCACTTTTCTGTATCAAAACATTCCGAAGTTTTCCTAGTTCCTTCGAAAGCTGATTTGATGTCAAAAATGTTATCAGTTATTGACCGCATGATATGTTATATGACTATTGATATGTACTTAAATCTTCAACCAAAGGCAATGGAGTGTAATGACAATAACAAAGATATATGCAATATAAATTAGTGCAGATTGCCTGTAAATAAAGATACAAGCAATATAACCCAAAATAAATATTTATGTTGCATGGATATGGAAATGGCAACATGGACACAACACTCCTAAACTGGGAAAACTGTAAAAAATACACAATGTTTGATGTGTATCTAGCATGACATATCTTCATGGTAGAAGTCTCAGTGATACATAGATAAAAATGTAATGGAAAACTATATTTTTAGTAGTATAACAGTACAATATCTGAAAGCTTCATTCAATTTGAGGTACCAGTATGCATGCAGTTACAGAGCCTAGCATGGTGTGTTGGACATTAGCAAGATTTAAAAACTTGATTTAAATCATTGTACAATTTTATTTCAAATTCCAGAAATTGTCATCTTTCTATTTCAGCAAATTATAATTGAAAATAAAAATAAAAAATCATTTGAGGTTTGAGGAAAGTGCAATATATATGAAGATAAATTCTCCCTGGCTCCTAATTATAACCATCACATGCTCCTGCATGATGTGCCACACTTATTTGTTCATCTTGATGCTTGCTTGCCCAAAACATAGACTACCTTCTTAACCCAACGTATTCTTCAAGTCGGTAAGTCTATAAGATGAAAGAATGGCATAACAGTCAAAAGCCAAAGGGGACTACACTGTTTTCCGTACTTGCTTTCATTTTGGTTCTTTTTTTTCTGACAAAGTTTTGTGACAACAAATTATTAGGAATTGGAACATGTACAATGTAGAATGAGAACCATTTCACTCAAAATTTGACTCACTCCCCCAAAAATATGAAGTAGCAAATCAAACATGTACATGTGCATCAACTTCAAACATAAGGGAAGTTTTTTCTCTCACTCTTTTGGCCCTCTTCAAGCAGTAACTTCTGGCACTCATAGTATTTCTCCTTCAAAGCAATTCTGCAATCCAATGATCCAATAGAACTGCAGTATAAATTCCAAGTAACCAAGCAAACATTGGACCAAACATCAAAAATGAGAAAAAAGCATAATGGCTACCAGAATTATGCATCAACATAAAAATAAGTGAATCATATCTTATCGTATCTGAAACTACTGAAAATTTCTGGTAATTGTACAAATCGGATATGCTCATCAAAAATTTCTAATGCAACCAATATGTTCATTAATTATTGGTTTAGAAATTTCCAAGCGGCAAATTATTGGTTTAGAAATTTTTAAACCAATCAATATGCTCATTAATTATGCAAAGTCACATGTAAAAATAACTGAATCATATCATCCAATGTTTGCTTAGAAATTTCTGGTAATTATGCAAACATTAGAAATTTTTATGATATCTGAAACTACTAAAAATCACTTGATTACATGCACAATTCCGGTTCACATATGCTCATCAAAAATAATTGGTAGCTTGGAACAATACCATATCATATTATAGTGGCTACCAGAATCCAATGATCAAATTTATCCACCCAAAACAGTAAGAGTTGATTGAATATCAACACAGAATAACTGAATCAATATATGACAGGATCATGTTGTGCAATATTGCATTTCTTTCATAAGATTGCATAAATGTTAAGGAACACTTATACCTCACGAAAAGGCAGGAAATTTCCGGTTTTCTCTACTCAAATAACAAACGTCTCTTGATATCCAACTGGAGACCTAACAATGCAATTCATGTCAATATCAGATTATGTATAAAGGTGAAGAAAGAATCCAATCAACAGTGAATTTATTGTTACAGTGTAGTATGATCATATCATCAAATATCAAATTTCAATAATAGTATTACAGGATCATATCAAATTTGACAAACAATATTTTCTTCACTAAGAAAAAGAATTTATTGTTTTATTTTAAAAAATGCTCAAACAAAAACTATGAATTGGTTAATTTTTATAAGAAAATCATTACTTTAAAGCAGTAGCCAATACCTTATCTGCCCAACATCCGCTGTCTCCAGATGATCCCTAAAGAAACAATTAGATAACGAAATTGCTAAAAATTCAAAATCAAAAAATGTATAAATAAAGATATGGATTCAACTAAAGATCTCAACATAAATCATCGATATGCAACGAATTACCTTCGTCACTCCAAATAGACTCCTCATCGCCGTCAGGGTCTCTACTAAAATTGGCTTCAGTGAATTCTCGAGTGGTTGCTTCTCCTGATCTGAATAAATAATAACGAATTGGTGAGGAAAACAAAAGAATGCCATAAACAAAGAGAAGACGGATAGAAAGTATGTGTCATGAATAATTTCCAGTGGGTACCTCGTATTCAGATAAATCACTCCCCTCGGCTGATGGATTCTTCTCCCTTTCATCTCCACAATTACATCACTGCTCCCAGATAACCCTGCATTTAAGAAAAAGAATAAATAAGTTTTATTTTAAAAAAATGCTCAAACACAAACTATGAATTAATTCATTTTTTATAATAAAATCATATCTTTGAAGCTGTAGTCAATTCATTAGAGCAAAGTGAGTGAGTGATTTGTGATGATGGCAATTTTAGCCACTATTTTCTAGTCATTTATGAGGGAAATAGTATGAAATCAAATTCAAGTGCCAAGATCCCACTCACACATGTATACACTTGAAATGCATGCAACTTCCTGTGAACTCTCACACTTCATAATTGAACATTTATCCCTACAATTAAGTCACAAATTTGTCATCAAAGATTCCTTTTTTATCACAAAATCAACATGATAAAAATGTGGAACATGATTTGATTAAAAAGAATCATCGAAAATACATGTAACAAAAATAAATTGTAAACCACTTAAAAATTGATAATGTTGTAAAACATAAACATTTCTCCTCAATTCAACTCATGACATTGCATCAGCCAAAAGTTTTAGGACACCATAATAAAAAGATATCTACAAAGAACATTGCATCAGCCCAAGACTGACTAAAAGATATCAACTTTGCCATCAATGGGATACGAAGATTAATGGATTAACCAGTCAAAACCAAAAGAATGATATGATGCAATTTCACTGACTCATACATAATAACCATTTGTGGAGAACTTGCTCGACATCATAGCAGCCCTGTTGATATGTGATGTTATAATTACAAAATAAACCACATGGCCTAAGGAAACCCCTCTCACAACAGTAAATAAACTATTTCAGAAATAATAATAATAATAATAACACGGCAATATATAAGGATGTTCATAGCATGTACGCAGTAGACGTGCCTCAACCAGAAGTATTACAACAACAAATTAAACTATCTAGTAAACTGAAATAAAAGCATGCTATATCCCCCACCCTTAAGTTTAGACCCTGAGATCAAGGGAGAAACTGATGTGGTTGAGCAACTCAATAAATCATGATACATCACTTATAACTGCTACAATTGATGAAGGAAGTGCTCTGAAGCAATATTAAAACAAAAACAAAGGAATCGTTGATAACATGTTTATATTTCTATTTATAAATAGAAATATCAAATTCCACTGCATCATTGCTCCTCTTGATCTTCGCTGCTCGAGCTTTCTTCCTCCTTGCTGTGAGGAGGAAATCATTGATCTCGTGAATCTGCTTCAGCTGCGCTAACACATAATCAAAAATTAAAAAGTAAAACATGTGAACTCTTCAAAATTACAATTTCACCTTAAAATATTGATCGAAATCCGCTCGCTTAAAATTACCATTTCCACTATGATTTCTGAAATTAGCCACCCTCTTGCTGGTGACAATAAGCAATTGCTTTCCGAATGGTGACAATAAGCAATTGCGTTCTGTAAAAAAAATTTGGGGTTAAACGGCAGTCTTTCCCTCCTCACTTGCCTGTTACAAAATCAATTTAGTACAAATACATTACAAAAAATAGTTTCCAGAAAATTAGTTAAAGGGCACCATTTAACACGTTTCCAGAAAAAAAAAGTGTTTGAAATTTGAGGTTACATTTGATAGGCGACTGTCTAATTTAGTTCGGACATGCATATAAGCAGCTTACATAGTGACCATGCATTGTCCATAGTTTTAGTGCCCTAAATGAAACCAGAAGTGTCCATGCTACATAAGATAGATACCGGCTGACACAAGGATACATGGTTTTAAATGTTGGCATCCATGTCTGACATAGAGACCTGTTCTTTTGTCATTCATACTGTTTTGAGCTATCATCCATCAAAATTTTAGCTACTAACCTATGGATCCAGTGACATAGGTAAGTTGAAATATTGACCACTATAGTAGTATCAGAGCTGAGAAAATTATCTAATTCAAATACATTACAAAAAATATGCCCAACAAATAACCATTGAGCAGTTACCCATTGGAAAAATCCTTTTTCAGCCCAGAAAATTAGAAAATCAACAGAAATTGATGATTCATATATTAACAGTAGAAAATCCCTTAATACGTGTTCTTGAGGCAAATAAAGTAATTCAACAATCTATAAATGTACATACATGTCTCAGATAAGGTATGTGCTTTGAGGGAAAATGCAATCTTCAACATAAAAAATCCCCATTTTTTACAACTAAATCAAGTTTAAGCTATAAAATTTCCAGTTTTTGTGAAGATGAAAAGTACCAATTTGGGATCTCCATCTCGACCCTCTTCCTCCCTATCATATAATAGATCGAGCACCTCAAGCTCTCCATCTCTGCCTCTTCTGGCCGTTCGATCCCACCGAAAAACCAAAAACCAACATGAAAACCTTGGAATGAAGAGTGAAGCTTACCGAGAGATGAGTTCTGATTGGAGAGCAAGAGAAGGGGTGGAGGTACGTTGATTTCACCTTGGGGTTGATTTCACCTTCGGGCTGAGAGGAAGAAGTAGCAGGTGAAGGGAAAAAGTGAGAGAAGAAAAGCACACCCAAACTAAGGAAACCCCACCGTGAACCCTCTCTATTTCTAAATGGACCCACCTCAGTTTCGCCCACTTCAGACTGTGGGGCTGAGCACTTAAAGTTCATCACTTTAGACTTTGGTTTTCCCCCCATTTCAGTCTCCGAAAAGTTCCCCACAACAAATTAAAGCACCCAAACTAAAGAAAACACACCCTTAACCCTCTCTATTTTTACATGGCCCCACCTCAGTTTCACCCACTTCAGACTTTGTGTCTGAGCATTTAAAGTCCCCCACTTTAGACTTTTGGGTTTTCAAAATTTCAGTCCCCGAAAAGTTCCCCCGCAGAAATTATAGTTTGCTCTCAAAACTTTCTCAAAACATCATCCTAACCGTTGATTCCCCACCATTAAATCTGAACCGTCCTTCTATCAACCCCTTTGTCCTAGTCAGCTTGTCCTAGTCAGCCCTAGGATTCAAAAATCGTTGTCAAATGTATAATAGATACGTTCACGTACGTCATATACTTATACCTATTATAGCCAGTCAAATTCATACATGTATTTCAATCACATATATAAACATACATCCCTTATATAATTACTACTTACCTAGTACCAAACAATAGTTCAGATACTCACATAAGGATAGTCCTTCACTTAACAAATACAATCATTGCTCTACCTATAGGTAGCTACCTATGCACAAAACCAACATGGGTATACTACCCTCTAATACTTCCTAGTACACATCCAATACCAAACACATCCACTCATGTAGTCACACCATACCATTATTAATCAAGTTTACTATCTCTAATATACATTCACCTCTACTATAGTTTCACAATATATAATCATTCAATGCATGCAAATAGTTCACCATATATTCTCATCGCATACGGTCCTATAACTGTATTTACGACACGCCGCATATATCATAGTCTTCAATACCTATAACTAAGCACATACTTACCCATGCATGGTGCACACCCATACATGCTAACATTTCATTCATATATATACCAATCACTCCACCATATATCCAGTACATCTACACACCTAGTTTAGCTAGTACACATACGTTCACACAAGCAAGTCCACTCCACCATATATCCAGTACATCTACACACCTAGTTTAGCTAGTACACATACGTTCACACAAGCAAGTCCTTAGTAAATAACTATACCACAAGACCAACACCTATAACTATATACTGGCGTAGCGACCCACAACCATGTGCGTAGCACAACCAGGCACAAACACTCCTATCACTATACATACATCAAACATTGCTATATTCAAACTACAAACATACATTCAATATACTTAGAGTATACCCACTCAAGCTTGAGTGAGACTCAATACACATATCAGAATATTCTATATACGTAACACGGCATTCATACCTATACCAATACCACTCCAATATTTATACGTCCACCAATACTACCATATACATACCATAGGTCAATCACACTTAATATTTAGTCAGATAACACCCACATAGTTAAATCAATTTATATACCATAATAATAATAATACAGACATCAGCACTCGTATAATTATAATACACTCCCTAATACATGCATACGTATTCATCGTATAGTCACACACATGTAACATATATATTCACACCATAGCCTACTGCCTATAATTAGTATACCAACACCTATACATACATAATTAAGATGTGCAATAGTCGTGTACACCTCTCGGTATGCACGCATGCAACATCCCGCAAAGCAAGCAATACCAATCAAAATTATAATTCTACTATCATATGCATATCACCTGTATACGCAGGCAACAAAACATAACTACTTACGTCTAAACAATATATATATCTACCTACGAGCACATACTCATACGTACTAATATATGGGTCACTCAATAGGCCTACTTACTTAACTATACGTACGCTTATTATTATCACACCTAGCATACACATAGCTTAACCAATCATTTTATTTCAACCATTACAAGTACCTCTAATTACATACACTCCATTAGATATTCCAACGCTAACTCTTATATACACAGGCATCCCTAGTATGGTATAGCTAACCACACATAGATCTATAGATACTAACACACAACCAACTTTATAATATCATGAATAACTCCGAGTACGTATATATCACACAATAGGCAAACATTAATATACTATGGGGTTATACTCATTCAAGCCCACGTACACAACTTGGGTACGTGCACTACGACATCTCACAAAGGTCCAAGGGTCTACTAACAACTAAGAGTTGACACAGACATTGACGGCCCCTAAGGCCTAAGCAATAAAGAGAGGTCGAGAGCGTGACGAGGGAAGGATCGATAAGCACGAGTTCAGTTAGGACGAATACGAGGAGACGGCTTGGTTAGACGAAACATTGACTCAATGGTGATGTTTAGGTTGAGGGAAACGCAGATGTAGTGACACTTATATAGGAGGGAGAAAAGAAATAGTATAAGTAACATAAGCTAACTTACGCGAAATTTGAAAACTGTCGTACTTCAAAAGTTAAAATCCTCGTCTGTAAAGAAATATTTGGAGGTCGATAAAACGAGTTGTTCAAAATAAGTTTGAGTCGAATATTCATAATAAGAGGAAATGTTTTATTGGCTTATCGCAAATCATTAAGAAAAGAAAGTAAATCATTCAAACGGACATTAAAGACATAATTTTTCAGAAAATTTTATACGTCAGTAATTTAATATAATGTCGTCAAAAGTTTTTGAAAGTCAAAGAATGGAATCAAACAACGGAAGAATTTAAAATCAGGTTAAATGCTTTCAAAACTTTAGGCTATGGAAAATTGAAAACAATCAATTTGAAACTACTTTTAGAGAACCAAAGTTTGCCAAAGATGAGAAATAGATTTACACAAGGTTTTTAATATACGAGCACAACAAGTCTGGTACGGATATAAAAATAATTGAAAGTATGTATGGTGTACGGAAAAATAATATTAACGACTTAGTATAAGAGTTATCAAGATCGAATAGCAAGTCTTTAAAATTAAGTCATGGAGGGTCTAAATCAGGAAGTGGTTATGAAAATAGTAATTTTGCAAAAATCTGAAGTAGCGAAAACGACTAGCAAAAACCGACTTGCTGAAAGCTGATAGTCCATGCGTCTTGAAAGTATATTAACGTAAACACGACGTATCATTTGTATAACACAAACAAGAAGGAAATTATAAATCGAATTAGGCAAAGAAAAGTACGGTTCAGAATAAAATTAATATATGAAGGGACAACGCAATTACATAAGTACGAAAAATATAAGCTGGAAAAATATTATAAGCTAGAGTTCAAAATTTCCGACAAAAGTTTTTAAAATTTTAAATCAACGAAGGATGATGAAGTATAAGTATATATGCATTAAAATTTGGAACAAGGTTAAACTTCGGAGAGGAGGAAGTCGAAAAAAATACTTTCAGGAGATTCAAGGTTCGTAATGGAGAAGTTCGAAGATTGACGACGATCGTCATGAGGCGATCTCGTGAATCGAGGCAAGGAAATTAGTCGGATGATCAGAACATACATACACCTAGGATATGAATCAGGAAAGTCTGCGGGAACTCCTACGGTCGACCAACTAAAGATTAAAAACTAAGCGCTAAGACTTCTAAAGGTTAGACGGTAAAGAAATGCGTTCAGCTTGGTTCGAAATCGATGAACCCAAGCGAACGACTAAAGGAAATTTTAGAAGTCTAATATGGTCAGGGGGTAGACATGAACCACTAAGGTAACTCCTACGACGATTAAATCAATTGCTAGAAGGGGGTCTAACTATCAATCAGGGGCCTCTAAATAGCAAGCATAGACGTCTAACTAAGTCTTCTAATCACATAGTGACTAGACTCAGGGCTTCTGACTCGAATGTTGCAATTTATTTAATGGACATTCCGTTATTATCGTTGTTTCGTTAATTCGCAATTGCAAGACTGGACCTGCATGGGCCACCAACAAAACCTGTCACGCCCCGCCTCCCAAAAATATGGAGTCGAAGCGTGAGAATGTCCGCTCAGACTTGAAACTACAAAGCTGCAAGTCCGATAAGCGTCAATCAAATTTAAAACTGCCGGTCCTTGCAACGCGAACGAAACAAAGATAATAATAATGAAATGAGACAAAAGAGATATCTCAGAATATCCATAAAATAAGTTTTAACATCACAGAAAAGCCACCAGGCTAGAAAGAAAAAGAGTCTAAAGGCCCAAACATGGCCAACAAAAGTACAACGTACAAGGTATAGGTGCCACGCACCAACAACTAACATAAAGGCCTAAAACAAAAGAAAGCTCAACAAGGACCCAAAGAATGGTCACCGGTGTCCACCAAAATCCTCCTGGGCAATCATGGACTCAGACTCAGCGTCAGCAAAACATCACGTACTCAGCAACGGTCTCTGGCTCAGGGTCTAACATGTGAAACCCAAAAGAGCAAGGGGCACATGTCAGCAAGTCTACAAGAGACTTGTGCAAGGAAACTGGAAGTAGGTACAAGTAAAGCAACCTAGCAGTTCTAGCATGATGCAATGACATGGAAATTAAAGTAATGAGTGCAACAGGTAAGGTAAAGTAAAGTAAAGTACGTGCATGGCATTTAAACATGGCATGGATGACAAGTATTGCATGAATCATTCACAAGTCAAGTAAAAGACAAGAAAAGTAAGCACCTCGTGCACATAGATTCCGTCTTCTGGCTAGAGGGCGGATCAGGCCACTCCTAAGCTCAGTTGACCGTTTATCCCTACCCCTCCACGTGTATCGAGCCAGGGCCTTACCCCCGAACGGTAATGCTCGTTTCTGGATCACGAGCCAGAAAGTGTTTTTAACAAGTATGGCATAGGGGTGCACCTAGCCGGACCAGGAAACCGGGCATTGGCTTTTGACCAACACATGAGGCCCGTTTCCCCGGAAGTAGTATTCAAGGAGTACAAGTATTGTAGCGTGTGCTACGAATGCAACAATCAACTTGGATGACATGTAGAATGCAATGCATGGCAGTTAAAAGTGCGTACAGATAAGGAAAGTAAACGTGACAGTTTAGTATGCATGAATAACAAGTTTAAAGGGTTGGATCTAGCTTCGTTGTCAAGCTAGATCAATTAGGTGACGGATCTAGTTTCGTTGTCAAACTAGATCAAGTAGGTGTCTAGCCAGCTATCATTTCACTGACTAGTCTCTTTTACGCTAGGAACAAGGAAGTGGCCTAAAAACATGGCCCTACACAAGAGTTGGCAAGTTTCACTTGCCTGCAAGTACAACGTCTGAGAAACACCGTCCAAGAGAGTCCAAGTCACAAATAACCTACGTGCACAAGTCCACCGGCCTACAGTCCCATATTATTAATCTTGATTAGTGAGTTATCAGACAACCAAAATACCGATTTTTATCTTGTTTAACAGGGATGGGTTGGGGGTCCTAAGTGTTCAGAAATTTACCCTTACACGACGCGAGAGCTACACTGGCGTCGGGTAGCGACGCCAGGGGTTGAATAAAAGGTTGCGCTCCTAGTCCAGATTCCAAACAAGATTCCCCGCTCGCCAATCCCCGAACAGTGGCGAGACCAGCGAACAAGATTCCAAACAGCGAGCAAAGGACGGCGATTAGGCGATACTACGTGTTTTTGGGTGACTCAACGATCGTGGATTTATCTGCGTCAACACAGTCGTGATTTTAAGCTAGAGGTTGACCAATTAAATAATGTACGACTAGCTAGAAAAGTTTGTTACATATATCATATATATATTTATACTAGATACACTGTAACAAGAAATTAATCAACAGTGGGTATGATGATATATCTACCGTAACACCAACCTATCACCTATATATAATATAGCCCACAGCTACAATGCCGGCATATCAACATGTAACCAAGTATAGGAGAACTAATATGTATCTGTCTTTAAAGTAACATTAATAACATATAATGTTTTTAAAACATAGATGATATCAGTTATCATCTCACCATTTGCTTGCAGGTGGGGGCGTCCTCTTGCGGCAACGGCGTCACACGGCGACGGGGGTTTGGGATCGGAGAGACGTCGGAGAAGCCGTCGGGGGTGTCGGATACGCGGGGCGGCGCCACCGTGCGCTGCTGCGAAACGCAGCAGCTGATGGCGATTTGCAGCTGTCACTGCAGCGGATTCCGGCGCCTAGACGACGGGGAAGGCGGAGAGATGGGGTCAGGCGTGGGGAGAGAAGGCCGCCGGGGGTCGGGTGAAGGTCGGGCGGCACTGCCCACGGCGTCTCGACGGCCGTCAAATGCCTGCGGGATGATCGAAGGCTGCTGCGATGCGGCGACTTGCAGCGGCTGCCACGGCGAGTAGGCGGAGCTCTGGCGGCCTAGGGCACGGCGGAGAGGCGTCAAGGCGAGGTCGGGGCTGTTGACTGTGAGGGGAGGCGGTTAAGCCGCTGGTGAGCACAAGTCGGAAAGCGCCGTGGCTTTCGTGGTTGCGTGCGAAAGTTCAGGGAGGCGGCGCTGAGAAATGTCACGCGATGAAGGAAAACCTAGGCTATCGGGTTCTTATAGGGTTCTAAAAGAAGGAGATGGCAGGCTTTTAAAAGTAACTCACATGAAAGGGGCCTTTGGATTTTATAATAAAAGCCTTAGGGGGTGCTGTGTTTGAAAGGGGGAATCACGTGATTGATAGGCTAGGGCTCTATTAATAAAATAAGAGCATAGGCTGGGGAACTAGGCCTTATAAGTCTTTAGTTTAATAAAATTTTATTGCTATAGATATAACATAATATTAGGCCCAACACCCACTCTCTCTTGCTGCAGAGTGCACAAGGATTCGGCCCAGTGGGTTCAAAACAGGTTAGTATCAAGGTAGATTAAGACTGTAATAGATAACACTTAGGGAAAACTCAAAACGTAGGGCTAAATACAATGGGTTGGGCCAAAGGTGAAAGTGGGTCAAACAAACTCCAAAAATTATAAAATAAATATCGGGGTGATCGTGGTGACAAAAGTGAGCTAACTAAGAAGACGGATCTCAATTTCGACGTCGGACGACGAAACTAAAAATAGAAACGTCTCCCGTCAAAAGTGAGAATCGCCACGTCTCATCGAGTAAGATTAAGTTGTGGGAAAACGACTCGAGAAACGTCGTTCCAATTTAGTGTTGAATATTGGACTCCCCGGATTTGGTTTTGGATGATGAGCAAACATAAATAATTCATGAACTAACAATTTGTGAGCGCAGTATTGGAGATCGTCGCCAATTCCACGAGAATATTCAAAGCGACATCTCAGCACTTCCAAAAGCTCGTATTCAAGCCTAAAGCTTCGTTGAAGCTCTTACAACGCTTTGGAAGTAATGAAGATTCAATCGAAGCTCTCAAAGACCGTTTATTAAGGTTTTATTTATAGTCTTTTAGTTTCGATTGATAGAATGTTAAGCCTTGAGTATATCTTACGTTTCTATCTTCATTTCGCTCATTTCGTAGCTCTAGGATTCTTGCACTAGTTCACTCTATCTTCCTCGAAGCGTCGCGCTTCGATTCGGACTTTGTTGTGCATGTTAGTTGGTACAAGAACAAGTACTGACCGACTAGATCACAATCTAGTCGGTCGTCCACTGTTCTTGGACCGACTAGTTTCAGTCAGTTAAATCTTTGTTCTTTACTGTTTACAGTTAGTCGGTCTACGTTGACTCACCGACCGACTAGTTTGTGAACTAGTCGGTCAGTGATGCTTCTTTGACCGACTAGTTGTGATTTACTGTACATGCCAAATTTCTCCTAAGCTACTGTTTACCGTTAGTCGGTCTAAGAACGTTTGATGACCGACTAGTTGACAATCTAGTCGGTCAACTTTTGTTCTTGGACCGACTAAGTCAACTTGCCTTCAGACTATGTTGTTTTGCCTCTTAGTCGGTCTACGTTCATTGACTGACCGACTAGTTGTGAAACTAGTCGGTCAGACAGTGTTCTTGGACCGACTAGTTTTCTAGGTCTGAAATTCTATCTCTTCTCAGATCTGCTCTTAGTCGGTCCATGCTTTGTGACTGACCGACTAGTTGATGAACTAGTCGGTCAGTGAATATTCTTTGACCGACTAATTCACTCAGATTTCTTTCCGTTGGAGATTGACCTAACTTATGTTTTTGGGTTCCTATAAATACGAACCTAGGTCATTTCTATCTTCAATAGAGCTGCCATTAAGAGATTCATTGAGTTCAAAAGAGATAGCTATTCTCCCTCAAATCAAAAGCTCTCTTCCTCACAAGAAACCCATTCTCTCTCATTTCTAGATCTAGAGAGAAGCTTGTTCTTGGTGAGCTCTTCAAGCTATTGCTTGATTCAAGTTTCCAAATCTTCCCTAGGCACCCATTGCTGCTCATTTCCTTGGTGCTAGGGTTTGGTAACTTCATCTTCCTCAAATCCTTCATTCCACCTTTTGGGTAAGAAAAACTCAAGGTATAGGATTTTGTGGTAAGAGTATTTATTTCATATAAACTCTTTATATTGCTTATTGGCTCTCTCGGTTGTGAGAGAAGTTTGTGATCCCGGGTCGTGGGATTCACTTTGCCATTGCATGTATGATTTGATCTTGTGAAGGTTTTTCACAAGATATTCATAGTGGAAATCTTGAGTTAGGGTTTCTAACTCAAGTATCCGGAGGGGATCCGGGTGGTTGGGACGTAGGATCACCGGGAACAAGTCGGGGAGACTTGGGTGGATCCGAACCCATTAACATCGTTTGTTAGCTTTGTTAATTTCATTGTTGTCATTCAATTTAAGCTTCCGCAAATTGATTTGGTAGTTGTGTGCAATTTAATTTGGAATTATACGCCTTATTATTTTAAAGTACTATTCACCCCCCCTCTAGTACTTGTGCAGTAGCTGGTAGGGCATTACATTTGGTATCAGAGCCAGATACTCAGCTATGTCTGCCAACGACAACAAGACCGTGCGTCCACCTTCCAACTATGACACCTTCAGGAACCGTGAAGGAGCATCTTCCGTGATGGAAGGACATTCCTCTACGAGGCCTCCATTCTTCAACGGTACCAACTACGGGTACTGGAAGTGTCGGATGGAAACCTTCCTCCGAAGTGCATCTTTATGGAGAACTACAATGAAGGAGTATATTGAACCCGAAGAAGAAGATTTTGAGAAATGGACTACCGCGGAGGTCGCCGCGGAGGTAAGCAATGCCAAGGCAATGAACGCCTTGCAATGTGCATTGGAGCCCGAGGATTTCAATAAGATATGCACATGTAAGAGTGCATATCAAATTTGGAACTCCCTCCTCATTCTACATGAAGGGACGAGTAGGGTAAGAGAATCTAAACTCGTGGTCGTAACCAAAGATTACGAAATGTTTCATATGCAACAGGGCGAGAAGATGAAAGAATATTACGCTCGTTTCGTTGACATAATAAACGAGTTAGAAGCCCTCGGCAAGATCTACACTCAAAAGGAGAAGTGCTTAAAGCTTATTGAAGGACTTCCCTCTTCTTGGGAAAAACGTACCTTCGCCATTGAGGAAGGTAATGACATGGACAAATATACCGTAGTTCAACTAATGGGTACCTTGATGTCATACGAGGTACGCAAAGATAGCAAGGTGAAGCTACAAGAAAAGATGAAGTCATATTTGAACCTAGATGCGCCTAAGAAAAAGGCGATTGCATTCAAGGCGGCTTCATCCACCACTACCGATGATGAAGAATCGGAAAACGAGATGGACTTGGAGTCCATGGCACTCATGGCCAAGAAGTTCAATCGTTTCTTCCGAAAGGGTAACTTCAAACAAAAATCTAAGTTTACTTCTACTAACGCCTCTCCACCTTTGTGCTTTAAATGCAATAAGCCAGGACACATCAAAGCGGATTGTCCTCAAAACAAGCAAAAGGAGAAGTGGAAGGCACCAAAGTATGACAAGTCCAAGAATTACACGAAAGGAAACAAGAAGGGACTTGTCGGAGCTACCTTCACCGACTCCGAGGATTCCTCAAGCGGAGAGTCGGACGATGAGCAAGTGGAGCAAGCGCACATGTGCTTCATGGCAAGAGAGGAGAACGATCAAGGATCCTCCTCTTCCGATGATAGTGATAAAGAAAGCGATGAGGTAACGATGGATGATCTTAGGGATGCTAACACTCAACTTTGGTCAAAATATACTAAGTTAGTAAATAGATATACTAAGGTAAAAGATGACCTAGCTAGCATTCAAACATCGCCTAAGACTATCATCACCAACAACGACACCGTTGTTGAAGAGTTAAGAAATGAGATTGTGAATCTCAAATCTAAACTTGAACATGCTAGCATTGAGGATGCAGAAGAACATGAAATAGCGGATTTAACTTCTCAAAACTCGACTTTGACTATTGAGAACGAGAATCTTAAATCTCGTGTTTTTGTGCTCACATCGCAAATATCCACTTTGGATACTTCTTTGCGTTCTCTCAAAGAGAAATATGAGAACACATTGGGCCGAATCAACGAATTCAACAAAGGTAAGGGCCATTTGGATAATATCCTAAAAGATTTACTTCCGGCCAAACACCACATTGGCTTGGGGTATATGATGGGAAATTCATCCAAGTCGGTCACTACTTTTGTTAGGCCAACTTCCGAAGCCTCAACGAGTGGGAGCAAACACTCTATTGGCAGTTCATCTACCAATGGTGCTTCCACCTCGTCCACACCCTTTTTCGGAAAGAAACCCACTTTGGGTGGACCTCCAAAGAAGGGGCATGCTTACATGTACACCGATACCATGCCACGTAGGAACACACGTCCTACTCCACCATCTCACACATATGATGATTTTTATGCAACACATTCTCGGGCACGTGCACACCAAGTGAGACACCCTCACGCACGTGTTTCCACACATGCATATGTACACCCACCTCATCATATGAATAATTCTCGTCGTGCACCATTCCATCATGTCCCGTATGCCTATCCACTACATGCATCACGTAGAAATCAACGTAGCATGCATGCACCCAATAGGATGATGGCTCCCAAAATTTTCACTATTTGGAGCCCAAAGGACACAAGCATGGACGAAAAACAAATATATATGAATGCTTATTTTTCGGATGTTGTGCATAGTAAGAATTATGTGGGGAAGTCTAAGTCCACTTGGACTTGGCTTCCAAAGGTCTAATCCCTTGGACCCAATGACCTTGGGTACCATGATATGAACTTATCTATCTTTAGGTACTCAAGGAAAAGAAAAAGGAAAGGAGCAACGAATTTAAATTTAGCTCCAAAGAGAATTGGATACTCGATAGCGGGTGTTCCAAACACATGACGGGTGACGCTCGTTTGCTCTCCGGAGTGGTTCCCATTGCGAATGGAAACCGCGTCGTATTTGGAGGCAACGAGAGCGGAACCATCATAGGTGTTGGTAAAGTCGGTAACCCTTCTAAACCATTAATTAGTAATGTGTATCTTGTTAGTGGTTTAAATCATAATCTTATTTCAATAAGTCAACTTTGTGACAAAGGTTACAAAGTTAGCTTTGCGAAAGGATTGTGTCATATTTTGAGAAAGGATAATGAAAAATTATTATTTTCCGGAACTCGTCGTAAAGACATTTATATTTTGGATCTTCCTAAGTCATATGAACAATGTCTCGTTGCCAACACAAGTGAACAACACTTATGGCATCGACGCTTTGGACATGTGAACTTTGGAACACTATATAAGCTTTCAAAATTGAATTCTATTAAAGGTTTTCCGAAGCTTGTTTTCGAAAAGAAAAGTTTTTGTGATTGTTGTCAATGCGGCAAGCTTCCTAAATCTTCATTTAAACCTAAGAAAAGCATCTCTACTAAAAGGCCACTAGAGCTATTACATCTAGATTTATTTGGGCCAACTAGAGTAGCTTCCTTAGGAAATGCAAGGTATGGACTTGTCATCGTAGATGACTATTCAAGATTTACTTGGGTATTTTCATTGTGTAATAAAAATGAAGCTTTTGAAAACTTCACAATTTTTGTTAAGAAAGTACAAAATTTCTTAGGAACCACCATTGTCACTATTCGTAGTGATCATGGAGGTGAATTTGAGAATGAGTCTTTTGAGACATTTTGTGATGAAGTTGGTATTACTCACACCTTCTCTTTCCCTCGTGCACCTCCTCAAAATGGTGTAGTTGAGAGAAAGAATAGGACGCTAGTGGAGTGTGCTCGCACTATGCTTGATGATAGCCAACTTGGCCATCAATTTTGGGCGGAAGCGGTACACACCGCTTGCTATGTGTTTAATAGAATACTTTTGAGGCCCGGCACTAAACAAACTTGTTATGAATTGTTGTTTGGTAGGTTGCCTCAAGTCAAACATTTTCGTGTTTTTGGTTCGAAATGTTTTATTAAGAACACATATGGTAGTTTGGACAAATTCGATCCAAGATCCGATGAGGGGATTTTTGTCGGATATTCTTCGCGTAGCAAAGCCTACCGGATATTCAACAAACGAACCTCAACGATCGAGGAGTCGCTTCATGTCTCATTTAATGAAGGATTTGTTCCAACTAGAATTTCAAATGATAATGATTCTTTGGATGTTTTATGTGATTCATTTGATAATTCTAAGTCTAATGATTCTATTGATTCTATTGAGACTAACCCAACTAATGAAGTTGTTGAGAATGTTCCTAGTGATCAAGGTATTCCCAAACGGCTTCATACCATTCGTGACCATCCCCATGAGCAAGTCATTGTCAATATTCAAGATAGTGTCAAGACGAGATCGCAAGTCCACCACTTCGCAAATTGTGCCTTTTCCTCATCAATAGAGCCAAAGAATATTAATGAAGCATGCGAAGATAGCGCTTGGATCTTAGCCATGGAGGAGGAGCTCATTCAATTCGAGAGAAATGAGGTTTGGGAGCTTGTTCCATTGCCATCGAAGAACCACACCGTCATAGGGACAAAGTGGATCTTCAAGAACAAAACCGACGAAAATCAAGTCGTCGTCCGGAACAAAGCTCGGTTAGTTGCTCAAGGCTATCGTCAAGAGGAAGGTATCGATTTCGAAGAATCTTTCGCTCCGGTAGCTAGATTAGAATCAATTAGATTACTTTTGTCTTTTGCATGCCATAAGAATTTTAAATTATTTCAAATGGATGTTAAAAGTGCATTTCTAAACGGAGATGTCGTTGAGGAAGTTTACGTTTCTCAACCTCCGGGCTTCATAAATGAAAAATTTCCAAATCACGTTTTTAAACTAAAGAAAGCTCTTTATGGTTTGAGACAAGCTCCTCGAGCTTGGTATGATCGCCTAAAGAATTTTCTTTTGGATTTGAATTTTAAAATGGGCGAAGCCGACTCAACACTTTTTATTAAGCATGCGAATAATGATATTTTATTAGTTCAAATTTATGTTGATGATATCATTTTCGGTGCTACTAACTTCGCTCTTTGCGAAGAGTTTTCTAATGTTATGAAGGAACAATTTGAGATGAGCCACATGGGCGAACTCAAATATTTCTTAGGACTCCAAATTCGCCAACTGAACGATGCAATCTTCATCCACCAAACGAAGTACACGGTGGAGTTGCTAAAGCGATTTGGAATGGAGAATGCCTCCGGGAAAAAGACTCCAATGAGCACGACTACGCATCTTGATAAAGATACGGGAGGAAAAGATGTAGACATTCGTCTATATCGAGGTATGATAGGTAGTTTACTTTATCTTACCGCGAGTAGGCCCGATATTATGTTTGCCGTATTTATATGTGCTCGTTATCAGTCTCAACCTAAGGAATCTCACTTAGTAGCGGTAAAGCGCATTTTTCGCTATCTAAGTTACACTTTAGATTTTGGATTACTTTATCCGAGATCTAGCACATATGAGTTAGTCTCATATAGTGACGCTGATTATGCGGGATGCAAATCCGACAGGAAAAGTACTAGTGGCACTTGCCATTTTCTAGGAAATTCTCTTGTCTCTTGGTTTTCCAAGAAGCAAAATTCGGTTTCACTTTCAACCACCGAGGCGGAATATATTGCCGCCGGTGCCGCTTGTGCCCAGGTTCTTTGGATGAGACACACCTTGAAGGATTTTGGTATTCATTGTGATACTAGCCCTATCATGGTGGATAACCAAAGTGCTATCTGTCTTTCAAAGAATCCGGTGCACCATTCCCGTTCGAAACACATAGATGTCCGACACCACTTTTTAGATGATCATGTAGCTAAAAAGGACATCATTCTAGTGTACGTTGAAACCCAAAAGCAAATCGCCGATATTTTCACAAAACCCCTAAAGGAGGACTCCATTGTGCGGTTGCGTCGAGAATTGGGGATTATGGGTGAATCCGAGATATAGGATTCATATTTCATTCAATAATTTTGCATGCTATTATATTTGGCAATATCTCATTCATGCTAGAATTATTGGACCTTTCGGGAATTTTATGTGATATCTTGATTTTTCGTTCGATTTGTGCGTAATCGTCAAATTTCTGTTTTTTGATGATTAATGGGGTAGTTTGGATGTTTATTGAGAGTTTAGAGATTTATCGTCCAAGCATATTATGGAGAGAACTTGTTTTTCAAATTTTTGACTCTTTAGTCGGTTTATGTTCAGTGACCGACCGACTAGATTGTTATCTAGTCGGTCAGTACATGAACGCAGACCGACTAAATCTTGTCAGTATATCTTGGTTCAGCCACTGTTTACAACTAGTCGGTTCAAGCTCATTGACCGACCGACTAGATCGTGATCTAGTCGGTCAGTGCTTGAACTGTGACCGACTAGTTGTGCCAGGGACTGTTTGGTAATTTGCGATCTCGACCGACTTAAAATGATTTTAGTCGGTCTATTCTCATTCTAATCGGTCTATTCTCTTTCTCCTCCAGCTCAAAACCCCCGACCCCTCGCTGACCTTTCGATTTCCGGCCTCATTCCGATCATCTCCGCCGTCGCCGGCCGTCGTTCTTCCTCCTAGGGTAAACCTCCCTCCTCCCTCTCCTATCTAGGGTTCCTTTTTCCGTATAGGGTTAGGTTTCTCTGCCTAGGGTTCTAAATCTCTTCCTCTAGGGTTTCGGATTTCTTAGGGTTGTGCTAGGATTCGTTGATTTGATCTCGTGTCTTGCTTCGACTATGGCAAGAACACGCATTCCGATCACTTCCTCTGGCCCCTCTCCGATGGCCGTTGATCCAATCTCTTCGGATCCCGAGCATCCAACCCCTCCGAAGCGTAGAGCCAAGACCACCCATCCTTCGTCGTCTTCGCCTCCTCTCAAGAAGAAGAGGACGACAACCGCTAAACCTAAAGGTCAACCCAAACCCAAGCCCAAACCTAAGCCAAAGGCCAAATCTCTTGTCTCTCCTTCTTCGTTCCATACTCCTACCGATTCCGATACGGAGTATAACCCCGAGACAGAGACTCATAGGGAACCCACTCCTCCTATTCATCCCGAGTCTAGCACCCACCCTCGTACGTCTACTCGAAAACCTAAGGGAAAGGGTCCGATGCCGGTGGGCGGTGTCGATATTTCCTTATGTCGCGATGACCCTTTGTGTCTCGCGGCATATAACCGTATCGAACATTGCCCGCTGCTTCTGGAGCATTTCGTCCAGTTTAGCGACTTCATAGGGTTAGCTGATCTTCTGTCGTCGTCGGGTCTTCTCGATTACCTTCGCTATGACCCGAAGGCGAATCCTCACCCCTACCCTAGATTAGTGAAGCTTTTCTATGCGAATAGGATCCGGGGTCAGTACGATGAGACCCACTCTGTTGAGACGACCGTTTTGGGGACTCCTATAGTCCTCACTGCGGAAATCTTAGGAGAGATTTTGGGTATCTCTTCGTCTGGCCTTCTTCCTTCTGATATCTCGGTAGATGATATTTCTTCTCTTGATCAGACCATCCTTTCAGAGATTTTCCATCAGATTCCTCCTGCCATGATTGGCGTGCCATCTAAATCTTTCAAGCCAAATGCATGGGTCCTTAATCTGATTCTGAAGTCGTGCTTGCTTCCCAAGTACGGCTCCTCATCTTTACCATCCCAGCCATTTTTGAAGCTTATCTATGCGATCTTCATGGGGAGCTCGATTAATTGGGCTCGAATTATACTCGATAAGATTGACTCTTTCGAGTGCATTCGAAAGTCCAATAAATCGGCTCATATCCCATTTCCTTGCATGTTGACCCTCGTGTTTCGTCATTTTCGTGTCACATTGCCTCGTGACGATGAGCGTCCCCTTGGTCCTCCCCTGAATGCGACGGCCGTCAAGAAATCTCTTGCGGCGCTTCGTCACGTTCAGAGGACGACACCTTCTGCGTCTGTCCCTGCCTCTGCCGGTGCCTCTGCTACTCCCGTTGCCACCCTTGACGACGTCGTCCGGATCCTTCTTCGTCACGAGTCCCGCTTGGCTCGTACCGAGGAGGTGGTCTGCCGTATGGCCCGTCAGATGGGTGTTGAGCTTCCTCCTTCCGTGTCTGAGGGAGAGGAGATGGATGAGATGGATGAGGAGGACGTTGAGGAGATCTGTCGTGCTTCGACTCGTGCCCCCAAGGGCACTTCTGCTGCTGCTGGTACTTCTACTTCTGCTCCTGGAGTTTCCACCTCTTCCGGTGTTCCAGAGCCATCTGCTGCAGCTCTTCAGCCTTCTGAGCCTGCTGCTGACCCAGTTTCCGAGCCTGCTCATGTATCTGCTGCTGCTGCTTCTGTCGAGACTCATGCTGCTGTTGAGCCTGTTGCTGAGATCTCGACTCCAGCCCCGTCGATTCCATCTGTTGAGACGCCTCTACTCCCTGCAGATCCTGAGTCCACTCCGTCGACTGGACCCACGGACGCTGCAGATCCTGCCTCCTCCTCGTGATCGTTGCTCCGAGGACTCTCCATATACGCTTTGGATGATATATCTTAGCGAGAGTATTCTGGGTTAGGATAGGGTATGAGGATTATTATGTTTTGATGTATTTTGGATGACGTCGCTGTTGTTGTATTTTTTTGATGATGATGATGTTGATGTATTTCTTTTTGATGATATGTAGCGCTTGACATGATGTACCTCATATATTCGATGTGATATCTTTTTGGATGTACTCATGTTGTCTATATTTATATATATGTACATCGTCGTTCACTCTGTTTTTATTCGTCGTGCACATTTTAATATTCTTTGAATACATTTGAAATGTGATTTCGTCGCTCGACGCATGTAACCTTGGTTAAATAGATTTATATTCTATAATTGTATAGAATTGTTTTCCATGCACAAAATTAACCAAGAATATTGAATATTGAAGAGTATGTTTCTTTATTCAAGAAATGAATAAACATTTGGTATTTTTGATGATTTTGATTATCGTTGATTTTTATTGATAATGGAAAATTTGACACACCTTGTTTTGATTCCCACATTTTTCCCTTGGTGTCAAGTTGGTCCATTGTTTTTGTCTACGACTCCCGATGTTGGATTTTACATTTCCTAATTGTTGTCGTTGTATGCCCCCCATTTTTTTTGGGATAATGCCAAAGGGGGAGAGATAATGATAATAAATAGGCTCAAATGAAAAATTTAACTCAATTTCCAAGAATCTAGTTTGATATGTTAGATTCAGGGGGAGTTAAGATACAAATAAGGATTTTCAAAATCCGATATTTCAAAAATAAATTCACTTTATTTATCTTACTCGTCTGATTGATGCAATTCATCTATATTCATTTTGGAATTAACGTGTCATCAATGCAGGGGGAGTAAGTATTTTACATTTGAATTATTATCTTTGATTATCATTTATGATTGGTTTGTCATCACCAAAAAGGGGGAGAATGTTGAATATTGGACTCCCCGGATTTGGTTTTGGATGATGAGCAAACATAAATAATTCATGAACTAACAATTTGTGAGCGCAGTATTGGAGATCGTCGCCAATTCCACGAGAATATTCAAAGCGACATCTCAACACTTCCAAAAGCTCGTATTCAAGCCTAAAGCTTCGTTGAAGCTCTTACAACGCTTTGGAAGTAATGAAGATTCAATCGAAGCTCTCAAAGACCGTTTATTAAGGTTTTATTTATAGTCTTTTAGTTTCGATTGATAGAATGTTAAGCCTTGAGTATATCTTACGTTTCTATCTTCATTTCGCTCATTTCGTAGCTCTAGGATTCTTGCACTAGTTCACTCTATCTTCCTCGAAGCGTCGCGCTTCGATTCGGACTTTGTTGTGCATGTTAGTTGGTACAAGAACAAGTACTGACCGACTAGATCACAATCTAGTCGGTCGTCCACTGTTCTTGGACCGACTAGTTTCAGTCAGTTAAATCTTTGTTCTTTACTGTTTACAGTTAGTCGGTCTACGTTGACTCACCGACCGACTAGTTTGTGAACTAGTCGGTCAGTGATGCTTCTTTGACCGACTAGTTGTGATTTACTGTACATGCCAAATTTCTCCTAAGCTACTGTTTACCGTTAGTCGGTCTAAGAACGTTTGATGACCGACTAGTTGACAATCTAGTCGGTCAACTTTTGTTCTTGGACCGACTAAGTCAACTTGCCTTCAGACTATGTTGTTTTGCCTCTTAGTCGGTCTACGTTCATTGACTGACCGACTAGTTGTGAAACTAGTCGGTCAGACAGTGTTCTTGGACCGACTAGTTTTCTAGGTCTGAAATTCTATCTCTTCTCAGATCTGCTCTTAGTCGGTCCATGCTTTGTGACTGACCGACTAGTTGATGAACTAGTCGGTCAGTGAATATTCTTTGACCGACTAATTCACTCAGATTTCTTTCCGTTGGAGATTGACCTAACTTATGTTTTTGGGTTCCTATAAATACGAACCTAGGTCATTTCTATCTTCAATAGAGCTGCCATTAAGAGATTCATTGAGTTCAAAAGAGATAGCTATTCTCCCTCAAATCAAAAGCTCTCTTCCTCACAAGAAACCCATTCTCTCTCATTTCTAGATCTAGAGAGAAGCTTGTTCTTGGTGAGCTCTTCAAGCTATTGCTTGATTCAAGTTTCCAAATCTTCCCTAGGCACCCATTGCTGCTCATTTCCTTGGTGCTAGGGTTTGGTAACTTCATCTTCCTCAAATCCTTCATTCCACCTTTTGGGTAAGAAAAACTCAAGGTATAGGATTTTGTGGTAAGAGTATTTATTTCATATAAACTCTTTATATTGCTTATTGGCTCTCTCGGTTGTGAGAGAAGTTTGTGATCCCGGGTTGTGGGATTCACTTTGCCATTGCATGTATGATTTGATCTTGTGAAGGTTTTTCACAAGATATTCATAGTGGAAATCTTGAGTTAGGGTTTCTAACTCAAGTATCCGGAGGGGATCCGGGTGGTTGGGACGTAGGATCACCGGGAACAAGTCGGGGAGACTTGGGTGGATCCGAACCCATTAACATCGTTTGTTAGCTTTGTTAATTTCATTGTTGTCATTCAATTTAAGCTTCCGCAAATTGATTTGGTAGTTGTGTGCAATTTAATTTGGAATTATACGCCTTATTATTTTAAAGTACTATTCACCCCCCCTCTAGTACTTGTGCAGTAGCTGGTAGGGCATTACATTTAGTGCCACTATTTAATATTCTCAGAGACGTTCACAACAGCATATCACACTAAAGTGTTCACGAACAACAAAGTCTAAAATAAACACGTGCACGGTCAAAAGCACGTGCACGAACATCGTACAACGAAAAGTGGTCGTTACAGTAAGCCTCATGCCTCTCTCCATGTTCTTAAGGCTAAACACCGGGACGAAGTTGAAACCTACCAACATGCGGATACAATTGGCCGATGGGCGAATAACAAGGCCGGTAGGGATCGCCGAAGACATCCCGCTACAAGTCCCGGGGGGAATATGCTTGCCATGTGACTTTGTGATCATGGACGTTAAGGAGGAGGGAGATACGTCATTGATACTTGGACGCCCGTTCCTCGCCACCGCCGGTGTGATTGTCGACGTGCGAGAAGGTACCCTAACTTTGAACGTCGGCAACATCGAGGTGGAGCTTCACATTCCTAAGGCTATGAAACACATGCCTTACCACGAGGAGCTTGACTACATGGACCTCCTTGACGAGGTAATTGAGGAGGCGATCCCTCACTCAATCGGCGCTCTATTCGATGAGGACTTCGAGGAAGGCCCGGATTTAGGCCAAGAAGAGAAGACAAATGATTCCCTCGACTTCTCCACTGAAATTGATGAAGGCGACGCTGATGTCGCAAGGATTCGAGAGCTTTACAAGCTCTCGAAATTAAAGTCTCCGAAGAAAGCTCCGCCGGCACGGAAATCGGCATCACCGGTAAAGCCGTTGACCGGAGCAAACGCTAGCTTGGGGGAGCCTCCCCCCAACACTACTCGAGACGGGAGACCACCGAGGGAGAACACGCCGCCGCAACTTTCGAATCCAAGCGTTCTCCCCGGAAAGTTTGATGGGTGCATCTCGTATGCACCAAACATCCCACATTAATTGAAAATCATAGGGGGTCGAGCTCATGACCTTAAACGAGCGCTTGTCGGGAGGCAACCCGATGGTTATTGCTTTATTTTTACTTTTTTTTATTTTTGTTTTAGAAATTTTTAGTGTTTTGAGTCGTTCGCCCAAAAATTTTGTGATAACGGGTCCTATTTTTCTTGACATGAGAGGAGATAGGGAAATCCATCATAAGGAGGATGACCGAGGCGACAAGGAGCGCCCCAGGAAGGCGCTCGATGCTTAGGAGGAAGATGGAATCGACTGGAGAAAGAAAAACGGAGTTTAGAGCCCTAACGAAGACAAACAGCCGAAAGCAAAGCTCACTCGGCCGAGTATACTAGTCACTCGGCCGAGCACACAAGTTCGTCCGGCCGAGCCGCTCACGAACGAGGGAAGTCTGATGTACCCAACTCTCTGTTTATTTTTCCGATTTCAGTATAATTGTCACTCGGCCGAGTATATATATTCACTCGGCCGAGTAGAACGGATACGCTCCTAGGGCGAGTCTTGCCGAGTAGCTTGTGCCACTCGGCCGAATGGACTTACTCCACTCGGTCGAGGGTGGCAAGGCCACTCGGCCGAAGCGTAAGCTCGGAGGAATTTTCCATTGATCTCACTCGGCCGAGTGACCCCGTCACTCGGCCGAGTCGTAACTTTTTCCTATAAAAGGGGGCGGGGTCGGGCTCGTTTTTCGAAACAACTCATACCGCAGCACCCCCGACCCTTCAGCTCCCTCGCCCGAACTCGCCCCCTACTCGCCCGACCGACGTCGTCGCACCACCGCTCGGCCTGCCACCGCCGGCCGAGCCGCCGCCGCTCTTCGCCCGAGTCGCTGCCGGCGGCCACGTCTCCGGCCACCTCCGGTATCGCCTATTTAGCCTATTTCTCCTCTTTTTGTGTATTTTTTGAGGATCCATGCGTTAAACGAACCCCAAACCCAAATTAATTTCTATATCTATCTATTATACCCCTAATGCTCCATACGTTTTGAATATTACCCGCTGATATTTCCATTTCATGCGCAGGTTGTTTTTGGGAGCTTAGGGGAGCCCAGGGGAGCTTCTAGGGACGGATTTGGGCTGCGTTGAGGCGTAGTCTTCGCACGCTTCCATTGCTTTGCACTCACGGCGTGTCGTGGTACACTCTGTCCTTTATTTTACGCACGCCGTACTTTTCACGCTTTTCGGTGCGCGCTCGGGGCCGATATGCCGCCCCGGACACGGCCGAGGTCGAGGAGAGCTTCCGCCAAGCGGAAGCGGTCGGATGATGCCGGCCCCTCCCACGAGGTGGAGGACTCTCCTCTGCCTTCTCCCACACACCCCATCCACCCAGCACAGCCTGCAGGCCCCGCACACCCCGCACAGCCTGCAGCGCCCGCACAGCCCACACAGCCACTCCCTGCCGCTCCACAGCAACCACCTCCGGCTCCACTTGTCGGGCCGCTCAGGATTACGTTTCGAGACGACGCGCACCGCGCCGTCTTCGAGCGTATCTCCCAGCGCTCGATCGTACCCTCCAGGTTTGCACACCTTGCTGACCTAGGACGCCTGGGGGTACTAGAGGGGATGCTCACGTTGTACGACAACGTGGGCTGGCGAGATTTCTTTCAGGTGTCGGTGGACACGTTTATCCGCCCGACACTTGAGGTTCTTAGTTCGATCGCCCGGACCGATGAGGGATGCTCGTTTCGGTTCATGGACCGAGAGTGCCAGGTCACTCTCGGTATGATGAGAGCTTTCTTCTCATGGCCCGACGTCCCCGGGGCCGACCGTGGTTACGCCCCCACCCATATCCCCCCACCTTCCTTCGATGCCGGTGCCTTCTGGGCCCGGATTACGGGTCTCCACGCTGCCTTTGACCCTAGTAGGGCCAAGGCCTCGGCCATTGTCCATCCCTGCCTCTGTATAGCTCAGCGCCTTATGGCGACGACCTTTTTGGCCCGATATGAGCCGGGTACGATGTCCACGCCAGAGCTCTACATGCTCTACGCGATGACACGGCCCAGAGCTCTATCTAGGGATGGCGACGAGCTGGTCCCCGCCGTCGTGATCGACGTCGCGGCTTGGTTTTTGGACCGCATCATTGTATCGGTGGGCGCTCGCTCACCGATATGCTACGGCGGTCTGATCACCTTGCTTACCATGATGACTGGCGAGGACCTACCGGCCGATCTGCGACGAGCACCGGGCCCCACTTCATTGTCCATTGATGTTATGGCCCGGATGAAGATGCTGCGTTCGCACGGTGAGCGACACTGGGTCTGGCTGCACGGCCCTTACGGTGCCGATTACATGATTCTTCCGAGCCCAGCTCGGACTCAGATTGCACCGGCCCAGGTGGACTGGCTCCCTGCGATGGATGTTCTGATCCCAGCCGCATACGTGCTCGAGGCCGAGGAGGCCGAGCAGGCTCACGCTGCCCACGCTGCCCCCGCAGACCCTGTTGCACCTGCCGCGCCTGCTGCCCCTGTTGACCCCGTGGCCCCTCAGCCGATCCCAGATATTTTCGCTGCTCCTGACACCTCTGTCCACACCTCTGTCGGTGTCGGGAGTACCCTCGCTGAGCCCACCTCCGCTGTTTCCACGCCTACGACCACTTCGCCCACTTCCACCACCTCCGCACCCACTACCACCACTGGCCCTCTGTCTGCTGAGCCCATTTCCTCTGCCCCACCCGAGCGCCCACTGACCTTTGTTGAGAGTGGAGAGCCCTCGTTTGCCGCGGCGTGGAGACCATGGCTAGCATGATCTCCGCTGGGGTTGCGCCTTTTGGACCACACGCTTCCTCCCCAGCGGTAGTCACCTCTGTCTCCACCGCTGCTGTATTTTCCGAGAGTGTCATAGTGTCTGTCCACACTTCTGTGCCACCGGCCTCTCTGGCTGCCTCGCTGCCACTTTTGTACTCTTCTTTCGCTGCTGCTGCCTCCACTTCTCACCAGCCGGTGCCCCGGCCTCACACTGAGGCCAGGCCCACATTTGCGGGCGCAGCACCTTTCGTTCCCTTCCCTGCTGAGCCCATCACCTACGCGACCTGACTACGCTAGCCCCGACCTGCACAGCACAGACCAGTGCGTCCCTCTGCACCACCTCCACCCGACATTGTACTTCAGAGCATACGTGCTCTCGAGGTGGCGGTGAGTAGCCTCAGAGGTGACCTTAGGACCCTGTCCTCCACCGTCTCCGCGATGGCTGGCCGCTTTGACCTGCTCCCGCAGATTCACTACTGTCTTACCCAGGTCCTGGAGCGTCTCCCCCGCGTACCCGTACCCACCCAGCAGGTTCCCACCCCCACCCCCACTCCTACACACACTCAGCCTGCTGCCACTCCCACACCCACCCCCGCTCAGCAGCCACCACCACCACCACCTCCTCCTCCGCCTCAGGACGGAGCCGACGCAGCCCCACCTTCTTAGGCACTCTTGATGCCATCGCTTCTTTTTGCCGTTGTGCTGCCCGTCTCTGCTGGGTCCTGATGCACTTTTTGTCCACCCCCTCCCCTCCCTGTTTTTATGATACGCATTTTCAATATATATCTTCATATATCTTTTTTGGGAGAGAGGGAGAGTTTTTGGTGTCACCTCTTTATATCCGTATCACTCCTTTATTTGCATGCATCATGTCCGCATCATATTTTTCTTTCTTATTTTTCATTTTTCTTTTATTTTCTTTATTTTTTTTCATCATGCATGCACCCTCACTTGCCCCTCTCATTACTCGTCTCTCGGTGTGCCGCACTTTGCACATTGGGGACACTGTGCCATTTAGCTTGGGGGAGTGAGTTCTCACGTTCTTTTTCGATTTGCCACCTTTATTTTTTAGTTTTTCACGCCGTTTTCCATTTTTTCACTTTTTCATCATTTTTTCTTTTATTTTACCATGCATCACGTTTTCCTTACTTTCTTTGTGTGCTGCATCGTAAATAGTTTTATTTTCCCCTTTATCTTTATTTCTTTTTCATCTCATGCTAGAGATGACTTTTCTGTGATGATGATTACGTGGCGTTAGCTTTCTCTATATGCATGCTATATTTATCATGTCTTAGACATTATTTCTGATATCATATGCTATGACATTGCCTTGCATTTTGGAATAGTAACCCACACTTTTCTACATGAAAATGGATGAAGTTTTATTATTAGCTGAGTCTGAATATTCATATGTATGCTATCGCAGAAAACACACCAAGATTCACGCATTGAATGTTTATATCTAGAGTACAGATTTCTTTTCCTATATCACTTCTATATGCATGATTTGTACATTTCACTTCAGGATGATTGAATGATGTTAGCTATGATAAATCTGGATTAGTTAGCTTTTTTGTGATCGAAGCTGAGTAGATTAGATTACCCTGCTGAAGTTGTCGTGCATGTCTTATAGAGTGAACTGAGAGATATATTTATTTCTTTCTCCACAAATCTTGAACATCATTTCTCTATTTTAAAATCATTGGTGAATCTCCCCTTAGAGATTCTATTATATGGCATTTCCCCCGCTACTAGTTCCTTGCTCCAAAATTCCCAAAAAAAGAGAAAATATTCTTGTATATCATTATCTCTCTTTGAGTTGGGATCGTTGTGTATATATGCTATATCAAAAAAAAAGAGAAAAAAAAGAGACAAAAGAAAAAGAAAAGAGGAAAAATCCTCAATAAAAGATCACATCTCACTTTCTTTCTTTCCTCTCTTTTCGTGTTCACTACTTTTGGAGCTTTATAGAAATGTGGATGTAAATATTTTTTTATGCCACCACGCTTATAGATAAGCTTGGGGGAGAGAATCCATTGATGTGTGAGAGAGTGACTACTTGACGTTGCACGACAACCTAGGCTAAGTAATATTCTATACTCGGTGAGATTATTTTTAGCTTCACGAAGTCCAGAAATCTATGCCTAGCACTCATTTCATGAAATCCATACTTTTCTATTCTTTCTATTCTATTGAGTGATATTCTTATGCTCCTCATAGAAAGCGTTCAATTGGAAAGTGTGTAATCTGCGATTTGTATACCGCTTTAAATGATTCAGACGATGTTAATCCTAAAACTATTCCGTTTTTCATGATTATATCGTTGTTCGTGGGTATTCTATTTCTATTTGCACTATTATACTATGATATCAAAATAAAACTCTTTGACATGTGTTTTTCATTCGGTGCATGCTATATGAGTAAGTGAAACCCACGTCCTGAGAAAATGATCTAGCAGCTTCCCTCTTCGCTTCTTTCTTTCTTCTTTGTTCTTGTTTCGTTTTTTGTTCTTCTTCGTTTTTTCTTCATTTTCCGTTTTTTCCGTTTTCATTTTCCGAATCCACCGAGTTCGCCTTTTACTTATCTTCCTCGAGGACGAGTAAGAGGTAAGCTTGGGGGATTTTGATCACTCCTTATTTTACACTTTTTTCCCGCATGTTTGCATGCCATTTAGATCGCCCAAATCGTGTTTTTCACGATATATCGATGATATTGCGATGCTTTTCACGGTTTGTTGTTTTTGTCGAATTTCAGGTGATTTGGAGCGAGTTGGAGTGATCTCGAGGTACGCCTACTCCAGAGTGTCACCGACGACCTCCCCGAGGGGTATTTCACCATTGGAGAGGAGCGGAAGAGGAAAGAACGTCGCAGGAGCGACGAGGAGGCCAAAACAAGCCATTTGGGCATTTTTGGTGTCTCACTCGGCCGAGTGAAGGAGTCACTCGGCCGACCAGCGAGACACCGCTCGGCCGACCAGATCAGACACGATTCATATGTGCACTCGGCCGAGCACCGGAAGCCACATCGGCCTAGTGACGAGACCCCGTCCGCCCGAGTGGCGCCCAGACGAAGCCCATCAAAAATCGCCAACTTACTGTTTTCGTCTGCCTGAGCTTCAGAAGACCCACTCGGCCGAGTGGAAAATGTCGACCGCCCGAGTACCAAGAAGCCATCGGCCGAGTGACGACAACTCACTCGGCCGAGCGACTCCCGAAGTGAAGACCCCCGAAGACCCAGACTTACTGGAAATGTACAGGGTTTCTTACTCGGCCGAGCGACTTTTGTCACTCGGCCGAGTGCGACGAGCTGCCTGTAGCGAAAAATGCGGTTTTCAGGCTGCGCAGGGGCAATTTTGTCACAGTTTTTGGACGATTTTGGGGGGGTATTTAACCCCTGTTTTTGACCTAGGTTAGGGAGCTTTTTCTCTCTATTTTTTGCAGCTTTTTAGATTAACTTTTAGTTTTAGATAATTGTGATTGGAGAGGAGAGAAAAGTTGATTTTTGTTGGATTATTGGAAGAACTCTATTGGTTTGCATTCTCTCCCCTCTAAAAATATCATTTTTATTGTTTATCTCAATATTGTGATGAATTCTTTTGTTATTTCTATTGATTATTTTTGTGTTTGTGCTATGAATTGTGAGTAGTCTCCACGTCTTGGGGCGTGGGGATGAACCCTACGAACCCTATTTCGTATTTGTGATGAATTGGTAGGAATTTTGCTAGAATTGCTATTAGGGATTAGATTGGGATCAATTTATTACGGATGGCTAGGTATTCATATCGATTGGGATTTGCAAGAGATTGGATCCCAATTCGATAGGAAACCCTAGAAATCCGAACTGGGTTGGAATCGAATTTCCGTAGTATCGGTTTGTAAGAGATTGGACCGATACTAGGGTTTCCGGTTGCAATTCCGTGTCGATACCCGTTTGCAAGAGATTGGACGGGTAGGAACTATCCCAACCTAGGTTGTGGCCCGAGTTTGCACGAGAGTGGGCTCGGGGCGCGATTGAACGATGATGTTGATCCTAATGCTAGCTTCCCTAGGTTAGGGTTTGCAAGAGATTGGACCCGAACCTAGGATAGCTATAAACCGGCAACAGCGCGAGAGCGTGAGCCAGGTTCTACATTCAGTTGCAACTAGTTCATCCGAATTTCTACCCTAGCAATGTTGACACCAATGAACCACATTGACGAGATACGGTGAGTAGCGGGGATTCCCCATTCCCTAGACGTTCTTTATTTGATTTGATAATCCCGTACTTTGCCTGACGATTATGACAGGATCGCCAAAGGCAAATTTCTCTCTTTTCTCTTCTTAATAGCCAGGTTGATTGGAGCAAGCACAGTCATTCGTCCTCCCTGTGTTCGATAACCCGCTCGCCACTTTGCCGTGCGCTTGCGGTAAAACTACAACCGCCGCTCCGGGACGTGTATCCGGGGTGCGATCAGTGACACATGTTAGATCCTGAGCCTGAGTTCATTGTTGAGGACGAGGTTTTTGCGGACGTCGAGCCCGAGCCTGTGTTTGACGAGGACTTCGTGGACACGGGCGATCAGTCGTAGAGACTGTTTGTGTTGTTGTTTAGACTGTTTTGTTGTCGGTGCGTGGCACCAATACTTTGTTATGTTGTCTTTGTTTGGCCTTGTTCTGGGCCTTTAGACTCTTTCTTTTAGCCTGGTGGCTTTTCTGGATGTTGAACTAAATTTTAATGTTGGACAATGCTGAGATTTGAGATTTTATTTCTGTCTCTCCTTGTGTTATTATTGTTGTTCCGTTTGTGGTTACAGGGACCTGCTTATGTTTTATTGACGCTTATCGGGTTTGGGGCTTCACAGCTCCACTCTCGTGCGGACCTTTTCACGTCTCGCCTCCATTTTAGGGAAGCGGGACGTGACAGGGCCGTAGCACCTTGGTTGCATCCTTAGTAAGCCACCCCCCGACGTGTGCTCAACTTGGGATTACTGTCGCTTTTGGAACCCGTATCCTATATACGCTTTTCGTGCACGTAGTCTTGTTCGTGCACGTAATTATTTTAGATCTTGTCTGTATCCTAACCCTATAGTGCGATATACCATTGTGACCCTCTCTGAGAGTATTAAATTGTGGTGTTAATTGGGAACGTCATTTCACGGGTCGTTCTCCCACGATTTGATCTTATTTGATGAGACGTCGCGAATTTCACTTTTGTCGTGAGGCCTTTTTATTTTTAGTTTCGTTTCTCGTCATCAAAATTGTGATCCGACTTCTCTGTCTTCTTTCTCTCGTCGACACGGTCGTCCCGGTATTTTTATTATATTTTTTGGACACCGTTTAGTTGGCCTTTCACACTAATCACCTTCAACTTGTAATTAGTCTAGCTCATCCCCTATTCAAACTTAATTAATTCTGATTTAATCTTGGCCATATGATCTTTATCTCATGTTGGATTATTTCCATAGCTATTCACCGCCCAAATGATAACCCCTCCTTAAGTCCACTCCTCTCCCAACCTCTTGAGTACACCCCTTTTAATCACCCCATATAGCATTAACCCTACTTTTCATCTCTTCACGCAAGAGGAAGTTAGATGCGCCGCCAGCCCCTGCGTTACCCACCCACGCACGCGAGGACCCCGCGAGGACCTCCTCCTTTCCCGGCGACTTTTCCGGCCACCTCTCGTCGGAAACACCCCCCCAATGCCGAAACACACTCCTCCCTCTACACACAAACCGCCAGACTTCAGAGCCGCCGCCACTTCACAGATCTCCAGCCACGGCCATACTCTGGCCATGATCGCCGGCCACCCAACTGGGCCTCGACTTCGTTGCTCGGCGATTCCCATGGCCTCCACCCGTCGGAAACACTCCCTACCTGCCGCACCACCCCAGCTCTACCGGGAATACGCTCAGATCCGCCACCTTGGACTTCCAAGCGCCGCCCGGCGCTGTCCCGGGAGCTACCGGACGCCGGCCTCGCGCGGCAGTCGCCCCGAGGCCTCCCCCACAGCGATCTCGGATCTCGTCATCCCTCTCTCCAGCAACCCCGCCGTAAACCGCCACCATCAGCGCCGCAGCGATGCACGATGGCACCGCGCTGTTGGCGGCCTTCCCGTGAGCCTGTTCAGCCATCCCTCTAGCCGTAGATGGCCGTGCGACGCTCCTCCTTCCTCCCCAACTACCTACTTCCGGCCACGCCTAGGCCACCCGTAAGTAGCGACGAGTGAATTGATCTAAGATGTGAGTTCGTTATACCCTCGTTAACAGTTGTGCTTGTAGAACAAATAGTTTTGACTGATTGGTTACATCATAATTATGATAAACGATATGACTATGTGATGATAATAATAACTCAGTTATTGGTTAAGTTTAGCTTGCCAATAATTTGTGGGCTATTAATTGATATTGATCTCCTAATAATCTTGTTATATCGATGTTAATGATAATTATAGGGTTAATAACTAGTTTAGTTGACTTATAGTTAACGTTTAGCCTAGGTTATTTATTTAATTATTATTTAATTGCCGTACTAGCAACGTCTCGTATTATCGTGTTAAAAATATTTTGCGTTCATTAATATTGATGTGTTACTCGTCTTAGGATAGCGAACTTAATTAAAATTGGGTCAATAGACGTTTTAGGGCTATCTAAGAATTCTAGCCATCGTCACAAACTTATTCGTGCATGTATTTTATTGACAGAGAACCGATCATTCTGTACCGTTCACGCTACCGGAATCCAACCCCTGACGTCGCTACCCGATGTCAGAGTAGCTCTCGCGTTGTGTTGAGGTAAGTCTCTCTCCGTAGGAACCCACACTGCATGTTAACAAGATAAAAACGGTAATTTTATTGTGTTGGTTAATTCACTAATTGAATATTAATAATATAGGACTGCAGGCCGGTGGACTTGTGCACGTAGGTTATTTGTGACTTTGGACTCTTTTGGACAGTGCTTCTCAGACGTTTGACTTGCAGGCAAGTGAAACTTGCCAACCTTGTTTTAGGCCATGCTTTAGGCCATTTCCTTGCTTTTAGCGTAAAAGAGACTAGACCGTGAAATGATAGCGGTCTAGGCGCAATTTCAAGTTCTAGCTTGACAACGAAGATAGAACTACCTTTTGTCATGTCATTTCATGCATTTGCCTGTCATGTTTAATTTCTCTAACGGTATGTATTTTTATTTGAATATCTGCCATGCATTTGCATTTTTACATGTCATCTGATTTGCTTGTTGCATCGTAGCACACGCTACAAAATACTTGTACAATCCTTGTTTCCGGCTAGGCACCTGCTATGCAGGCATAACCCTACGCCATACTTGTTAAAAACACTACCTGGCTCGTGATCCAGAAGAGAGAATTCAGTGTTCGAGGGTAAGGCCCTGGCTCGATACATGTGGAGGGGTAGGGATAAGCGATCACTTGAGCTTAGGAGTTGGCCCGATCAGCCACTCTAGCCAAAAGGCGTAATCTCTGTGCACGACGTGCTTAATATACTTGTCCTTGTACTTGTGTTTGTTCTTGCAAAACTTGACATCCATACCATGATTTAAATGCCATGCTCGTACTTTACTTTACCTGTTGCACTCATACTTTAACTGCCATGTCATTGCATCATGCTGGAACTGCTAGGTTGCTTTACTTCCACTTTCAGTTTCCTTGCACAAGTCTCTTGTAGACTTGCTGACATGTGCCCCTTGCTCTTTTGGGTGTCACATGTTAGACCCTGAGCCAGAGATCGTTGCTGTGTATGTGGTATTTGCTGATGCTGAGCCTGAGCCCATGTCTATCCAGGAGGAGTTTGTGGCTACCGGTGACCATCCTTAGTGACCTTGCTGAGCTTCCTTTTGTTTTAGGATTGTTGTTAGTTGTCGGTGCGTGGCACCTTTACCTTGTACATTTTACTTTTGTTGGCCATGTTTGGGCCTTCAGACTCTTTTTCCTTTTAGCCTGGTGGCTTTTCTGCTATGTTGGAGTTTATTATTATGGATATTCTGAGATATCTCTTTTGTCTCATTTCCTTACTATTATCTTTGTTTTGTATCGCAATTGCAAGGACCTGCCATTTAATGTTTATCGACGCTTATTGGACTTGCAGCTTGCAGCTTCAAGTCTGAGCGGACCTTCTCACGCTTCGCCTCCACATTTTTGGGAAGTGGGGCGTGACAGGTTTTGTTGGTGGCCCATGCAGGTCCGTCTTGCAACTGCGAATTATCGGAACAACGATAATAACTATGGAATGTCCATTAAATAAATTGCAACATCCGAGTCATAAGCCTTCAGTCTAGTCGTTTTCCTATGTCACTAGGTGGTAAGAAGACTTAGTTAGACGTCTGTGCTTGCTAGTTAGAGGCCCCGGATTGTTAGTTAGACTCCCTGCTAGGAATTGATTTAATCATCGTAGGAGTTATCTTAGTGGTTCCTGTCTAGCCCTGACCATGATAGACTTCTAGAATTCTTTTAGTCGTTCCCTTGGGTTCGTCGACTTCGGGCCAAGCCGAACACAGTTCATTAAGGACTAGTTCCTTAGAAAGTCTTAGCGCTAAGTTTCCTAATCTTTAGTTGGTCGACCGTAGGAGTTTCCCCGTAGATTTTACGGGGTCATGACCTAGGCGTATGTATGTTTTGATCATCCGACCATTTCCCTTGCCTCGATTCACGAGATCGCCTCATGACGATCGTCGACAATTTTCGAACATCTCCGTTACAAATCTTGAATCTACTGAAAGTTATTTTTCGATTTCCCTTATTGAAAGTTTCGCTAAGTTTAAATTTTATTTTAAACCCTCTACGTATATGTTTAAATTTTCACTATTCGATCGAGTTAAAATCCTTTCTTAGATTTTGGAGTCTATTGGTTGTAATTTTTTTAGTTACCATCTCGTAGCTACTTGCTAACCAATATTTCTCGCATTTTGGTTTTAAACTTTTAGTACTATTTTGATAGTTCGATATACCCTCTTTTTCTAAACTACGAAATTCATTTTAGCCATTTACCATATAAACTTTAGAATATCTTCTAAGATGAATAGAATTTCAATTATTTTTATATATATCAGTTCTAGGTTAGTTGAACTCGTACTTTAAGATCTTTGTATACATCTGTTGTTTGGCAAATCCGGATCCCTAAAAAAAGTATTTTCAATATTATTTATTATTTCTCCCCAGTTTTAAGACTTGGAAAACATTCTCTACACTATAGTTGATCTGATTTCATTCTTTGAATTCCGGAACTTTTGCCGAAATTATATTAAATTACTGTCGTATAATCTTTTCTAACCTACGTCCTTAATGTTCGTGTGAATGTTTTATTCTTCCTTATAATGATTTTCAATGAGCTAATAAACCATTTTTCTTATTATGTATAAACGACTCGAATTTATTTCGAACAACTCATTTTATCGACCACCAATATTTTCCTACGCATAAGAGAACTCCAACTTTTGACGTACGACCGGTTTTGTACTCTTCATATTTTAACTTATATCTTTTACACACTATTCTCCTGTATCCTGTAAGAGTATCATTACATCTTTCTTTTCCCACCTAAACATTCACAAATATACCCCTGATTCACTTAACCAAGATGTCTCCTTATCTCCGTCCTATCTGAACTCGTGCTTTTCAATCTATTCTCGTTACGCTTTTTGATTCGGCTTCTTTCCTATTGTTTAGCCATTAGTGCTTGTCGTTGCCTGTGTCAACCCTAGTATAGTTTGGTGGGCCCATTAGTATAAGTTGTTATGTCGTGGTGGTGCATGCATATAGGTGAAGTGTGTGGACCCGTATGAGCGTAATACCCTTAGGATATTAATATTTGACTTTTGTATTATGTATGTATAATCAGTGTTATTCATGATATATGTGTGAAGTTGTATATGGTGGTGTTATTATATATGTGCGGGTAGCTATATCACTTAGGAATTGGTGTTGGAATATCTGTTAGTTGAGTATGTGGTTCGAAGATACTTGTGAATGATTGACATGTATATATATATATATATGTTACATGCGTGTGACTATACGATGAATGCATATACATTAGGAGGGTATTATAATTGTACGTGTGCTGATGTCTGTAATATTATTATGGTATATATAGTGATTGAACTATGTGGGTGTTACCTGACTAGATATTAAATGTGATTGACATTGTGGTATGTATATGGTTATACTGGTAGATGTGTATACATTGGAGTGGTATTGGTATATGTATAAATACCGTGTTACGTATATAGAGTATTCTGATATGTGTTTTGAGTCTCACTCAAGCTTGAGTGGGTATACTCTAAGTATGTTGTTACATATGTATGTGGTTTGCGTGTAGTACCATGAATATAGCGATGGATGATGTACGTGTAGAGATAGGGTTGTTTGCGCCTGGTTGTGTTACGCACCTGATGGTGGGTCGTTATATCAGTATATAGTTGTAGGTGTTGGTCTTGTGGTATAGTTATTTACTAAGGACTTGCCTGTGAGAACGTATATGTGCTAGCTAAACTAGGTGTGTAGATGTGCTGAGTATATAGTGGTATGATTGGTATATATGAATGAAATGTTAGCGTGTGTGGGTGTGCACCATGCACGGGTAAGTATATGCTTAATTATAGGTATTGGTGACTATGGCATGTGTGGCGTGTCGTGAATATAGTTATAGGACCGTATGTGATGTGAATATATGATGAGGTATCTGCGTGCATTTGAATGACTATAAATTTGTGAAATTCTAGTAATGGCGAATGTATATTAGATATAGTAGACTTGACTTAATAATGGTATGATGTGATTACATGTGTTGATGTGTTTGGTATTGGATGTATACTAGGAACTATTAGGGAGTAGTATACCCATGTTTGTTTTATGCATAGGTAGTTATCTATACGTGAAGTACTACGATTGTATTTTCTGGTGTGAACTATTTAATTGGTTATGAGTATATGCACCATGGTATGTAATAAGTGTTTAATAGTTATATAAGGATGTATGTGACTATATGAATGATTGAAAAATGCGTATGAATTTGACTGGCTATGATAGGTATAAGAGTATAATGGCGTGAATAAATACATGTTAGTAGTGTTAATGTTTGACTACCTAGTGCATATATATAAGCACTTGTAATGACTATACCTGGTTTGAATTATAATGTGATATGATTGGGGTAGTTACTGGAGCGACTAGATATGTTAGAAAGTCCGAGGACGGACTTTATTCTAAGGTGGGTAGGATGTAATGGCCGGTACCCACTATTCGTTATACGGCTGTGCGTACAGCAATTTCGGGTACCTGATTGGTTTTGTGCTTGTTATGTGAGTCGTGTCGTTGAGTTGATAGGGCCGTAGCACCTTGGTTGCATCCTTAGTAAGCCACCCCCGACGTGTGCTCAACTTGGGATTACTGTCGCTTTTGGACCCCGTATCCTATGTACGCTTTTCATGCACGTAGTCTTGTTCGTGCACGTAATTATTTTAGATCTTGTCTGTATCCGAACCCTATAGTGTGATATGCCGTTGTGACCCTCCCTGAGAGTATTAAATTGTGGTGTTAGTTGGGAACGTCATTTCATGGGTCGTTCTCCCACGATTTGATCTTATTTGATGAGACGTCGCGAATTTCACTTTTGTCGTGAGGCCTTTTTATTTTTAGTTTCGTTTCTCGTCATCAAAATTGTGATCCGACTTCTCTGTCTTCTTTCTCTCGTCGACACGGTCTTCCCGGCATTTTTATTATATTTTTCGGACACCGTTTAGTTGGCCTTTCACACTAATCACCTTCAACTTGTAATTAGTCTAGCTCATCACCTATTCAAACTTAATTAATTCTGATTTAATCTTGGCCATAGGATCTTTATCTCATGTTGGATTATTTCCATAGCTATTCACCGCCCAAATGATAACCCCTCCTTAAGTCCACTCCTCTCCCAACCTCTTGAGTACACCCCTTTTAATCACCCCATATAGCATTAACCCTACTTTTCATCTCTTCACGCAAGAGGAAGTTAGATGCGCCGCCAGCCCCTGCGTTACCCACCCACGCACGCGAGGACCCCGCGAGCACCTCCTCCTTTCCCGGCGACTTTTCCGGCCACCTCTCGTCGGAAACACCCCCCCCCATGCCGAAACACACTCCTCCCTCTACACACAAACCGCCAGACTTCAGAGCCGCCGCCACTTCACAGATCTCCAGCCACGGCCATACTCCGGCCATGATCGCCGGCCACCCAACTGGGCCTCGACTTCGTTGCTCGGTGATTCCCATGGCCTCCACCCGTCAGAAACACTCCCTACCTGTCGCACCTCCCTAGCTCTATCGAGAATACGCTCAGATCCGCCGCCTTGGACTTCCAAGCACCGCCCGGCGCTGTCCCGTGTGCCACCGGACGTCGGCCTCGCGCGGCAGTCGCCCCGAGGCCTCCCCCACAGCGATCTCGGATCCCGTCAGCCCTCTCTCTAGCAACCCCACCGTAAACCGCCACCATCAGCGCCGCAGCGATGCACGATGGCCCCGGGCTGTTGGCGGCCTTCCCGTGAGCCTGTTCAGCCATCCCTCTAGCCGCAGACGGTCGCGCGACTCTCCTCCTTCCTCCCCAACTGCCTACTTCCGGCCACGCCTAGGCCACCCGCAAGTAGCGACGAGTGAATCGATCTAAGATGTGAGTTCGTTATACCCTCGTTAACAGTTGTGCTTGTAGAACAAATAGTTTTGACTGATTTATTACATCATAATTATAATAAACGATATGACTATGTGATGGTAATAATAACTCAGTTATTGGTTAAGTTTAGCTTGCCAATAATTTGTGGGCTATTAATTGATATTGATCTCCTAATAATCTTGTTATATCGATGTTAATGATAATTATAGGGTTAATAACTAGTTTAGTTGACTTATAGTGAACGTTTAGCCTAGGTTATTTATTTAATTGTTATTTAATTGCCGTACTAGCAACGTGTCGTATTATCGTGTTAAAAATATTTTACGTTCATTAATATTGATGTGTTACCCGTCTTAGGATAGCGAACTTAATTAAAACTGGGTCAATAAACGTTTTAGGGCTATCTAAGAATTCTAGCCATCGTCACAAACTTATTCATGCATGTATTTTATTGACAGAGAACCGGTCATTCCGTACCGTTCACGCTACCGGAATCCAACCCCTGACGTCGCTACCCGACGTCAGAGTAGCTATCGCGTCGTGTTGAGGTAAGTCTCTCTCCGTAGGAACCCACACCGCATGTTAATAAGATAAAAACAGTAATTTTATTGTGTTGGTTAATTCACTAATTGAATATTAATAATATGGGACTGTAGGCCGGTAGACTTGTGCACGTAGGTTATTTGTGACTTTGGACTCTTTTGGACAGTGCTTCTCAGACGTTTGACTTGCAGGCAAGTGAAACTTGCCAACCTTGTTTTAGGCCATGCTTTAGGCCATTTCCTTGATTTTAGCTTAAAAGAGACTAGACAGTGAAATGATAGCGGTCTAGGCGTAATTTCAAGTTCTAGCTTGACAACGAAGCTACAACTGCCTTTTGTCATGTCATTTCATGCATTTGCCTGTCATGTTTAATTTCTCTAACGGTACGTATTTTTATTTGAATATCTGCCATGCATTTGCATTTTTACATGTCATCTGATTTGCTTGTTGCATCGTAGCACACGCTACAAAATACTTGTACAATCCTTGTTTCCGGCTAGGCACCTGCTATACGGGCATAACCCTACGCCATATTTGTTAAAAACACTTCCTGGCTCGTGATCCAGAAGCGAGCATTCCGTGTTCGGGGGTAAGGCCCTGGCTCGATACACGTGGAGGGGTAGGGATAAGCGATTACTTGAGCTTAGGAGTTGGCCCGATCAGCCACTCTAGCCAAAAGGCGTAATCTCTGTGCACGACGTGCTTAATATACTTGTCCTTGTACTTGTGTTTGTTCTTGCAAAACTTGACATCCATACCATGATTTAAATGCCATGCTCGTACTTTACTTTACCTGTTGCACTCATACTTTAACTGCCATGTCATTGCATCATGCTGGAACTGCTAGGTTGCTTTACTTCCACTTTCAGTTTCCTTGCACAAGTCTCATGTAGACTTGCTGACATGTGCCCCTTGCTCTTTTGGGTGTCACATGTTAGACCCTGAGCCAGAAATCGTTGCTGTGTATGTGGTATTTGCTGATGCTGAGCCTGAGCCCATGTCTGTCCAGGAGGAGTTTGTGGCTACCGGTGCCCATCCTTAGTGACCTTGCTGAGCTTCCTTTTGTTTTAGGATTATTGTTAGTTGTCGGTGCGTGGTACCTTTATCTTGTACGTTGTACTTTTGTTGGCCATGTTTGGGCCTTTAGACTCTTTTTCCTTTTAGCCTGGTGGCTTTTCTGCGATGTTGGAGTTTATTATTATGGATATTCTGAGATATCTCTTTTGTCTCATTTCCTTACTATTATCTTTGTTTCGTATCGCAATTGCAAGGACCTGCCATTTAATGTTTATCGACGCTTATCGGACTTGCAGCTTGCAGCTTCAAGCCTGAGCGGACCTTCTCATGCTTCGCCTCCACATTTTTGGGAAGCGGGGCGTGACAGATGTTGAATTGGTTAGGGGTCCTCGTGGATTGCCAGAGGTATATCCTCATCATCTTTAACCATGCCCCCCCAAAAGGTTCATAGAAAGGGAAGACAATTTTTCCTCAGCTTCCCAGATTGAAGCCTCGAGCCATCCCACAATGCGGGACCCACTTGGTACTCCACAGCGACCATACCTGTAAAGGCGAGGCAAATATCAAAGAATGGGACAAACAAAGAAGAGCTGTGTCAAAGGGCCCACCTTCTGTCCATACTTTCTGACACAATATCGAGTCAGTCAGAAGCCATTTCGTCCTCATCTTTTCCTCAGGCAACTTCTTCAACATATTAGTGACTTCATTCTCTTCCCTAGAGAGAGATTTATCTTTATTCAATCTTAGCTCAGGGCTTCCCCATCGAGTACCTAAGCTTGCCTCACTTGGAAATACCACGAATAGAAATTGGTCTTTCCATTTTAGGTTTGAGGAAGGAAGATCGCTGAACAGCTTTCTACCTCGTCGAGCTGTTATCGTGTACTAATTCGGAGACTTAACTGGGTGCACTAAGAAGAAGGAATTGAACAACTCCATAGTTGGTTCAATTCCATTTAGTACACATAGTGTGATGAAGCTAACCAAGAGGGCCACAACATTCGACATCAGCTGACAAAGGGAAAGCCCCAAAGACTTCAACACGTGTAGCATGAATAGGTGCATAGGGAATCGAAGTCCCGGTTGAAAAGCCCTGACATAAACTCCAACCTCGCGATCACCATGGAGATAAGCCCTCTCATCTACTTGGGGCAGCCAGATCTGGTAATCCCTTCTCACACACTTCTATTGATATTCAGGGATCTCATCAGCCATCACTTTGGAGGCTTGAGCAAAGATCAAATCAGGTATGGTGGCCCCACCCTTGCCATCTCTCTCTCCCCCCCAGAACCACCTTGTCAAGGTAAACATATACCTAATGATGATTTGAATCGATCTCATCGAACAGGTACACGTGTCAAAGATCCGAGCATCTCTTCATAATGGATTTTGAATCAATGCGATGCACGGATCAGAAGGGCAAAGGTTTTGGCGCTTAAAATTAAATACTCCCGCCTCGACTGCCATGCCCTATTAATAAGACATCACGTCACTTGATCCCAACATGCGTATTGTATGTGCTCGAGTGACAAGGGCCATTGTTGAATATTTGGGATGACACTCAAAGAAAGGGTCATATTACCGCCAGCAAGCCCACCTAAACATTTACTGGGCCCACAACGCCTGCAAGGCCCATAGTCGCAACCAAACACCGACTCAGTCAACACTCACATGTCATCAGCCCATTGAGCTTCTACAGCTCAAGGAGGTAATCGTTAATGGCACATAATTGGCGATATACGTGGGCGACTGTTACCCCTATTGATTAGAAAGGATCGTGCCGCCATAATTGGTGACTGTTAGCTCCCTCAATGTCATGGAAAGGATTCCAAAGTCTATAAAAATCGAAAAGACAGTCAGAGTAAGAGGACTGAAAGGTACGAGAAAACTACATTCTTACATTCTGCTTTCCATATCAAATTTCTTCCTCCAAATAGCTTGTGGCGACTGATTCAAGGCGAAAGTCTGTGATTCGATCTTGATATCCCCTGGCTCTCCCTTAAGTTCTCAATTTTAACTTAAGCATCGGAGGGGATTTGGGTTGGTACCCAGATCCGACCCCCTTGACGTTCATTTATGGGGTAGGAGATCTTAGCTCGATCCGAGAGGAGACTCGTACATCCATTTTGTCCAGTCATCCTTAGAGATACGACCCAGCCGGAGGGTCGAACGACAACTCCTGATACCAGACACAATCAGAGGGTCGAACGATCATCGTGCTCAACTCCAAGGGCGAAAACGCTTCCACTAAGCACTCCCTTTTCCTTCCACCAACGACCCAAGGTTCTTCTAACCAAGGGTTCCACTTAACCCGCTGACGAGACTCCACCATGATCGAAGAGTCCACGTTAGTCCAAACATTGTTATCTTCATTTTTTGCCTTAACATGGTGTATAAATACTCTTTTGTAAAGTTGAAAACAGACGTTTTTTCCTAGGGTTTAACGTTGTTTTTTCTACGACAACTCTTTTTTCTTTGGAGATATTTTTTTGCAACTCTCTTGTGGATTGAAGATTGAAGACTCTCGTTCTACTTTCTTTATTCAATCAATAAGTTTTCTATTCCATTTCTCTTTATTTGGATGATGTCTTTTATTAATTGCTTGATTGATCTTGATATGATTGCGAGTAGATCTCTTGTCTAGGATTGAGTTGAACCCTATCACAGATTGAACTATGAATTGATCTCTATTTCTATTAAATTATTGAATATTATGATTAGGGTTTTGTCATGGATGCACATACTATCAATTTTGTTCTAGATTTTCCTTTGAGATTAAACCATCAACAAAAGTTAGGGTTTTAATTTTATGAATATTAAGTTTTAAATTAATTTTTACTCATTTAAAATTATCAACGATAGTTGGATTTTTAATTAGAGATCCTTGACATTGATTGAAGCTCTTCGATGAAAGTAGGCGAGAACGGATGTTGAGAATCTATTTATTGTTGGTTCTTAATGTGTTTATTGTGTTTTGATTTCCACGACAGTAGGTATCATCTCATGATAGATGGCCTTTTACGCTTTGGCAGAAGGTTTTAAATATTGATTAAGGAACAATAATCTCACCATAGTGTTAGTTCAATGTTTGATTTTGGGATCATTTTTATATTCAATTCATGATAGTGGGGATACTTAACTCTTTAAATTTTTCTTGTTGATATTCTTCATTATTACTATCCCGTCACTTGATTGGAATTTGCATAGCTAACTCATAATCTGAAATTAGCTAGTACTTAATCATAACCTCCCTAAGATTGACCCGTTTGTGCTACGATAACTTATACGCTTGCAGTTAATTTATAAACTCAACAAGTTTTTGGCACTGTTGTCGATGAGGTTAACAAATTGATATTAGATTAATTTTAGATTTGTTAGACTATGTTTTTCTTTCTTATTTTATTCTTTCTTTTTGCTATTCATCTTGTTTTACTGACATTCCTCTTCCAGTTCCTCTTTTCCTTGTATGCAAACTCGGAGTTCAGAAGAATTAACCCCTGATGGCATCTAACTGTTAGGTATGGTGTTTCATACCAATAGTATTTTCATGACAATCACTACATTATGTTGTCACTAATGACTCTCATGTTTTAGCTCATAGTTAACATTTCAAGAATATCATTTTTGGAGACTAAATGCTTGGTGCAAGGATGGACATCAAGAGGAGCATTGCCAGCTTGGACTCAAGGGGTGCCAAAGCTTGGAGATGATAGGGAGCATCAAGGTTGAAGCTTAGACTTTAAGGGAATCAATGTAATCCATGTAATATTTCATTTATTGCTTTTCTCTTTTTGAGTCTAGGTTTAATGTAAGTCCTTGATAGATGGTCTACTCATTCATGCATATGTATATAACTATCTTAGTGAGCCTTAGGATTATCGTAGAATCCAACCAAATAGGTTCATCATGCCAAATGACTCAATTGGAGTCTTTAGCTCTCTGACAGGCGATTGCTAAAGGAAGGACATTCGACTGGGTGATTCCAGGCGACTAGCCAGCCTTCTACAGTCGACTGTAGTGCATAGCTCAAGTGAACAGTTCTTGAATCCTTCTCGAGCTCTTGAAAACAGACGACTGACGTTCATTTTATAGTCGTCTGTATTCCATCAGGCGCCTTGGATTTGTTCTCCAATCGTCTATGTGCCAAAGTGCGTAACTTACTGTTTCGGGGTTTCAACCCACTTTGCAAGTCAGTCGACTGATGAAAAGTCCTTAGTCGCCTGTCAAATTACAGGCGCTTGAGAATTGGTCTTTTATTGTCTGAAGGCGCTAGGGCAAAATTTGTGTTTTTCTCAGCTCCTTTCCATCCCTTGTGACAGTCACCTGCTGAAGGATATTCAGGCGCCCGCACAATATACATGTGCCCGTGTAGTGTTCTACAGTCGCCTATCCTGGCTCAGAATATATCCGTTGGGATTTTTATAGCCGTTGACCAGTCGACTGTCAGTCCTTCTTTAGTCGACTGTCTGTGACGTAAATTGACATAATCTAGCCATTGCAGATTTATTCTTTTTTGCTTTTTGCTTGAGTTTGAGGGTTTCTTTAGGCTTCCTATATATAGGAGAGGGCCGAGTTAATTAGAACTTCTTGGAACTATTGAAGATCATTTGAGAATCATTAAGACATTCTCAAACTCTCTCATTTCCCTATTAGAGCTCTAAATCTCCTTCATGCATTAAAGTCAAGCTAAAGGGAAATCCTCCAAGTGAAATCAAGCTCATCTTAACACTTGGAGATCCTCTTCCATGCGTTGCATACTTCAATGAGTAAGTTCATCTCTTTAAGGCATATGTAAGAGTCATTTGTTTCATTTGTTTTCTTGAAACCCTAATTCTCTTCGTGGGAATTAGATACTCTCTTTGTGGGAGTTGGTAACTCTCTTTGTGATAGTTTAACCCTTATAAGGGTGATTGTGTCCTTGTGTAGGATAACCCTAATTCTCTGTGTGGGAATTAGTTTCTCTCTGTGTGGGAGTTAGACCCTTGTGTAGGGTAGGTTGAGTCCTTGTGAAGAGCAAATCCCTTGTGTAGGGTATCCCTTGGGTAGGGATTGTGGGATCCTGTCAAAACGACGACGTTAGGATCGAATAATAACATAGACTTACGCTTGCGTATGCGGCACCGTAGTCTCTGAACTTCACCCTCGGATTCGCCACAACGGTCGGTACTTCGTCACGGAGGATTGAAGCAGCGTTTCACCACCTAAATCTCTATTTAGAAGAGGATTTTAATGGAAGGGAGAAGAAGAACACAAGTTGCCTTATGCAAACTTATGGCATGTTTAGATTAGTATAAATGCCTTACCCTTGGGTCCTATTTATAGGCTTTAGGGGTAGTTATTGTAGGAAATAACTAAATATAAGCTTATTAGCATATATTAGCACATTTACTTATCCTCTTCTTCATTCACTTATCAAGTGCCTTTATGCACTTATAAAGTGACTTTTTCCACATATCGAGTGGTCCTTTTCACACGAGAAAAGGTTCCCTTCGTGCACGCTTTCGTGCACGCGACATCTGAGGTCCGTATACCCTCATACATCCCCTCATGGGTGTATTCATGTCGTCCATATCCAACATCTCCCACTCACACTTGAGGGGATTGTAAGGAAACATCTTTTCCTTTAACTCTTCTGTTTGTCATACCGAGAAATAGGCCGTGTGACCGTCATGTGCATAGAGTCCACTGTTTGTGCACTTGTTAAAGATACACAACACTCCTCGAGATGCAAAGTTGAGTAGATCAACGCATGCTTTACCCTAGATTATTTCTTCACATTTCTTATACTTTATATTCAACAATTGAATCCCATCTGGATTACAATTGGCTGGCCAGCTTTGAATCTTTAAAGTCCAAATGTGAATATGAAATTAATCTTCCTCTTCTTGCGATCCTTTCGATCTTGACTTGACTTGCTTTTCTAACATGTCCCGCCGGACCGAATTGACCATAGTCCATAAGCAACATGCTAAGATAGCAATCACACAGTCAAATCTAAAGGAACCAATTAGATTCCATAAGGGTAATGAGTTAAGACCCATGTGGTCTTTGGGTCTCACATAATAGTAAATACAATTACTATTCTAACCCAATGGTCAAATGCATACGTAGTATGAATACGTATTACAACATCACTCCTTTCCCAGGGAGCGTATGTCTTAATGATGTTGTAAGGATGATGATCAGACACCACAATGTTTGATTTTGAGTCCATATTACTACTCAAATGATCTTCTAGACCCACATCCCGCATAAGACAGATATGATTTAAGAATCCTCTTAGATCTTTTGTAAGCATACATATGATGCAGATCTTTCATACGACCATTTTGTTTAAGTCATGACTCTAATTCATCCGTCTGACGATTTTGACTTTAAACAGGTCTCATCTTTATTTTATCCGTCTGATATAATAAAGGCGGTTGCTCATGTGAGAGAGCCAACCTCAATCTGTCCGACATACTAGAAAATATAGCTGAGATTTTAGAATGTACACAAACATTTTCTAGAAACTCATATGCAATGTTGAAAAGAACTTATTCTTTTATTAAATTTGATCTTTTACAGACATGAGAATTTACATTGGTACAACTCAGCTCTTACGCAATCCTTGAGATGATAAGTGTTTGTAAAACACATCTCTGGGGATTGCCTTCGTAAGCGGATCCGCTATCATCTCATGCGTAGATATGTACCTTATGTCTACCTTCTTGGTCTTATCATAGTCTTTTGCAAATTTGTAGCGGATATCAATGCGTTTGGTCTTACAATGGAATTTTGGATCTTTGACATAGGCTATAGATGCTTGACTGTCGTTGTGTATTGGTACAGCACCTGAGTCACTTGCATCAATTAGCCTGTCTAAGAATTTCCTAAGCCAAACAGTCTCTTGGACTGCCATGCTAAATGCTACAAACTCGGCTTCCATAGTTGAAAGTACGATGCATGATTGTTTCTTGCTACTCCAGGATATTGCACCAGATCCGAGTAGAAAAACATATCCTGAGGTCGATCGTCACTCATCGAGATCACCCGCCCAATCAGCATCAGTGTAGCCTTCGAGCCTCAAGGCATCTCCTTGATAGCATAAAGCATAGTCCGCAGTTCCTTTAAGATACCGCATTATCCTCTTAACCGCTTTCCAGTGTACTTGCCCTGGATTGGATTGGTAACGACTTACCATGCCAACGGCAAAACAGATGTCCGGTCTTGTACACATCATAGCGTACATAAGACTACCAACTGCACTGGAATATGGAACTTTTGTTGAATATTGGACTCCCCGGATTTGGTTTTGGATGATGAGCAAACATAAATAATTCATGAACTAACAATTTGTGAGCGCAGTATTGGAGATCGTCGCAAAATTCACGAGAACATTCAAAGCGACATCTCAAGACTTCTCCAAGCTCGTATTCATTGCCTAAAGCTTCGTTGAAGCTCTTGGACCGTTTTGGAAGTCATGAAGAATTAATCGAAGCTCTCGAAGACCGTTCTTTAAGGTTTTATTTATAGTCTTTTAGCTTCGATATATAGAATGTTAAGCCTTGAGTATATCTTACGATTCTATCTTCATAACGCTCATATCGTAGCTCTAGGATCTTAGTACAAGTTCATTCTAACTTCCTCGAAGCATCGCGCTTCGATTCGGACTTGTTTGTGCATATTAGTTGGTACAAGAAGATGTACTGACCGACTAGATGGTGATCTAGTCGGTCAGCAATGCTTCTTGGACCGACTAGTTTGTGCTAATGTTTTCTTGTCCAGTACTGTTTACAGATAGTCGGTCTACGTTGACTCACCGACCGACTAGTTTGTGAACTAGTCGGTCAGTGATGCTTCTTTGACTGACTAGTTGTGATTTACTGTACATGCCTAATTTATCTTAAGCTACTGTTTATCGTTTAGTCGGTCTAAGAATGTTTGGTGACCGACTAGTTGATAATCTAGTCGGTCAACTTTTGTTCTTGGACCGACTAAGTCAATTTATATTCAGACTATTTGCTTTTGCCTCTTAGTCGGTCTACGTTCACTGACTGACCGACTAGTTGTGAAACTAGTCGGTCAGAAAGTCTTCTTGGACCGACTAGATTTCTAGGTCTGAATTTCTATCTCTTCTCAGTTCTTCACTTAGTCGGTCCATGCTGTTTGACTAACCGACTAGTTGATGAACTAGTCGGTCAGTGGTTGTTCTTTGACCGACTAGTTGCCTCAGATTTCTATCCGTTGGGAATTGACCTAACTTGTTTTTATGGGACCCTATAAATACGAACCTAGGTCATTTCTCTCTAGGTTAGAGCTGCCATTTAGAGATTCATTGAGATCAAAAGAGATAGCTATTCTCACTCATTTCCAAAGCTCTCTTCCTCACAAGAAATCCATTCTCTCACTTTCTAGATCTAGAATCCATCTTGAGAGAAGTTTGTTCTTGGTGAGCCCTTCAAGCTCTAGCTTGATTCAAGTCTCCAAATCACTCCTAGGCACCCATTGCTGGTCATTTCTTTGGTGCTAGGTCTTGGTGACTTCATCTTCCACAAATCACTCCTTGCACCTTTTTGGTAAGAAAACTCAAGGTATAGGATTTTGTGGTAAGATTGTTTATTTCATTATAAACTCTTTTATATTGCTTATTGGTTCTCTCGGTTGTGAGAGAAGGTTGTGATCCCGGGTTGTGGGATTCATTATTGCCATTGCTTGTATGATTTGATCTTGTGAAGGTTTTTTCACAAGATATTCATAGTGGAAATCTTGGGTTAGGATTTCTAACCTAAGTATCCGGAGGGGATCCGGGTGGTTGGGACGTAGGATCACCGGGAACAAGTCGGGGAGACTTGGGTGGATCCGAACCCAATAACATCTTTTGTTAGCATTGTTAATTTTGTTGTTGTCATTCAATTTAAGCTTCCGCAAATTGATTTGGTAGTTGTTTGCACTATAATTAGGAATTATACTCCTTGTTATTTTTAAAGTACTATTCACCCCCCCTCTAGTACTTGTGCAGTAGCTTGTAGGGCATTACATTTGGTATCAGAGCCAGATACTTAGCTATGTCTGCCAACGACAACAAAACCGTGCGTCCACCTTCCAACTATGGCACCTTCAGGAACCGTGAAGGAGCGTCTTCGGTCATGGAAGGACATTCCTCGACTAGGCCTCCATTCTTCAACGGCGTCAATTATGGATATTGGAAATGCCGGATGGAAACGTTCCTCCGGAGCGCCTCCTTGTGGAGAATTACCATGTCAGAGTACAATGTGCCTACCGAAGAAGATTTCGACAAGTGGACTACCGCGGAGGTCGCCGCGGAGATTGCAAATGCCAAAGCTATGAATGCTTTACAATGCGCATTGGAACCCGAAGATTTTAATAAGATATGCACATGTAAGAGTGCATATCAAATTTGGAATTCGCTCCTCATTTTGCATGAAGGAACGAGTCGGGTAAGAGATTCTAAACTCGTAGTGGTCAATAGAGATTACGAATTGTTTCATATGGAACAGGGAGAAAAGATGAAGGAGTATTATGCTCGCTTCGTTGACATAATGAACGAGTTGGAAGCTCTCGGCAAAACCTACACCCAAAAGGAGAAGTGTTCGAAGCTTATCGAAGGACTTCCTTCTTCTTGGGAGAAACATACCTTCTCCATCGAGGAAGGTAATGACATGAATAAGTATACCGCAGTTCAATTGATGGGTACTTTGATGTCATACGAGGTACGCAAAGATATCAAGGTGAAGTTACAAGAAAAGATGAAGTCCTATTTGAACCAAGACGTGCCTAAGAAAAAGGCGATTGCATTCAAGGCGGCTTCATCCACCTCTACCGATGATGAGGACTCGGAAGAAGAAATGGACATGGAATCCATTGCACTCATGGCACAATCGCTTCTTCCGAAAGGGTAACTTCAAACAAAAATCTAAATTTACTTCTACTAACGCCTCTCCACCTTTGTGCTTTAAATGTAATAAGCCAGGACACATCAAAGCGGATTGTCCTCAAAACAAGCAAAAGGAGAAGTGGAAGGCACCGAAGTTCGACAAGTCGAAGAAGTACAAAAAGGGATACAAAAAGGGACTTGTCGGAGCAACATTCACCGACTCCGAGGATTCCTCAAGCAGAGAGTCGGACGATGAGAAAGTGGAGCAAGCGCACATGTGCTTCATGGCAAGAGAGAAGCATGATCAAGGATCTTCCTCCTCCGATGATAGCGACAACGAGGGCGATGAGGTAACTATGGATGATCTTAGGAATGCTAACTCTCAACTATGGTCCAAATACACTAAATTAGTAAATAGATATACTAAAGTAAAAGATGACCTAGCTAGCATTCAAACCTCGCCTAAGACTATCATCACCAACAACGACACCGTTGTTGAAGAGTTAAGAAATGAGATTGTTAATCTCAAATCTAAACTTGAACATGTTAGCATTGAGGATCCGGAAGAACATAAGATAGAGGATTTAACTTCTCAAAACTCGACTTTGAGTATTGAGAATGAAAGTCTTAAATCTCGTGTTTATGTGCTCACATCGCAAGTATCCACTTTGGATACTTCTTTGCGTTCTCTCACCGAGAAATATGAGAACACATTAGGCCGAATCAATGAATTCAATAAGGGTAAGGGCCATTTGGATAATATCCTAAAAGACTTACTTCCGGCCAAACACCACATTGGCTTGGGGTATATGATGGGAAATTCATCCAAGTCGGTCACTACTTTTGTTAGGCCAACTTCCGAAGCCTCAACGAGTGGGAGCAAACACTCTATTGGTAGTTCAACTACCAATGGTGTTTCCACCTCGTCCACACCCTCTTTCGGAAAGAAACCCACTTTGGGTGGACCTCCAAAGAAGGGGCATGCTTATATGTACACCAATTTCATGCCACGTAGGAACACACGTCCTACTCCACCGTCACACACGTATGATGATTTTTATGCAACACATTCTCGGGCACGTGCACACCATGTGAGACACCCTCACGCACATGTTCCCACACATGCATTTGTACACCCACCTCATCATGTGAATAATTCTCGTCGTGCACCATTCCATCATGTCCCATATGCCTATCCACAACATGCATCACGTAGAAATCAACGTCGTATGCATGCACCCAATAGGATGATGGCTCCCAAAATTTTCACTATTTGGAGCCCAAAGGACACAAGTATGGACGAAAAACAAATGTATATGAATGCTTATTTTTCGGATGTTGTGCATAGTAAGAATTATGTGGGAAAGTCTAAGTCCACTTGGACTTGGCTTCCAAAGGTCTAATCCCTTGGACCCAATGACCTTGGGTACCATGATATGAAATTTTCTATCTTTAGGTACTCAAGGAAAAGAAAAAGAAAAGGAGCAACAAATTTAAATTTAGCTCCAAAGGGAATTGGATACTCGATAGCGGGTGTTCCAAACACATGACGGGTGACACTCGATTGCTCTCCGGAGTGGTTCCCATTGCGAATGGAAACCGCGTCGTATTTGGAGGCAACGAGAGCGGAACCATCATAGGTGTTGGTAAAGTCGGTAACCCTTCTAAACCCTTAATTAGTGATGTTTATCTTGTTAGTGGTTTAAATCATAATCTTATTTCAATAAGCCAACTTTGTGACAAAGGTTACAAAGTAAGCATTGCGAAAGGATTGTGTCATATTTCAAATGATAATAATAAGTTATTATCTTCCGGCACATGCCATAAAGATATTTATATTTTGGATCTTCCTAAGTCATATGAACAATGTCTCGTTGCCAACACAAGTGAACAACACTTATGGCATCGACGCTTTGGACATGTGAACTTTGGAACACTTTATAAGCTTTCAAAATTAAATTCCATTAAAGGTTTTCTGAAGCTCGTTTTTGAAAAGAAAAGTTTTTGTGATTCTTGTCAACGTGGCAAGCCTCCTAAATCTTCATTTAAACCTAAGAAAAGTATTTCTACTAAACGGCCACTAGAGCTATTACATCTAGATTTATTTGGGCCAACTAGAGTTGCTTCCTTAGGAAATGCAAGATATGGACTTGTCATCGTCGATGATTATTCTAGATTTACATGGGTATTTTTCTTATGTAATAAAAATGAAGCTTTTGAAAACTTCACAATATTTGTGAAGAAAGTACAAAATCTCATCGGAACCACCATTGTCACTATTCGTAGTGATCATGGGGGTGAATTCGAGAATGAGTCTTTCTCAAATTTTTGTGATGATCTTGGAATTACTCACACGTTTTCTTTCCCTCGCGCACCTCCTCAAAATGGTGTTGTTGAGAGGAAGAATAGAACGCTTGTGGAGTGTGCTCGCACTATGCTCGAAGATAGTCAACTTGGTTATCAATTTTGGGCGGAAGCGGTACACACCGCTTGTTATGTGTTTAATAGAATACTTTTGAGGCCCGGCACCAAACAAACTTGTTATGAATTGTTGTTTGGTAGATTGCCTCAAGTTAAACATTTTCGTGTTTTCGGCGCAAAATGTTTTATTAAAAACACATATGATAATTTGGACAAGTTTGATCCGAGATCGGATGAGGGGATATTTGTTGGGTATTCCTCACGTAGCAAAGCCTACCGAATATACAACAAAAGATCCTCTACGATCGAGGAATCACTACATGTCTCTTTTAATGAGAATTTTACTACTCCTAGAATTTCAAAAGATGATGACTCTATGGATGTTTTATGTGATTCATTTGAAAATTCTAAGTCTATTGATTCAATTGATTCTATTGATACTAACCCGACTAATGAAGTTGTTGAGAATGTTCCTAGTGATCAAGGTATTCCCAAGCGGCTTCATACCATTCACGACCATCCCCATGAGCAAATCATTAGCAATATTCAAGATAGAGTCAAGACGAGATCGCAAGTCCACCACTTCGCCAATTGTGCCTTTGCCTCATCGATAGAGCCAAAGAATATAGTTGAAGCATGCGAAGATAGTGCTTGGATCCTTGCCATGGAGGAGGAACTCATTCAATTCGAGAGGAATGAGGTATGTGAGCTTGTTCCTTTGCCATCGAAGAACCACACCGGCATAGGGACAAAGTGGATCTTCAAGAACAAAACCGACGAAAACCAAGTCGTCGTTCGGAACAAAGCTCGGTTAGTAGCTCAAGGCTATCGACAAGAGGAAGGTATCGATTTCGAAGAATCCTTCGCTCCGGTAGCTAGATTAGAATCAATTAGACTATTATTGTCTTTTGCATGCCATAAAAATTTTAAATTATTTCAAATGGATGTTAAAAGTGCATTTTTAAACGGAGATGTCGTTGAGGAAGTTTACGTATCTCAACCTCCGGGCTTCATAAATGAAAAATTTCCAAATCATGTTTTTAAACTAAAGAAAGCTCTTTATGATTTGAGACAAGCTCCTCAAGCTTGGTATGATCGCCTAAAGAATTTTCTTTTGGATTTGAATTTTAAAATGGGTGAAGCCGATTCTACACTTTTTGTTAAGCATGCGAATAATGATATTTTATTAGTTCAAATTTATGTTGATGATATCATTTTCGGTGCTACTAACTTCACTCTTTGCGAAGAGTTTTCTAATGTTATGAAGGAACAATTTGAGATGAGCCACATGGGCGAACTCAAATATTTCTTAGGTCTCCAAATTCGCCAATTGAACGATGCAATCTTCATCCACCAGACGAAATACACGGTGGAGTTGCTAAAGAGATTTGGAATGGAGAATGCCTCCGGGAAAAAGACTCCTATGAGCACTACAACGCATCTTGATAAAGATACGGGCGGAAAAGATGTAGACATTCGTCTATATCGAGGTATGATAGGTAGTTTACTTTATCTTACCGCAAGTAGGCCCGATATTATGTTTACCGTTTGTATTTGTGCTCGTTATCAGTCTCAACCTAAGGATTCTCACTTAGTAGCGGTTAAACGTATTTTTCGCTATCTAAGTTACACTTTAGATTTTGGATTACTTTATCCGAAATCTAGCACATATGAGTTAGTCTCATATAGTGACGCTGATTATGCGGGATGCAAATCCGACAGGAAGAGTACTAGTGGCACTTGCCATTTTCTAGGAAATTCCCTTGTCTCTTGGTTTTCCAAGAAGCAAAATTCGGTATCACTTTCAAGCACCGAGGCGGAATACATTGTCGCCGGTGCCGCTTGTGCCCAGGTTCTTTGGATGAGACACACACTGAAGGATTTTGGTATTCATTGTGATACTAGCCCTATCATGGTGGATAACCAAAGTGCTATTTGTCTTTCAAAGAATCCGGTGCACCATTCCCGATCTAAACACATAGATGTCCGACACCATTTCTTAGATGATCATGTTGCTAAAAAGGACATCATACTAGTGTACGTTGAAACCCAAAAGCAAATCGCCGATATTTTCACGAAACCCCTAAAGGAGGACTCCTTTGTGCGGTTGCGTCGAGAATTGGGGATTATGGGTGAATCCGAGATATAGGATTCATATTTCATTCAATTATCTTGCATGCTATTATATTTCGCGATATTTCGTTCATGCTAGATTTATTGAATTTTTGGGGATTTTATGTGATATGTTTGAATTTTTGCTCGAATTTATATTTGAATGTCGTATTTAAGATTTCGACGTTTAATGGGGTAGTTTAGATGACTTATGAGAGAATTAAGATGTTTCATCCAAGTGGTTTATGAAGAGAACTCATCTATCAACTTTTGGACTCTTCTAGTCGGTTTCAGTTCATTAGTCAACCGACTAGATGCTCATCTAGTCGGTCAGCTAGTGAACTCAGACCGACTAGTTCAAGCTTTAAACTTTCTATTGTCATTTACTTCTTTTAGTCGGTCATAGTACTCTTACCGACCGACTAGATTGAAAACTAGTCGGTCAGTGATTATACTGTGACCGACTAACTCTAGCCCTAGAATTTTCTGTTTGCCTCTGTTTCGACTTAGTCGGTTTAAGCTCATTGACCGACCGACTAGATCGTAATCTAGTCGGTCAGTGCTTGAACTGTGACCGACTTAGTGCGTTAGGGCAATCGCGTCTTTTCGCATTCCCGACCGACTAATATCCAATCTATCCGGTTGTTTTGCTTTTTAGTCGGTCTTCTTCAAAACTCTAGCTCGATAACCCCCCTAAACCCGATCGAAACCCTTCATCTTCCCGTCGACTCCGGCCACTTTTCTGGCCATCTCCGCCGTCCGTCGCCGTCGACCACTCCCCTAGGTATAACCCCTCTTCCTAGATCTTGTTTTTCATCCCTAGGATTTGTTCTACATCTTGTTTTCACTTCTAGGGTTTTAGGGTTTCGGATTTTCTATCTTAGGGCTGTGTGATTAGGATTGTTTGATTCTAGGGTTTAAGCTTAGGGTGTTCGATCCTATCCGGTCGCTTGATTGTACTCGTTGTGCCGCGATCATGGCACGAACGAGAATCCCGAATACATCTTCTGGGGCATCCCCCATGACCGTTGATGCTCCGACCGCTTCGACCCCTCCTAAGCGTAGGGCTAAGACCACACGTCCCCCCTCTTCGTCTTCGACTCCGTTGAAGAGGAAGAGGACGTCCAAGCCTAAACCTACCGGCCAATCTTCCAAGCCCAAACCAAAGCCTAAAAAGTTCCGTACACCTACTCCTCCCGGTGAGGGTTCAGGTAGTGATTCCGAGGATGATTCCGAGGAAGAATACACTCCTGAACATCCCGAGAAGGCACCTACTCCACCCCCTCCTCCACCTCCTCCTAAGACCCGTAAGGCTAAGGGTAAAGCTCCTATGCCAGTCGGTGGTGTTGATATATCGTTGTGCCGTGACGACCCTCAGTGTCTAGCAGCGTACAACCGTATAGAGCACTGCCCAGTGCTGTTGGAGCATTACGTTCAGTTTTCTGATTTTCTTGGCCTTGCCGATCTTTTATCGTATAGTGGCCTATTGGACTACCTTCGCTACGACCCTAAGGCGAACCCTAGACCCTATCCTCGCCTGGTCAAATTATTCTATGCCAATCGTGTCCGAGGTCAGTACGATGAGTCTCACTCCATCGAGACTTCTATTTTGGGGACTCCTATAGTCCTCACGGCAGAGATCTTGGGGGAGCTGATAGGTTGCTCGTCGTGTGGCCTCCTCCCGTCTGACATTTTTGTTGACGACATCTCCACCCTCGATCAGCCTACCCTAGGTGAAATCTTCCAGGTTATCCCCCCCCCCGCATTCATTGGTGTACCTTCGAAATCATTCAAGCCGAATGCTTGGGTGATTAACCTGATCTTGAAATCCTGCCTTCTTCCTAAGTATGGATCTTCTTCACTTCCATCTCAGCCATTTCTGAAATTGATATACGCTCTGTTTATGGGTAGCGAGATTAATTGGGCTCGCATTATACTCGATAAGATGGACTCTTTCGAGTGTATACGCAAGACCACTAAATCTGCGCATATCCCATATCCGTGTCTCCTGACCTTGGTATTCCGTCGATTCGGTGTCCCCTTGCCCCCTGATGATGAGCGTCCCCTTGGTCCTCCTCTGAACGCGATGGCCGTTAAGAAATCTCTTGCGGCTCTCTGTCACGTGCAGCGGTCGACACCTTCTGCATCTCAGGCCACTCCCTCAGCTGCTTCTGTCCCTCCTCCTTCAGCTACTTTTGTCCCTCCTCATACCACCACACTTGATGATGTCGTACGGTTACTTTGTCAGCACGAGTCGCGTTTGGCTCGTACCGAGGAGGTCGTCTGCCGTATGGCTAGCTTGATGGGCGTCCAGCTTCCTCCTCCTGTCTCTGAGGATGAGGAGATGGACGATGAGGATTTTGATGACCTGGTCACCTCTCTTGCTCGTGGCGATGAGGCCACTGCTGCTGCTGCTACCACATCTGCTCCTAGAGATGGCACCACTTCCGGTGCTACAGAGACTTCTGCACCAGTAGTTCAGACTTCTGAGGCTGCTGCTGCTCCTGCTGACGAGCCTGCTCCTGTTTTGCCTGCTGATGTACCTGTTGAGACCCCAGCCGTTGAGCCTACCGTCGATGTCTCCACCCCTGCCCCGACGATCCTGTCTGTTGACACGCCTCTCCTCCCTGCAGAGCCTGGGTCCACTACGTCGACTGGACCCACGGAGACTGCAGATCCAGCCACTTCCTCGTGATCGTCTGTTTCGAGGACTCTCCACTGCTCATTGGATGATACATCTTATTGAGAGTACTTTGGGTTAGGATGGAGTGTTGGGGTTGTTTTGATGTATTTTAGTTATATGGACGTCGGTGTTGTATTTTGATTTTTTTTGGGGTGTTGATGTTGATGTGTTGATGATGTTGTTGTATTTTGATGTTTATATAGATGGTATGTTGCACTTGATATGATGTACTCGATGTGATTTTTGGATGTACTCTTGGTATTCACATATATATATACATCGATGCTCTTTTAGGTTTACTTCGTCGTGCACATTTAGTATTCATTCAATGCATATGATATGCAAAATCATCGCTCGACACTTAAAAAACTTGGTTAAATAGATTATATTTCTATAATTGTATAGAATTGTTTTCCATGCACAAATTTAACCAAGAATATTGAATATTGGAGAGTATGTTTCATTATTCAATAAATGAATAAATATTTGGTATTTTTTGATGATTTTAATTATCCCTTTTTGATAATGGACAATTTGGCACACCTTGATTTGATTTCAACACTTTTCCCTTGGTGTCAATTAGGTCCATCGTCATTGTCTACGACTCCCGATGTTGGATTTTCCATTTCCTAGTTGTTGTCGTTGTATGCCCCCCATTTTTGGGATAATGCCAAAGGGGGAGAGATAATGATAATAAATAGGTCAAATAAAAATTTAACTCAATTTCCAAGAATCTAATTTGATGTGTTAGATTCAGGGGGAGTTAAGATATATATAAGGATTTTCAAAATCCGATATTTCAAAAATCGATTCTCGTTATATATCTTACTCGTCTCATTGATGCAATTTATATATATTCATTTTGGAATTAACGTGTCATCAATGCAGGGGGAGTAAGTATTTTACATGTGAATCATTATTTTTGATTATTATTTATGTTGGTTTGTCATCACCAAAAAGGGGGAGAATGTTGAATATTGGACTCCCCGGATTTGGTTTTGGATGATGAGCAAACATAAATAATTCATGAACTAACAATTTGTGAGCGCAGTATTGGAGATCGTCGCAAAATTCACGAGAACATTCAAAGCGACATCTCAAGACTTCTCCAAGCTCGTATTCATTGCCTAAAGCTTCGTTGAAGCTCTTGGACCGTTTTGGAAGTCATGAAGAATTAATCGAAGCTCTCGAAGACCGTTCTTTAAGGTTTTATTTATAGTCTTTTAGCTTCGATATATAGAATGTTAAGCCTTGAGTATATCTTACGATTCTATCTTCATAACGCTCATATCGTAGCTCTAGGATCTTAGTACAAGTTCATTCTAACTTCCTCGAAGCACGCGCTTCGATTCGGACTTGTTTGTGCATATTAGTTGGTACAAGAAGATGTACTGACCGACTAGATGGTGATCTAGTCGGTCAGCAATGCTTCTTGGACCGACTAGTTTGTGCTAATGTTTTCTTGTCCAGTACTGTTTACAGATAGTCGGTCTACGTTGACTCACCGACCGACTAGTTTGTGAACTAGTCGGTCAGTGATGCTTCTTTGACCGACTAGTTGTGATTTACTGTACATGCCTAATTTATCTTAAGCTACTGTTTATCGTTTAGTCGGTCTAAGAATGTTTGGTGACCGACTAGTTGATAATCTAGTCGGTCAACTTTTGTTCTTGGACCGACTAAGTCAATTTATATTCATACTATTTGCTTTTGCCTCTTAGTCGGTCTACGTTCACTGACTGACCGACTAGTTGTGAAACTAGTCGGTCAGAAAGTCTTCTTGGACCGACTAGATTTCTAGGTCTGAATTTCTATCTCTTCTCAGTTCTTCACTTAGTCGGTCCATGCTGTTTGACTGACCGACTAGTTGATGAACTAGTCGGTCAGTGGTTGTTCTTTGACCGACTAGTTGCCTCAGATTTCTATCCGTTGGGAATTGACCTAACTTGTTTTTATGGGACCCTATAAATACGAACCTAGGTCATTTCTCTCTAGGTTAGAGCTGCCATTTAGAGATTCATTGAGATCAAAAGAGATAGCTATTCTCACTCATTTCCAAAGCTCTCTTCCTCACAAGAAATCCATTCTCTCACTTTTTAGATCTAGAATCCATCTTGAGAGAAGTTTGTTCTTGGTGAGCCCTTCAAGCTCTAGCTTGATTCAAGTCTCCAAATCACTCCTAGGCACCCATTGCTGGTCATTTCTTTGGTGCTAGGTCTTGGTGACTTCATCTTCCACAAATCACTCCTTGCACCTTTTCGGTAAGAAAACTCAAGGTATAGGATTTTGTGGTAAGATTGTTTATTTCATTATAAACTCTTTTATATTGCTTATTGGTTCTCTCGGTTGTGAGAGAAGGTTGTGATCCCGGGTTGTGGGATTCACTATTGCCATTGCTTGTATGATTTGATCTTGTGAAGGTTTTTTCACAAGATATTCATAGTGGAAATCTTGGGTTAGGGTTTCTAACCTAAGTATCCAGAGGGGATCCGGGTGGTTGGGACATAGGATCACCAGGAACAAGTCGGGGAGACTTGGGTGGATCCGAACCCAGTAACATCTTTTGTTAGCATTGTTAATTTTGTTGTTGTCATTCAATTTAAGCTTCCGCAAATTGATTTGGTAGTTGTTTGCACTATAATTAGGAATTATACTCCTTGTTATTTTTAAAGTACTATTCACCCCCCTCTAGTACTTGTGCAGTAGCTTGTAGGGCATTACAACTTTTTCCATAATTTCCTTTTCCTTTTGGTTCTTTGGACACGATTTCAGACATAAATTATCGCATTTGCTTATAGGAGTATCAATGGACTTGCAGTCCTGCATATTAAAACGTTCTAGAACCTTCTTTATATAAGTCTCTTGTGAAAGAGAAAAAAGTTTCTTCGAACGATACCTTGAAATCTTAACTCCAAGGATATATGCGGCTTCTCCCATGTCTTTCATCTCAAAAACTGATGAAAGCCAAGCCTTGATATCCATCACAAAGCCCTTGTCATTTCCGGCTATTAAAATGTCATCTACGTATAGAGACATAATAACATACCTGCCTTTAATCCTCTTGATATATACACAGTTATCTTCATCAAGCATGGAAAAACCATTTGATAAGACAACTTCTTGAAATCGTATATACCATTGCCTCGAGGATTGTTTAAGACCATATATGGACTTACGAAGTTTACAAAACTAATGTTCGTTTCCTTCTTTTACAAACCCTGTTGGTTGTTCCATATAGATCTCCTCGTCCAATTCTCCATTGAGAAAGGCATTCTTTACATCCATCTGATGTAATTCAAGGTCTAAGCAAGCTACCATAGCTAGAATCAAGCGAATCGAGGTAAAACGCACAACAGGTGAGAAGGTCTCTTCGTAGTCTATCCCTTCCTGTTGCGTAAAACCTTTCGTGACAAGGCGAGCTTTATATCTGTCTATAGAGCCATCAGCCTTATGCTTGATCTTGAGAACCCATTTGTTCCCAATAGCTCTACGTCCTCTGGGTAAGTCAACTAAGTCCCAGACTTGGTTAACTTTCATGGATTCCAACTCCTCCTTCATCGCTTCCATCCATTTGTCTTTTGCAGGGCATGATACGGCCTGTTTGAAAGTAGCAGGCTCGTCATCATCTTGTAGTAAAGTCATAAAGGTTTGCGGAAATTCATCCTCAAATCTTAGAGGAGCTAACCTTGTACGACTACTACGTCGTATTTGAGATTCTTCAAGTCCTTGTTGACTTGAATTTAGATCAATTCTAATATCACTCCCACTTGGAATGTCGTTAGAATTGCTCCCACTTGGATCATTATTCCCGTATGGAATAGGATCATCATCATTCGTATCATCCATTGGTGAAGGTACAAACGTATTTTCGTCTTCACCAAGAATTCTCCCACTCGAATGAGGTAATCCTTCTTGATCATTAATCTTAAATAGAGATAAGTCCTGACTTATCTCGCCCTGTCTTGGAAGCTCGTTTTCCAAGAAAGTGACATCCCTCGATTCAAATTCAATTAGACCTCCATTGTCTTCCTGACCAATGAAAACATAACCTTTGGAGTTTTCTGCATATCGTATAAAGATACATTTCCTCCCCCGTGGCCCAAGTTTTCCATACTTATGGGAGGAAATATGTGCGTAGGATGCACATCCCCAAGGTTTTAAAATGTTTAAGTCAGGAGACCTTTGGTTCCACAACTCATAAAGAGTGGAGCTAACTGATTTCGAGGGTACGCGGTTTAAAATGAATGTGGCCGTCAATAAAGCATCACCCCAAAAGGTGATTGGCAAGTTAGCTTGCGCCATCATTGAACGGACCATTTCCATTAAAGTCCTATTCCTCCTTTCTGCAACACCATTTTGTTGCGGAGTATAAGGCATAGTTACCTGATGAACTATGCCTTTTTCATCACAAAGTTCCTTAAAACTTGTTGATTGGTATTCACCACCTCTATCGGTTCGCAAGACCTTAATCTTGCGATCTAATTGATTTTTCACCAAACTCATATAGTTTTGAAAGCAGGTTAATGCTTCACTTTTGTGGGATATCAAATAGATATGACCGAATCGGGTGAAGTCATCAATAAAAGTGATGAAATAGGACTTCCCGCGTCTTGTCTTGACATTCATCAGACCACATATGTCCGAATGGATGAGCTGTAATGGAACCTCGGCCCTTGTGCCGGTTCCAAACGGCTTGCGACAAGATTTCCCTACAAGGCAATGTTCGCAGGTCGACATATCGACCTTTGAAACATTGGATAGAAGGCCACGTTTGGCAAGTCTATCCATACGCGTTGGTCCAATGTGACCAAGCATTGCGTGCCAACAAATTATATCTGACTCATAAGTCGAAGAATTTGCAACAAGGAAATTTTCATTACAAAATGAGGAGTCATACATTGTATTTAATACAATAAATCCTTTAAATACATACCCAGAACCAATTAGAGTATTATTACAAGACAATTCCACTTTACAATTATGAAAAAACCAGCTATAACCAAGACCCATTAACACGACCACAGATATAATATTCCTTTGAATATCTGGAGCGAAGAGGACATCATGTAGTAAAATAGTGCGGCCGTTGTCCAAGACGAACTTGCAAGTCCCAACGCCTTTCACTTCAACACGTGTGTTGTTTCCTACATATATCCACTTTGTTCCTTGGGGTATCCGGTGATACTCCATGAAGGACCGTCTGTCCCTTGCTATGTGGTCGGTGGCACCTGAATCAATTATCTAAAATGGATTAGATTCTACAAGAAATATTGAACTAGAAACACATATGTAACTAGTATTACAACTTACCTTGTCACCTCCATCCGTACAAGAACGGGCATAGTGACCTAACTTGTTGCACTTGAAGCACTTGATCCTCTTCAAGTCTTTCTTCTTGTGCCATTTCTTGTTCCCACCCTTATGTTTGGGTTTCTTGGTGGACTCAGGTTGCTTATTACATTCATTAGTGAACTTCGAACGATTTTTCCGTTTCTTTCCCCCGTGTGAGGAACTAGCAACCATGTGCACTTCTGCACTTGGCTTGGCAGCCGCAAGCCGCTCTTCCTCTAACTCGAGGTGCTTAGAAACATCGCTGAAGTTCTTGATGCTCTCATTATGAATGAGATGCATCTTTATTTGGTTCACCCATTTGGTAGGGAACGTATGACTGCTTGGATTTGTTGCTCATCAGTGAGCACATGACCTGCATCCTTTAATTCTGAGATTAGATTCGCCATATGTCGCAGATGTTTCCCCATGGAATGATCTTGACGTTTCTTGTATGAATCAAATATTATAGTCAAAGAACGAAGTTTGGACACCGAGGTGCCACTAAACTTCTCCTCAAGCTTGGACCATATGTCCATGGCTAGGTCATGCTCTCGAAAGATGCGCATTATGTCATCGGCCATATTGGACAATAACGTAATGCGAGCTATTTTGTTCTTCCGAGACCAAGCATCAAAAGCTTCATTGTCTCGTCTTTGTTGGGCCGTAGTGCCCAACTCGGGTTCAATCATTACGTTCTTTAGAGTTTTGAGCACGTCTTGCTCCTCTAGAACGTATTGTATCTTGATGGACCATAATTTGTAATTATCGCCGTTGAGTTTTTCATCTTTGTTCAACTCAGCGACGATGTTCTTAGCGGCAGAAGACATTTTAGCTTTAAAATGCTGCAAAAGACATGAAAAGAAGGTTCGATCAAAAACATTGCATTAATTTCATATACATAGTCATCACATTGTTACATTTTCATGATTCATTAGTCTCGGCCAGCGGACCGACCAGGGAAATGGCTAGTCCATGGTTCACTACCCCCAGACTGAGCTGAGGTGTCCCACAAACTAGTCCAAAAGACCACTGGTCGAATCATGATCCATTGAGATGCTGAATCAATCGAATGTGGAAATTTTCAGACTAGTTTAATATCACTCCCACTTGGAAAAAATCCCACTTGAAATGATATTATTATATTTGATAAGTTACTTTCGAAAAATATTGAAGATGTTGCTCTAGAATCGGAAAGGTCTCTACGATTCTAATCACTATCTAGAACAACTTTCAATATTTCCCCCTCACTTATCAAACGATAGTACTCTTACAGTACTTTGCAGCGGAAAAGCGTTTTTGAAAAAACGTATTTTGAAAACGTATTTTTCAAACGTATTTTGCAAACGTATTTTGCAGTATTTTGAAAACGTATTTTTCAAACGTATTTTGCTAACGTATTTTGCAGGGCCTACACCCCATTACAGGGTGACATAGCCGAAATATTTCGACAATTCCCCGGCCATTGCCGGGGTCGTGTCGTGACCGTGCCAAGGCCGAATTCTTCTTCCTTCCGAAGAGAGTGTTGTAATGCCCTACCAGCTACTGCACAAGTACTAGAGGGGGGGTGAATAGTACTTTAAAATAATAAGGAGTATAATTCCAAATTAAAATGCAAACAACTACCAAAGCAATTTGCGGAAGCTTAAATTGAATGACAACAATGAAATTAACAATGCTAACAAACGATGTTAATGGGTTCGGATCCACCCAAGTCTCCCCGACTTGTTCCCGGTGATCCTACGTCCCAACCACCCGGATCCCCTCCGGATACTTGAGTTAGAAACCCTAACTCAAGATTTTCCACTATGAATATCTTGTGAAAAACCTTCACAAGATCAAATCAAACATGCAATCGCAAAGTGAATCCCACAACCCGGGATCACAACCTTCTCTCACAACCGAGAGAACCACAATCAATATAAATGAGTTTAATTGAAATAAACACTCTTACCACAAAATCCTATACCTTGAGTTTTTCTTACCCAATAGGTGAAATGAAGGATTTGAGGAAGATGGAGTCACCAAAACCTAGCACCAAGGAAATGACCAGCAATGGGTGCCTAGGAAAGATTTGGAGACTTGGATCAAGCAATAGCTTGAGGAGCTCACCAAGAACAAGCTTCTCTCTAGATCTAGAAATGAGAGAGAATGGGTTTCTTGTGAGGAAGAGAGCTTTAGATTTGAGTGAGAATGGCTATCTCTTTTGATCTCAATGAATCTCTGAATGAAGGCTCTTACCTTGATAGAAATTACCTAGGTTCGTATTTATAGGAACCCAAAAACACAAGTTAGGTCATTCACCAACGGTTAGAAATCTGAGAGAATTAGTCGGTCAAAGAACAACCACTGACCGACTAGTTCATCAACTAGTCGGTCAGTCAAACAACGTGGACCGACTAAGATAAGAACTGAGAAGAAATAGAATTTCAGACCTAGAAATCTAGTCGGTCCAAGAAGACTTGCTGACCGACTAGTTTCACAACTAGTCGGTCAGTCAGTGAACGTAGACCGACTAAGAGGCAAAATGAACTAGTCTGAAAGCAAGTTGACTTAGTCGGTCCAAGAACAAAAGTTGACCGACTAGATTGTCAACTAGTCGGTCACCAAACGTTCTTAGACCGACTAAACGGTAAACAGTAGCTTAGGAGAAATTTAGTGTGAACAGTAAGTCACAACTAGTCTGTCAAAGAAGCATCACTGACCGACTAGTTCACAAACTAGTCGGTCGGTGAGTCAACGTAGACCGACTAACTGTAAACAGTAAAGTCCAAGAAATTAAGGAATCAAACTAGTCGGTCCAAGAACAATTGCCGACTGACTAGATCACCATCTAGTCGGTCAGTACTTGTTCTTGTACCAACTAACATGCACAATAAAGTCTGAAACGAAGCGCGATGCTTCGAGGAAGTTAGAATGAACTTGTGCAAGGATCCTAGAGCTACGAAATGAGCGTAATGAAGATAGAAACGTAAGATATACTCAAGGCTTAACATTCTATCAATCGAAACTAAAAGACTATAAATAAAACCTTAAAGAACGGTCTTCGAGAGCTTCGATTGAATCTTCATAACTTCCAAAACGGCGCAAGAGCTTCAACGAAGCTTTAGGCATGAATACGAGCTTTGGGAAGTGTTGAGATGTCGCTTTGATTGTTCTCGTGATTTTGGCGACGATCTCCAATACTGCGCTCACAAATTGTTAGTTAATGAATTATTTATGTTTGCTCATCATCCAAAACCAAATCCGGGGAGTCCAATATTCAACATTCTCCCCCTTTTTGGTGATGACAAACCAACATAAATAATAATCAAAAATAATAATTCAAATGTAAAATACTTACTCCCCCTGCATTGATGACACGTTAATTCCAAAATGAATATAAATGAATTGCATCAAGCAGACGAGTAAGATAAATAAAGTGAATTGATTTTTGAAATATCGGATTTTGAAAATCCTTATATATATCTTAACTCCCCCTGAATCTAACACATCAAATTAGATTCTTGGAAAATGAGTTAAATTTTCATTTGCGCTATTTATTATCATTATCTCTCCCCCTTTGGCATTATCCCAAAAATGGGGGGCATACAACGACAACAATTAGGAAATGGAAAATCCAACATCGGGAGTCGTAGACAATGATGATGGACCAAAGTGACACCAAGGGAAAAGTGTGGAAATCAAAACAAGGGGTGCCAAATCGTCCATTCTAAAAAAAATAATCAAAATCATCAAAATACCAAATGTTTATTCATTTCTTGAATAATGAAACATACTCTTCAATATTCAATATTCTTGGTTAATTTTGTGCATGGAAAACAATTCTATGCAAATATAGAAACATAATCTATTTAACCAAGTTTTCATGCGTCGAGCGACGAAATCACATTTCATATACATTCAATGAATATTAAAATGAGCACGACGAATTAAGATAAAGAGAACGAAAATGTATATAAATAAATGATAACATCAAGAGTACATCCAAAAAGATATCAATACATCAAATGCAACATACCCATCAAAAAGAAATACATCATCATCATCCTCATCAAAATAAATACAACATCATCGACAAAATATCCAACTCCGACATCCAGAAAGCACAAAAGTACATCAAAACATCTCTCAAACCCATCCTAACCCAAAACACTCTCACTAAGATAAATCATCCAAAGCGTAGTGGAGAGTCCTCGAAACTGACGATTACGAGGAGGAGGCAGGATCTGCAGTCTCCGTGGGTCCAGTCGACGGAGTGGACTCAGGATCTGCAGCGAGGAGAGGCGTCTCAACAGACGGGATCGTCGGGCCAGGAGTGGAGATCTCAGCAACAGGCTCAACAGCAGCAAGGGTCTCGACAGAAGCAGCAGCAGTGGTGTCAACAACAGCAGGCTGGGAAGTCACTGGAGCACCGGAAGAGGTGCCAACACCAGGAGCAGAAGAGGTAGCAGTAGCAGCATCATCGCTACGAGCCAAGGAAGTGACAAGCTCGTCAATCTCCTCATCGTCCATCTCCTCGGCCTCAGAAACCGAAGGAGGAAGCTCAATCCCCATCGTACTTGCCATACGGCAAACTACCTCCTCGGTACGAGCCAAGCGAGACTCGTGCCGACGAAGTAGGCGTACGACATCATCCAAAGTAGCAGGAGGAGAGGAGGCTGTAGCAGCAGAGGGAGTCGCCTGAGAAGCAGATGCGGTAGACCTCTGCACGTGACGAAGCGCCGCTAGAGATTTCTTCACGGCCGTCGCGTTCAGAGGAGTACCCAAAGGACGCTCATCGTCAGGAGGGAGAGGGACTCGGAAATGACGAAACACAAGAGTCAACAAGCAAGGGTATGAAATGTGCACAGACTTATTGGTCTTGCGTATACACTCGAAAGAATCCATCTTATCGAGTATCACGCGACCCCAATTTATCTCGCACCCCAAGAAAAGAGCGTATATAAGCTTCAAAAATGGCTGAGAGGGAAGTGAAGAGGATCCATATTTGGGGAGGATCCATATCTGAAAGAACTGACTGATCCAGAGAAGAAATATCGTCGACCGAAATATCAGAAGGAAGGAGACCACACGACGCGCAGCTAAGAATCTCCCCCAAGATTTCTGCAGTGAGAACTATAGGAGTTCCCAAGACAGTCGTCTCAATGGAGTGACTGGCATCGTACTGGCCTCGAACACGGTTGGCATAGAACAATTTCACAAGGCGAGGATATGGTTTGGGGTTGGCCTTAGGGTCGTATCGCAGATAGTCAAGGAGACCACTATAAGATAGAAGATCGGCAAGGCCAAGGAAATCAGAAAACTGAACGTAATGTTCCAACAGCAGCGGGCAGTGCTCTATACGGTTGTACGCTGCGAGACACTGAGGGTCGTCGCGGCACAACGATATATCCACACCGCCGACTGGCATTGGACCCTTACCCTTAGCCTTACGGGTCTTCGGAGGAGGAGTAGGTTCCCTAGCAGGCTCAGTCTCAGGAATGAATTCAGTGTCGGAATCAGACGGAGTAGTGGGTGTGTGAGGAATGGGCTTTTTGGTCTTAGATTTTCGGGGTTTGGCCGTCGCTGTCCTCTGCTTCTTCAGAGGAGGCGAGGAGGGGGAAGCTTGAGTAGACTTGGCACGACGTTTAGGCTTAGGGGGATTCCTAGGGTCGGAAGGCCCTACGGTCATAGGGGATGCCCAAGAGGGAGTGATAGGAATCCTCGTCTTAGCCATAGCACGACGAGCACAAGCAATCGATGATAAGATCACAAACAACCTAGCACAACCCCTAGAAATCAAAAGAAATCCGAACACACAAACCCTAGGTTAAAACTAGAAACCCTAGGAGCTAGAAGAGATAAAATCGAACCCTAGGGCTGGAATCGACCAAGGAGAGGGAGGGAGATACCTAGGGGGTGGAGTCGACGGCGGCGGACGGCGGCGATCGACGGAGAGATGGCCGGAAGTCGAAAGTTTTCGAGTGGGGGTTTGGGGTTATCGGGCTGGAGCAAGAGAGAAGACCGACTAAATGAGATTTTAGTCGAATGAATAAGAGTATAAGTCGGTCTGGAAGTGAAAATACACAAATGCCCTAACACACTTAGTCGGTCACAGTTCAAGCACTGACCGACTAGATCACGATTTAGTCGGTCGGTCAATGAGCTTGAACCGACTAAGTCGAAAACAGAGGCACAGAAGAATTTCAAGGGCAAGAATTAGTCGGTCGCAGTATATTCACTGACCGACTAGTTTTCAATCTAGTCGGTCGGTAAGTGTACTGTGACCGACTAAAGAAAGAAAATGATAGGAGTTAGATATAGGCTTGATCTAGTCGGTCTGAGTTCACTTGCTGACCGACTAGATGAGCATCTAGTCGGTTGACAAGTGACCTGAAACCGACTAGAAGAGTCCAAAAATTGATAATTGATTTTTCTTCACAAACCACTTGGATGAAACATCTAAACTCTCTCATTAGTCATCTAAATTACCCCATAAAACGTCGAAATCTTAAATACGACATTGAAATACGAATTCGATCATAAATTCAAACAAATCTCATAAAATTCCCAAAAATTCAATAAATCTAGCATGAATGAAATATCGCGAAATATAATTGCATGCAAGATGATTGAATTAAATATGAATCCTATATCTCGGATCACCCATAATCCCCAATTCTCGACGCAACCGCACAAAGGAGTCCTCCTTTAGGGGTTTCGTGAAAATATCGGCGATTTGCTTTTGGGTTTCAACGTACACTAATATGATGTCCTTTTTAGCAACATGATCATCTAAGAAATGGTGTCGGACATCTATGTGTTTGGATCGGGAATGGTGCACCGGATTCTTTGAAAGACAGATAGCACTTTGGTTATCCACCATGATAGGGCTAGTATCACAATGAATACCAAAATCCTTCAATGTGTGTCTCATCCAAAGAACATGGGCACAAGCGGCACCGGCGGCAATGTATTTCGCCTCGGTGGTTGAAAGTGATACCGAATTTTGCTTCTTGGAAAACCAAGAGACAAGAGAATTTCCTAGAAAATGGCAAGTGCCACTAGTACTTTTCCTGTCGGATTTGCATCCCGCATAATCAGCGTCACTATATGAGACTAACTCATATGTGCTAGATTTCGGATAAAGTAATCCAAAATCTAAAGTGTAACTTAGATAGCGAAAAATACGTTTAACCGCTACTAAGTGAGAATCCTTAGGTTGAGACTGATAACGAGCACATATACATACGGCAAACATAATATCGGGCCTACTCGCGGTAAGATAAAGTAAGCTACCTATCATACCTCGATATAGACGAATGTCTACATCTTTTCCGCCCGTATCTTTATCAAGATGCGTTGTAGTGCTCATAGGAGTCTTTTTCCCGGAGGCATTCTCCATTCCAAATCGCTTTAGCAACTCCACCGTGTACTTCGTTTGGTGGATGAAGATTGCATCGTTCAATTGGCGAATTTGGAGACCTAAGAAATATTTGAGTTCGCCCATGTGGCTCATCTCAAATTGTTCCTTCATAACATTAGAAAACTCTTCGCAAAGAGCGAAGTTAGTAGCACCGAAAATGATATCATCAACATAAATTTGAACTAATAATATATCATTATTCGCATGCTTAATAAAAAGTGTTGAATCGGCTTCACTCATTTTAAAATTCAAATCCAAAAGAAAATTCTTTAGGCGATCATACCAAGCTCGAGGAGCTTGTCTCAAACCATAAAGAGCTTTCTTAAGTTTAAAAACATGATTTGGAAATTTTTCATTTATGAAACCCGGAGGTTAAGAAACGTAAACTTCCTCAACGACATCTCCGTTTAAAAATGCACTTTTAACATCCATTTGAAATAACTTAAAATTCTTATGGCATGCAAAAGACAAAAGTAATCTAATTGATTCTAATCTAGCTACCGGAGCGAATGATTCTTCGAAATCGATACCTTCCTCTTGTCGATAGCCTTGAGCTACTAACCGAGCTTTGTTCCGGACGACGACTTGGTTTTCGTCGGTTTTGTTCTTGAAGATCCACTTTGTCCCTATGACGGTGTGGTTCTTCGATGGCAAAGGAACAAGCTCCCATACCTCATTCCTCTCAAATTGAATGAGTTCCTCCTCCATAGCAAGGATCCAAGCACTATCTTCGCATGCTTCAACTATATTCTTTGGCTCTATCGATGAGGCAAAGGCACAATTGGTGAAGTGGTGAACTTGCGATCTCGTCTTGACACTATCTTGAATATTGCCAATTACTTGCTCATGGGGATGGTCGCGAACGACATGAAGTCGCTTGGGAATACCTTGATCACTTGGAACATTCTCAACAACTTCATTAGTTGGGTTAGTCTCAATAGAATCAATAGAATTATTAGACTTAGAATTATCAAACGAATCACATAAAACATCCATAGAATCATTATCATTTGAAATTCTAGTTGGAACAAATCCTTCATTAAATGAGACATGAAGCGACTCCTCGATCGTTGAGGTTCGTTTGTTGAATATCCGGTAGGCTTTGCTATGCGAAGAATATCCGACAAAAATCCCCTCATCCGATCTTGGATCGAATTTGTCCAAACTACCATATGTGTTCTTAATAAAACATTTCGAACCAAAAACACGAAAATGTTTAACTTGAGGCAACCTACCAAACAACAATTCATAACAAGTTTGTTTAGTGCCGGGCCTCAAAAGTATTCTATTAAACACATAGCAAGCGGTGTGTACCGCTTCCGCCCAAAATTGATGGCCAAGTTGGCTATCATCAAGCATAGTGCGAGCACACTCCACTAGCGTCCTATTCTTTCTCTCAACTACACCATTTTGAGGAGGTGCACGAGGGAAAGAGAAGGTGTGAGTAATACCAACTTCATCACAAAATGTCTCAAAAGACTCATTCTCAAATTCACCTCCATGATCACTACGAATAGTGACAATGGTGGTTCCTAAGAGATTTTGTACTTTCTTAACAAAAATTGTGAAGTTTTCAAAAGCTTCATTTTTATTACACAAGAAAAATACCCAAGTAAATCTTGAATAGTCATCTACGATGACAAGTCCATACCTTGCATTTCCTAAGGAAGCAACTCTAGTTGGCCCAAATAAGTCTAGATGTAATAGCTCTAGTGGCCGTTTAGTAGAAATGCTTTTCTTAGGTTTAAATGAAGATTTAGGAAGCTTGCCGCGTTGACAACAATCACAAAAACTTTTCTTTTCAAAAACAAGCTTCGGAAAACCTTTAATAGAATTCAATTTTGAAAGCTTATATAGTGTTCCAAAGTTCACATGTCCAAAGCGTCGATGCCATAAGTGTTGTTCACTTGTGTTGGCAACGAGACATTGTTCATATGACTTAGGAAGATCCAAAATATAAATGTCTTTACGACGAGTTCCGGAAAATAATAATTTTTCATTATCCTTTCTTAAAATATGACACAATCCTTTCGCAAAGCTAACTTTGTAACCTTTGTCACAAAGTTGGCTTATTGAAATAAGATTATGATTTAAACCACTAACAAGATAAACATCACTAATTAAGGGTTTAGAAGGGTTACCGACTTTACCAACACCTATGATGGTTCCGCTCTCGTTGCCTCCAAATACGACGCGGTTTCCATTCGCAATGGGAACCACTCCGGAGAGCAATCGAGTGTCACCCGTCATGTGTTTGGAACACCCGCTATCGAGTATCCAATTCCCTTTGGAGCTAAATTTAAATTTGTTGCTCCTTTTCTTTTTCTTTTCCTTGAGTACCTAAAGATAGAAAATTTCATATCATGGTACCCAAGGTCATTGGGTCCAAGGGATTAGACCTTTGGAAGCCAAGTCCAAGTGGACTTAGACTTTCCCACATAATTCTTACTATGCACAACATCCGAAAAATAAGCATTCATATACATTTGTTTTTCGTCCATACTTGTGTCCTTTGGGCTCCAAATAGTGAAAATTTTGGGAGCCATCATCCTATTGGGTGCATGCATACGACGTTGATTTCTACGTGATGCATGTTGTGGATAGGCATATGGGACATGATGGAATGGTGCACGACGAGAATTATTCACATGATGAGGTGGGTGTACAAATGCATGTGTGGGAACACGTGCGTGAGGGTGTCTCACATGGTGTGCACGTGCCCGAGAATGTGTTGCATAAAAATCATCATACGTGTGTGACGGTGGAGTAGGACGTGTGTTCCTACGTGGCATGAAATTGGTGTACATATAAGCATGCCCCTTCTTTGGAGGTCCACCCAAAGTGGGTTTCTTTCCGAAAGAGGGTGTGGACGAGGTGGAAACACCATTGGTAGTTGAACTACCAATAGAGTGTTTGCTCCCACTCGTTGAGGCTTCGGAAGTTGGCCTAACAAAAGTAGTGACCGACTTGGATGAATTTCCCATCATATACCCCAAGCCAATGTGGTGTTTGGCCGGAAGTAAATCTTTTAGGATATTATCCAAGTGGCCCTTACCTTTGTTGAATTCGTTGATTCGGCCCAATGTGTTCTCATATTTCTCTTTGAGAGAACGCAAAGAAGTATCCAAAGTGGATATTTGCGATGTGAGCACATAAACACGAGATTTAAGATTCTCGTTCTCAATACTCAAAGTCGAGTTTTGAGAAGTTAAATCCGCTATCTCATGTTCTTCCGCATCCTCAATGCTAACATGTTCAAGTTTAGATTTGAGATTAACAATCTCATTTCTTAACTCTTCAACAACGGTGTCGTTGTTGGTGATGATAGTCTTAGGCGATGTTTGAATGCTAGCTAGGTCATCTTTTACCTTAGTATATCTATTTACTAACTTAGTGTATTTTGACCAAAGTTGAGTGTTAGCATCCCTAAGATCATCCATTGTTACCTCATCGCTTTCGTCATTACTATCATCGGAAGAGGAGGATTCTTGATCATTCTCCTCTCTTGCCATGAAGCACATGTGCGCTTGCTCCACTTGCTCATCGTCCGACTCTCCGCTTGAGGAATCCTCGGAGTCGGTGAATGTTGCTCCGACAAGTCCCTTTTTGTACCCCTTTTTGTACTTCTTCGGCTTGTCGAATTTTGGCGCTTTCCACTTCTCCTTTTGCTTGTTGAGAGGACACTTCGCTTTCTTGTGTCCTGGCTTATTGCACTTGAAACACAAAGGAGAGGAAGAGGCGTTAGTAGAACCAAATTTAGCTTTGTTCTTATAGTTACCTTTTCGGAAGAAACGGTTGAACTTCTTGGCCATGAGTGCCATGGATTCCAAGTCCAACTCGTTTTCCGATTCTTCATCATCGGTTGATGTGGATGTGGATGGAGCGGCTTTGAAAGCAATAGCCTTCTTCTTTGGCTCGTCTTGCTTTAGGTAAGACTTCATCTTTTCTTGCAATTTGAGCTTGCTATCCTTGTGTACCTCGTACGACATTAAAGTACCCATTAGTTGAACTACGGTGTACTTATTCATGTCATTACCTTCCTCGATGGCGAAGGTACGTTTCTCCCAAGAAGAAGGAAGTCCTTCAATAAGCTTTGAGCACTTCTCCTTTTGAGTGTAGGACTTGCCGAGGGCCTCTAACTCGTTTATTATGTCAATGAAGCGAGCGTAATATTCTTTCATCTTCTCACCCTGTTGCATATGAAACATTTCGTAATCTTTGTTTACGACTACGAGTTTAGAGTCTCTTACCCTACTCGTCCCTTCATGTAATATGAGGAGAGAGTTCCAAATTTGATATGCACTCTTACATGTGCATATTTTATTGAAGTCCTCGGGCTCCAATGCGCATTGCAAGGCGTTCATTGCCTTGGCATTGCTTACCTCCGCGGCGACCTCCGCGATAGTCCATTTCTCAAAATCTTCTTCTTCGGGCTCAATGTATTCCTTCATTGTAGTCCTCCATAAAGATGCACTCCGGAGGAAGGTTTCCATCCGGCATTTCCAGTACCCGTAGTTGGTACCGTTGAAGAATGGAGGCCTCGTAGAGGAATGTCCCACCATCACCGAAGATGCTCCTTCATGGTTCCTGAAGGTGTCATAGTTGGAAGGTGGACGCACGGTCTTGTTGTCGTTGGCAGACATAGCTAAGTATCTGGCTCTGATACCAAATGTAATGCCCTACCAGCTACTGCACAAGTACTAGAGGGGGGTGAATAGTACTTTAAAATAGTAAGGAGTATAATTCCAAATTAAAATGCAAACAACTACCAAATCAATTTGTGGAAGCTTAAATTGAATGACAACAATGAAATTAACAATGCTAACAAACGATGTTAATGGGTTCGGATCCACCCAAGTCTCCCCGACTTGTTCCCGGTGATCCTACGTCCCAACCACCCGGATCCCCTCCGGATACTTGAGTTAGAAACCCTAACTCAAGATTTCCACTATGAATATCTTGTGAAAAACCTTCACAAGATCAAATCATACATGCAATCGTAAAGTGAATCCCACAACCCGGGATCACAACCTTCTCTCACAACCGAGAGAACCACAAGCAATATAAATGAGTTTAATTGAAATAAACACTCTTACCACAAAATCCTATACCTTGAGTTTTTCTTACCCAATAGGTGAAATGAAGGATTTGAGGAAGATGGAGTCACCAAAACCTAGCACCAAGGAAATGACCAGCAATGGGTGCCTAGGAAAGATTTGGAGACTTGGATCAAGCAATAGCTTGAGGAGCTCACCAAGAACAAGCTTCTCTCTAGATCTAGAAATGAGAGAGAATGGGTTTCTTGTGAGGAAGAGAGCTTTAGATTTGAGTGAGAATGGCTATCTCTTTTGATCTCAATGAATCTCTGAATGAAGGCTCTTACCTTGATAGAAATTACCTAGGTTCGTATTTATAGGAACCCAAAAACACAAGTTAGGTCATTCACCAACGGTTAGAAATCTGAGAGAATTAGTTGGTCAAAGAACAACCACTGACCGACTAGTTCATCAACTAGTCGGTCAGTCAAACAACGTGGACCGACTAAGATAAGAACTGAGAAGAAATAGAATTTCAGACCTAGAAATCTAGTCGGTCCAAGAAGACTTGCTGACCGACTAGTTTCACAACTAGTCGGTCAGTCAGTGAACGTAGACCGACTAAGAGGCAAAATGAACTAGTCTGAAAGCAAGTTGACTTAGTCGGTCCAAGAACAAAAGTTGACCGACTAGATTGTCAACTAGTCGGTCACCAAACGTTCTTAGACCGACTAAACGGTAAACAGTAGCTTAGGAGAAATTTAGTGTGAACAGTAAGTCACAACTAGTCTGTCAAAGAAGCATCACTGACCGACTAGTTCACAAACTAGTCGGTCGGTGAGTCAACGTAGACCGACTAACTGTAAACAGTAAAGTCCAAGAAATTAAGGAATCAAACTAGTCGGTCCAAGAACAGTTGCCGACCGACTAGATCACCATCTAGTCGGTCAGTACTTGTTCTTGTACCAACTAACATGCACAATAAAGTCCGAAACAAAGCGCGATGCTTCGAGGAAGTTAGAATGAACTTGTGCAAGGATCCTAGAGCTACGAAATGAGCGTAATGAAGATAGAAACGTAAGATATACTCAAGGCTTAACATTCTATCAATCGAAACTAAAAGACTATAAATAAAACCTTAAAGAACGGTCTTCGAGAGCTTCGATTGAATCTTCATAACTTCCAAAACGGCGCAAGAGCTTCAACGAAGCTTTAGGCATGAATACGAGCTTTGGGAAGTGTTGAGATGTCGCTTTGATTGTTCTCGTGATTTTGGCGACGATCTCCAATACTGTGCTCACAAATTGTTAGTTAATGAATTATTTATGTTTGATCATCATCCAAAACCAAATCCGGGGAGTCCAATATTCAACAAGTGTTGCCATCGCAACTTGGCCAAGGCCGAACTTCCTTTGAGGGGATTTTTTTGCAAGCCACCGCCGCCGGCTCCCGTATGGATCCAAGCGCTTCCCCCCTACAGGAGAAGTTTGCCACAGACAACTGCCGCCGGCTCCGTAGAGACCGGCCATGCAAGCCACCCCCTCCCGGTCATGCAAGCCCCCCCCTTTCCCATGAAAAATAGGGCCAACCGGGACTTGGCCCTGGCCGAGGCCAAGGGCCGACAATGACCGGCTGCCAGGGCCGGCCGTGGCCCTGGCAGAGGCCAGGGCCGGCCAGGGCGCCGGCCCTGGCCTCTGTCAGGGCCGGCAGGGCCCTGGCCTGAGGCCAGGGCGCCGGCCCTGGCCTGAGGCCAGGGCGCCGGCCCTGGCCCCTGCCAGGGCCGGCCAGGCCTCAGCCAGGCCTGGCCCTGGCCACGGCCAGGGCCCCTGGCCACGGCCGAGGCCGGCCAGAGCCGGCCAGGCCATGGTCGGCCATGGCCTGGCCATGGCCCCTTGGCCATGGCCGGCTTTGGCCCATATGGCCATGGCTGGCCTCCCCCTTGCATGGGGTTGGTCGCACACCCCCCACCGGAGGGATGGCCGTGGTAGTTATTGGCCGTAGACAACCCCCTCCGCATGGGGAGGGGGAATGCATTGCCTCCATAGCCCATATGACCATGGTGATCATGCACCAAAAATGTCATCTTCTTCGTTGAGAATAACCACCATCATCTTCTCCGATGAAGCACCCGTTCGTCGAGAAAACGGTTTTTCTTCAATGGCTGTGTGCCAAAAAATGAAGAGAATGTGTTTTCAAGGCCGCAAACTTCACGCTCTACTTGAAGAGAGTTCACATTCTCAATTGAATGGAGACTCAGCATCCATGAGGAGCACGAGTTTGGCGAGATGAACGGTAAGTTCTTCCCGTCACGGAGAGTTCCTGCCATATCCATAATGGCAGAAGACCCTAACGTGAAAAGAACAACTATTGCGATTCTCTCCGTCACGATGCATTCCTACCATATCCATAATGGAAGGAGACTCATTCGTGAAAGAGACAACGCCGCGTTCATCGGTGAGACCGGGGCGACGGTTAGACCGGGGCGAACCTGTATGGCTCCGATACCAATGTGGGATCCTGTCAAAACGACGACGTTAGGATCGAATAATAACATAGACTTACGCTTGTGTATGCGGCACCGTAGTCTCTGAACTTCACCCTCGGATTCGCCACAACGGTCGGTACTTCGTCACGGAGGATCGAAGCAGCGTTTCACCGCCTAAATCTCTATTTAGAAGAGGATTTTAATGGAAGGGAGAAGAAGAACACAAATTGCCTTATGCAAACTTATGGCATGTTTAGATTAGTATAAATGCCTTACCCTTGGGTCCTATTTATAGGCTTTAGGGGTAGTTATTGTAGGAAATAACTAAATATAAGCTTATTAGCCTATATTAGCACATTTACTTATCCTCTTCTTCATTCACTTATCAAGTGCCTTTATGTACTTATAAAGTGACTTTTTCCACTTATCGAGTGGTCCTTTTCACACGAGAAAAGGTTCCCTTCGTGCACACTTTCGTGCACGCGACATCTGAGGTCCGTATACCCTCATACATCCCCTTATGGGTGTATTCATGTTGTCCATATCCAACAGGGATTGTATTCATTACCTTGCATAGGATTACAGTGAATATTTGGTGTGCTGGACGTACCCAAGTTTGGAGACCCAGGGTAAAATCTTGTGTTAGCATTTGGATTGATTGTGTTGATTAATTTCTCTTGCATTTATTATTCCGCATTTGCAAGTTAAATTTTAATTGCACAATTTATTGCCATTACTCTATTCACTACCCCTCTAGAGTTTGTTGTTGTTAGTATTACAAGGTAGACGGTCCTTACAATTGGTATCAGACCAAGTTATAGCATACAACAACGATGTCATTCAACGCTATATCTGCATCCCATGAAGAAGGTCTATCAACCGTACGACCCATGCTCTTTAACGGAACCTACTACCTAAGTTGGAAGATCAAGATGATGATCTACTTGGAGGGTGAAGACCTATGGGACATTACGGAGTCGTCATTTGAGAAGCCTACTACACATACGACTTCAAGGGAAAAATCGGAGAAGGACTCGATCAAATTCAATGTGAGGGCTATGAATGCATTTCATTGCGCCCTCACTCACAATGAGTTCAACCGCATCTCCATGTGCATAACAACCAACGAAATTTGGCATACGTTAGAGATTTCTCTTGAAGGGGATTCAAAGGTAAAGAAATCTAAACGAACTCTGTTTAGATCTAAATATGAAATGTTTAAGATGCAGGAAAGAGAAAGCATCTCAGAAATGTTCACAAGGTTCACAGACATCGTGAATGATTTGGAATGACTTGGGAAGGTGATTTCCCAAGAGGATTCAGTGGAGAATATCCTTGACTCTTCTACACCCAAATGGGAGTCAAAGACCAATGGTATTTTGGAGTCTAATGACATGTCCAAATACACCATTGAAGAGTACATTGGAAATCTCATGACATATGAAGTGAAGCTTCAACATAAGAAAGAGATTCAACCAACGAAGCCCGAGAAGCAGGCGAAGCAAAATGGGGTTGCATTCCATGCTGAGAAGGAGCCAATCAAATGGAGGAAGAAATTCCATCGAGAATCTTCAAGTGAGGATGATGGAGAAGATGAGGTTAGCGATGATGATTTCATGGAGCTTGCCAAGCAATTCAAAGCATTTCTCAAGGGCAAGTAAGGTAAATCTTTGTTAAAGTTTTCCTCCAATTCTAACAAGATTCCTAATTGTTACACTTGCAAGAGTAAATCCCATCGCTATACCGAATGCCCCTCCAAACCCTCCAAAGATTCTTACAAAGGAAAAGGGAAGAAATTTTAGAAAGGAAAGTCAAAATTCAAGAACCAAAACAATGGTCTTGTCGGGACATTTGATGACTTGGATGAGGATTCATCAAGTGACGGAGATGAAGATGACAAGGAGCAAGCTCACAAGTGCTTTACGGCATTGGAAGATCTTCCTTCAAAATCTAGCAATGAAGAGGTGTAGGCTTGGTTCAAGACTAATGAAGAAGTATGCTTCATGGCAAAAGGGGAAGAGTCTTCGTCAAGCTCTACCGAGGAGGAAAGCGATGATGAGCATTTCTAATGAAAATTTGTGACATGATCTAGTGTAAACAATAATGATATGCATATTTGTGACACTAGTGAGAGAGACACATTTCTCTCTCAAGTTAAGGATTTGAGCATTTCTAATGAAAATTATTAGCTCAAAACCTTAGCTTAGAATCTTGCATTCAACAACTTACGTTGAAATTCGAAGAGGAATCATAAAAGCTCATAAGCTTTGTACACGCTAGGGATTCACTCCACGGTTTATTAAAAAACAACATCCGACAAACCATAGAAGAGGTTTGGGGTATATTCAAAATGTGGTATCCAAACCCATCTCCAATTCTTCTTATGGTGCAAATACAAGAAATATTGCTAAAGCACCTAAGACGAATCACCGTGCTTTTTTGTATAACAATAACACCAACAAAAAGCTTGTAAATCACAAGGTGGTGAGGAAAAATGAAAATTCTTCATTTTTTTACTAAGAAGAAAAATCCTCACTTTATGCATGCCAAGAAATTCATTTCTACACCTAAGCATGCCAGATCCACCCCTTTCGCAAAGGCAAAACCCTTGCCTAGGAAATCCTTGAGTCTTTGGATTCTCACTAGGTGTAGTGTGCAAGAGAGGGAACATCAACTCATTAGTTAGGGATGTGATCACCTCATGTGATTACATTAGGAAATCAAACTCCTCTTGGGTTTGGTTTTCTAATGTTTAGGTCACACACACACATATGCATATTGCATGAGTATTATGCTTAATGTTTATTCTTAGCATACCCATTGTTTGTGTAACGTTTCATGATTTTGACAATGTTTCCAAAATTATTTTTCATGAAAATGAGGACCTGGGGGGATACATTGGCATACATGTAATATTTGAACCATGTGTATGACAATGGGGGGTTAATATGGTTAATATGGTTAAACTATTTTAAAACATATTTTAACTCTCATTTTGGGTTGTTTTTGAGATCACTGGTTATTATTGGTCTCAAATTCAACCCTTGGATATTGCCATCATTTTTAATGCTATATATTTCCTTTGGCAATATCATTTGTATCATGATGCATGATTTATATATATCAATGCTTTGATACACTTTATGCACATGGCTCCAATTATGTTTTACAATTGGTAAAGAGGATTATCTTACAATTGGTATTATCTCACTTGTTAAAGATTTTTTATATTTTTCTTTACAATTGTTATTAGATCCTAGAAGTCAACAATTTGACCATTTCTATGATCTAGGGGGAGCATGGGATAGTGATTGATACCCACAAATTTTTATATTTGGTATCATACATCTCTTTATCTCTTGCATATTGCCACATCTGAATGACAAGGGGGATAGGTTTGATGTCCACCTTTTTAACAATGACACGACAGAGAGAGATATGATCATGTAAATTATATCTTTTATGGGGAGAGAGATATACGTATGGGGAGAGATATGTGGGATTATGTAAACCATGCATATGGAGAAATGTGATTGATTTTATTTCAATTGGTTTATGTAATCCATACCTATTACATATCACCATTGTTTCTTATTATGTACAATTGGTATACTGATTATTTATAATTGGTTATCTCATTTTACAACTGGTGCATATAAGTTGGGGGAGCTCATTAGTATTGTGCTTTATTTCTTTATGTGTGTCATCATCAAAACGAAGAAGATTGTTAGGTATTGGTGTTTCGTACCAATAGTATTTTGATGATGATCACAACATTATGTTGTTGCTAATGACTCTCATGTTTTAGTCTCATAGTTAATATTTCAAGAATATCATTCTTGGAGACTAAATGCTTGGTGCAAGGATGGACATCAAAAGGAGCATTGACAGCTTGGAGTCAAGGGGTGACAAATCTTGGAGATGATGGGAGCATCATGGTTGAAGCTAAGACTCTAAGGGAATCAATGTAATCCATGTAATATTTCATTTATTGATTTTCTCTTTTTGAGTCTAGGTTTAATGTAATGCCTTGATAAATGCTCTACTCATTCATGCATATGCATATAACCATCTTAGTGAGCCTTAGGATTATCATAGAATCCAACCAAATAGGTTCATCATGCCAAATGACTCAATTGGAGTCTCTGGCTCTCCAAAAGGTGACTGCTGAAGGAAGGACATATGGCTGGGTGATTCCAGACTCCTGGCCAGCCTTCTACAGTCGACTATAGTGCACAGCTCAAGTCAACATTTCTTGACTCCTTCTTGAGCTCTTGGAAACATACGACTGACTTTCATTTTACAGTCGCATGTATTCCATCAGGCGTCTGGGATTTGTTCTCTAGTCGTCTGTGTGCCAAAGTGTGTAACTTGCAGTTTTTGGGTTTCAACCCACTTTGCAAGTTAGTCGACTGATGAGAAGTTTTAAGTCGCCTGTCAAATTACAGGTGCCTGAGAATTGATCATATATCGTCTGAATGCACTAGTGCGAAAGTGGCGTTTTTCTCAGCTCCTTTCCATCCCTAGTGACAGTTGCCTGCTGAAGGATATTCAGGCGCCTGCACATTGTACATGCGCCTGTGTAGTCTTCTGCAGTCGTCTGTCCTGGTTCAGACTATAGCCGTTGGGATTTTATAGCCGTTGACCAGTCGACTTTCAGTCCTTCTTCAGTCGACTATATGTGCTTTAAATTGCCAGAATCTAGCCGTTGCAGATTTATTCTTTTTGGCTTTTTGCTTGAGTTTGAGGGGTTTTTAGGCTTCCTATATATAGGAGAGGGCTGAGTTCATTAGAACTTCTTGAAACTATTGAAGATCCTTTGAGAATCATTAAGCCACTCTCAAACTCTCTCATTTCCCTCTTAGAGCTCTAAATCTCCTTCATGCATTGTAGTCAAGCTCAAGGGAATCCTCCAAGTGAAATCAAGCTCATCTCAACACTTGGAGATCCTCTTCCATGACTTGCATACTTCATTGAGTAAGTTCATCTCTTCAAGGCATAGGTAAGAGTCATTTGTTTCATTTGTTTTCTTGAAACCCTAATTCTCTTTATGTGAATTAGATACTCTCTTTGTGGGAGTTGGTAACTCTCTTTGTGAGAGTTTAACCATTGTAAGGGTGATTGTGTCCTTGTGTAGGATAACCCTAATTATCTGTGTGGGAATTAGTTTCTCTCTGTGTGTGAGCTAGACCCTTGTGTAGGGTAGGTTGAGTCCTTGTGAATGGCAAATCCCTTGTGTAGGGATTGTATTCACTACCTTGTGTAGGATTATAGTGAATACTTGGTGTGGCTGGACGTACCCAAGTTTGGGGAACCAAGGTAAAATCTTGTGTTTGCGTTTAGATTGATTGTGTTGATTAATTCCTCTTGCATTTATTATTTCGCATTTGCAAGTTAAATTTTAATTGCACAATTTATTGCCGTTACTCTATTCACCCCCAGAGTTTGTTGTTGTTAGTATTGCAAGGTAGACGGTACTTATACCAACAACTGCCATCGGAGCAGTGAGAGGGCCGTGTCTAAGAAGGGAGGTGACTTAGATATTGATGATGCGAAAATGCTTGTCAGTAAGATGGATGCCTTGTGACATCAGATTACTTTGTATAACAACAACCAGATGCATGAATAGAGGTGACAAGCATTTGCGCAACATATGGCAAACTTTGCCCAGTTTGACGGTGAGGCCTACTATCAGACTTGGGAGAGGTTCCACAACTTAGTGCTTAGATTCACACACTATGGCTTCGATGAGGACCATCTGCTTTAGATCTTTTAAACAGGGTTACAGCCTTCTTTGCAGGACATGTGCAAAGTATAAGCAATGTAATGTTCTTTGCATATACGACAGAGAATGCATATTGGTACTTGCGGGACCTGGTAGAGTGTGCATGAACTATGCCACCCTAACCATAAAAATCCAACCTAGAGACTCTCTTAGAGAATTTCAGTCACCCAAGGCCAAAAGAATGATTATTTCTACAACTCAGCTGATTATTCACTTAGATCAAGAGATGCAGTCCAGCAGGAGCTAGGCACCATAACTCAGCCACAGTACACGCTCCAGCGGCTCAGGTAGCTCCTTCAGGATCAAACGCAATAGCTCTTGCAATTCCATCAGTCCAAATCCAGCCTAAGGAGCCATCTATGGGATCTTTCTAATATGACCCCATGGAAGGCCAGGAAGAATATGATGATATGGTGCATCGGAGCCACGTAAAGGGAGCGACATGTCCATATTGTGATGAGCAGTAGGAGATGGATGATGATGATGTGCATGTTAGCCATGTGTGAAACATGATGTATTTTTTAGTTTAAGGATGATGGTGAAGTGGAGAGAGTGAAGGTGAGAGCGAGATTGATGGTATTGAGGAGCCTGCGTCATGTTTCCCTTCTAATTCATTTCCCCATCTTGAGTTGTATAAGAGCATTAGAGGGACTGCTAAGAGTTTTTACATTGATGATGATGAGGAAGATGTATGTGAGGGAGAGATCAAGCAGACCATGATAAAGCCTGAGCCATGCATTCCTACAGATTCAGCCCGCCGCTACCATTTCCTTCACCTCAGAATGAGCACCAGGCCATTATTCATGAACATTTTAAGGAAGGATCGCAAATCATGGGGGGATTAGAGAGAATGTATACTCTGATGGTAAGGATGAGGCGAGGATGAGGTGAGTGAAGGTCATTGCGAGATGGTCTACATTGAGCCTAAGCTGCCTTCTCCTTTTGATTTCTCTCTGCAGCCACTTTCTCCTCCTCCAGAGGCCTCACATCAATAAGAACCTAGCGATCTATTTCAAGAAAGTTTCCATCCAAACACTCCCGTTATTTCTGAATCTCAATCTTTAATTCCATATATTTAGATTCAGGTTGTCATCACATAGAATTAAATTCTTTTATTCAATATGACGACCCCATTTGGATTGATAAGATGATAATTTTTCATGTTTTATCCCCTTCATTCATGGGTATTTTTTGCATATTTTTTGCTTAATTTGACTGTAATCCATGCATTACGTCAATATCATTCGATATTAGAGCTTATCATCTCTTTATGTACAAAATAAGATTTTTATGACCTACCTTTTGTCTTCTCCCTTATTTTTCAGTTAAAGATGGTGTTCTCTCGATTTCCACAGATATTTTTGTGGATTTTTATGAGCTGGGGAATATTTTCTACACTTTCTGGAATAAAATGTAGCGGAGCTAGAATTTTGGCACGATCATGACATATTTGGCACAATCGTGTAAAGTCGATAGAACATGCAGATTTATGCACAGTTACAGTGCATGACCGTGCAATATTTGGCATGACTGTGCCAATGCACAGATAGGGTTTTGACTTGATTTTTGAACCCCAATTTGATTGGGATTGAGGGTGATATAAATACAAGTTTTGGATAGAAGAGGGGAGACGTTTTTTCTTAGGGGACGGTTACTTGCTTTTCTTTTGAAGACTTTTGTTGATTTCTCTTACGCTCAAAGATTAGAGACTTGGAATTTAATTTCATTCATAAATTTTGCAACTATTTTCCTAACTTTTCTCTTAAATTTTATGCTATTATATATGAATTGTGTCGTTATTATTGACATGATTTGTGAGTAATCTCTTTGTTTTGGGTTGAGTTGAACCATATCATGTATAATTGTGTGGATTGATCTATTTGTGGTCGAATTATTGAAATAATTGTCTAGGATTTAGTCTTGGATGTACTTAATATTGGTTTATCTCTTTATTTGTTATCAGACCTTAATAACCAACGAGAGTCGGGCTTTTGATTTGATGCACTTCGATAATTAAATTGATTTTCCATTAAATTAGGATTTTCAACGAGAGTTGGATCCTGAATTAATTAGAGCTACTTATTAGGATTATCAACGATAGTTGAATTTCTGAATCAGAGATTATGTCTTTGGCCTGAGTTCTCCCATGAGAGTAGGCGAGAATGAAGGATGGGAACCATTTATTGTTGATTCGTTATGCATTTATCATGATTTAGGAACCATGTGAGTAGGTGTCAACTAATGATAGATAGGCTTAATGTGCTTCTAGAGAAGGTATTAGGTAGCAATATAAGGAACAATAATCTCACCCGATGCATTAGTTCAATAATCTGACTCTTGAGATCAATTCCATAATCAATTCATGATAGTGGGGATACTTAGCCCTAGCATTTTTCCTAATTGATAAACCCTTAGTTAATTTCTAATTCATTCTGAGATCGCGTCGCTAACTATAGTCTGAGATTGGTTGGTACTTAATCCCTATCTTTCCCGTGATCGATCCATATTGTGCTACGACTACCTGTGCATTTGCTGTAATTATAAGACTGGAAAAAGTTTGTGGCGCTATTGCCAAGGAAGCTAACAGATTAATATTAGCCTAAATTTGGATTTGCTAGACAATGCTATTATTTTTTCCTTTTTCCATTCTTCTTGTTTTACTTATGATCTTCTCCCAGTTCCTCTTTTCCTTGTTTGAGCAGGCGAACTTAGAGTGCAGAAGAATTAATCCCCTTTGATCTTGAGATCGAAGCCAATGCAAGGAGACAGAACATTGAAAGAAGAAGGAAGTTGAGACAAGAAAGGATGGCAGATGAAGGTGAATCTACCAATGATATGCTGACACTGCTCTCCAGTAAGATGAATGCCTTGTCACATCAGATTACTCAGGTGGGAGTTGGAACGAGTGTTTCTGGTCCGTCGGTTGTTTAGAGTTGTGGAGAATTTATTGTGTACAGGGGCACTTATCTTGTGAGTGTCAGTTCAAGTCTCCATAGACACACGGGTTGAGTATCAAGCAACTTAGTGCTTTGTATAACAATAACCAATGGCAGGTACATGTGCGGCAAGCATTTGAGCAACATATGGCAAACATCACCCAGTTTAACAAGGAGGCTTACTGTCAGCCTTAGGAGAGGTTCCACGACTTAGTGCTTGGATGCCCAGGCCATGGCTTCCACGAGGACCATCTACTTCATATTTTCTATACCTCCTATGCGGGACTTTGTGCAAAGGATGAGCAATGGAGAGTTCTTTGCATATACGACCAAGGATGCATGGTGGTGCTTGAGGAACCTGTCAGTGTGTGAGTGAATTGCGTCACCCCCACCTCCTAATGATGGCTATTATTCACTTAGATCTAGAAATGCAGTCCAGAAGGAGCTAGGCACCATGATTCAGCTGCATGAGTCACTCGAGCAGCTTAGGCAGCTCATGACAACAATGTGTCAAAATTGTGATGAGTAAGAGGAGATGGATGATGGGGGGTGTGTTGGACATATTGGAAACCCAATACATTTTTATTTTGATGATGAGGTGGTGGATACGAGTGAAGACAAAAGTGAGATTGATGATATTAAGGAGCCTGAGCCATGTTCCCTTCTGATTCATCTCCCCATCTTGAGGTGTGCCATATCATATGGAGGATTGTAGAGCCTGTATACTTTGATGGTGAGGAAGAGGCGAGTGAAGACGATTGCGAGAAGGTCCACATTGAGCCTGAGATGTCTTCTCCTCTAGATTTCTTCTGTAACCACTCCCTTGGCCACCAGAAGCCTCACATCAACCAGAGCCTAGAGATTAATTTCAAGAAAGTTTCCATCCAAACACTCTGTCATTTCTAAGTCTTAATCTTCAATTCAATATATTTTAGATTCAGATTATCGTTGTCATGTCTCGTGAGTCCTTAATATTTGTACCGCAAGCATACGGTGTAGTTATGTACTTACGAGTCGATTCGCAGGGTGACAAGTGTTGAGTACTGGTTTATTCTAAGTTTAGTAGCTACGTGAATCGTATGTGAGAAAGGATGAATATTGAACTAGGGAATATCAATAGGGAAAATCTCTATGGACGAGTATACCTGCTATCGTGATTAGGCTAGGATTGATTTCGGTTGATTGGTTATTAAATTATGTGATAGGGTGAGGTTGTCGCTCCTAAGTTATCATCTTTCCCCCACTTTCGTGATGCTATTATAGGACTGCCAACCCTATGGCCAAGCCGAATATCATTGGTCATCAGCATATTGTAGGTGCATTGTGCTCGAAAAATGTCCACAATCCTCCCTCATGACACTATCGTGCATAGAATTTGGATCAATGTTAGGATGTCTCTAATCCATGCCTAGCTATCCTTGGCGACATGGATAGTGGAAATTGAATAAGGATCGAAGACCCTAAATTAGCCCTAGCTATAGCTAATGACTAATCTATTAATCCATGAAGTGGGAGATCAATTTACATAAATAATAATAATCCTAACAAACCCCTAATCATAAAATATTCAACATCCCATCACAAGCATATCAATCCATAACCAATCTTAATAGGGTTCAACATATGGCCCTAGATGAATATCTACTCACGATCAATAGATGAAAACATGATCAGATGCAATAGATGATCATAAATACAGTAATGGAGAGATGAAAATAACTAGATAGAAGATCCACCATTAAAGAATAAAGGAAACCTAACTTTCTATAGCCATCCAATGTCAAAATTACAAAAGGAATTAAAAATAGAAAGAACTACAACAGAGTATGAATCAGGATACACCTAAGAAATACCCTGAAAATTCTCTACAAAACCTCTTAAAAGCAGCCCCTTAAAAGAACAAAATAGAAAACTATATACACAAGCTCAGAAAGTCCCCCAAAAGACCTAAAATGCCCCCAGCAGTGCCCACAAAGGCCAAAGAAAACCTAGCTGACGCGGCCGCGTGGAATCCCACCCGACTGCATCAAAGCAAGGCTAAAAATGGCATATTGCCTTTAATTTCTTCATCGGTGACATGACCGCATGGAATTCCACGGGACCGCGTCGATCTGGCTCAGATCCTTTTCTAAAACTAACCCAAACGGTCGGGTGACACAACCATTTGGAGTTTTCTGTCACGTCAATTGATGCGGTCGCGTAGCATGGGCTACACGATTGTGTCGATCTTGTTTCCAGCTCATGTTTTTGGGCTCTTTGTGATGCAGACGTGTGGTGAATTCCACGCGATCGTGTATGCTCTTGCTCCAGCTCTTCTTTTGGGGGCTTTGACGACGCGGCCGCGTGGTGTATCCCACGCGACCGAGTCGGTCTTCTCTTTCTTTTCATCCCCTTGATTTATTTGGCTCCCGTTTGCTCGTCGTTGCATTCCAAAGCCTTCACCTCATATCTAGGGTCTGAAACTTCATGATTACACCTGGAATATGCAAAAGAGACCCAAGGGTAAAAAGGAACTAAAAGATGGATGAAATGACATGGAATATGTGGCGGAGTGAAATGAAATGCACGTGAAATATTTATAAAAAACATATAAAATAAACACTCATTAGTCGTCGTTTAGCGTTAAATTCTTTTATTCATTTTGACGACCCTTTGTGGCAAGCTTATGTAGATTGGCAAGTGTGCCCAAATTATTTTGACACAATTTATCTCCCGCATGACACAAGTTCAAATTTGAAGGAGATATGCTTGGTTGTGTCACTTGGCTACAAAGATGCTAGAGTTAGGAAGATTCGCGAGGAACGCAAGAAGCTATTTAAGCAGCTTCCTCCACAAATAATGATATGTGATTTACCGTTTGACACAGTGTGTTCTTTCATTTGCTGTAATTAGGATTTTTGTGCTTTCTAGGTTAAGTTGTTTTTGAATAAATCTAATACCATTTCAACATTGAGGATAATGTTTGCCTTTATGTTGGGGGAAGACTGTAAGAATCTTTAGGACTTTTAGGGGGTTGGGGAAAAATTTTCTGAGAAAGGAGACCTCCAATCCCTTCACACACATATCTCTATTCTTCCAACCAAACCTACTTGCTTGATTGCTTAGTTCCTTTGTGCATAGAGATATAGCCACTTTCGTATTATTATCTTTTGTTCAAAGTATTGAAATTGGCTATGGCATGACTTGGAGTGTGTTCTTCACATATGATAATATGACTTTTATGAAACATGTTCATGGTGTCCATGATATATGTTCTCGAAACGGCATAAATTAGTTTTTTGTCTTATAAATCCACTTGATGCATGTATCATGGTAGTCATAATTGAATAGAGTGATTGGTAATCAAAAAGGAAATTGGATAACAACATATTCAATTTAGTACTGAGGAGCGGTTACTTGGTTTGCTAATTCATGTTTGAAAAAAATGATAAAAAAGGAGCGATAAGCGCATTATTCTTCCGACACTTGTTGGGTAACTGGGTCCTCGTGCCTCAAGAAACATTAGACATTCGTGCCGAAAGATGGAGTATGGAAGAGTGCACAAAATAATAAATGAAACTCAGGTGGTTTGAGTTAGTAGGGCGATGTGTTTCTTTAAGCCTAATGTCCTAAAATCATCTGATTTGAGAGCCATTGACCAAATGCTCGCTACATGAACCATTCTAAGATGTCATTCAAAAAAGATCGAAAAAGAGAATAAAATAACATGAATGTTGATAGTCAACAACCACAAGTCAAGGAATGATGGACATGTTGTAAGTGCCATTTTCTTGAAAGATTCGTATAACCAAGCCATGACATTGTGATTTACTCTTGATTCAGGCATAACATCGATTTATATTTTACTAATTGAAAGCTGGTTAGAGAAAATGTCTAGGAACGTATGCTTTTTCATGGTTGTACATATTATATGTTAGTCTATGTTGGAAAATGATGCTTTGTGTTGTACCATGGTAAATGGAAAGAGTTTCATGCGCTTTATATGGATGATTCGAATTTATAGCTTGTTTTACTAGGGACTTGTTGCATGAGCAAAAACTCTCGAAATTTGTAACTACAAGCGCACAACTGTTGTCGTAGCGCTAACGGGTCGACTGCATGGAGGTTGGGTAATTGAGTACTAGCCCAATCCTAGGCCGTGGTTAGCTATGTGGGATGAGAATTTAATCACTAAACATTAATAAAAACACAGATGCAACATAAGGAAACATCACAAAACAACAAGAACAAATAAAGAAAGCCAACGAACAAAAGCAAGAAACACTTATCTCATTGGTTGCATACAAGAGTTGTCAATTCGTGCTTGCATCCATGAGAAAAATGAAGTAAAACCTAATCTAAATCTAATCTACTCCTAGAAAGAAAGAAAGGTGGTAAAACTGGGGGGGAAATGCATCCCCCAGCCACCTCACATACTCTGGCGATGCAAAAACTCTTAAATAGAACCTCAAAACCCTAGCGGGTTTGCGGCTAAACCTGACCCAACCCGACCGCATGGAAGATCCATGTGATCGTGTCAATATAGCTCCAAGATGTGCTTCAAAGGGATCTCAAAAAATGGATTCGATGCGGTTGCATTGAGCTGGGAAAGTTACGGCCCTGTAGATGTGATTTGACGCAATAATTTGGCGAGGCCATGCGATCGCGTAAATCTGGAAAATTTGGCTAAGCTTGGCCTGGGAGAATTGCGTTGATGCAGTTGTGTCTATATTCACACAACCCCATGGATATTTGCTCCAACTTCCCAGAGAGTTGGTACCCTTTACGTGACTGCGTCGCAAGTCTATGCGACTGCGTCGAAACAGTTTTCCTTCGTATGTTGTGCTCCACCCTTGGCCTCCTTTGATGCGGTCACGTGGGATATGCCCACGCGGTCATGTCAATAGCTCTTTCTGCTTGATTTGGCCCTTGTTTAGCTCTCTTATATGCAGCCGCATGGGGTATCCTACGCGGTCGCGTGGAGCTTGTTTCCTTTAGCTCCTTCTTCTTTTGATTCAAATTATTTGCCTCGTTTCTTCCTTTTTCTTCTTTGACTCAATTTGGCTCTTTTTAGCTGGAATTCAACCTGAAATGCACACAAACATCAAAAGAGTAAAAGTGAACAAGAATATGATAAAGTCGCATGAAATGTGAAAATTTATATGATATAGCGCATGAGTAAACCCCACTAAAAACTATGAAATATCCACAGGTTAAGACTAGCAAAAAGCTAGTTGGGGGTGTTTGATGAGAAGATAATTTTACAAGTTTTATCCCCTCAATTCATGGGTATTTTGCGCATATTATTTGCTTAATTTGACTCTAATCCATGCATTTCTTCAATATTATTCGATATTAGAGCTTATCATCTCTTTATGTGCAAAATATGATTTTTATGACCTTTTTGTCTTCTCTCTTATTTTTAGTTAAAGATGGCATTCTTCCGATTCCTACGAAATTATTTACGGATTTTTCTAAGCTCATGGTTGTTTTCTACATTTTCTGGAAGACATGATAGAGAAGCAAGAATTTGGCACGATTGTGGAAAGTCGACAAAACGTGTAGATTTCTGCATAGTTACAGTGCACGACTGTGCCATATTTGTCACAGCCGTGCCAATGCATAGATAAGGTTTTGACTTGATTTTTAAACCCAAACTTGATGGGGATTGAGGGGGATATAAATAAAAGTTTTGGAGAGGAGAGGAGGGACATTTTTCCTTGGGTATTTTGTAGTGTATTTTGGTCGGCTACTTGCTTGTTTTTGGAGACTTTTGTTGTTTTCTCTTGTGATCAAAGATTGTAGACTTGGAATTTAATTTCCTTCGCCAATTTTGTAACTATTTTCCTACATATTCTCTTAAATTTTATGCTATCATATATGAATTGCGTCATTATTATTGCCATGATTTGTGAGTAATCTCTTTGTCTAGGGTTGAGTTAAACCATATCATGTATAATTGTGTGGATTAATCTATTTTTTGTTGAATTATTGAAATAATGGTGTAAGGTTTAGTCTTGGATGCACTTAATATTATTTTTCTCTTGATTTGTTATCAAACCCTGAGCACCAACGAGAGTTCGTGTTTTGATTTGATGCACTTCATTAGTTAAATTAATTTTCTATTAATTTAGGATTATCAAGGAGAGTTGAATCCTGAATTAATTAGAGCTACTTATTTAGGATTATCAACGAGAATTGGATTCCTGAAAAAGAGATCCTTGACTTTGACCTAAGTTCTCCCATAAGAGTAGGCGAGAACGAAGGTTGGGAACCATTTATTGTTGATCTGTAACGCATTTATAATGATTTGGGAACCACAAGAGTAGGTGTCAACTCATGATAGATATGCATAATGTGCTTCGAGAGAAGGTATTAGGTAGCAATATAAGAAACAATAATCTTACCTGATGCATTTGTTCAATAATCTGACTCTTGAGATCAATTCTGCAATCAATTCATAATAGTGGGGAAACTTAGCCCTAAAATTTTTCCTAATTGATAAACCCTTAGTTAATTTCTTATAATCCATTCAACGATCGCGTAGCTAACTATTGTCTAAGAATGGTTGGTACTTAATCCCTAGATTCCTAGTGATCGATCCATATTGTGCTACGTCTAAACATATGCTTGCAGTAATTATAAGACTGAACATGCATACTTTTATTAGGGGCATGTACACTTGGATTGAGACAGCTCATCTCCTATAAGACATGTGAGAATATTCTAAGAAGATGCTGAGAGCTGTGTTGCTGGGATCCGCTGCAAGTAGAGGACAGACTCTTGTTGAGGAGTGCAAGGAGCTATTTAAGTAGTTGCCTCCACCAAGAGATATCAAGGATTTGCCATTTGATCACTGTGTGTTCTTTCTGGCAGTATAGATTTTTATGCTTTCTAGGTTAAGTTGATTTTGAATAATCTAATATTCTTTCAACATTGAAGACAATGTTAGTTTTTAAGTTGGGGGGAGACTGTTAAAATCCTTAAGACTTTCAGGATTTTGACAAAAAAATTGATAAAGGAGACATACATACATTTTATCATTATCCTATCATATCTATTCCTTCAACCAAACCCACTTGTTTGATTTCTTAGTTTCTTTGTGCATTGAGATGTAGCCTCTTTCAGATTATTTCCCTTTGTTCAAAGTCTTGAAATTGATGGTATGACTTGGAGTGTGTTTGTCACATGGAATGATTTGTTAATACGCCTTTTATGACACATGTTCATAGTGTCCATGATGTATGTTCTTGAAACGGTTTAAATTAGTTTTTTTTGTCTTATAAATTCACATGATGCATGTATCATGGTAGTCATAATTGAATATACTGGTTGGTAATCTAAAAGGAAATTAGATAACAACATATTTAATTTAGTACTTAGGAGTGGTTACTTAGCTTGCTAATTCATGTTTAAAAAAAATCAAAAAAGGAGTGATAAGTGCATCGTTGTTCCAACTTTTGTTGAGTAGCAGGGTCCTCGTGTCTTCAGAAGTATTGTTGATTCATGCCTAAAGATGGAGTATGGAGGAGTGCAAAAAAGAATAAATGAAACTTCGGTGATTTGAGTTAGTAGGTCCGAGGGGTTTATTTAAACCTAATGCCCTAAAATCATCTGATTTGGGAGCCATTGACCAAATGCTCACTACATGAACCATTCTAAGATTTCATTCAAAAAAAGAGTGAAAAAGGAGAATAAAACAACATGACTGATGCTAGTCGATAACCACAAGTCAAGAAGCAATGGACTTGTTGTGTGTGCCATTTTATTGAAAGATTTGTATAACTAAGCCATGACATAATGATTTACTATTGGTTCAAGCATAACGTCGATTTAAATTTTACTAATTGAAAGCCAGAAAGAGAAAATATCTTGAAACTTGTGCTTTTTCATGGTTGTGCATATTATGTGTTAGTCTATGTTGGAAAATGATGCTTTGTGTTGTGCCATGGTTAATGGAAAGAGTTTGATGTGATTTATGTGGATGATTCGAATTTATCGCTTGTTTTGCTAGGGACTAACAAAAATCTAGTTGGGGTGTATTTGATAGGAGGATAATTTTGCATGTTTTATCCCCCATTCATGTATATTTTGCCCATATTATTTGTTTAATTTGACTCTAATCCATGCATTTCTTTAATATCATTCAATATTAGAGCTTAGCATCTCTTTATATGTAAATTATGATTTTAAGACCTAATTTTTGTCTTCTCTCTTATTTTTCAGTCGAAGATGGTGATCTTTGGGTTCCAACATATATTTTTGCGGATTTTTCTAAGCTCGAGACTATTTTCTACATTTTCTGGAAGACAAGTCAGTGAAGTTGGAAAAGTGGTATGGCCGTGCCATATTTGGCACGAAATTGCCGAGTAGGCAGAACGTCCAGATTTCTGCACAATTACAGTGCACGGTCATGCCAGACGGCATGACTGTGCAGATACACAGATTTGAGTTAAAGGCTATTTTTGAAGCCCATTCTGTTTGGAACTCTTTTATGGTATAAATACTCTTTTGTAAAGTTGAAAACAGACGTTTTTTTCTAGGGTTGACATTGTTTTTTCTGCGATAACTCTTTGTTCTTTGGAGATACTTTTTGCAACTCTTTTATGGATTGAAGATTGGAGACTCTCGTTCTACTTCCTTTATTCAATCAATAAGTTTTCTATTCCATTTCTCTTTATTTGATGATGTCTTTTATTAATTGTTTGATTGATCTTCATATGAATTATGAGTAGATCTCTTGTCTAGGTTTGAGTTGAACCCTATCATGGACTGAACTATGAATTGATCTCTATTTTTATCTTAGTATTGAATTTTATAATTAGGGTTTTGTCAAGGATGCGCCTATTATCAATTTTGTTCTTGATTTGCCTTTGAGTCTGAACCACCAATGAAAGTTGAGGTTTAGATTTGATGAATATTGATTGTTAAATTTATTTCTAGTCATTTAAAATTATCAACGATAGTTGTATTTTAAATTAGAGATTCTTGACATTAAATGAAGTTCTTCCACGGAAGTTGTTGGAAATCTATTTATTGTTGGTTCTTAACGTGTTTATTGTATTTTGATTGCCACGACAATAGGTATCATATCATGATAGATAATCCTTTTACGCTTTGACAATAGGTATCATATCATGATAGATATGCCTTTTACGCTTTGACAGAAGGTTCTAGGTATTGATTAAAGAACAATAATCTCACCCTAGCATTAGTTCAATGATTTGATTTTTAGATCATTTTTATATTCAATTCATGATAGTGGGGATTCTTAACTTTAGCAATTTCTCTTATTAATATTCTTCATTATTACTATCCTGTCACTTGATTGGAATTTGCGTAGCTAACTCATAATCTGAAATTGGATAGTACTTAATCATTAACCTCCCTGAGATCGACATGTTTGTGCTACAATAACCTGTGCACATGGGGTAAATTTATAAACTCAACAAGGCTCACTATGCTCTTTGCCATTAGTGGTGGTGAGCCCATCTCATTTCAAGAGGCTATGGATTCATATGAAAGAGAAGAATGGTTGGAGGCAATGGGGAAGGAGATGGAATCTCTACACAAGAATTTCGTGTGGGAGCTGGTGCCTAAACCAAAGGACCGTAAATCGATGGCTTGCAAGTGGATCTATAGGGTAAAGGAATCTTTAAATGAAAAGGACAAACCAACTTTCATAGCAAGGTTGGTGGCGAAGTGATACTCACAAAAGGTTGGGGCAGACGTGTTGACGAAATGTTGGCAGAATGCATGCCCTTCAGGCAATTATTGTAATTGTAATAAACATCTCGGTCGAAATAATAGTAAGCTATTTGGAAATCTTTATCTTTGTAATCCTCTATGTCACTTCTGTGGTTGATGTTGTGTTATATGATACATGGATAAAGTTCGAGGACATTTGTGAGGAACATTGGGATCTTGATAATGAGGCCAATGTGTCCACCGAGCATATGACCAAAAGTATTCCTGGTCAGAGAAATATCGATACGGAACATTGATATTTCGATTAGAACAGTGTGCATTGTTCTATACCAATGGATGGTAGTGGTTGGCCTCATAACTTCTCGGTGTAGAGACATCGTTAAACAATGTGATGTGCCCGTTTTAATATTTATACCGCAAGTGCACGGTGTCAATGTAGCACTTACGGGTCGATCCACAAGGAGGTTGTCTGACTGAGTACTAGCCAATCCTAAGCTATGGTTAGCTACGTGGGTATTTTTATAAAGAGAGAAATAAAGATGGAAGAAACGTCTAGGGCTAGGTATGCCCTCTATCATGGGTTGAACATGAAAGTGGCCTCTTTATTTAGCCATCGAATTAATTCTACGGTGAGGTCGTCACACCTAATGTTGTCACCTACCCTCCACTTTCGTGATGCTATGATATGACTACCCATCGTATGACAAAGCCAACTATCGTTGGTCATTGTCATATGGCGGGTGCATGATGCTCGACAATATTCTCGAATCATCGTTCATGCCATTATCGTGGATAGAACTCTGGCCATCACATGGAGGCTCTAATATTTGTCCAACTATCATTGGCGACATAGATAGTGAATGATTCTAATAAAACACTATGGCAAAACCCTAATTAAGCAATTCGATAACCAACCAATCAATCTATTCCATATTCAATCCTCCAATAGGGGTTAAACCATGCTCTAGATAAAATCTACTCTATACACATCAAAAGAATCACAGAGATATCACAAAAGAGCAATTAGAAAGCAAAAAATCAAGGAGAAATACTTATCTCATGAAGTTGTAATACAAGATCTTCAATGGAATACACACAGCTTCAAAGAAGAGAAAGATCAAAACCAACTTAAACTAACCCTACTCCTACTACTAAACTATTTGCAGATGAACGATAATGAAAACTGGAGAAAATCTGTGCTCCCCCCAAAGTCGGCACACCAAAAGCTTAAATACAACCCAAAACTCTAGCAGGAATCAAGTAAAACCTGACACGACCGTGTCGAGCAGTCAACATGGTCATGTCAATTCAGCTCCTTAAATAGCCTTCTGTACTCTTCTGTCTCCTGTAATGACATGGTCGTGTGGATGGCCACACGACCTTATACTTCTCGCTTCAGCCCCTTCATAAAGCGACCCACACGATCGTTTACATGATCGTGTGGGGTCTTCACTTGAGCCCTCTGCTACTTCATTCTACATGGTCGTGCATGATATAGCACACGACCGTGTAGAGCTTTAATTTCCAGCTCTTTCTTGGGTTCAAGTGAAACGATCGTATGGTGCATGCGACACGATCGTGTTGATCTGCTTCTCTTATTCACTCCTTCTTATGAAGTTGAATCCCATCGGTTCTCGATCTCTTTCCAAACCTTCATCCTCACTCTTGAGTCTCAAAACTCCATGTTTTTACCTGAAATATACTAAGGAAACTCAAGAGTAAAAAGAAACCAAAAAGGGGAAGAAACGATGTGAAAGATGTGGCAGGGTGATATGAAATGCAGGGAAAATCTAAATGAAAATTATATAAAAGAACACTCATCAAATCTCCCAAGCTAAACTCTTCCTTGTCCTCAAGGAAGACAAAGAGAGAGTCGAGATTGGAGATATGCAAGCACGCAAGCAAGTGATATCGAGAATTCCAAAACATCAAGCATCATATACATGGATGAGTGAAACTTTCAGATTTTTGTTATTATAAACTAATCAAATTCTTTCCATATATCAAGATATAACCTTGGGCGTCGTTTCTAGCAAAATTCAAACAACCAATATGCATAATCATGGTCATGCTCAAATCCTAATATATTTCATCTATCCTGCACTAGGCTATTAGAATGGGGATCGAAATTATGTGATGGATCAAGAGAAGAATTAATATCGTATAATGGGTCATGAATCCATCAAGGAAATGGCTCTCACAACACTCTATCATTCTTTGATTTATGGGGTTGCTAAATTTACTCACGTTTTATTACTTTATTCACATTTTTATAAAAAAAATTAGTTGGTTCTTGTAACGGTTGTTTTTCGATCGTGTGTATTTCAGCGTTTATGTTCTTTTTCGTACGCGTATTTATTTTGACCTCCTCTTATATCTGAAACGTGCGAAGTTATATGTCGTTGTGACCATCAGAGAGAGTAGTAATTTGTGGAATGTTTTGTGAATGTCATTTCACGGGTCATTCTCCCACAAATCATCTTTGAATGAAGAGGTGTCTTAACTGTAAGACTTCGACGTTTAGCTTTTTATTTTTAGTATCGTTTTTCGTGAACCTAGTACGTGACCGATCGTCGTACCCTCGAGCCTCTCGACGTCACGGTTGGCTCGATATTTTTCTCGTAATTTTCGGACACCGTTAGCCCGACCTTTCACTCGAATTACTTTAAATCCAATTAGCCTTAATCTAATTTGAATTTCAAACTTTAAACCTAAATCAAATCTAAATCTATAGGATCAGTATCACATGATTTATTCTCCTAGATAGTTTCACCCTAAATCTACCATTCCTCTCTCACACACCCGCTCTCCAATCAAGCTTAAACACACCCCCTTTCTCTCCCTCTTTAGCAATATTGTCATGTTATAATGCATCAACCTCAGACCTAGGGTTTTCATTAGAACTCATCTACCACCCACATATTCACCCATCCGACCACCCCCCTTGCCGGTGATCCCCTATCTCTGGCCACCTCCTTCACCGTTGGCCTCACCACAGCTTCGGCCTCCTCCTCTCCTCCCCGCAACCACAGGCTTCGGCCCCCTCTCCATCCAAAAACACCCGACAGCCCATAAAGAACTGCCGGTCCCACTATTCTCCTTAGCCGTGGCCCTAAGCCGAACAGAACTGCCGGCCTATCCACCCTCCGGCCTTCCCTCCACCAATGGCAGCCCTCCATAGATCCGACAGCCTCCCTCCATAGCCGTTCCCCACTCCTCCCCGCAACCAGCAGGCCGTGCGCAGATCTCCCCTTGACAAAACTACCGATCACCCCCATTATTGTCAGCCTCCTCCCAAAAACCATGTCGCCGGCCAGCAACCCCCCAGGCCGCGCGACCCCTCTTTGGCGTCCTCCTATCCCTGGCAGCCTCCGTGTGCCTAGGAGCCTACGCACGCTGCAGATCTCGTGTTCTTTTCCGATGTCGTTGCCGTCGCTGTGCCGTTTCGTTGCGCTACTCGCAACCGAGCCGTACCGTTTCACTGCGCTACCTGCAGCCGAGACGAATCCAAGACGAATCCAAGATGATCCCGAGACGATCTCGAGATGATCCTTACTGCGTTACCTACAATCGAGGACACCGAGCACTTCCACCGTTCCAGATCCGATGCCGACACGTGCTCGTTCATCGCACTAGGTTGGTCTTTTCACTCGTAGCAACCCAAACATTACGTCATTGAACCATAAGTAAAAACCGACAAATAACTCACTAAATTTACTTTTACGCACCATTAAACCATTGTAACATCTAGAATCGACGATCGGACTATATTGACTGTGCACATAAGATAGAATCGTCGTAGAGAACTGTAGAACAAATTTGATCACATGAATCAGTGTTTTGGGACTGTTAGGATAGCCATGCTTAACTTAGAAACATACCATAATAGAAACTTCTAAAACGGGACTTGACATTGCCCGTTGACTTGTGACAGCGGACGTTGACCGACACGCTTTCCATGACGAGACGCTTCCGACGGACGTACTTCTTGCCACCACAGGCAAGTGCCCCCACTTGCATAGTTATGGCCACATCTAGGCAACTTCCTTCTTAAAATTGTAAACGGTTGAAGAAGAGAACCGGACGTGAAATGATAGCATTTGGGACCACCCCTCACGACAGCCTAGACTTGACGACGAAGTCTAGGCATATAAATTGCTATAACTGTCATGCTAGGAAACTATCTGTGTGTGTGTGTGCGTGTAGAGCCCCAAGAAAGAAAAGTACATATTATACTCATGTCATGCCATGTAACATCTTTCACGTCATGTCTTGCATAGCCTTCGGGCAATAGGGCACTCTCCAAGACAGAGAGAGTGACCCATTGTATGGATAACTTGCTGGAACCCGGCACTCATCGAGCTAGAGTGAGTGACCTTTAAACTAGCGGGGAATAAGGACACTCTCTAAGACAGAGAGAGTGATCCTTGGTACAGAATCACCTACGGGAAGCTCGGCACTCACCAGGACAGAGTGAGTGGCCCTGCAGACTGTGGGGATAGAGGCACTCACCAAGCTAGAGTGAGTGGTCCTACACAGTGGTACAGAACGACTTACGGGAAGCTCGGCAATCATCAAGTGAGTGAGTGACCCTGCAGACCGTGGATATAGAGGCACTCATCAAGCTAGAGTGAGTGGTCCTCGTCCAGTCTTGTCCAGTCTTGTCTTGAGTACTTGGGGTGGGGTAGGGTTGAGCGGCCACCAGGTTAGAAAGTTTGGCCACTTTCTAAGATGAAGGCATGAACCCTCTTGGTGTCGAGTCGCTTGGTGTCACACAGTCTTGGTGTCGAGTCGCTTGGTGTCACACAGTCTTGGTGTCGAGTCGCTTGGTGTCACATGGTCTTGTCTAGTCTCGTCTTGCCTTGTCGCTAGTAGCACATGCTATAGCGATTGCCTGCCACGTTTACTTTCTTCACAGTTTTACTTTCCTTGCATAAATCTATAAATTTCATGCTGTTGCATCTCTCATTTTAACCAACATTAAAATGTCATCTTTAAATTCCCTTACGCTTGCAGTAGAGTCTTCTCACCTTTCCTTGTAGACTTTACCTGACGTACAACTCCTTTTATCTTGGGTGTTGTACGTCAGGTATCGAGACAGAGTATACAGACGAACTGGCCTTACTTGAGGACTTGGAGCCGGAGGACGTTGACCCAGAGTACGTTCCACACGATGACCAGACCTAGAGGTTCCTCACCGTTGCTGACTTACGGAGGTTTACTACTTTCTAGTTTGGGTGCGTAGCACCACTTTACTTTTGTCTAGGTTGGGTGCGTCGCACCATTAGTTTCCTTTTTCGTAGTTGTAGCCATGTCTTGGCTTCTTTTATTAGACTTGATATATTACTGGATATTGTCTCTTTTATAAATGGATGCAGTTTCCTTTCGAGTACTCTTATTCTTATTGTTATGAACTTTTATACGCAAGAACCTGAAATTTTAAATGGTATCTCTATAATCGCTTATTGGACCCGAGCCTCATAGCTCCTGCCCATGTGGACCTTCGTCTCCTCCTCGCACCCGTTTTGGGAAGCGGGGCATAACAGGTTTTAGTGGTGGCCCATGCAGATCGTGTAAAAGTTTGTAACAATAAGAGTACTCGCATTCATTTAAATATCCAGTTTAACTTGTGCAAGTCTAATAATCCTTGGTTAGATTAGTGACCTTAGTGTGACCTTAGTTATGATCTCTATCTTAGGCACCATTTTAGTGTCGTCCTACCCGGCATTAACCTTGTTCGACTCCAGTGCATATATGTGCATCATAACCTAGATATTCATAATAGAACACTCCATTCCTACTCATACACTTCCTAAGTGTTGGGACATCACTACAGGGAACGGAGTGGTGACGGTTAATTTGGGATGCCGCTCGATTCCGTTGGTGATCAGTGGACACGAGCTTTATGCCGACTTCATTGTCCAAGATCTACTACATTTCGATGTTGTTCTTGGCATCGATTGGTTGGGAGATTTCCATGCTTCGATCGATTGCCACAACAAGAAAGTGGTGTTCAGGATCCAGGCCATCAGGAGTTCGAGTTTCATAGCAGGGAGCAATCGCTTGGGCCCGTCAGATTTCGGGCCAAGCCGGAGGAGTCGATCGTTGTCTCCATGCAGATGGAGACCAGTAGACCAGCAGTCGTCAGAGACTTCGACGACGTCTTTCATGATGATATTTCAGGTTTGCCACCAGACAGAGCTTTAGACTTCAGTATAGACCTTATGCTGGGAGCGCAACCTATTTCGAAGGCGCCGTATCAGATGTCTCCTGCAGAGCTTGAGGAGTTGCGGAAGCAGTTGGACGAATTGTTGCAGAAGGGTTTCATACACCCTAATGTGTCACCTTGGGGTGCACCAGTTCTGTTGATGACGAAGAAGGATGGGTCACCCGGGATGTGTGTAGACTAAAGAGGGCTGAATGCAGTGACTATGAAGATTAAGTATCAGCTGCCTTGGATTGATGATATTTTTGACCAGCTTGGAGGTTCGAGGGTTTTCTCAAAATTGGTTTTGAGGAGCGGGTACCATCAGTTGAAGGTGAAGAAGGACGATATTCCAAAGACGGCCTTCAGGACAAAGTACAGACACTATGAGTTAGTAGTCATGTCGTTTGCCGTGACCGATGCTCCAACAGTGTTTATGAACCTGATGAATTTGATTTTCTACGACTTCTTGGATAAGTTCGTCGTTATCTTCATCGACGACATTCTTATTTACTCGAAGTCTGAAGAGGAGCACAGCCGTCATCTGAGGACAGTGTTAGAGACACTGAGACGTCATAAGCTGTATGCCAAGTTTAGTAAGTTCGAGTTCTGGTTGGACAGAGTCGCATTCCTGGGACACGTGGTGTCCGAAGATGGCATATCTGTAGATCCGAAGAAAGTCAGAGCAGTCAGTGAGTGGCCGACCCCGCAGTCAGCATCAGATATCAGGAGCTTTCTTGGTTTAGCTGGCTACTACCCTCTGTTCATTAAGGATTTCTCGAGGAGTGCAGAGCCGATGACTAAGCTGACGAGGAAGGACGTTGAGTTCGTCTGGTTAGAGGATTGTGAGAAGGCCTTCAGTATTTTGAAGGAGAAGTTGACCACACCACAGGTATTGGCTATACAGTATCGGAGCGGAGGCTTCGAGATTTACTGTGATGCATCTGGCAAGGGTCTTGGATGAGTTCTGCATTAGCATGGTCACGTAGTCGTGTATGCTTCTCGGCAGTTGAGGAATCATGAGAAGAACTGCCCGACACATGATCTGGAGTTAGCAGCAATGATATTTGCGTTGAAGATCTGGATACACTTCCTGCTGAGTGAAAGCGTGAAAATCTTCATCGATCACAAAATCTTGAAGTACATTTTTACGTAGAAGGAGCTCAATATGCGTCAGAGATGATGGTTCGACCTGATGGCAGATTATTAGATAGATCTGCAGTATCACCCGGGGAAGGTGAATGTAGTGCCAGATGCTTTGAGCAGACTCCCTACAGTGATGATGCATACTGTCGACTGGAGAGTATAGCAGGAGCTAAGAGGGATGAACATTAAGGTTGTCCTACCAAGAGTGATCGTTTCGCTAATGAATTTGCAGATTTAGTCTACGATCGTGGATCATATCAAGGCAGCTCAGACAGGAGACCTGAAGCTAGAGAGGATCAGAAGACAGGTAGAATCTGTACTTCAGACGGAGTTTATTATTCATAAGGATGGATCGCTGAGGTACGTCAGTAGACTCTGCGTACCTGCAAGTGATATTAGAGAGGAGCTGTTGAGTGAGGCTCATAGCTCGCCTTATTCCATACATCCTGGCGGCACGAAGATGTACAAGGACCTCCGTCTGAATTATTGGTGGATTGGCATGAAGAGGAGTGTGGCACGAATCGTTGCCAAGTATTTGGTATGCCAGCAGGTGAAAGCAGAGCACCATCGAACATCAGGATTGCTACAACCGCTTCCTATTCTGAAGTAGAAGTGGCAGCACATCACGAAGGATTTCGTGACAGGCCTACCTTGGAGCCCGAAGTAGAACGACGCATTCTGGGTGATCGTTGATCGATTGACCAAGTCTGTGCATTTCATTCCTTTTCGAGTGGGACAGTCCACGGAATTCTTGGCGAGGAAGTATCTAGAGGTAAATACTATCTTACTTCTCTATTTATAGTTCCTCCTTGAGTTTAGTTTGTGATGTAAATCGTGTACGTGTAGGAGATTGTGCGCTTACATGGAGTTCCGATGAGCATCGTATCTGACAGAGACTCGAGATTTACATCTCAGTTTTGGAAGAGTCTGCAGGAGAATCTTGGTACGAGTCTGAGTTTCAGCACGACATACCACCAACAGACCGATGGCCAGTCAAAGAGGACGATTCAAATTCTGGAGGATATGCTGGGAGCTTGTACGCTAGATCTGAAGGGTTCGTGAGAAGATCATCTCCATCTAATGGAATTCTCATACAACAACAGCTACCAGGCGAGCATTGGCATGGCACCATTTGCTGTCCTATATGGAAGGAAGTGTCGATCGCCACTGAGCTGTGATGACATCGGAGATCGAGAGCTGTTGGGTCGGGAGATGATTATAGAAGCTGTGGACGTTGTGAGAGACATCAGGGATAAGCTTCGAATTGCGCAGGATCGTTACAAGCATTAGACAGACACCAAGAGGTGACCGTTGGAGTTTCAGCCAGGAGATCATGTCTTCCTGAAGATTTCTCCGAACCGTGGAGTCATTCGTTTCGGGAAGAAGGGAAAGCTGAGTCCGAGGTATATTGGACCGTTCGATGTGCTGGAGCGTGTGGGAGTAGTGGCTTATCACCTTGCTCTGTCACCATCTTTGGAGGGAGTTCACGATGTTTTCCATGTATCTCAGCTACGTCGATACGTCAGTGACCCATCGCACACTATGGATTTTTTAGAGATCACGATTTGACCGGACCTGACTTATGAGCAGCAGCCAGTGCAGATTTTGGACCGTCGATAGAAACAGTTGAGGAACAAGGTAGTCAACCTGGTGAAAGTGATGTGGCGTCACGGATCACCTGTAGAGTCCACTTAGGAGCGCGAGGATGAGATGAGAGAGCACTACCCGCATTTATTTCCTGAGCTGTAGTTGATGTACATTCCAAGGGTGGAATCATTTCTTAAGGTGGGTAGGATGTAACGGTCGTTTTTCGATCGTGTGTATTTCAGCATGTACGTTCTTTTTCGTATGCGTATTTATTTTGACTTTCTCTTGTATCTGAAACGTGCGAAGTTATATGTTGTTGTGACCATCAGAGAGAGTAGTTATTTGTGGAATTTTTTTGTGAACGCCATTTCACAAGTCATTCTCCCACAAATCAGCTTTGAATGAAGAGGAGCCTTAACCGTTAGACTTCGACGTTTAGATTTTTATTTTTAGTATCGTTTTTCATGAACCTAGCACGTGACCAACCGTTGTACCCTCGAGCCTCTTGTCGTCATGGTTATCCAGATATTTTTCTCGTAATTTTCGGACACCGTTAGCCCGACCTTTCACCCTATTTACTTTAAATCCAATTAGCCCTAATCTAATTCGAATTTCAAACTTTAAACCTAAATCAAATCTAAATCTATAGGATCCTACGTATCACATGGTTTATTCTCCTAGCTATTTTCACCCTAAATCTATCCTTCCTCTCTCTCACACCCTCTCTCCAATCAAGCTTAAACACACCCCCTTTCTCTCCCTCTTTAGCAAGATGGTCATGTTATAACGCATCAACCTCAGACCTTGGGTTTTCATTAGAACTCTGCCGCCACCCCCATATTCACGCATCAGACCACCCCCCTTGCCGACGATCCCCTATCTCTGGCCACCTTCTTCACCGTCGGCCTTACCACAGCTTCGGCCTCCTCCTCTCCTCCCTACAACCACAGGCTTCAGCCCCCTCTCCCTCCAAAAACACCCGACAGCCCACAAGGAACCGCCGGCCCCCAATTCTCCTCAGCCACGGCCCTAAGCCGCACGGAACTACCGGCCTACCCACCCTCCAGCCTTCCTTCCACCAATGGCAACCCTCCATAGATCTGACAGCCTCCCTCCATAGCCGCACAGTCCCCACTCCTCCCCACAACCAGCAGGTCACACGCAGATCTCCCCATTGACAAAACTACCGATCACCCCCATTATTGCCAGCCTCCTCCCGAAAACCCTGCCACCGGCCAGCGACCACCAGGCCGCGTGACTCCTCTTCGGCGTCCTCCTATCCCCGGCAGCCCCCGTGTGCCTAGGAGCCCACGCACGTCGCAGATCTCGTGTTCTTTCCCGACGTTGTTGCCATCACCGTGCCGTTTCATTGCGCTACTCGCAACCGAAGCGATCCTGACGACGTTACCGTTGCCGTACCGTTTTACTGCACTACCCACAGCCGAGACGAATCCAAGATGATCCCGAGACGATCCTTACTATGCTACCCGCAGTCGAGGAACCGAGCACCGCCACCGTTCCAGATCTGATGTCGACACTAGCTCGTTCGTCGCACTAGGTTGGTCTTTTCACTCATAGCAACCCAAACGTAACGTCCTTGAACCATAAGTAAAAACCGACAACAAAATCACTAAATTTAATTTTACGCACCATTAAACCGTTGTAATATCTAGAATCGACGATCGGACTATATTGACTGTGCACATATGATAGAATCGTCGTAGAGAACCGTAGAACAAATTTGATCACATGAAACAGTGTTTTGGGACTGTTAGGATAGACACACTTAACTTAGAAACATACCATAATAGGAACTTCTAAAATGCTACCTGACATCGCCCGTTGACTTGTGACAACAGACGTTGACCAACATGCTTTCCACGACGAGATGCTTTCGACAGACGTACTTCTTGCCACCGCAGGAAAGTGCCCCCACTTGTGTAGCTACGGCCATGTCTAGGCCACTTCCTTATTAAAATTGTAAACTATTGAACAAGAGAACCGGACGTGAAATGATAGCGTCTGGGACCCCCCTCACGACAGCCTAGACTTGACGACGAAGTCTAGGCATATAAATTGCTATAACTGTCATGCTAGGAAACTATCTGTGTGTGTGCATGTGGACCCCCTAGAAAGAAAAGAACATATCATACTCATGGCATGCCATGTAACATCTTTCACATCATATCTTGCACCGACTGCGGGCAATAGGGCACTCTCCAAGACAGAGTGTGTGACCCCTTGTATGGATAACCTGTGGGAACCCGGCACTCATCGAGCTAGAGTGAGTGACCTTGGAACCTGCGGAGAATAAGGACACTCTCCAAGACAGAGAGAGTGATCCTTGGTACAGAATCATATACGGGAAGCTCGGCACTCACCAGGACAGAGTGAGTGGCCCTGCAGACCGTGGGGATAGAGGCACTCACCGAGCTAGAGTGAGTGGTCCTAAACAATGGTACATAACGACCTACAGGAAGCTTGGCACTCATCAAGTGAGTGAGTGACCCTACAGACCGTGGGTATAGAGGCACTCATCAAGCTAGAGTGAGTGGTCCTTGTCCAGTCTCGTCCAGTCGTGTCTTGAGTACTTGGGGTGGGGTAGGGTTGAGCGGCCACCAGGTTAGAGAGTTTGGCCACTTTCTAAGCGGAAGACGTGAACCCTCTTGGTGTCGAGTCGCTTGGTGTCACACAGTCTTGGTGTCGAGTCGCTTGGTGTCACACAGTCTTGGTTTCGATTCGCTTGGTGTCACACAGTCCTGGTGTCGAGTCGCTTGGTGTCACACGGTTTTGTCTAGTCTCGTCTTGCCTTATCGCCAATAGCACACGCTACGGCGATTGCCTGCCACATTTACTTTCTGCACAGTTTTACTTTCCTTGCATAAATCTATAAATGTCATGCTGTTGCATCTCTCATTTTAACCAACATTAAGACGTCGTCTTTAAATTCCATTACGTTTGCTGTAGAGTCTTCTCACCTTTCTTTGTAGACTTTACCTGACGTACAGCTCCTTTTATCTTGGGTGTTGTACGTCAGGAACCGAGACAGAGTACATAGACGATTCGGCCTTACTTGAGGACTTGGAGCCAAAGGACGTTGACCCGGAGTACGTTCCAGACGAGGACCAGACCGAGAGGTTCCTCACCGTTGCTGACTTACGGAGGTTTACTACTTTCTAGTTTGGGTGCGTAGCACCACTTTACTTTTGTCTAGGTTGGGTGTGTCGTACCATTAGTTTCCTTTTTCGTAGTTGTAGCCATGTCTGGGCTTCTTTTATTCGACTTGATATATTGCTGGATATTGTCTCTTTTATAAATGGATGCAGTTTCCTTTCGAGTACTCTTATTCTTATTATTCTGAACTTTTATACGCAAGAACATGAAATTTTAAATGGTATCTCTATAGACACTTATTGGACCCGAGCCTCACAGCTCCGGCCTATGCGGACCTTCGTCTTGTCCTCGCACCCGTTTTGGGAAGCGGGGCGTGACAGTTCGTGTAAGGAGCATTGAGTCAATGACTTCCAGATCAGGCGATCTTAAGGCATTGGGCCAAGAAGGGGCCCCTTGGACCTACTAGCTCAAACCAACTATAAATCTTTATTCTATGCACTCCCCCAAGCTAGACCTTTTGGCGCAATCCCCAATGCTTTCTTAGGCACGAGGACTCGGCTACTCATCATAGCTGGAAGAACGATGCATATTTATTCTTTTTCTTTTTCTTATGGCCTCTTTTTTATTTTTTTATTTTTTTATTTTTTATTTTTCTTTTTTCTTTTTTCTCCTTTTTTTTCTTTTTCAACAAGAGCTAGCTAGGCAACATCACTCCTCAGTACAGGATAAGCATGTTGTTATCCAAATCCTATCGAATTTCTAGCCATCATACTCAACTAAAAACTACTAATATGCATACACAAGATGGGTTCCCAATAAAAATATAACATAGGCCGTTTCGAGTACTTCCATCCTAAAGATTATGAGCATGAGCATAATAAGCATATTATGTGATTTCAAACTAAAAACTCTAACCTTAGGCATATGTCCTAATTGATGTCGAGAAACGGAACATAAGGATATGTAAAGGGTTATTTAGTACCGACCCCCTGTATTTTCTCCGAAATTAGCAACACCCCCCCTATGGTTTCAATAATTAGTAAGACCCCCTATGGCACCCAATTTTGGACCCCCCTCCCCCTGTTTAGGGGGGTCTTCCTATAGGCGGGGGAGTCCAAATTGGATACAATATGGGGGTCTTACTAATTATTGAAACCATAGGGGGGTGTTGCTAATTTCGGAGAAAACACAGGGGGTCGGTACTAAATAACCCATATGTAAACCTGAAAATTCTTCACTTAGAGATCCATGCATATAAAAATCAAACATCATGGAATTCTAGATACAGTGACACATATATACAGATGGATGCAAGATGAAGCAAAGATGCAGGTCTTTTGTTGTTTTTGGTTTTTTATATACAAGAAAAAGAAAGCAAAAAGTGAGAAAAACAACAAAACAAAACAAAACAAAACAGATGCATGCAATGCTTCCTCCCCCAAGCTGGAACTGAGAATTGTCCTCAATGCGAAAAAGAAGTGATAATATGAGGAAATGTGAGCTGGGGAAGAGATGTGGGATGGGATGATGGGATAAGGCCTCCCCCAAGCTAGGATGGTGATATGCCCTATATGTGATGGAGAAGTGGAGAGCCAGGGTACATGAAGTATAGGGGGAGAGAATGCTGAAGGGGATCATGGTGCACCATCCTTGGGTGGGGGTGGGGGTGGGGGTGGAGGGAGTGGTGGTGGTAAGGTGAATGGAAAATGGTTCTAATGTACATGCCACTCATACATGGCATAGAGCTTGGTGTTCACCATATAGATTATGTCCCTGATGCTTGTCATGGTGGTCTTAAGGTCATGTACATTCTCCTCCAATATATGTAAAGGTGTATGAATATCAAGGGGAGGAGAAGTACCAGATGGTCCAGAACCATCACCATCTGGTGGAATGGGTGGAGGAGGTGGTGCTGTGACTCTAGGCTCCTCAGTACCCTCAGTGGCAGTAGTATGCGTATTGGAATGTGGCTATGTAGAATGCTTATCATGATGTGGAGTAGGGATGGGCTGAGGCTGGACAGTGGGTGGGAAAGCTGGGTTAGGGTTAAATGACCACTACACCGCCACATCGATACATGTGCGAGCAGGATTTGGCAATATGGTGTAAAGAGTGTGTGTCAGACCATGTAGCCATAAATATTGACCTACCAGGTTGGTCTTGATCATATGCAGGTTGGTGAGAACATGGAAGTTAAGGGAAGTAGGGTTGGCAACTATGGCCATACCATCAGGGATCTGGAGGGAGATATGAGGGTGGCTAGCTATCAAGGTAATACCGCCGCAACAAATTTTTCTAGCGATGGAGGTGCTAGTGGAGATGAGCATATGGGCCATCCAAGATCCGGTATGAAATAATATATATGGAGAAGTGGTGTCGTGGGCATGTGTGATACGGGGCTGTGTCATGGCCTCATAGGAATAGGCACTATAGCCACATGGTCGCATGGATTCTCCATGTGACCGCATCAATCCACGATTCCTAAAGGACTTTTGAAGGTCATCTGTGAACTAAATCCCAAACGACTGTGTGGAACTGCCACACAGTCATTTTGGGTCAGGTTCTTTGTGAACCCACTAGGGTTTTAGGGTGTTATTTAAGGATGGGAGCACCGCCAAGAGAGAGGAGCGGACGTCTAGCTGTGATTTTGCTCCAGTTTCATCTTCTTTCTTGGTCCTAAGAGTAGGAGTAGGTTTAGATAGATTTTGATTGCATTTTCCCCTCCGCAGAGAAATTGTATTTTGGGAATTTTGTATTGCAACACTTTGGAAGCTAAGTATTTCTTCTTGTTTCATATTTTCTAAATGTTTTGTTGTTCTTCTATTGTTCTCTTTGTTATTCTCTGTGTTTCCTAATGATTTGTGTGTAGTATTTTAATCTAGTGTTTGGTTGATCTTTATTGTGGAATGAGCATGGATTGATTTAGTTGTTTGGCCATGGAACCATATAATTAGGGTTATGCTTAGGAAGTTTATTATCTACATAGATTGGCTTTCCGAAATTGGTCGCTAACGGAAGTTAGGATTAATCTAGGGTTTCCAACCCCTATGTCAATTCATGCCAATTATGTTGCTAATAGAATTTGGACATAATTTAGAGCCCTCCTAGCATTGACCGTAGTTCTGACCACGGAAGTGGCGTGAACAATGGTTGGTGAATATTGTCGAGCCTCATGCATCCGTCGTGTGGCGATGACCAATGGAAGTTGACTTCCGTCATACGAGGGATAGTCTTGTCAGAGCATCACGAAAGTAGGGGCAGGTGATAATACAAGTGTCAATCCTATCATAGCATCACAGAAGTAGGGGGTAGGAGACATCTTGAGGTTAGGCAGCCTCACCCTAGGATGATTCGATAACTGGAAAACGAGTTCATTCCCATGTTCAAACCACATTAGAGTGATACCTAGCCCTAGAGCACTTTCCTTCTATTTTATTCTCCCCATTCCACACATATTTCTCACGTATCTAACTATAGCCTTGGATTAGCTAGTACGCGATCACACAACCTCCCTGTGAATGACTCGTTAGCGCTACGATGACTTTGTGTGCTTGTGGTTAAAAATATTGAGACTCTTGCACGACTAACAGTGGGTACTATGGTAATTGGGATCTCCATAGGCTTCCCACTCATCGATGTATTTACAGTGATCTGATACCAAGCATATTGTTCTGGTTGTCCTTATGGTTGGGAGATGTGGCTCAAAATTTGGGCGATCTCATTTAGGTGGGTATCAATCGTTATGGTAGGAGAAGGTGAAGTCGTTTGGCATTGGGTTGAAGGTAGTTCTCTAATAGAAGTTCAAGGCTAGACTTTTCTGATGGAGGTGGAGGTGGAGGTGGAGGTGTGTATGTTTGGGGATATATATGGGAGGGGTCATTGTAGAGGTTGTAGTTATATGGATGTGGGTTGTTGGAGGTGGATATTACATTGGCATTGGGTGGTCGTGTGCCCCTACATCCCACATATTTCATAGCTCACTACAACCTACAGAAAATTATTAAAATCTCTAATGTGAGCACCATGTGGCATAGAGGCATCATAATTTCCTGTGGACAATTCATCTGGCATCCCCATTATGCTCCAAATACACTAAGAGAAGAGCATTAAAGGGACAAGAGGATAGCAAAAAATGGGGTGTTGTGGGAAAAATTTTCAATATTTATTTATTTTTATATACACGTTGTCTAACGAACATAAGATTAAATATCAATCAAGAAAACCTCCCCTACAACGACACAAAAAATTGATGTGTCAATTTAATATTTATACCGCAAGCACACGGTGTCAATGTAGCACTTAAGGTCGATCTACAGGGAGGTTGTTTGCCTGTGTACTAGCCAAACCTAAGCTATGGTTAGCCACTTGGGTATTTTTACAAAGAGAGATTTAGGGCTAGGTATCCCCTCTAATCGTGGGTTGAACATAGAAGTGAACTCTTTATCTAGCCATCGAATTAATCCTAAGGTGAGGTTGTCGCATCTAATGTTGTCACCTACCCACACTCTCGTGATGTTATGATAGGACTACCCCTCGTATGACAAAGTCAACTATCGTTGGTCATCGTCCACTACAAGAAAGGAGAACATTTTTAGCATTTGTTAAAATAGTTTATGGCACGTCGAAACCATCACTAATCAGGTTTCAAGCGATTTTCCAAACCGCTACAAAATAGGGCATGAGATTCGTTTCTAGCGAGTTTGAACCACTTCAAATAAACCGCAAGAAATAGGAGTTCTAGCGGTATCGAACCGCCAAAAATAACGTTTCTAACCGTTATTTTATTAAAATAAAATAATTATTTATGGCGGTTGTTAACTGCCAAAAGCTCATCGTTTGTGGCGGTTTCGAACTGCCACGAACTGAAACAATTATTTAAAAAAAATTTACCTGGGTCATGGTTGTTGTTGTTTTAACCACCAAAAGCTCATCGGTATGGCGGTTTCCACCTGTCACAAACCGAATCAATTATTTAAAAATTTTTATCGGGGTCATGTTTGTGGCGGTTCTAAACCGCTACAAACGGAATTAATTTAGACAAAAAATTAAAAGAAAACCACACATGATAATATTTACGATGATAATTAATACAAAACAAGAGTCTTTAACACACAGTACAACACATGATACTTTTTAATACAAAACATAAGTCACAAAATAAACTAAGGACCAGATGAAGGAGGGAAGATGTTTCGGTACTGTGGATCTTCATATAAATGTTGCAGCTATTCGGGAGTACAGTGTTGTGTCAAGAATAAGTTCAAAAGAGACTTACACTGAGCAAGCTGAGACCTACACTAATGATGATGATGATGTTGACTATCGAACTCCTCCAGTGTCACTAGATTTGAATGACGTGATGAAGCGTCAGATGTACAGGAAGGAGACGGGACAAATCTTCTATTTGTCCCGAAGATCTAGAATTGAGAACCACTCGAACCAAGACCAACCACCTGACTTGGGTAATCTTCGTCTAGAACACGAGTGACGTCATTATTTCTTCCTTGACTCTCAACTCCATCATGTTGTGATAGTACTCAAATGCTCTCCTGTACAATAAAATAAAAGGATAATAACATATAAAATTTGAGGCCCAAAGATGACGGTAACGTAGGAAATATGATGCCAAAAAATAGTAAAATATTAAGCAAAATGCTGACAAACTCTATACTAAACAATAAAATGACAATCTTGAAGTTGTTCTGAAACTTCTAGGGAACTCATAAACGAGACACGGATGATGCATAAGAAACTTTTATTAACATAGAAGAACATATTTTGAAGCATTGCAGCAAGCATATTGGCATGCTAAAGAAGAGGAAATATATGAGAACTAGTTTAGGTGAATATCTTAAAAGATCAAGAGAACAAGTTGTTCAGCAACCCCAAAAAAACTAATGCATCAGATAGTCATGCATAGAAGTAGAAGTTTACACTTGACATTAACTGCAAAGAAGTAGGTTAACAACTAATACGTACTATTATCAAGTAGAGATACTAATAATACATGTGATATTAAGAAAAAGCTTGTCATTTGTTAATGCTTACATAATTAATGATGTGTTCCATGAAAAGTACTAAAAAGTCTTAAAAGTTTGTCACTGAGTGGGGGCAAACATCATTTAATTGCAAATCTCCAAGCTTGAAGGAGATGAAGGAACATGGGAAACTGAATGCCAAAAAGAACAAAAAGGGAAAAAGAAAAGGAAAGATACGCAAAGCAATCAGGAGACAGTTGAAGCTTTTCGAAGTACGAAAACTTCTAAATTCATATATATATATATATATATATATATATATATATATATATATATGGGGCAATATCTTGCGAATTATATCATAATCCGACATCTTACTTCTCAAGATTCCTACAATTGAACAGAAAAAATGGAAAAAATGCAGAAGCAACAAAACTTAAATATAGTTACATGAAAAACATCATGGTAATTAAGCTCAATAATGTCAACCAGTTTACCATAATATGGTACCGCACCCTCACTTGGCCTATTTTCACGTGTGCTTGTATAGTTCTTAGTTACAAAGTTCCAAAACACACCACTATTTTGAATTTTCAAGTGCTTCTCTTGCTCAATGGTTCGAAACTTAAACCCATTCACATTATAAACAGTAAATTTCCTTGCGTGTCTCAATGGCCCTTGGGCAAGTGCAAGAATTTTTCTGGAAGTTAGATCTCTGGGATTATCGTTAATTTATGAACACATTATAGACAACATCAATAGCTTGCAGAAAATTCCGTTAATAAACTCAAATGATACAGAAAGTCATACTCACGTGGATCTTAAACGCCTAGACAAATTTGTGATGGACTTCCTTTTCTATTTCATTGGACCTCACATTCCTTCTACGATTCCTCATTTTCGTCGTCATGGTGTGTCGAAACCAACTGTACAATAAGAGATGAAAACATCAAAATGGTTTCTCACAATCTACTCTAATAAAATTAAAATTTCAATGTCTTACTTACCTAATAAAATCTTATACTTGAGGGCAATTAATCAATATGTGGGATGTGCATGCAGGAGTTCTGTGTCACTTAATCTGACAAGTGTACCGTCTCCACCTGGTTTACCCACCGGAGGAAACATGGTTGAAATTACTTCAGACAGCATTGGTGCATCATCCATGTGCTCCCTGCGATTGAATCTAGTCTCAATGTCATCCTCCAAGTACCTCGAACAAAAGGTCATACATTCTTCATAGAGTCACCCCTCAGTAATCGAGCCTTCAGGTTGGTCTCTATTGCAAACAAATTGTTTCAGTTTTCGTAAAAACCTACATTCACATTAATGGATAAGTGTTTGAACAAGTAATTAAACCAAAAAAATCAACGGTTTGAATATGAAACTGACGTCCCCTGGATTTAACAATGTGTTGTCGGAACGGGGATACCAGATTTAAATATTTATAACCGCAAAAACACGGTGTTGTAGTGTGGCTTGGGGGTCGAACACGGGGAGGCGTGGGGTGTGCTTGTTGTCAAACAGGAACCGGATCACCCGGTGGGTGAGCTAGCCCTATCGCTCGGTGATTGGCATGAAATGAAACTACGGAAGGGTGTAAGATATAAAAAGTGAACCTAGGACCATGGTTTCCACCCTATCATGTGTCCTCTCTATTACGACCGACGGATAGGAATACGATCGGATTCTAGGGTTTAGTGGTGAGACGTTGCCTCTAAAAGTGATACCTAGCGTCCCATGGGCCCAATATTACGGTTAATGCCCACGATGATACGCTAGGTCTACCCGGGTTCAGACGGTGGGCATTCCCATGTCCATTAACACCGACCGACTCCGGGATCACTAAGCTCGCAACGATAAATCCCGACATTTCATCCTGCCGTTCCCACGTGCTAAGATTCAATGTCTACGCTAGGTGTGTGAGCTGTGGCTAGGGGATTAAACGCCAGTTTTATTTCCCCTTAGCCCGACGGTCAGAGGCGGTCTGTCTCCCGCCAATGACAATGAAACGCCCCGCGTAACCATCTAAATTCCTATATCCTATCGAAACCCTAATCCTATGGTCGTTCTAGGGAGAACCCACGAAGGGGCTTCCACCAATGTCCCAGATTAGAAAACTACTCACAATTCATTGCAAAAAGAGCAACACAACAAATTATAGCCATTAAAATCAGGATCAAGCAATAGAATAATGGAGCAAATAGTATTAAGAACACAATGTCAAAGTATCAAGACAATCAGAGAACTTACAAAACAAAATAAATTCGCAGCTGCCAAAATCCCAAAAAGACAGTTTTAGAAAAATGGGGATCGTTTTCTGGGAAAACCTAGGGCAAGATATATAGATAAACGTCCACCCGATAAGTTGAAGCATCAACCGATCGGGTGAGTCGACGGTTGACTTGGTCTTCAGCTTTTGAGATACATCACCCGATCTCTGAACCGATCGGGTGAGTTGTCGGGTCGCGAGCTGGGAGAACTTTTGCTACAGATGAACCGATCGGGTGAGATTTCACCCGATCGGTTGGAATTCAGCTCCAAAAGACAGAGAAGACTGCGGCATCCATCCGATCACTGAACCGATCAGGTGGGATCTTCTTCACTGCTGATCTAGATCGGGTCAGATACCCATGCACGAACCGATCCGGTGGATCTGTCCACCAAATCGGTTGTGGGCTGATATGTGGTATTCTTTGACGTTTGGCCCTCAGGTTCTCGCGCGACGCCTCCCGTTGCTCCGGGGACTCATGATATTTGCTTTATATGTCCCCTATGCTGATAATCTCCTGCAAGTACACACAAACACAAAGAAAGTGAAAGAAAACTAAAAATCACAAGAGAATGGATATGAAACAATGGAAAACAACAGAACATTACGGAGAAGACATCCGTGAATATATAAAATATAAACGCACGTCAAAATCTCCCAAGCTGAACCCTTTCTCGTCCTCGAGGAAGACGAGCGAGAGTAGGAGCTCGGAGGGAAAAATAGAGAGGAAGAAACAGAAAAAGAAATCAAAATCCTAGATTGCCAGTCAGAGCCAACAAAAACTAACTCACCATACTAAGCAAGCATGCGATAAACACATCACTAAACCCAGGAATATGGGTCCATACAAGTGTCGTGGGTCCACGTGGTGAAGTGCGAGTGAGTGAGGTCGTGAGCTAGCAGACGGTGTAACTATCTAAATTGTGCAATAAAGCTCCATATACACATACCCAAAGAGTGACCCAAATATCGATTCAATTCGAATTAGCGGTGAATAATAGCTCAAGCATGCATGAGAATAGAATAAGAATTGAAGCGTATCATGTGTCGGGGACTCCACTGCTAGGAACGAGAAGATCACCGCATTATTGCCTAGATAATCGCTAGAAAATTCCTATGCCAAGTGTGTTCGAAAACGAAGGAGGTTGAGAAGGTGTGGAGTAGAACACTTGGTGCAAATTCTCGCCTTCCCTTTATTCACGGTGGATATGAATAATATTCACAACGGGAATATTTTTTGGGTTTTGGGTATTTGTATATCTTTTTGGATTTTTTTGGCTATACATATTTTTTTTTCTTTTTGAAATTTTTTTCTCTTTTTTTGGATTTTTGGAATTTGGGCTATATTTTTGTGTACTCTCCCACGTGGGAGAACGGTACACGACGAAGGGATTTGCACCAAGTAAAACAAATCTAAACACTTGGGCAAAAAGAAAATTTTTCTCACGAATCAGAGCATAAGCAAAATGGTTTATCCTAGTCCTATTGGTAGAGTCCCAACACATGCGAATTGAAGCGTAGTATATATATATGTATGTATGTATGTATGTATATATATAGAATAATGGGTATCATATGCCATATGAGAGGGTCTCTCATACTCCCTCTCACATAAAGGGGGTAAGTACAACAAGTACAAGCCCATGTGGGCTTGTACTTGCTCCCTTTATGTGAGAGGGAGTATGAGAGACCCTCTCATATGGCGTATGATACCCATTATTCTCATATATATATATATATATATATATATATATATATATATATATATATGGGATTAATGTAGAGCAGGTGGCACCTGATCCAAAGGATCAGGTGCAAGACCCAAAGGGGTTGGCCCCAACGAGTACAAGCCCATGTGGGGGCTTGCACTCTCCACCTTTTTTGTGTCTTGCCACCTGATCCATTGGATCAGGTGACAGCTTTTCTACATTAAATCCTATATATATATATATATATATATATATATATATATATATATATATATATATATATAATTCATGCATAGGAAAGCAGACAGTGGAGGCAAAATACCGCGTATTCGAAATTGAAGCATGATAGTCTAGGGGTCATCCAAGGACATGCATATAAAACAAAATCACAATGTAGAAGCACACCAACTAGCTAGTCACGACAAACAACTCACACAAAAGCAAGTGAACCCACGGAGCATGAAATGCGATAGGGCTCGGCTTCCTAGGGTTAGTGAAAGTGATTATCGTACCTAAGCTAAGTGTGTGTGTGGTTCCGTGGCAGTTCATCATTTGGGGTCATCTCTAGGAGAGGGAGAATAAAAAAAGAAGGAAAGAAAAAGAAAAACACGATGAAAACGACTCAAAATGATGAAAAAGACACAACTGACGCACAAAGTGCGACTCCCCGAAGCTGAACCTTGCATTGCCCTCAATGCAATAGCAATAAAAGCGGGAGGGCAACAAAATATGGGAGGGAAGTACGCACCGACAAATAAAGATGAAAAATATGAAAGACACACGAGACGAAAATAGAAAAATAAAGAAAATAAACACTCAAACCAACTATATAACACACATGCACCCGAACACATATAAACAGGCACACAACAAAGGCATGACACGACAACAATCACACAGAAAAAATTTGATTTTCCCCAAGCTAATCATGACAATGCTAGCAAAAATGTGTGATCATGGTGATGCAGAATTAATAGCTAGGGGGGAAATCAGAAAAAACACAGAAATCAAGATGCATGAGGGGTGGGCTCCTCATCCTCCTCGAAAGAGACTTGAGGGGTGTGGGCGGGAGATGTGATGAGTGTGCAGAGAAGTGGGGAAAGAGGTGGAGATGGTGGATGAATGGGCTCGGTAGGGATGTGGATGATGGATGGGGTGTCGGTGGTGACGGGGGATGGTAAAGAAGCGACGATTGATGAGGTGGGGGTGGGTAATAATTTCGAGCGCACAACTAATTTCTTGCGGCGCGAGTATGCGGTGGTGATAGATGTGAAAGGTGGTGGGAGTGTAGGATCGACGGTAGTGGTCATGGATGGAGAAGAAGTGGAAGGAGGAGGAGATAATCGCCTATGGGATGGAGGAGGTGATGGGGTGGAGTAGCTAGAGGAGGACCGTAAATCTGTGTAAGAAGGCGGAGAATGGCAGCCATGTTTCGTTCGAGTGCGAGGAAACGTGGGTGAGAAAGGAAGGAAATGGATAGGTCCGAGGAGGTAGAGGTGGATGCACCAGTGCACAGAGCAGTAAGCTCGTCCTCGAGAGCGAGGCGAGCAGAGGTGGCCTGTCGAACAGCAGAAGTGGTGTCGGCGGTAGTGGACGTGTCGGCACCAGAGGCAAGGCCTAAGAGGGCCGTAGTGAGTGCCTCAAAAGAAACAGGGACAGCAGCCGGGGTGGTGACACTAGGGCCAGCCCCGGGGTCCTCCCTAAACGCAGGGATATCCTGCTCGCCTAAGTGGGCGATAGTGGATGGTGGTCTAGGTTCGTCAGGGAGTGGAAACTGAAGATGTAACCCCCCTACAAACTCTGGATCAGGAAGAAACGACCAATCTGCCTCAAGATGAATATCCATGCAGCCAGGATTAGGCAGAGTGGTATACGGAGCCGGGGGTGGACGTAGTAAAAATCAAACCGACCGTTGCCACGCGGTCGAATCATGTGGGTGTGCCTCATGACATCAAGATTTAGATATGTAGATCCTAGGGCACACGATAGATCGCGGGGGATAACGATGTTGAACGGGGGTGTAAGGCAATGAGAGTAATGAGGCCGTCGCAGCAAAATTTACCCTTGTTTGTGCGGCTAATATCAATGAGTTTTTGAATTAGCCACACACCGGCGTTAATGCGTACGCGCAGGGCCTTGAAAGCGATCCCATCAACACCTGGAATGAATGGGTGGGTCATCGCCCATAAAATGAATAAGTCAGGGATAGTCACAGTACCGGACTCATCCCTAGGAAAGATAGCGCTCTATATGATGCAATGGGCAAGACGGAATACTGGGTGGATGATGGAAGAGGCCTTGGCATTACCTCCAGGATATAGATCGTGAAGAGTGAGGCGTCCCCAAAAATAATCGACGTCGAAGTCGGCATGAAATTCGTAGGGACGGATATGGCCTTCGAGAATTGGGAAACCGATAATGTTATTGATGGTGTTCACATGGGTACGGAAATTTCAGTTTCGGAGGTGAAAATCAATAATTGACCCCCCCCCCCCCTCAGTTTTGAGATTCGAGAGGAATTCGAGTGTGAGGGAGGGGTACGATGGTGCATGAGAGTGTAAGAAACTTAGCCAACCTAAATTTGCAAATAGGGACTCGACCCCGGAGAAAACTCCGAGATCAAGCAGGGTTTGACTGTGGGCAAACTTAGTGGCTAAGTGTGATCTTTGGTCGAGTCTAGTATAAAAATCTTTGTGTGCCAGACTCATGTAACGGATTCCCTACGGCCCCGTCAGTGGGTCAACCACGGGAATGATGGGTTGGGGTGGTGGTCGGGTAGGCAGAGGAGGAGGAGCACGTGCACACTGTGAACGTGTGGATTTGTGTCTCTTGCGAGACGGATCCTCTTCCTCCATGATGCGCTTACCCTTGTCTTTATCTTTAGCCATGATTGTGTGGCGATGCAATGTGATATGCAAGATTATATGAGTGCACACAATCAACGACGATGGAGCAAAATGCTAATACTTGGGCAAAGTAAAAATAAAGCTGAGAAGCGAGTGTACCCAGTAAAGCAGCGAGTCCAAGCTCCTGAAAGATCCTACGCCGTATGATGGAGGAATTTGGGAAGCCGCCGCATGTTGATCCAACGAGAAACGAATTTCCAAAATGGGGGGGGTCTGTATAGGGTTAGGGCTTAGGCGAATTTGCGGATGAATGTGGTAGGGAGAGTGCGGAAGGTCGGAGAGTGGTGGAGGAAATGGGGGAGTGGATTTAGGAGTGATGGAAGTGAGGAGGGAGATCATTTGAGGGGAAAGGGGAGATGAACCGCTCGGAAGAAAGTGAGGGATCGGGTGAAATGAAATCGGGTGGAGGGGGGTATTTATAGGGTTAGGTGAACCGATCAGGTGAGATTTCACCCGATCGGATGAGTCGATTTCGAAATTTTCTTGTTGGAAAGCAGATACAGGTGAACCGAACGGGTGAGATTTCACCCGATCGGTTGACCGCTTCACAAATTTCCCGAGAGCTCTATAATCGTCACCCAGTCTGCGACCCGATCGCCTCTTCTATTAACCGATCGGTTGAATTTTCACCAAAAATTTCCGAGAGTTCTGTCATGTCCACCCGATCTACCACCCGATCGCCACATGTGTCACCCGATCGGTTGGCTTATGTGCTGATACTGGCCATCTTCTGACACTGGCCACCTGATCGATTAATGCATGAACCGATCGGGTGGGGGTAATTTCCTGCACAAATACAAAAATTATCTAAGTCTCCCAACGAAAATTCCCATAGCAGAATTTATTCACTAAAACTAGTAAACTATCCCTATAAATGACGACAAAAGTTCAAAACATGGTGTAACGGTCGGTACTCACTATTCGTTATACGGCTGTGCGTATAGCAATTTCGGGTACCTGATTGTTTTGTTGCTTTGTGTATGAGTCGTGCCGTTGAGTCGACAGGGCCGTAGCACCTTGGTTGCATCCTTAGCAAGCCAACCCCGACGTGAGCCCAACTGGAGATTACCGTCGCTTTTGGACCCCGTATACTTTATACGTTTTTCGTGCACGTAGTCTTGTTTGTGCACGTATTTATTTTAGACCTTGTCTGTAATCAAACCTTATGGTGTGATATATTGTTGTGACCCTCTCTAAGAGTATTAAAATTTTGGTGTTGATTTGGAACGTCATTTCACGGGTCGTTCTCCCACGATTTGACCCTGTTTGAAGAGACGTCACGAATTTCGCTTTTGTCGCAAGACCTTTTTATTTTTAGTTTTGTTTCTCGACGTCAAAATTGTGATCCGTCTCCTCCGTATTCTTTCTCTCATCGTCCCGGTCAACCCAGTATTTATTTCACAATTTTTGAGCTTCGTTTAACCTACCTTCGCTCTTGGCCCAACCTAATATTGGTTTTAACCCTAAGTTTGTTTTGGCTTTTGTCTCTAATGAATTTTATTATAGATTACACCCTATAATGCCTTGTCTTAGCCCAGCCCATCTTAGCGTAGACCGTAGGTACCAGCATTGGGAGAGAGAGAGGGAGTGGAATCTTGGGCTTTTGAGAGTTTTTAATAACATTTCTATTAGCAAATTAACCCTAACCCTATACCCTGCTAAGGCCCACGTTCGCAGCAGCACCCTACTCCTTATAAAATACTCTAACTTAATTCTAGACCCCCCACGTGATCAACCCACTCTCCTTTTTAACCTAAGACTATGGCTTCATCTTTCTCCCCAACAAACATGAGCTGCCGCAAGTTTCTTCAGCACGCAGCCTTCTTCATCGCGCTGCCCCTATGTTTTCTCCAAGCGCCCAACACGGTATCTCACGGCGCCGCACTCCTCTTCATTGCGCGAGCACAGCTGAACCCACGGCCCTCTCCTCTTATCTCCGACTAACCCTGATCTCCCCTAGCCCGCCGCCGACAGCCTCAGGTCTCCGTCTGCGGTCGCCCCTCGCCCCTAGCGCTGGAGCTCCATCGCAAAACCGCAGGTAGTGCCGCTGAGATCCCCTCCTAGCCCTGCTACAAGCCACTAGAGCCTTGGCCGTTGTTTTTGGTTGCAGCAGCCGCAGAAGCTGCAGCAGCGGCTGTCACAGCCGCTGCCGCCGTCGTCGCGGCCCCCTCCGGTGGCCGTCAACCCCCTTGGCCCCCGCTGCCGTCGGGGATCTCCCATCAGGCCGCCATTGTTTCAAAACAGCGGCATCTCGTTGTTTTGTGTATTTTCCGACGTGTCGTCGCGTCGTATCGTCGCCTCGCCTCCCCCTCGCTGTCGGGGTCTTCCGTCAGCCCCCTACTGCTCCTACGGGGTGTTTTCCGACGTCACGAACGTCTCCTACGACACTCAATGTTGTAGACTTTGCGTGCGTCAAACTGTTCGTCCCGGTTAGTTGATACGGCTTCCCGGAAGCCGTAGAAACGCCTACCGGCACCCTACTCGCTGTTGGAATCTTGAACGCTGAGCTGGACGCTGCTCAAGGATTGGCGAGCGTGGAATCTTGTTTGGAATCTGGACTATGAGCACGATCTTTTATTCCAACCCCTGGCGTCGCAACCCGACGACAGTGTAGCTTTCGCGTCGTGTTGAGGTAACGTTTTGCACCCTTAGGACCCCCAACCTATTGCCTGTTAATCAAGACTAAAATTGATGTTTTAAAGTGTTTTAAATTCACTAATCAAGATTAATAATATGGGATTGTAGGCTGGTGGACTTGTGCACATAGGTTGTTTGTGACTTGTGGACTTTTGGACGGTATTTTTTAGACGTCAGACTTGCAGGCAAGTGAAACTTGCCAACTCTTGCTTAGGGCCATATTTTAGGCCACTTCCTTGTTTTTAGCGTAAAAGAGACTAGACAGTGAAATGATAGCTGTCTAGACGCAATTTTAAGATCTAACTTGACAACGAAGCTAGATCTGTCACCCTGCCATGTCATTCATGCATTGTTGCCTGTCATGTTTAAATTCCTTATCTGTACGCACTTAAACTGTTATCTGCCATGCATTGCATCTTACATGTCTTCCAAGTTGAATGTTGCATTCATAGCACACGCTACATTATTTGTACTTCCTTGTTCAGGCTAGGTGCACCCCTATGCCATATTGAAAAACACTTCCTGGCTCGTGATCCAGAAGATGGGCGCCAGTCCATATACACGTTGAGGGGTAGGGATAAGCGATCACTTGAGCTTAGGAGTTGGCCCGCGCAGCCACTCTAGCCAAAGGCGTAATCTCTGTGCACGACGTGCTTACTAGACTTGTCTTTGTGTTTGTTCTTGTAAAACTTGATATCCATGCTATGTTTTAAATGCCAAATGCCATGCCATGCTTGTACTTTACTTTACTTGTTGCACTCATGTTATATCTGCCATGTCATTGCATCATGCTAGAACTGCTAGGTTGCCTTATCTTTACTTTCAGTTTCCTTGCACAAGTCTCTTGTAGACTTGCTGACATGTGCCCCTTACTCTTTTGGGTGTCACATGTTAGACCCTGAGCCAGAGACCGTAGCTGAGGACGAGGTGTTTGCTGACGCTGAGCCGGAGCCTACGTTTGACGAGGAGTTGGTGGACACCGGTGACCAGTCTTAGAGACTGTTCTGAGTTGATTGCTTTAGGTTGCTGTTAGTTGTCAGTGCGTAGCACCATTACTTTGTTTTCTGTACGTTGTACTTTTTGATGGCCAAGCTGGGGCCTTTTTAGACTCTTTTCTTTTAGCCTGGTGGCTTTTCTGCGATGTTGGAACTTAGTTTATGGATATTCTGGGATTTCTCTTTGTCTCATTTTCTTTATTATTATCTTTGTTTCGTATCGCAATTGCAAGGACCTGCCATTTAAAGTTTATTGACGCTTATCGGACTTGCAGCTTTGCAGCTTCAAGTCTGAGCGGACCTTCTCACGCATCGCCTTCATATTTTTGGAAAGCGGGCGTGACAGGTTTTGTTGGTGGCCCATGCAGGTCGTCTTGCAACTGCGAATTATCGGAACAACGATAATAACTATGGAATGTCCATTAAATAAATTGCAACATCCGAATCATTAGCCCTGAGTCTAAATTTTATCGTTTCTTATGTCTTAGGTGGCTGGTAGACGTGTCGTCGAACATCTGTCTCAGCTTAGTAGGAAATCCATTAGATCAGGACTATAGTAAGACTTAGTTAGACATCTGTGCTTATTAGTTAGAGGTCCCCGATAGTTGGCTAGACTCCTTGCTAGAAATGGATATAACCGTCTTAGGAGTTACCGTAGTGGTTCCTGTCTAGCTCTTACCATGATAGACTTCTAGAATTTCTTTAGTCGTTCCCTTAGGTTTGTCGACTTCGGGCCAAGCCGAACGCAGTTCATTAAGGTCTAGTTCCTTAGAAAGTCTTAGCGCCAAGTTTCCTGATCTTTAGTTGGTCGACCGTAGGAGTTCCCCGTAGATTTTCCTGAGTCATATCCTAGGCGAGTTTATGTTCGATCATGCGACCAAATTCCTTACCTCGATTCACGTGATCACCACATTACGATAATCGTCGATCTTTCGAATGTCCTCTTTCGCAAAGCTTGATTCTTTCAAAGTTACTTTTCGATTTCCCTTATTAAAAGTTTTCGCTAAGTTTAAATTTTGTTTTAAACTCTCTACGTATATATTTAAAATTCCTCACTTTTTGATTGAGTCAAAATTCCTTGTAGATTTTGAAATATATTGGTTGTAATTATAATTACTATCTCGTAACTATTTTCTAATCTATATTTTTCGCATTTCCGTTTAAAAACTCTATTACTATTTTGAAAATTCGATATACCATCTTTTCTAAACTAGGAGATTCATTTTAATCGCTTAGCATACATACTTTAAAATCTTTTTCCAAGCTAAATAGAACTTCAATTATTTATATATATATATATATATATATATATATATATATATATATATATATATATATATATATCAGTTCTAGGATTCGTGGTACTCGTACTTTAAGATCTTTGTATAAATCAGTTCGTGTGGCAAGTCCAGGTTTCTCTAAAAGTATTTTCAATATTATTTATTTGAAATTTCTCTCCAGTTTTAAGCTTGGAAAACATTACCTACACTATAGTTGATCTAAATTCATTCTTTGGATTTCGAAATTTTTGCCAAATTATATTAAATTACTGCAGTATAATATTTTCTAACCTACGACCTTAATGTTCGTGTTAATGTTTTATTCTTCCTTATAATGATTTTTCAACAAGCTAATAAACCATTTTTTTCTCTTATTATATATATACGACTCAAACTTATTTCGAACAACTCATTTATCGACCGGTTTTGTACTCTCCGTATTTTAACTTATATCTTTTACACACTATTTTCCTATAACCTAACGGAGCATCATTATATTTTTCCCACCTAAACATTCACAATTATACCCCTGATTCACCTAACCAATCTTTTTCCTTATCTTCGTCCTATCTGAACTCGTGCTTTACGATCTTCCTTCGTTACGCTTTGGCTTCGGTTTCTTTCCTATTGTTTAGCCATTAGTGCTTGTCGTTGCCTGTGTCAACCTTGTATAGCTTGGTGGGCCCATTAATAAAGTTGTTTTGTCGTGGAGGTGCATGCATATAGGTAGAGTGTGTAGACCTGTATGAGTGTCCTGCCCTTGGTGTACTAATAATTGACTCTTGTATTATGTATGAATAATCAGTGTTATTCGTGAATAAGTGTGAAGTTGTATATATGGTGGTGTTATTATACATGTGCGGATAGCTATATCACTTAGGAATTTGTGTTGGAATATTTGTTAGTTGAGTATGTGGTTCGAAGATACTTGTGAATGCGTGATATATATATATATACGTATAAAAATAAGTCAGATGAATGTTAGGTGTACTGATAATGTTAGGTGTACTAATACCGTGTTACGTATATGGTTAAGTGAGTAGGCCTATTATATGACCTATATGTTAGTACGTGTGAGTATGTGCTCGTACATAGATATGTATTGTGTTTAGACGTAAGTAGTTATGTATGTGTTGCATGAGTATATATGTGATATACGTAAGGTAGTAGGATTATAATTTTGATTGGTATTGCTTGCTTTTACGGGAGGTTGTGTGAGCGTGTATACCATGGGATATACACGATCATTACATACCTTAACTACGTATGGATAAGTAGAGGTGTTGGTATACTAATTATGAGTAGATGGACATGGTGTGAATATATATGTTACATGTGTGTGACTATACGATGAATGCATGTATTAAGGAGTGTATTATAATTATACGTGTGCTGATGTCTGTAATATTATTATGGTATATAAAGTGATTGAACTATGTGGTGTTACCTGATTAAATATTAAGTGTGATTGACATTATGGTATGTATATAGTTATGTTGGTAGATGTGTATACATTAGAGTGGTATTGGTATAGGTATAGATACCGTGTTACGTATATAGAGTATTCTGTCATGTGTTTTGAGTTTCACTCAAGCTTGAGTGGGTATACTCTAAGTATATTGTTATATATGTCTTTGGTTTGCGTATAGTACCATGAATATAGCGATGGATGATGTATGTATAGTGATGGGATTGTTTGTGCCTGGTTGTGTTACGTGTGGGACGCTATACCAGTATATAGTTATAGGTATTGGTTGAGGTATAGTTATTTACTAAGAACTTGCCTGTGTGAACGTATGTGTGCTAGCTAAAATGGGTGTGTGGATGTGCTAAGTATAAGGTGGTGTGATTGGTATATATGAATGGAATGTTAGCGTGCGTGGGTGTGCACCATGCACGGGTAAGTATGTGCTTAGTTATAGGTATTGGTGACTATAGTATGAGTGGCGTGCCTCGAATATAGTTATAGGACCGTATGTGATGTGAATATATGGTGAAAAAAAATTTTGCATGCACTTGAATGACTGTGAAATTATAGTAGTGGTGAATGTATATTAGATATAGTAAACTTGATTTAATAATGGTATGGTGTGACTACATATGTTGATGTGTTTGGTATTGGATGTATACTAGGAAATATTAGAGAGTAATATACCCATGTTTGTTTTGTGCATAGGTAGTTATCTATATGTAGAGCAATTATTGTATTTGCCAGTGTGAGACTATTCTTATGTGAGTATCTGAACTATTGTTTTGTGCTAGGTAAGTAGTAGTTATATAAGGGATGTGTGCATATATATGATTGAAATACGTGTATGAATTTGACTGACTATAATAGGTATAAGTGTATAATGTGCGTGAATATATATATATATATATATATATATATATATATATATATATATATATATATATATATATATATATATACATACATACATACATGTTGGTAGTGTTAATGTTTGACTACCTAGTGCATATATAAGCACTGGTAATGACTATACCTGGTAGAATTATAGTGTGATGTGATTGGGATAGCAACTGGTCTGGCTAGAGATATATTTATAGTTAGAAAGTCCGAGAACGGACTTTATTCTAAGGTGGGTAGGATGTAATGGTCGGTACTCATTATTCGTTATACGGCTGTGCGTATAGCAATTTTGGGTACCTGATTGTTTTGTTGCTTTGTGTATGAGTCGTGCCGTTGAGTCGATAGGGCCGTAGCACCTTGGTTGCATCCTTAGCAAGCCAACCCCGACGTGAGCCCAACTGGAGATTACCGTCGCTTTTGGACCCCGTATCCTTTATATGTTTTTCGTGCACGTAATCTTGTTCGTGCACGTATTTATTTTAGACCTTGTCTGTAATCGAACCCTATGGTGTGATATGTCGTTGTGACACTCTCTGAGAGTATGAAAATTTTGGTGTTGATTTGGAACGTCATTTCACGGGTCGTTCTCCCACGATTTGACCCTGTTTGAAGAGACGTCACGAATTTCGCTTTTGTCGCAAGGCCTTTTTATTTTTAGTTTCGTTTCTCGATGTCGAAATTGTGATCCGTCTCCTCCGTATTCTTTCTCTCGTCGTCCCGGTCACCCCAGTATTTATTTCACAATTTTTAAGCTTCGTTTAACCTACCTTCGCTCTTGGCCCAACTTAATATTGGTTTTAACCCTAAGTTTGTTTTGGCTTTTGTCTCTAATGAATTTTATTATAGATTACACCCTATAATGCCTTGTCTTAGCCCAGCCCATCTTAGCCTAGGTCGTAGGTACCAGCATTCGGAGAGAGAGGGAGTGGAATCTTGGGCTTTTGAGAGTTTTTAATAACATTTCTATTAGCAAATTAACCCTAACCCTATACCCTGCTAAGGCCCACGTTCGCAGCAGCACCCTACTCCTTATAAAATACTCTAACTTAATTCTAGACCCCACACGTGATCAACCCACTCTCCTTTTTAACCTAAGACTAGGGCTTCATCTTTCTCCCCAACAAACATGAGCCGCCGCAAGTTTCTTCATCGCGCAGCCTTCTTCCTCGCGCTGCCCCTATGTTTTCTCCAAGCGCCCAACGCGGTATCTCACAGCGTCACACTCCTCTTCATCGCGCGAGCACAACTGAACCCACGGCCCTCTCCTCTTATCTCCGACTAACCCCGATCTCCCCTAGCCCGCCGCTGACAGCCTCAGGTCGCCGTCCGCGGTCGCCCCTCGCCCCTAGCACCGGAGCTCCGCTGCAAAACCTCCTGTAGCACCGTCGAGATCCCCTCCTAGCCCCGCTGCAAGCCACTAGAGCCATGGCCGTCGTTTTTGGTTGTAGCAGCCGCAGAAGCTGTAGCAGCGGCTGTCACAGCCGCTGCCGCCGTCGTCGCGGCCCCCTCCCGTGGCCGTCGACCCCCTTGGCCCCCGCTGCCGTCGGGGATCTCCCATCAGGCCGCCATTGTTTCGAAACAGCGGCATCTCGCTGTTTTGCGTATTTTTCGACGTGTCGTCGTGTCGTATCGTCGCCTCACCTCCCCCTCGCTGTCGGGGTCTTCCGTCAGCCCCCTACTGCTCCTAGGGGTGTTTTCCGATGTCACGAATGTCTCCTACGACGCTCAACGTTGTAGACTTTGCGTGCGTCAAACTGTTCGTCCCGGTTAGTTGATACGGCTTCCCGGAAGCCGTAGAAACGCCTACCGGCACCCTACTCGCTGCTGGAATCTTGAACGCTGATCTGGACGCTGCCCGATGATTGGCGAGCGTGGAATTTTGTTTGGAATCTGGACTAAGAGTGCGATCTTTTATTCCAACCCCTGGCGTCGCTACCCGACGCCAGTGTAGCTTTCGCGTCGTGTTGAGGTAACGTTCTGCACCCTTAGGACCCCCAACCTATTGCCTGTTAATCAAGACTAAAATTGATGTTTTAAAGTGTTTTAAATTCACTAATCAAGATTAATAATACGGGATTGTAGGCTGGTGGACTTGTGCACATAGGTTGTTTGTGACTTGTGGACTTTTGGACGGTATTTTTCAGACGTCAGACTTGCAGGCAAGTGAAACTTGCCAACTCTTGCTTAGGGCCATGTTTTAGGCCACTTCCTTGTTTTTAGCGTAAAAGAGACTAGACAGTGAAATGATAGCTGTCTAGACGTAACTTTAAGATCTAGCTTGACAACGAAGCTAGATCTGTCCCCCTGCCATGTCATTCATGCATTGTTGCCTGCCATGTTTAAATTCCTTATCTGTACGCACTTAAACTGTTATCTGCCATGCATTGCATCTTACATGTCTTCCAAGTTGAATGTTGCATTCGTAGCACACGCTACAATACTTGTACTTCCTTGTTCAGGCTAGGTGCACCCCTATGCCATATTGAAAAACACTTCCTGGCTCGTGATCCAGAAGATGGGCGCCAGTCCATATACACGTGGAGGGGTAGGGATAAGCGATCACTTGAGCTTAGGAGTTGGCCCGCGCAGCCACTCTAGCTAAAGGGGTAATCTCTGTGCACGACGTGCTTACTAGACTTGTCTTTGTGTTTGTTCTTGTAAAACTTGATATCCATGCCATGTTTTAAATGCCAAATGCCATACCATGCTTGTACTTTACTTTACTTGTTGCACTCATATTATATCTGCCATGTCATTGCATCATGCAAGAACTGCTAGGTTGCCTTATATTTACTTTCAGTTTCCTTGCACAAGTCTCTTGTAGACTTGCTGACATGTACCCCTTGCTCTTTTGGGTGTCACATGTTAGACCCTGAGCCAGAGACCGTAGCTGAGGACGAGGTGTTTGCTGACGCTGAGCCGGAGCCTACGTTTGACAAGGAGTTGGTGGACACCGGTGACCAGTCTTAGAGACTGTTCTGAGTTACTTGCTTTAGGTTATTGTTAGTTGTCAGTGCGTAGCACCATTACTTTGTTTTCTGTACGTTGTACTTTTTGTTGGCCATGCTGGGGCCTTTTAGACTCTTTTCTTTTAGCCTGGTGGCTTTTATGCGATGTTGGAACTTAGTTTATGGATATTCTGGGATTTCTCTTTGTCTCATTTTCTTTATTATTATCTTTGTTTCATATCGCAATTGCAAGGACCTGCCATTTAAAGTTTATTGACGCTTATCGGACTTGCAGCTTTGTAGCTTCAAGTCTGAGAGGACCTTCTCACGCCTCGCCTTCATATTTTTGGGAAGCGGGGCGTGACACATGGGTTGCCTCCCATGAAGCGTTGTTGTTTAAATTCGTTTGCTCGACTCCCGATATGTGATGTTCATGGGGGTTTGTACGAGTGATGCCCAACGATGGGCATCCCTTCAGCTTTTGGGGCAGGGGCTCTTGTTGATGACAGCCGTGACAGGTGAATGGTCTCAACGACTCGCCCGCTGGTGATATCTGGGGGCTTTTCCCTCATGTTGGCATCAATCGCCACTCTTCTCAGGATTCGGACTTCATCAGCTGTGAGCTCCAGAGGCTCTTTTCCATTGCTCTTTGTCAGAGCAACCTTCTTAAATCTGAGGGGAGTCGTCCGTGAGACACGTACTTCTTCAGCGACTTCTTCTTTTTCCAGCCCATTGTGTTGTTCCTCAAGTCCTTCCAAGCCTTCTGGGGGGTTCCTTGAAAGAACCTCCCAAGCTCCTGTTTCAACAACTCTCTCTTCCTCTACCTCCAGCAGATTGCATCTTTGTTCCTCCGGCAGAGACTTCATTGATAAGGCCACGTCAAACTCTACTTTCTGATCTCCCACATCCAGACACAGCTTCCCTTTTCTTGACATCTATGAGTACGCCTGTGGTCACCATGAAGGGCCTCCCGAGGATGATCTGGGTGTGATTATCCTTAGGCATGCCCATAACTACGAAATCAACTGGCACTTTCACACCGCTGACGTTGACGGGCAGGTCATTGACTACCCACACCGGGTACTTTACCGATTTGTCTGCCAGCTGTAGAGTCATCCCGGTGGGCTCTAAGTCGCCCATATTTATCCTCCTGTATAATGATAGAGGCATCAGACTCACGCTCGCACCCAAGTCGACAAACGCTCGATTGATTAACACATCCCTTATTGAGCACGGGATAGAAAAACTCCCGGGGTCTTTCAGTTTTGGGGGATTTGCCCATTGGATAAGGACGATGCACTCCGCCGTGTGGACAACTTTCTCCTTTCTCGTCCCCTTTGTAACTAAGTCCTTCAGAAATTTTGCATATGAGGGGATTGTCTCTATGGCCTCTAGAAAGGGGATTTTCAGACTCAAGTCCTTCACCATTTCGAAAAACTTGCCGTACTTCTCGTCGATTTTTCTTCTTCTCTTCAGAAACTCCCTCCGGAGTTATGGGGTTCAACACCGAAGCTCCATCGTTATTTGCCTTTAGATTTGGTCTCTCATCGACTAACGGTGCTTCGGGTTCTTTCACGGCCTCTTGCGCCGGAATATGTGTACCACTCCTCAAGACTATCGCAGACACATTTGCTTGACCATGCATCAAGGCTAATGTTTGGTTAGGTCCCCTTGGGTTCACGCTGGCCCAGTAGTTACCCATGTGCTTTCTGAAGATTGGCCACTTGCAACCCCAGCTGGGTCACTTGATCGGCCAAAGTCTTCTGCCCAATCTGTAGCTGAAGGTTGATCTTCTCTTGTTTTGATACATATTGAGTCAGGAGACTCTCGACCGGAGAGACCACCCGTTGTTGATGGAATTGTTGCTGCTGGGGCGGGGGCTGCTGATTTCTAGGGGCTGCTACTGATAAATCTGCTGCTGAGGTGGAGGTGGATGATATAACTGATGCTGCTGCTGAGGGGGCTGCTGGTAGGGTGCCTTATAGCTGAAGTTTGGGTGGTTCCGGTTGTTAGAAAAAATATGCTGGATTCAAGCTTATCCTCGGTAGATAGGGTGCATTACCCGTCGGATTATAGAAGAGGGCAATCGCTTGATCCACCGGTGCCGATATTTCTCCACCATCAAAGTCCCCCAAGACTTCAGCTTCTACCGCTGCCACTTGTTGAGTGTTAGCGCCACCAGCCCCTACCATGAAAACTGAGATCTGGGTGGAAAGCAAATCAAATTTACTAGGCAGTTTATCTACTTCCTCCACCCAGTGCATTCCTCCAGATCTTGGCGTGGCGCGTTCATCGCTCCACCTTTCATTGTTCGATGCCATATTTTTCAGAATGTCTCCGGCATCTACTTCATTCCTTGACATGAAGGACCCTCCAGCCACGGCATCCATCGAGGACTTTAGGTCGTCCCTCAGCCCATTGTAGAACAAGTTGATAATTTGCCATCTGGGGAGCTAATGGTGAGGGCATTTTCTTTGCATATCTTTAAACCTCATACATGCCTCATGCAAGGATTCGTGGCTGGCTTGGGAGAAGTAGGAGATCTCGCTGCTCGGCTTCATTGTCTTCCCTGAAAGAAAGAACTTGTTCAGGAACGCATTAGATAGCTTCTCCTAGGTGGTAAATGTATTGGGGTCCTTCCCCTTCAGCCATTGCTTTGCCTTGTCCCGCAGAGAGAAGGGAAACAATCTCAACCGGATGGCTTCAGTTGACGCGCCATTGATTCTGAAGGTGCCGCACTTCTCCAGAAATGAATCCAGGTGCTCGACTGGGCTCTTCATAGGAGCTCCTAAAAACTGGTCCTGTTGGATCCAAGTCACCAACGACGGCTTCAGCTGAAAATTTCCAGTCGTAATGGCCGGAGGTCGGATGCTGGACGTGGACCCGATGGACGGTATCGAGTACTCAAGCAAGGACTTCTTGGGAGTGACATTTTCTCCCATGTTGGCGGTAATCTATTCCCTTCTTCTTCTCTCGGCGTTCAAATGCCTCACGGTGGCATTAATCTCTGGATCTAGAGGAACTAAGTCTTCAAGACTTCTTGAGTTCCTGTGCATGAAAAATCAAGAAACACCCGTGAAGCGCGTATGGTATAACTTCAGATAAAAACAAATAGTGAGGAATAAGAAATAAAAATAAAAATGTAGAATGCGAAAATTATCACGTGGTAAGGATGTGAACTAGTCTCGGGGGTTCACAAGGTCCTAACTGAAACAAGCACGTTGCCTCCCCCGCAATGACGCCATAAAGCTTGACGTCACCTAGATTTAACAATGTATAGTCGGAACGGGGATACCAGATTTAAATATTTATAACCACAAGCGCACGGTGTTGTAGTGTGGCTTGGAGGTCGAACACGGGGAGGCGTGGGGTGTGCTTGTTGTCAAACAGGAACCGGATCACCCGGTGGGTGAGCTAGACCTATCGCTCGGTGGTTGTCACGAAATGAAACTACGGAAGGGTGTAAGATATAAAAAATGAACCTAGGACCTTGGTTTCCATCCTATCATGCATCCTCTCTATTACGACCGACGGATAGGAATACGATCGGATTCTAGGGTTTAGTGATGAGACGTTTCCTCTAAAAGTGATACCTAGCGTCCCATGGGCCCGATATTCAGGTCGATGCCCAGGATAATACGCTAGGTCTACTCGGGTTTGGACGGTGGGCATTTCCATGTCCATTAACACCAACCGACTCTGGGAGCACTAAGCTCGCAACGATAACTCCCAACGTTTCATCCTGCTATTCCCATGCGCTAGGATTCAATGTCTACGCTAGGGGTGTGAGCTATGGCTAGGGGATCAAACACCAGTTTTATTTTCCCTTAGCCCGACGGTCAGAGGTGGTCTTTCTCCCGCCAATGACAATGAAACGCTGACGTGCCCCCGGTTTGCAAGCCGCAAATGGCCGGGGGACCCGGTGGAGGTTTAGATATTTGTAACCGCAAGCGCACGGTGTTGTAGTGTGGCTTGGGGGTCGAACACAGGGAGGCGAGGATGTGCTTGTGTCAAAGAGGATCAAAATCACCCCATGGGTGAGCTAGCCCGGATCAATTGAGGGTTTGTCACGGTAAAAGAATGCAAGGTATAGACAATATGAAGGAAAAAACCCGGGACTCTGGTTTCGACCCCAACGAGTGACTCTCGCCGATACGGCCTACGGGTAGGATGGCGATCGGAATTAGGGTCTAATGGTGAGACGTTGCCTCTAAAAGTGGTACCGGCATCCCATAGGCCCGATATTCCGGTCGGTGCCCAGGATGATACGCCGGACTTCCCGGGTTCGATCAGTGGGCACTCCCGTGTCCAATAACACTGATCGACTCCGGGAGCACTAAGCTCACAACGATAACTCCCAACGTCTCATCCTGCTGCTCCCGCGGGCTAGGATTCGACGTCTACACTAAGGGCGTGAGCTATGGCTAGGGAGTCAACCGCCAAGTTTATTCCCCCTTGGCCCAACGGTCAAAGGCGGTCGTTTTCCCGCCGATGACAATAAAACACCCCGCGTAACCGTTAGATTCCTAATCCTTATCGATTTCCTAACCCTATGGACGCATCGGGAAGAGCCCCTGAAGGGGTTTCCGCCAAAATCCCGGATTAGGGAACTACTCACATATATTCATTAAAAAGCGATCTAAATGAAAATGGACCGTCAAAATCATAATCAGACAATAGAAATGCAATGGTAGTAAAGCAATTAAGATAATACTAAAGTTTTACAAAGATCCGAAACTTACAAAAACTGGAAAATTACAGCCGTCACAAAATGAAGAAAACAGTAAAAAATAACCAACTCCCGAATCTGGGAAACCTAGGGTTCTATTTATAGAAAACGACATCACCCGATCGGTTGACAAGTCAACGGATCGGGTGAACCGCTTCACAAAATTACAACGCAATGCGGGGGTTTCACCCGGTCAGTATGAACCGGTCGGTTGGAACTTGGTGCGGTCGGTTTGATCTTGGTGCCGACCGGTTGGATCTTGGTGCGGACCGGGTAAGGAGACCGGTTGGATCTTCGAGTCTTGGCTGTTGAAATTCAGCTACAGGTGAACCGATCGAGTGAAGGTCACCCGATCGGTTGGCAATCAGCTTCGAATTTCCAGAGACTTTGAGCTTTTGACCCGGTCACTGAACCGACCGGGTGACTTCTCGTGAGCTCCAAGCTGCGCCCGGGTGGTGTACGGGTGCATCACCCGATCGGTTGGAGATGACCAACCGACCGGGTGAGGGGCTGAAAGATGCAATCTTCGTCGTTTGACCCCCTGGATCACGCGTGACTCCTCCCGTTGCTCCGGGGACACATGATATCATCGTTTTATGCCCCCAAATGCCAGTAAACTCCTGCAAAACACGGATAACACGGAAAAGTGAAAGAAAACAAGAAAACACTAGAAAACACGAGAAAATGAATAAAAGACGGCGGTAAAATACGGAAAAACACGGAAGAAAACGTGCCTAAATATATGAAATATAAACGCACGTCAAAATCCCCCAAGCTGAACTCTTCCTCGTCCTCGAGGAAGACGAGTGAGAGTAGGAGCTCGGGGAGGAAAAAAATAGAGAGAAAGAGAGAAAAAGAAAACTCTATATCCTAGATCACCCGTCAGGGCCAACAAAATCAAAAGACACACCAAGCAAGCAAACGCCAAATCACATCACTAAACCAAGGAGTACGAGTCCAGACAAGTGTCGTGGGCCCACGCGGTGAAGCGCGAGTGAGTGTGGTCGTGCGCTAGCAGTCCGTGTCACTGTCTACGATGTGCGATAAAGCTCGATATAAACAAATCCAGGAAATGACCCAAATATCGATTCGAATTGAATAAAGCGGTGAATATATAGTTCAAGCATGCATGAGAATAGAGAGAGAATCGAAATATATCATGCGTCAGGGGCTCCACAACTAGGGTTAAGGAAATCACCACACTAAAGCCTAGATAATAGCTAAAAAGTTCCTAAGCCAAGTGTTTTCGAAACCGATGGGGGTTGAGATGATGTGGAGAAGAACACTCGGTGCAAATTCTCGCCTTCCCTTTATTCTCGCCAAGTAGGAAAAAAAAATATTCACACGGGAATTTTTTTGGGTTTTGGGTATTTGTATTTTTTTTGGATTTTTGGCTATACAATTTTTTCTTTCTTTCATTTCTTTCTTTTCTTTTCTCTTCTTTTTGGGTTTTTCTTTTCTCTTCTCCTTTTTTTTTGAATTTTGGATATTGGGGTATATACATGTGTACTCTCCCAAGTGGGAGAACGGTACACGACGAGGGGATTTGCACCAAGTAAAACAAAAAAAGAAGTCGGAATCTAAACACTTGGGCAAAGGAAACTATTCTCGCTAATTAGAGCATGGGCTAAATGGGTTATCCTAGTCCTTAATTGTGGAATCCCGACACATGCGAAATGAAGTATACGATATATATCTAGCATGCAGAAGCAGACAGGAGTAACAAATACCGCATATTCAGATCGAAGCGTGATAATCTAGGGGTCATTCCTGGACAGGTATATAAAGTAAAATCACAAAGTAGAAGCACACCATAAGCTAGACACGACACACGACTCACATAAAAGCAAAGTGGACCCACGAAGCGTGAAATGCAAGAGAACTCGAAATCCTAGGGTTAGTGAGTGTGATTATCGATGCTATGCTAGGTGTGTGTGATTTTGTGGCAATTCATCATATGGTTCATCTCTAGGAGAAAGAGATAAAAAGAAGAAAAGAAAAATTAAAAACGCGATGAAAACGACACAAAAACGAAAAAGAAAGACTCAAACGACGCATAAAGTGCGACTCCCCCAAGCTGAAGCTTGCATTGCCCTCAATGCAATAAGAGTGAGTATGCGAGGGCAATGAAAATGGGGGGGAATACGCACCGACACAAAAAGAAATGAAAAACATGGAAAAGCACAAATACGAAACTGAAAATAAAGAAAAATCAAAATCAAACCACACGACACGAAAATAGAAAAAGGGAGAAAGAAAATGACACGACACACAAAACTAAAACAAGCACACCCACAAGAACAAAACACGACAACACACTAAAATAGACTTCCCCCAAGCTAGTCATGAAAATGCTAGCAATGAGATATGAACGTGAAAGTGCAGAAATATGCAAAGGGGATGTCAAAAAAACAAAGTGAAATCAAAAATCAGGAGAAAGCGAATCCTCGCCCTCCTCGGAAGAGGGTGTGGATGGGTGGGTGGGGGAGACAGGGGGTGTGCGGAGAAGCGGGGAAAGAGGTGGAAGAATAGGTGCAGTGGTGGTGTGAACGATGGGAGGAGTGTCGGTGGAGATGGGTGGTGGTGGAAGGACGGCGATCAAGGCGGTGGTGATAGGAATAGAAATGGGGGGGAAGATGTGATGGTGACGGTAGTGGGTGGAGGTGGGAGAGATTTGGAGCGCACCGGCAATTTCCTGCGGCGCACATATGATGTGACGGTGGAGGAGGTAGAAGGTGGTGTGGGTGCGACAGAAGTGGTCGTGAGAGGAGAAGTGGATACCAGGATGGGAATAGATGTGGGTGGGGGAGATGATCGCCTAGGTGGGGGCGGGGGCGGTGGGAATGGGTGGGATGGTGGAGGAGAAGAATGTGACGGGGGGAGGTGATGGGGGTGGGGATGTGTGAGAGTGTGGAGGAAAAGATCGTCGAGGTGGTGAAGGTGGTAGTGAGGATGGTGGTGTGGGTGGTGGTGGTCTGTGGAGGTGAGTGAGAAGGCGAAGAATGGTGGCCACGTTCCTCTCGAGTGAGAGGAAACGTGGGTGAGTGAGAAAGGAGGACGGTGATGGGTCCGAGGGGGTAGAGGACATGGCGAGATCACGGAGGGCAGCGACCTCCCTCTCTAGAGCAAGACGGGCAGAGACCTGGCGGCGACCAAAGGAAGTGGACTGACATGAGGCGGAAGTGGTGCCGGCAGGTGAAGTGGAAGGAGTGCCGGCGGCAGTGGTCATGCCGGCACTGGACACGAGGCCAGAGATGGCCGCAAAGAGATGCTCAGAAGTGATGGGGCCAGGAGCAGAAACAGGGTGACTTGGGCCAGCCCCAATATCTCCCCGGGACGCAGGAATATCCTGCTCGCCTAAGTGGGTGACAGGGGAAGGTAGTCTGCGTGCGTCCGGGGGAAAGAAAGGAAGGTGCAACCCCGCAAAGAATTCGGGATCGGTCGGAAAAGTCCAATCTGCCACGATAGTAACAGTCATGCGAGCGGGGTTGGGGAGAATGGTGTAGGGGCGAGGGGGGTGGGCGTAATTGAATTCGAAGCGACCGTCCGGGCGGGGTTTAATCATATGAATGTGTCGCAGGACGTCGAGATCTAGACGTGAGGGTCCTGCGACGACGGGAAGACCACGGGGGATATGGATATTAAACGGGGGGTAAGAAGCAATAATAGTGATAATGCCCCACAGCAGATCTTGCCCTTCCCGGCCCTGCTAATCTCGAGAAGCTTGTAAACAAGCTAATCGCCAGCATGAACAGGGACAGTATGGGCCCTAAAGCTAACTCCGTCATCGTCACGAACAAAGGGGAAAGTCATGGCCTAGAGAATAAAAAGATCGGAGATAGTCACGGTGCCTGACTCATCCCGCGGGAAAAATGAAGAGGAAATGATCCTATGGGCCAGACGAAATATGGGATGGATGATGGAGGAGGCCTTGGCCTTACCCCGGGGATAGCGACGGAGTATGGTGAGGCGGAACCAAAAGTTATCGACGTCAAATTCCGGGGGATATCCATAGTGTCGGATAGCGTCATTCCCTAGAATAGGGAAACCAAATATATGATTGATGGTATCCAGGTTGGTGTGTATGGTTTGGTTACGCACCCGGAAAGTGACGATCGACCCGACTCACAAACGAGGGAGGAAAGGAATTCTAGGGTGAGTGACGGGTAGGACACTGCAGAGGCATTCAGGAAGGCCAACCAACCTAGGTTAGCAAAAAGAGTCTCAACCTCGGTGAAGACACCGAGGTCGACGAGTGTTTGGGTGTGGGCAAGCTTGGTTGATAGATGCCCGCTAGCATCTAGTCTGTGGTAGAAGTCTTTCTGCTCTTGGTTCCTGAATAGGTACCCATGCGGGCCCAACATGGGGTCCACAGGGGGGATAACTGGAGGGGGAGGAGCTAGTGTCAGCTCACGTGTGCGGGGAGGGGGACGTGTATGTTTACGTTTCTTTCGGGACGGTTCCTCCTCCCGCATTATACCCTTCCCTTTATCTCTCTCTCGGGCCATGTGTGCGTGTGAGTGGTGCAAATGAGTGCAAAATACTATCAAAGTGCACACACACGAACAACCAAGCAAATCAAATATTTAGGGTAAAAATTGAGATTTGAAAAGTGGAGCGAAGTTACCCCGTAGAAATTCGAGCTCCTCGCTTGTAGATGACTCAATGCCGTGCAATGGGAGAAGTGTGGAGCCGCGGCACTCTTCTTCAGCAAAAAATTCGAAAGTGGGGGTTGGTATTGGGAATTAGGGCTAGAGAAATGCAAAATGGTGGAGGGAGAGAAAGAAATAGACGGAGATATGCAAGGGGGAGGTGGAGAGAGAGGTTAATGGAGGATTAGGGGTCGTAGGAGAGGGGTTTTTGGCAGTCGGGTGCTTGGAGGAGACGAAACGACGACGAAACGGAGAGATCGAGCGAGGGTTTGTGAACGGGTGGGTCGGGGGTATTTTATAGGTTTTAAGTCGAACCGGTCGGGTGAGTTGTCACCCGATCGGGTGACTTTAGGTCGAAATTTGATGCTGAAGAAACGCTACAGGCGACCCGATCGGTTGAGAACTCAATCGATCGGTTCACCGCTCCACACATTTTCCCGAGAATTCAGAGTTTTTCACCTGGTTCGTCAACCGGTCTCGCAAATTGTCACCCGGTCGGTTGACAAACCCCTGAAATTTTCCCGAGAATTTCCCCAGGTCACCCGGTCTGCTCACCCGGTATCTTCTTTCTTCACCCGATCGGTTCATTTAGTGGCTGATACGGGTGTTAGTTGATACATCCCAACCGATCGGGTGAGTTATCACCCGATCGGTTGAGGCCTTGTTTTCTGCAAAAACCCAAAAATCGCCTAAGTTCCTTCACGGAAGTTGGTTCGGCTGGATTTATTTATAAAAATAGATAAAATAAAGTTAAGAAAAAAGTCCTAAAAAGCAGGAGTAAAAGTTTAGAACATAGATTGCCTCCCATGAAGCGCTTTTGTTTAACGTCGTTTAGCTCGACGCCCCTTGATGATGTTCAAGGCGGACGATAGGGGTGATGCCCGAAGTGCGGCATCGCTTCAGATTCTCCCTTTGGCGTAGTCGGTGGCTGTAAGAAGATTTGCTCAACTACCCTCCCTTTGTCTACAGGATCCGAGGGCTTCTCCCTCAAATTGGCGTCTATCGCCATCTTTTTCAGGATCCGGACCTCATCACCGGTGAGGTCCATGGGTTCTTTCCCCTTTCTCCTCGTGGAAGGAGACTTAGGGAATACGGGAGGGATCACATGTCACGCGACCACCTCATTAGCAACATCATTCTTTGGGGAGCCAACTTGCTCTCCAAGGTTCCCCAAGCTATCGGGGGGATTCCTCGAGAGCACTTCCTAGGCACTTGTTTCAACAGCTCTATCTTCTTCATACTCCAGCATACTGATACTCGGATCGTACGGGGGATTTGGATGCTTCATCGACAAGCCTAAGTCAAATTCGACTCTTTCTTGGCCCACATTGAGGGAAAGCTTCACATTCTTCACGTCTATCAAAACTCCGGCGGTTGCCATAAAGGGTCGTCCAACAATGATTGGGGTATGCTTGTCTTCCGGCATGTCCATCACCACAAAATCAACCGGTACATGTACTCCTCTCACATCGACGGGGAGGTCGTCCACTACTCCCACCGGATACTTGACCGAACGGTCAGCGAGTTGCAATGTCATGCCGGTGGGCTCTAAGTCTCCTATCCCTATTCTCTTGTACAACGATAGGGGCATTAAGCTGACGCTCGCGCCTAGATCGACGAGCGCCCTCTGGATTTACACTTCCCTAATAGAGCAAGGAATGGAGAAACTTCCTGGGTCCTTGAGCTTGGGCGGATTTTCGCGCTGAATGAGGGCGCTACACTCCGCCGTTAACACGGCCTTCTCTTTTCTAGATCCCCGTGTCACCAAGTCTTTCAAGAATTTTGCATAGGAGGGGATCGTTTCAATAGCTTCTAGGAAGGGGATTTGAAGGCTCAAATCTTTGACCATGGCAAAAAATTTGCCATATTTCTCGTCGATTTTTTGCTTGGGCCAAACGTTGCGGAAAGGGCACAACGGGCTTGAATACCCTCAAATTCCCTTCTTCTTTCTTCTTCTCTTCTTCGGGGGTTCCCTCCGGAGCCACAATTTTTGGCGACGGGGCACCGTCGTCATTAGCTTTTTCAATTGGCCGCTCAACGGCCAGCGGTGCTTCCAGTTCCCTGGGTGGCGCTCTAGTAGGAATTTGTGTCCCGCTCCTCAAGACGATGGCGGACACGTTTTCATGTTCATGTGTGAGTGCCAAGGTCCGATTTACCCCCTAGGATTCACCTCAGGCTGTGGCGGTAATAAATTCTGCGGTCTCTGAAGTTTCGCCACTTGCAACCCCAGTTGGGTCACCTGATCAGTGAGGACTCTTTGTCCCATCTCCAGCTTCAGATTGATCTTCTCCTGGTTGGCTATGTATTGAGTCAAGAGGGACTCAACCGGAGAGACGGCCCTTTGCTGACCATATTGTTGCTGGGTAGGCTGTTGATTCCTAGGAGTGTACTGCTGGTATTGGGGCGGAGGTTGTTGCTGCTGAAATTACTGCTGCTGAAACTGCTGCTGGGGCCTAGCTGGCTGATATATCTGCTGTTGTTGCTGAGTCGGCTGTTGATAAGGCGCCCGGTAGCTAAGGTTCGGATGATTCCGGTTGTTGGGAGAGTAGGCCGGATTGGAGTTGGTTCGTGGTGGAAAAGGTGTAGGATTGTAAAATAAAGCGCTCGCCTGATCCAACGGTGGTGAAATGTCACCACCGTCGAACTCGCCAAAAACTTCGGACTCCACCGCAGCAATCTGTTGTGTACCGGTGCCACCGGCACCTACCATCAATGCGGAGATCTGGGTTGACAGCAAGTCAAACTTGCTTGAAAATTTGTCGACGTCTTCTACTCTATGGATGCCTCCAGATCTTGGTGTGGCTCTCTCGTCACACTATCGTTCGTTGTTGGATGCCATATTTTCCAAAATTTGCCCGGCATCTTCTTCGCTTCTCGACATAAAGGACCCTCCAGCCGCGGTGTCCATGGAAGATTTTAAATCGTCCCTCAACCCATTGTAAAACAAATTTATGATCTGCCACTTGGGGAGCTCATGGTGGGGACATCTTCTCTGCATCTCCTTGTATCTTGTCCAAGCCTCATGCAAGGACTCATGGCTGGCCTGGGAAAAGGAGGAGATCTCGCTCCTCAGCTTCATGGTCTTCCCCGGGGGAAAGAACTTCGTCAGGAAGGCATTGGAGAGCTTCTCCCAGGTGTTGAATGTATTCGGGTCCTTTCCCCTAAGCCACAGCTTGGCCTTATCCCACAAGGAGAAGGGGAACAGCTTCAGTCGGATCACCTCAGTTGTGACACCGTTTATCCGGAAGGTGTCACATTTCTCCAAGAAGGAGTCTAAATGCTCAATCGGGCTCTCCATGGGTGCACCCAAAAATTGATCCTGCTGGATCCACGTCACCAAAGATGGCTTAAGCTCGAAGCTTTGGGCCGTAATAGCTGGAGGACGGATGGCGGAGGTGGACTCGATAGATGGCATCGAGTACTCCAGCAGGGACTTGTGAGGCGGGGTGTTCTCCCCCATGGTTTTAGGATCCTCTCTTCTTCGCTTCTCGACGGCCAAACGCCTTAGGGTGGCGTTTATCTCTGGATCAACGGGGATCAAGTCGTCGAGACTTCTTGAACTCCTGCGCATTAAAAACAACAAACACCCGTGAAGCGGAAAGTGGGAAAGAAACAGATAAGGTTAGAAATAAAAAATAAAAATAGAAATAAGAATAAGAAAATAAAAAGGAAAAAAAGAAAGAATGCGAAAATTATCGCGAAGTAGGGATGTGAGCTAGACACTGGGGATCATGAAATCCTAAAATTACAAGCATGTTGCCTCCCCGGCAACGGCGCCATAAACTTGACGTGCCCCCGGTTTGCAAGCCGCAAATGGCCGGGGGACCCGGTGGAGGTTTAGATATTTGTAACCGCAAGTGCACGGTGTTGTAGTGTGGCTTGGGGGTCGAACACAGGGAGGCGAGGATGTGCTTGTGTCAAAGAGGATCAAAATCACCCCATGGGCGAGCTAGCCCAGATCAATTGAGGGTTTGTCACGGTAAAAGAATGCAAGGTATAGACAATATGAAGGAAAAAAACCCGGGACTCTGGTTTCGACCCCAACGAGCGACTCTCGCCGATACGGCCTACGGGTAGGATGGCGATCGGAATTAGGGTCTAATGGTGAGACGTTGCCTCTAAAAGTGGTACCGGCATCCCATGGGCCCGATATTCCGGTCGGTGCCCAGGATGATACGCCGGACTTCCCGGGTTCGATCAGTGGGCACTCCCGTGTCCATTAACACTGATCGACTCCGGGAGCACTAAGCTCGCAACGATAACTCCCAACGTCTCATCCTACCGCTCCCGCGCGCTAGGATTCGGCGTCTACGCTAAGGGCGTGAGCTATGGCTAGGGAGTCAACCGCCAAGTTTATTCCCCCTTGGCCCAACGGTCAAAGGCGGTCTTTTTTCCCGCCGATGACAATAAAACACCCCACGTAACCGTTATATTCCTAATCCCTATCGATTTCCTAACCCTATGGACGCAGCGGGAAGAGCCCCCAAAGGGGTTTCCGCCAAAATCCCGGATTAGGGAACTACTCACAAATATTCATTAAAAAGCGATCTAAATGGAAATGGACCTTCAAAATTATAATCAGACAATAGAAATGCAATGGTAGTAAAGCAATTAAGATAATACTAAAGTTTTACAAAGATCCAAAAACTTACAAAAACTGGAAAATTACAGCCATCACAAAATGAAGAAAACAGTAAAAAATAACCAACTCCCAAATCTGGGAAACCTAGGGTTCTATTTATAGAAAACGACATCACCTGATCGGTTGACAAGTCAACGGATCGGGTGAACCGCTTCACAAAATTACAGCGCAATGCGGGGGTTTCACCCGGTCAGTATGAACCGGTCGGTTGGAACTTGGTGCGGTCGGTTGGATCTTGGTGCCGACCGGTTGGATCTTGGTGCGGACCGGGGAGGAGACCGGTTGGATCTTCGAGTCTTGGCTGTTGAAATTCAGCTACATGTGAACCGATCGGGTGAAGGTCACCCGATCGGTTGGCAATCAACTTCGAATTTCCAGAGACTTTGAGCTTTTGACCCGGTCACTGAACCGAACGGGTGACTTCTCGTGAGCTCCAAGCTGCGCCTGGGTGGTGCACGCGTGCATCACCCGATCGGTTGGAGATGACCAACCGACCGGGTGAGGGGCTGAAAGATGCAATCTTCGTCGTTTGACCCCCTGGATCACGCGTGACTCCTCCCGTTGCTCCGGGGACACATGATATCATCGTTTTATGCCCCAAATGCCAGTAAACTCCTGCAAAACACAGAAAACACGGAAAAGTGAAAGAAAACAAGAAAACACAAGAAAACACGAGAAAACGAATAAAAGACGGCGGTAAAATACGGAAAAACACGGAAGAAAATGTGCGTAAATATATGAAATATAAACGCACGTCAAACGCCCCGCATAACCATCTAAATTCCTATATCCTATCGAAAACCTAATCCTATGGTCGTTCTAGGGAGAACCCAGGAAGGGGCTTCCACCAATGTCCCAGATTAGGAAACTACTCACAATTCATTGCAAAAAGAGCAACACAACAAATTATAGCCATTAAAATCAAGATCAAGCAATAGAATAATGGAGAAAATAGTATTAAGAACGCAATGTCAAAGTATCAAGACAATCAGAGAACTTACAAAACAAAATAAATTCACAGCCGCCAAAATCCCAAAAAGACAGTTTTAGAAAATAAGGGGATTGTTTTCTGGGAAAACATAGGGCAATATATATAGATAAACGTACACCCGATCGGTTGAAGCATCAACCGATCGGGTGAGTCGACGGTTGACTTGGTCTTCATCTTTTGAGATACATCACCCGATCGGTTCAAAGATACATCACCCGATCGCTGAACCGATCGGGTGAGTCATCGGGTCGCAAGCTGGGAGAACTTTGGCTACAGATGAACCGATCGGGTGAGATTTCACCCGATCGGTTGGAATTCAGCTCCAAAAGACAGAGAAGACTGCGACATCCACCCGATCACTGAACCGATCGGGTGTGGTCTTCTTCACTACTGCTCCAGATCGGGTCGGATACGCGTGCATGAACCGATCGGGTGGATCTGTCCACCCAATCGGTTGAGGGCTGATATGTGGTATTCTTTGACGTTTGGCCCTCAGGTTCTCGCGCGACACCTCCCGTTGCTCCGGGGACTCATGATATTTGCTTTATATGTCCCCTACGCTGACAATCTCCTGCAAGTACACACAAACACAAAGAAAGTGAAAGAAAACTAAAAATCACAAGAGAATGGATACGAAACAACGGAAAACAATAGAAAATTACGGAGATGACGTGCGTGAATATATAAAATATAAATGCACGTCAGAAACATACCTTACTATAGGATACATCCATCGATAATGTATATGACCTTGTGTACCTTCATAAAGCAAATGAATTGTTAGATGCACCATAACCGTGAAGAATGACGGTGGAAACAACATCTCCATATGGCACAAGGTCGACACAATTCGTTCTTGATGTTTGCTCAATTCAGTAGGATTGACAACCTTAGAACACAATCGTTTGAAGAAGTACCTTAAATCAACCAACACAGAAGACACAACATGAGGTAAAATGCTTCTAATAGCCAAAGGCAACAACTCCTGCATGAGGATGTGTGAATCACGACTCTTCAATCCAGATACTCTACGATGCACAAGGTCAATGCATTTAGGAAAATCACTTGAGTAACCATCTGGCACAATGACACATTTCAAAGTCTCAAGGAAAGTGTCAATCTCCTGCCTTTTCATTGTGAACAATGCTACTGGACAAGATTTTCCATCCTCCTTTGTCCAGAGTTCGTTTTCAATACCCAATTTTTCAAGTCTTTTCGAACCTCTAATGATCTTTCCCATTTTCTCTGTCATTTATCAATGTAAACAACACATTATCATACACAGTCTTCTCAATATGCTTCACATCAAGATTGTGACGTAATAAATTAGACTCCTAATAAGGACGTTGGAAAAATATACTTCTCTTTTTCCATTGCTTTGCTACTAGATCAACGTCTACTCTCTCTTTCGTGTTCTTCTCTCAGTAGTAGTACCAGTTGTTGATAAATGTTTTCCATAGAAAACGTTATAGTCTTCGTTTGATTCAAAATCTCTGACCTAGATAACAATTTAGGCGAGTTCATGTAACCCCATATTGTGAATATATACAGCGTATTGTGTTACGTATTTCGATCTCGATCGCATCTTTATGTATTTTTGTGTATTTTTCCTAATATTTCGAAATTTATAATATTATAGGTTATTTTTAAAATGTTTTAAATCATTATTGGGTATGATTATGAAATGGTATTTGATGGAATACATTGTATTTAGAATGTATTCATGTATGGCTACTAGTAATGGAGTGTATTCTTCTTTTTTCAAAATATTGAAAAACTTGATTTTTGTATGCATGTCACATTAACCTCTTATGTGTCACTCTCTAAAACTATTTGCACCAAATGTCGCCACCTAAACCCCACATGGCACTCTTCTAACTCTTGTATGATGACGAGGATTAGGGAAGGATTTAAAAGCAAAAAAGGAAAAGAAAGAGAAAAGGAAAAGAAAGAGAAAAGAAAAAGGAAAAACAAAAGAAAAAGAAGAAAACCCCAAAAATTCAACATCTCCATCATCCTCTCTCTTCCCTTTGACTGGACCACCATTAGACATCCTCCTCCTCCTCTTGCTCCTCCTCTCCCACCACTAGGTCGATCCACCACCACACACCCATCTCTTTGTCCTCTTGACCAAATTCAACCCCACAATTCAACCTCTAATTCTTGGAGCTTGGAGCTTGAAGGAGAAGAAGGTTTTGGAAAAGGAGACTAGGAGGAAGGCTAGAGCTTAAAGGAAGAAGAATTATTGAGGTAGGATTCTAGCAATTCTAGATAGGTTACCATTCTTAAAATTGTGTAGGAAGGTAGAATTATCTCATATTAATTTGGCCTAAAATGATATGTTGCATATGGTGCTAAATTGTTTAAAATTAATCATGCATTTTTGCTTATGTCACATATTGTGTTAGTTTACATCCATGCCATTTTATGCCTCAATTATGTGTATGGCTATGTTCCATGGTGAATAGAATCATACTTATATAGTCAATATGCCACATAATTTGCTAGTTAACATCCATGCCATTTTATGCCTCAATTATGTGCATGGCTATGTTCCATGTTGAATAGAATCATGCTTATGTCAATATGCCACATATTGTGCTAGTTTACATCCATGCCTTTTTATGCCTCAATTGTGTGCATGGATATGTTCCATGTCGAATAGAATCATTCTTATGTTAATATGCCACATATTGTGATAGTTTACATCTATGCCATTTTATGCCTCAATTTTCATGGCTATGTTCCATATTGAATATATAGAATCATGCTTAGGTCAATATGGCATATCAAGTCAAGGATCTTGATGTTCTTATTTTATGGTTATAATGGTCGCTTAATTATGTTATTGATGTGGTAATGGTGATAAATGATGTTATACATAGCAGTAAATGAGACTGCGGAAATGGATGAAATGATGGATTTGTTCCATAGTGAGAGTGAGGCTTTGAGTGTAATAACCTGGAAGACTCGGTCTACCCTGAGGTAGGTGAGAATTCCAGACTTTGGGTTTGTGGAAAACACAATGTAAAATGTATGTTTAAGGACTCGACTAGATCTGTATCTCACTCGCCGGCATGTGGGAGTTGGGCAGAGTTGGAGAGGCCCATGGTGTACTCGTGATGCACCATAAGGTAATTGAAATGACATGATATTCTCATTCCTGGCAGGGAGAGTTACGAGAGGCCCTATTTGTCACAGTGCTCGTGTCGCTGGCGGGGTACCACTTTTCCACCCACACTGGGTGAGGTCCAGTGTCTTATGTCCTATATTTTACTCGGATTTCCAAATTATAATCATAACTGAAATTTTTTGAATCATCATTTGTGATATTGCAATTATTGTCTGTCTGCATTCCTTATTATTCATGCAGTGTTTTCATGTGCATTTCTTATTATTCCTGCCTATGGATGTGTTATTTTAAATTATGCAATCAATTCATTATCATTTTTTTCATTGATAGTCTGACCCTTAGTAGTTAGGTAGAACAATTTTGAGACTAGCTTATCTACCTAGAATTGTTAGATTTTCTACTGGGAACGTGGTGACGTGTCTTCCTCCCCTTTCTCCCAGGGTTAGAGTATGAAATGACATAGCAGGACCCTATCCAGGAGATTTCTCCGAGTTTTGAGCTAGAGGTGGAGCCCTCAGAGGGTGATTATGTGGAGCTGAGTTCACAGTGGTAGTTTAGGAAGTGAGTTATACCCGGTGTGTGGACACCATCTTTTGTGGGGTTGGGAAATTTATTTTGTTATCCCCTTTTTGTACCTTGTTCAGTTGATATATGTTATTTATATCCTTTAACTTAATGTAAATAGATATTTTGTGATCTTTGTGATGTATCTGTGGATATCTTTGTTGGAGCATTTATATATTTCTTTTGTTTGTACGATTCCAACAGTCGCAATGGCCGATGAAATTTATGATTAAATCATGAATTACGCTTGGTAGTATTCAGAGTCAAGGGGTCAAGTCTTGGGTCTGGTCAATTCTTGGGTCTAAATACTAACACAGCCTTGTCTCCTCTCGTTCTCTACGAATACTTCGGGAATGTACGTATTTCCATGTATTTTGGAGAACTGGGTGTGACAGTTCATATCTTCCATTCTTCAATCAAAACGAAGACGATTCAACCGAAACTTGTCGCCTTACCTTAAAAATCGACGATGACCCATGAAACACCACTTCCTAATTTTACCCAAATAGAGAGGAATTTGATCACAAGTATGTGTATTCCAAGCCGAAAGATTTCCAAGCCATGGGAAGTCACTAATCGTATGTCTCAACCCCTTTTTTCCGCAATTCTTTCAACTCCGCAATTAAAGGTTGCAAATAGACATCAATATTGTTTCCCGGCATTTTCTTTCTAGGAATCAACATAGAAATAATAAATTCAGTTGACCTCATACACATCCACGTGTGACTATTGTATAGGACCAAGAAAACTGGCCAAATACTATAACTTGTGCTTAAATTCCCGAAGAGATTGAAACCGTCAGTAGCTAATGTAAGTCGAACATTATGTTCCTAAGAAGCAAATTCAGTATACATGAAAAAAAATGTTTCCAAGCTTCAGAATCCCTTAGATGTCTCATCATATCATCAACCTTATGTTCACTTGAGTGCCACCTCATACTCTCAGCGGTTATAGAAGACAAACTATCTTTGTATTCTATATTTTAAGGGAAAGTATCGTAATACCTTTACAGGTTGTTTCGTTTTCTTAGAATTTTTTCCACCTATACACCTCACATTCTTTGCATTGTTCTCTATCCGCATCAGGCCTCCAACAGAGCATGCAATCATTGGGACATGCGTGTATTTTTTTCATACTTAAGACCAAGTTTGTTATTGTCTTCTTAGCATCGTAATTAGATGTAGGGATATTTGCAAATGGAAACACATCATGCAACAATTTAAAAATCATATACATAGCCTTATCACTAACACCACACAAACACTTGATGTGATGTACCTTGAATAGAAATGAGAGTTTTGAGACTTGGCGCATTCATCGTATAATGGTTTTTCATTATTTTTTAACAAGTCATAAAACTCTTTGGCATTACCACCACTTGATTCTCTATTCGTGTTAGACATCCCTACGTCTCCATCAACAACCGATTCAGTCATCGTTTGACTATTCAGTTACCAGCTAAATGCATCGTATACAATTTCCCGTACCAAATTTCCAAGTTGGGGAGCTGGATCCCTTCTAAGATGCGATCCTGGAGCCACTCGTTTGACATTACTAGATGTATCCACCTCTCCATGTGAATCCCAGAACGTGTAATTTATTAGTAAATGGGTGAGGAATAAATGTTCAAAACATTCGTCTCTTTGTGCCAGACTTTAAAATTTTGGAACGTTCATAAGGGCACAAATATTTACCACGAATAGACTTGCGCTAAAAAGTAAAATCTAAGAATGCATTCACTCCTACTATATTCATGAGAACCTTTTGGTTTCTGAATCCAAGGCTTATCCATCCTTCATACAGAAAAAACTAATTAGTGTCATTAGGGTTATGTCCATTAATTATCAGAAATCTTTTTTTCTCAATCATGAACAAAAACAATAGATATTCATGCAATCATACAAACAAGAAACAATCTCATTTTACCAAACATATGTAAATCCATCAAACAATAATTCATTGAATGAAAAAAATGGGAAAACCCCAAACACTGTTAAATCCATCTGGTTGATGTAAAAGGAATTTTACTGTGTTTTTTCTGCATATACATGTAGCTGACAAGTTAAAGTAAAGCCAGCATATACGGCAGTTTTCTCCTCAACTTCTAACAACCATTTGAATATGAAATATGATATTGTCAGGACATTTCCAATTGGAGTAAACCTAGAAACAAACATGACAAGCACAATAATAAGCATCCTTGAATCAAAATGAGTATGCTTTGAATCAAGCAAGACAATAATGGACTACTGGCCGGCTTACAAAAAATCAGGAACTACTAGCCACCCATATACTCGTATATCATAATCCCCCTATTAACAACTTCAGTCAAACATAAGCTTCAAAACATGAAGACATGAGCAGAGTGTACATGAGGTCTATTACTATATTTCAATTCTAGTAATGAGATCTAAATCCTTACAGAGCATGTACACGTGCAGAATGCTAGCTTTAATACATGTTTGGTCCTCTTTTGAGTCTGACACTGATCATGTGATGCTAAAGGTACATGGCTCTTATACTGAATATTGGAGCATTGTAGAGATTTTACTTGTCTGAATGCATATATATTTATTTTCTAGTACCAATTGATGAATACGTAAACCATGTTTACCAGTTACTTGCCCATTAAAAACTTAGGATAGAATGAATAGCAATAGCTCACTTAAAATCAAGAATCCATACATCAGTTACATACTTAAAAAGCAATACTTAAGCATCATCATCGTTAGCCTCTTCGTCATACAAAATACAATATCATAAAAACATCGTATATAGTAGTACTGTAGTAGCATGCAGTTGATAACCGTGGCTGCCAATGTCACCCAGACAATATATGTACTAGGATCCGATCAATTTATAAATAATTCACAACCAAACACATGCAATTTTCAAGAATGCTGACAGCCAAATAACAATGGACAAAAGCATGCGGTAAATACCAAAAATCCCACAACCTTAATTTCCAAAAATCGAAGCAATACCTTCAGCACAGAAACTTGGGAATATCTAGCTATGTATGTGGAGGAGGGGAAAACTACGGGGCAAAAAAGATAAATACCCAGTGAGGATTGAAAAAATTGAAACCATGTCAGAAATATGGGAACCGTTCACATACCTACAGGGATCCCCAGAGATCGCCGTGATTTGCAGCCTAGCTCGCCACGACCTATCGATTTGCAGACTAAGATCTACCCGAGGAAATCAAAGAAATTGAACAAACTCAGAAGAAATCGTTGTTGATTCCACCGATCTCTTCAAAGAACCAAGCACAACAATATCCATGACAAAAGGAAAAAGAACAAGCCAAAAACAAAGAACAATATGTGGAAGAGGAATCCAAGTTTTATTAGAAGTTCCCAAAGCACCTTACAAGGATTTAAGACATAAATCATCAACCTTTGCTTCTCCTTCTCCAAAGCCCTCTCTCTTCCCTTGCCTCCTTTCTCTTTATGTTATTTTTCTCTCTATATGAAAACCCCTAAAGCTAAGAGACTATTTATATGGTCTTCTTAGGTGTACAAGTAAAGTACAAATATACCCCCCCCCACTAAGACTCATATTTACAACAAGGAGTTTTTAGAGCCAACTCCAACAATCTCCACCTTGGTGAGAAAACTCCTCCACACCCCATGAAGAACAATAAGGTGTCACATACACCTCAACCATGACGAGTCCAACCACCCACCACAACCGCAACTCCATCCTCAAGAGGAGAGGTGCTCCTCCACATCTCTAGCATAATTAGATGTTGAGCAAGTCTAGGGAAATGACTAAACTTCTACCTTGTCACCGGCTTGGTAAATACATCTGTCGCATTCTCATCGGTGTGCACCTTCTTGATAGAGATCTCACCATCATCGACCCAATCACGAACTTTATGATACATCACTGCAATGGGTTTTGTCCTTGCGTGGTAGACGTCATTCTTGGTCAAGAAAATTGCACTTTGACTTTTTGAGAATATTTGGATGTTCTCTTAATCTAACCCAAGTTCATTCACCAAACCCCACAACTGAATGGCTTTCTTGGCAGCCTCCGTGATTTCCATGTACTCGGCCTCCGTAGTAGATAATGTCGTCGTGGATTGTAGCACCGACCTCCAAGAAATAGGACCACTAGCAAGTTTGAATACTTACCCAGTAGTTGAACTCCTCTTTCAAGATCTCCTGCATTATCCACATAAACATATCCACTACAACTTTTGAGTCAACTTTCTTCTCAAACATGATATACAACTCCTTGGTTCCCTTCAAATACCTCAAAATCCACTTTACCACATTTCAATGCTCTTTTCCCAGATTTGACATGCATTTGCAAACTACACCAACCTCTAGGGCTATGTCCGGCCGTGTGCATATCATAGCATACATCAAGCATCCTACCACATTTTCATATGGTATCCCTTTCAATTTCTCAATTTCATCCACCGTCTTTGGACATTGCTCTTTGCTTAAAGCAAAATGAGAAGCAAGTCGTGTGACAACCGGTTTCGCATCCATCATGTCATACCTATCCACCACTTTAGAGACATACCTCTTTGTGACAACCACAACTTTCCAGCATCTCTATCTCTCTTTATCTCCATGCCCAAAATCTTAGTAGCCGCCCCAAATTCTTTCGTGTCAAACTCATGGCTCAACTTAGATTTGAGCTCATCCACCATTGACATGTGCTTACATGCAATTAGCATGTCATCCACATAGAGAAGAAGCATGATAGAGGACCCATCATCAAGAACCTTGTAGTACACACACAATCATACTCACTCATTGAGTATCCAATGTGCAATAAGAAGGAGGCGAAGCATTTGTACCACTCTCATGGAGATTGCTTGAGTCCATAGAGAAACTTCTTCAATCGGCACACAATATCTTCTTTTCCCACTTCTACAAATCCTTCCGGTTGTGACATGTAAATAGTTTCATCCAACTCACCATGAAGAAATATCGTCTTTACATCAAGTTGTTAAATCTCCATGTTGAACTCCATCACCATAGCCAAGAATACCTTAATAGCAGTGTGCTTCACAACCGGGAAGAAAATCTCATCATAGTCCACCCCCTCCTTTTGTGAATACCCCTTCGCCACCAACGTTGCTTTGAAAATTAGTTTCTCCTTTTCATATAAAGGCTCCTTCACCCTATAGATCCACTTGCAAGCCACTGATTTACGTTCCTTTGGTTTTGGCACCAACTCCCACACGAAATTCTTGTGGAGAGATTTCATCTCCTTCACCATTTCATCCAACCATTTGCCACTTTCATGTGAATACATAGCCTCTTGAAATGAATTGGGCTCACCACCGCTAATGGCAAGATCTTAGTGCACATCTTCCGCTTGCTCCCCTGTCGGGGGGCCTTCTTTTCGCCCGTCAGAGCTCAGGCCCCCTCTCATGGTGCCTCTTTTCTCTCGTCAGAGAGCGCCGCCCCCCTGTCGGGGGGGCCTGGCCGCGATCACAGAGGAAGGGGGGCCCTCCCCCCTGGCCACGAAAAAAATGGAAAGGTGGGGCACTGTTCCCCCACCTCGCGATAAAATGGAGAATGGTGGCACTGTTCCCCCCTGCCGAAATCAAAAGGGAAGGGGAGGGGGCGCTGTTCCGGACCCCCCCCCCCCCCCTCCTGTCGCGTTCAAAGAGGAACGAAGAAAAAAAATGGGTGGGGTGACTTTTCGTTTCCTGACGGCTTACCCTCCCCAATCCCCCCTCCCCCCTTAAAGCCCTAATTAAGGTATGAGGGAAAAAATGCATGGGCCTCCCCTGATGGGCCATGAGCTCGGAAAATAACCGAATTGAAAATATAAAAAATTGGGTATTTTTTGGCTAACAGGCCTGCAGCCTGCGGGCCAAATTTAATTTAAATTCAGAAAATACCCTATTAAACCCTGAAAATTCCAGAAAATTCTGGAAAAATCCGAAAAAATTCTGGAAAAATCCAAAAAATCATGGAAAATCAGGGTGAGGATATTGAGTTTGATTAACTCCTATAGGGGTATTTGGGGCAAGTAATAAATTTGTTACTTAATTTGATGTGTAATTCATTATTCGTCACTTTTTTTTTAAATTGGATTAAAATTAATATTAATTTACGTTTTAATAATTACAAGGATCATAAGACCGCTCTGTCGTTAGGTTATTTACCTAACCTAACGGGTAATGACGTTTCCTTGTGATCCAAGTAAATATTAAACATAAATTTAATATATTTCTCCAATAAAATTGCTTGTGATGTTGAATAAAATATATTGTTTATGCTTGTGATGTTGCATACTTATATTAACTGCCTGGAATGTTGGTAAAACTATGTCGTGGTTTTTGGATCGGCCGTTATTAGTCAGCACTATTTATTTTCCTCGCATTTTTTTCATTGAGTGAAAATGTAGTGAGGAACTAAATGTAAAAGCCAAAGCCCAGAGATACTTAGCCTGAAGACGGAGGAAAATTGCTAATGCTGGGACCCCCAAGGGTTTCCAAATTTTAATTTTAATTTTTCTCATAGTTCTAAATGTATAAGTGACTTTGAACTTTTATTATTTTTAATGGTGACCGGCCGATCCCCACAACTAGTTTAGTTTTACTTCTATGCATGTCTTAATTCTTTGATATATAATTAATTCATGCTTATTCCATGCTTAGACAAATGGCAAAGATTGCGAGCGTTGATTTTGATGTTCTCGGTGTGGCTGGAAAAAGTTACTTGAGCTGGCAGCTGTACCTGAAGTTTCATCTGCGCTCACAGGGCATAAGTCACACAATTCAAGCTCCAGCTACGGCTGTGACAACTGATGAAGGGACTTCTACTGTTACAGTCTCCGATATAGATAAGGCGAAAGCCATTATCTATATCAGGAGACATATTGATCAGACCCTGAAGGCCGAATATCTAATAGTAGAAGACCCTCATGAACTGTGGACAGCACTTGAGGACAGATACAAACATCAGAAAGATGTTATCCTCCCGCGTGCACGTTATGAGGGAGAAAATCTCCGACTTCAGAACTTCAAGTCTGTAGCTGATTATAACTCAGCTCTCCATAACATCACCTCACGCCTGAAGTTGTGTGGTGAACAAGTCTCGGAAACCCGCATGCTTGAGAAAACTTATACATCCTTCCATGAGAAGGATGCTGTTCTCATGCAACAGTATCGTGAACGCAAGTTCATGAGGTACTCTGATTTACTCTCCTTTCTTCTTTTGGCAGAGCAGAACAGAGACCTCTTACTGGCCACTCATAACCTACTCCCTGCTGGCTCTACTCCTCTACCAGAAGCTCACACAGTTTCTTCCCAGAAGATGAAGAACAAGCACAAAGGAAGATTCAACAAGGGGAAAGCTGTGAAGAAGCAGACCAGGGCTCCTCCCTAGAACAACAATACTGAGGAGAAGAAAAAGAATAAGTGGAAGAGGAATACCTCTGGCCAGACGTCTGCTTCTAATAAAAACTGAAAAGGCAAATGCCACAGATGTGGCATGATTGGACATTGGTCCAGAGTCTGTTGTACTCCACGCCACTTCCAAGATTTGTATATGGCAAGCCTGAAGCCTTCTGCTGAAACAAATATGGTGGATATACAGTCTCCTACTCGGTTCACCGCCGAGAATTTCGAGAATAACGACCTCCTTGACTAAGGATGATTTAGTTATCTTCGATGTCATTTTCATTTATGCATGATGTATCTTAAATTATGTCTTTATATTAATGAATCGAATGTAGTTTTCTAACTCATAAAACTTTTACATTCTTTTCTAGAGATAGCGATGAAGTGTGAATGCCTAGTGGACAGTGCCTCCACGCACATGATCCTTCGAGACAGATGCTATTATAATAGCATCATTAATTAACATGATCCTGTCACTACAATTTCGGGACTATGTAATATAATAGAAGGATCAGGTGAAGAAATTTTATTGCTCCCAAACCAAACGCAATTAATAATAAAAGATGCTTTATTCTCTCCAAATCAAAAATAAATCTACTAAGTTTCAAGGACATCCGTTTAAACGGATATCACTTGGAAACTGATGATTTCAATAATATTGAATACTTGTATGCTACTCGTCGTAAAGATGGTATTAAAACCATCCGAGAACGTTTTAAAGGACTCACATCGGGCCTTTATCAAACATACATCCAACCTATTGAAGCTAATCTGATATAGCACAAGTAGTGTTCTACATCACCAGAATTCAGTCTCTGGCATTATAGACTAGGTCACCCAGGATCAGTAATGATGCACCACATCCCCCTGTTATAATGGTAAACTAATCATGAGACCATCCCACCAAGTGGGATTTGAGTCTCCTAGCTTCTTGGAGAGAATACATGTGGATATTTGTAGGCCAATTCGCCCATCAAGTGGTCCTTTTGGTACTTTATGGTACTTATTGATTCATCTTCAAAATGGTCGTTTGTGTGCCTTTTATCCACCCGCAACCTAGCTTTTCCAAAGCTATTAGCACAAATAATAAAGTTGCAGGCACATTTTTTAGATAACCATATTAAAAAATTACGTCTGGACAATGCTGGGGAATTCATTTCTGTAATACCTCGTATTCCTATATACGTATATATGTACGTATTTTTAGTCATAGATACGTGCGTATAATTTTTGGGAGTATCCACGTATTTTTCTTTAATTATTTTGGTGTAGTAATTATTTTTAAAAGATTTTTAACTCATCATTTGATATTAGTAAATAGGAGTATTTGGATGAATACCAGTATTTAAGGTGTATAAGGTATTTCATCATGTATTTTTATTTTTCATAAAATACAAATTCAAATTTTTTATCATGACACCTCACTTGTTAAGGTGTCATCTTGCAAGCTAAAAAGAGAAACACATGGCTTCATCTTGACTAGATATGTGGATGAGAGGAAATTAGGGGAACCAATTTTCAAGGAAAGGAAAAAAAACAAGAAAATTTATTTCTTCCTCTCACTCTCCTCTCTTTCCCCCACATCAGGCCGAACCCAACCTCCCCCCATTTTTGCCCTTGTTTCTTCATTCCTCCACCAAAAACACCCTTCCAAATATCCCCCTTTCAACTACTAAGAGCCCCAAAATTTTCCCCATCATTCCAACATCAAATTCTCCCCAAATACTCTCCAAAAATCCAACTTTTTGAAGGCTAGTAGGAGCTTGAAGGAAGGAATTTGGAGGAGACCCAAGATTCATCAAGGACTAAGAAGGGCCAAAGAAATTGTAAGAAGGACCTTGTGAGGTAGAATCTCTTAACACTTCTAGCTAGGTTCTAGTTCTAGAATTGGTGTTAGAAAGAGTTTAAATCTTTAGTTGATTCTTATGTTTTGAATTTGGTGTAAGGTAGTTAGTAGAGTTTTTAGTTCTTGCAAGGAAAAGATAATAAAAACATATGCATGTTGGGAGTTTTGTGTAGTATAGTATGAGTATTTATGTTGTAATCTAAATTGTCATTATTTCATGTTAATAATGCCATGCTAACCATGTTAATGATGCCATGTTAGTATAGATATGTTAAAAGTCATGGTTGTAAGCAATGTTTAGAAATATAGAGGTCTCACACTCAAGTTAGTATTTCTAATATTCACTTCCATATTAAAGTACATATGTGTTAATGGTAGTATTTCTATGTTGTACACATACCATATTAATGCTCATATGCTAAATATCAATCTAGCTTCTGGTGTTGTAATTTACTCAAGGTTATGTTGTAACTATGTTAGAAACTAGTTTCGATTAGAAAACCCATTTGCTGGAATTTTCTTAGCACGGGACAGTAACTTAGAAAGTTCATAGAAAATAATAGAAAAATTCGAAAATTACAATCTAGGATACTACGAAAATCAGAAGAAAATTTACTGTAACTTTCGTGAAGGGACCAGAGGCTAATTCAGACTGTAAATAGGCTAAAAGTGCTAATCTTTCTACTGTAGCAGTTTTAGGCAGATTCCATGTTTGTGTTTTATGAGTTAGCTCCAAGATTTGCCATGTGTTATACATATGTTAGTAATTTTCCAGATGATAGTATGCAAATGTGTTAGCATGAATGTTAGTAGCTTTCAATATGTTAGTTATATGTACGAAGAATTATGCTTTTCTCAGTATGTCACATGTCAAGCTATTTTATATCCATGTCCTCTTCCATGCTTAATTGTGTTCATGCTTATGTATATGTTAGTAAAAATCATGTTCATGTCATTATGTCATATCTTGAATTAGTGTTTATTCATATCCCATGATTACGTGGGTTGCCATAATTTTAGGATCATGTTACATTGTGTAAGATGAGTTTATGTTACTTTACTCCATGCCGTAGTTAAGCTCATAATTGTAAAAATCAATGTTAGTTGCCATGATTGGATGTTAAGTTTCATATGTTGATTTTTGTTACTGTCACGATGTAATTGAGCATCTTAATGTTCATTGTGTTGAATGAATATGCGATGGTCGTTGTTGAATCACAACATCGGTGAAATTATGAAAGAAATGGAAAGATATGAATGCGGTATTGAGACCGCTGAAATGAATAAAGAATGAAACTGAGAGTGAGGCAGAGAAATGACATCAGGAGTGCTCGATCCATTTCTAAATTTGAATATGTGTTTGAGGGAAATACGGGTAAATTTTAGGTGTTAAGGAGCGGACGGTAGTAGCATATCTCGCCCGATGTGTCACCCCGAAACGGGAGTTTGAGAGGGCTAGAGAGGCCGCTGGTGTGCTCGTGTCGCACCATGTCGGTAAATGATGGTTTTCTCCGTTTGTCCCAAGAAATACCGAGATGAGTCTCGCTCCGGTACCTTGCTCCGTTCGGGTACAGAGTTACGAGATGCCCCTCTAGTACCCGTGTCGCTGGTGGTGGTACCACTTTTCACCCACCCTGTGTGAAGTCTGCATCCTTAGCGTCCTACGGTTTACCCGGGTTCCAAATCAGAAACAATGTTTAATTTTAATTAATTTAGTCAGTAATTGTACTTCAGTTCTTTTTTCTTTTATTATTTCCAGCACTTATGCCTGCGATTGATGTGACACCTGTAGTCAGTTGGCTAGTTAGGAAGCCCAGTTCTAAAATTGGGTCCTACTAGAGTGATTGGGAGTTCCTACTGGGTCACGTGTTGACGTTTTACCACCCGTGGTTTTCAGGTTGTGTGAGTTGGAGGTTGGAGGCAGAGGCTGGAGCTTTGGAGTTGGTGATCAGTTGTAGAATTGGGTGGCGAGGGGTATGATGAGAGACTTGTACTTTTGGTGTTTCTTTTCCCGGGTAGACCTTTGCACTTAGGGTTGTGAGGGTGAGGATGTTGGTGTTGTATAAGTTGGAACTGGACTTGGAGTTGTATAAGATTATTGTTATCTCAGTGAGCTTCCCTCTTTTGTACCCCCCTTGTACAGATGGTGTAAGTAAAAGATGTATCATTGTATTAATAAAATGAAATATTGTACTTTTGTTTATTTCTCAGTGTTATATCTGTGATGGAGTTTTACTTGTACTTCCCAGCACGTGTGTGGTGACCTGGAGTGTTCTTTTTGCTCTCTTCCTTCTCTCTTTCTACGTAACACTCGTTGCTCTAGGAATACTTGGGACGGATTCGTACTTCCCAAGTATCCTGGAGAGCAGGACGTTACAATTTCACAAGTCTTTCAAGACTATTGCCAAGCAATTGGCATTGAAATTGAACATCCAGTAGCTCATGTTCACACCCAGAATGGATTATCTGAGTCTCTTATAAAGAGGCTGCAATGGATTGCTCGTCCATTGCTAATGCAATCACAGTTGCATGTGGATGCATGGGGACATGCCATTTTGCATGCCGCTTCGCTTATCAGAATACGACCCTCTGGTGGTCATATTTTATCGCCGATGCAGCTTGCATATGGTGTACCTCCCGATATTTCTCACTTGAGTATTCGGTTGTGCAGTCTATGTTCCCATAGCACCTCCACATAGGACCAAAATGGGTCCTCAACGTCGTCTTTGTATCTACGTAAGGTATGATTCACCCTCCATTATTAGATACCTTGATCCCCGGACGGGCAACGTGTTTAAGGCTCGTCTTGAAGACTGTGAGTTTGACGAAAATTCTTTTCCCAAACTAGGCTCACAAACTAAGAAGCCTGAAGCTTCAGAGACCATTTCTTATGACACTAAATCTTTGTCTTATTATGATCCGCATACTAATTTGTGTGAAGATGAGATCCTGAAGATCCTTCACATCCAGAATACAGTACATCTACTACCGGACAAATTCATTGATAACCAGAAGATTATCAGATCACACGTCCCTGCTGCCAATATGCCAGCTAGGATTGACATCCCCAAAGAAGGGTGCAATCCACCGGCAGAAGAATCGACTGTACCTCAAATAAAAAGAGGACGACTGCCTGGCTCCAAGGATAAATTCCCTCGCAGGAGGAAAATGTTGAGTATTGGACTTCTCCCTACTTGGTGTTAATGATGAGCAAACATAAATACTTGTGACTAAACCCCTATTTTGTAGTTAATCTATTGTCTAAGCCTATTATGAAGATCTACTTGCAATGGATGACACTCAAAGATCATTAAAGGCAAATGAAATGGATTGGATGATCGTAGATGATGTTTGAAGCTCCATGAAGACTTCAAGCTCATACGTTGGATAGAAGAGAGAGTTCGTCAATGTAAATTTCTTTTATCTCTTCTAGTATGTAGCTTAGAAGTAGAACATTGATGGAGCACTCACACACATCTTCAATTCAGTCTTAGGACATCATTAGATCATTCATCCTTAGACTCCAATTCATTTCTTATTGTTTGTGCTTGGATTGTTTACAACAGTCGACTGGTGAACATTATACAATCGCCTGTCTCAAAAACAGTCGACTGTGTTTTGTCCTACAGTCGCCTGTTATGAACAATCTTTTACAAACTAGTTTTGGGCTTCTCTGTCTTAATTCGCACAAGCGACTCATGAACGATTCACAGGCGCCTGTCCAAGTGACAGTCGACTGTGTTTTGTAAATCAGTCGTATGTCTATCTTTTGCCTAAACTCTGTTAATCTGTATTTTACGACCAGTCGACTAATGTTGAATATACAGTCGATTGTCCAATGGATCAGTCGACTGTCTATGCTGCAACAGTCGTCTGTCTGTGAGCCAATTTGTTGACTCAGCTCTCTAGAAATTCTCAGGGTATTTGACAGTCGTCTGTATAAGGATTAACAGTCGCCTGTTCTGTTTAACAGTCGACTGTTTTATCCTCATCAGTCGTCTGTCATGTTCTCTCAGAAGATTTCCAGAATTCTTCAACTTACCCATTTTTGGCCAGTCGCATGTAGAAGGATTTACAGTCGCATGTTGGTTTAACAGTCGCCTGTCTATGCTTCATCAGTCGACTGTCCACGTGGTAAGTTACCGTTATGATTTCTCACCTACCCATGCTGACTGTGCAACAATCGACTATGGTTTCCTCAACAGTCGACTGTCGCGAGCACAGATTCTATCCGTTGAGAATTTTCTCACGGATTCCAAAAGGGTTTTTGCCTAATCTGTTTTGTGGATTTGAGAAACCTATATAAGGGACTTCTACTGTTCCATTGAAAGGTTACCAAGGCTATTGCAAAATATCTCAAGCTTTCATTCTCAAGTTTTATAGCTCTCAAATCCAAAGCCCTAAGAATTCCTATCTTTGATCTCTTGCTCTCCAACCTAGAACCAAAGAGTTATCTTCTAGGCATTTGGTGCATTCAAGAGAAAGGGCCTTCTCCTCTCTTCCAAAAGAGTCTTTAACACACAACACACTTCTCCTTCAAGTTCTACTTCAAGGCATAGGTGATTGTAAGTGTTGCTTTCATATTTCATAACTTCCGTTATTTGAATTCGCTCTCGGGTTGTGAGAGTTGTGTGCTTGCTCCCAAGTTGTGGGAGTCAAGGTCAATCAATTGTATTTCGATTTCACTTGTAGGGTTGCTACAAGTGGGTTTTAAGGAAACCTCAAGTTAGAGTTCTAACTTGAGTATCTGAGGTATTCGGGTGGAAGGGACGTAGGATTACCGGTAACAAGTCAGGAAGTGACTTGGGTAATCCGAACCCTTAAAACATCTCTGTGTTTGCGTGTGTTTCATTTTGGGTTTAATTTCTATTCCACATTATTTTGTTGGATTGGATTTAAATGGGTGTAACTATCTTTTTAAATTGCATAAACACTATTCAACCCCCCTTCTAGTGTTTTTCCCATAGACATGATCCTTACAATTGGTATCAGAGCACAAGGTTATAGCTATGGCATCCACCAACAACAACGTTCCTCCTCCGCCTTCGTACAACAATCACGACCATAATGGAGTGTCCATACTTTTCGAAGGTCAATCAACGGTGCGTCCTCCACGTTTCAATGGCACGAACTTTGGCTATTGGAAGTGTAGGATGGAGACGTTCCTTAGGATTGTTTCACTTTGGAGAACCCTCCACAAGGAGTATGTCGAGCCCACCGAAGAGGATTTCGAAAAATGGTCGTCTTCCGAGAAATCCGTCGAAGTCAACAACGCAAAAGCAATGAACGCTCTTCATTGTGCGTTAGATCCGAATGAGTTCAACAAGATATGCACATGTAAGAGTGCATATCAAATTTGGAACAATCTCATCGTTACCCATGAGGGAATGAACAAGGTAAAACTTTCAAAGTTATATGTTGCCGTGCAAAACTTCGACTTATTTCATATGCAGGAAAATGAGAGCATTACATCGATGTACGGACGTTTTACTGACATCACCAATGAATTGGAAGCCCTTGGCCAAACATACACCGAACCTGAAAAGGTAAGGAAGATCATCATGGGAATGACCTCCAAATGGGAAAGAAGAGCGATCGCCATCGAGGAGGTCAATGATTTGAAGAATTACACAGTTGTAAATCTTATCCGGACTCTCATGTCTTATGAAGTAAGATGGGAGAATCGATTAAAGATTTGAGCTATGATGAATCCTTCGGAGGCCAAGAAGAAAGCTTTGGCATTCAACGCAAATTCATCATCCTCCAATAGTGAAGAATCAGAGAATGAGAAGGATTTGGGTGAAATGGCCCAACTGGCGAAGAAGTTCCAACGCTTCTTCCGCAAAGGTAAATTTCCCTCTAACAAAAGATTTGAGTCTACTAATGCTACTTCCTCTCTTTGATTTAAGTGTAATAAGCCAGGGCACATCAAGAGGGGTTGCCCAATGCTAAGAAACAAAGAGAAGTGGAAGGCTCCGAAGTACCACAAGTCCGACAAGAACAAGAGAGATAAGAAGAAAGGACTCGTCAGTACATTCGATGACTCAAGTGAAGACTCATCAAGTTATTCCGATGATGAGAAGGGTGGAGCGCCCACATGTGTTTCATGGCACGCGAAGATCCACTCTCCGATGAGAGTGATTCCGACACGGATGATACCGAGGTAACAATGGATGAACTTCGTATTGCAAATGAAGAATTATTTGCTAAATATCAATCTTTAATGCTTAGATATACTAGCCTAAAGAAATTGAATATTAGCAAGTCATCCATTCCATGCATTATCAACAATGACACCATTGTTGATACTTTAACTCTTGAGAAAGCAAACTTAGCTTCTCAAAATGTCACTTTGAGAGATGAGGTGAATAACCTCAAATCTCAACTAGATCAAACACATCCTAAGGATAATAGTGATCTAGTCACACGTCACACACAATTGGGTTTAGAGAATGATTCTCTTAAAACCCAAGTGCACGAGCTCAAAGCACGGGTGTCCACCTTGGTTACCAACATTTCTTCTCTTCAAGAGAAATATGAGCTCATATCCTCCCGTATTGTGAGATTCAATAAGGGAAAAGGATAATTGGACGATTTGCTTGCAAACCAATTTCCGGCCACACGTCGTGTTGGTCTTGGTTTTATGAAAGCAAATGCTTCCAATGCTCGCACTTCCTATAGTGGTGTCACTATAGACTTTGTGAGGACATCCTCCGGTGCATCCACAAGTGGTGTCACAGACACTATAGGTAGCAAACCTACCAAGAAAGTCACCACTTCACCATCTCTTCCTTTTGGCAAGAAACCCACTAAGGGTGGAAACCAAAAGAGAAGCCATGCTTACATGTACACTAATATTCATCCACGTAGGAAACCTCCTACTTCATAAGTGGATACTCATGACACTTTTTATGTTCCACACCCACGAACACGTACAAATCCACACATGAGAAATACTCATGTACGTGCTCCTATACACCAATATGCTCATACGCATTATTCTTACATGTATGCACATCCTCTACATGTCATGCATAACCCATATGCTTCATACAACATGCATGTTCCCAAGCATACATATCATTCTCGTATGTCATATGCATATCCACCATCTCATGTTTATGCTAGAAACCATGTTCCTAAGAAGCATGCACCACATAGAAATCTAACAAGTATGCATGCAATTAGGAAAAGGATTCCCAAAACATACACCATTTGAGGTCCTAAGAACACTAGCCTAAATGATAGGAATGCTTATGTTGATTCCTATTTTCATGATGTTATTAATAATGGTAATTATGTTGGGAAGCGGAAGTCCACTTGGACTTGGCTTCCAAAGGGCTAATCCACTTGGACCCAACAAACATTGGGTACCATGAGCTTATGGTATATTATATAGGTGCCCAAGAGAAAGAAGAAGAGCAATAAAAGTCATATTAACTCTAAAGGGAAAGGATGGATTCTCGATAGTGGTTGCTCCAAACATATGACGGGAGATCCCTCATTTCTCTCCGAAGTGATTAGCATCAAGGATGGTGCAACGGTCACTTTTGGAGGTAATCAAAAGGGAACCATCATTGGAGTAGGTATTGTCGGTAACCCTTCCAAACCCTTAATTACTAATGTATTTCTTGTTAATGGCTTATGTCATAATCTCATTTCCAGTAGTCAACTTTGTGACAAAGGTTACAAGGTTAACTTTGGAGAAGGATTGTGTACAATTGTTGATTGTGATTCAAATGTTTTATTTTCCTGTATTAGGCGTAAAAATATTTATTATTTGAGCTTGCCTAAAACCATAGAACATTGCTTAGTTGCTAACACAAGTGAACAACTATTATGGCATCGCCGTTTTGGTCATGTTCACTTCAAGCACTTATATAAGTTAGATAAGCATGATCTAGTCAAAGGTTTTCCTAAAATTGCATTTAGTAAGAAAAAATTTTGTGATTCGTGTCAAATAGGTAATTTAATAAATCATCCTTTAAGCTTACAGAAGAGATTACTTCTAAGAGGCCCCTAGAACTTCTTCATCTAGATTTGTTTGGGCCAACTAGAACCGCTTCTTTAGGTAATGCTTATTATGGATTAGTTTCGTTGACGACTTCTTTAGATTTACCGGGGTTTCATTCTTAACTAATAAGAATGAAGCTTTTGAAGAGTTTACCATATTTGCAAAGAAGATTCAGAATCTCTTCGGATCCACCATTATCACTATCCGTAGTGATCATGGAGGAGAATTCGAGAATGAATCTTTTACAAAGTTTTGTGATGACACCGGGATAACTCACAATTTTTCATTCCCTCGAGCTCCACCACAAAATGGTGTTGTAGAGAGGAAGAATAGGACTCTTATTGAGTGTGCTCGCACGATGCTCCATGATAGTCATCTTGGACTACAATTTTGGGCAGAGATGGTGCACACGGCATGTTATGTGCTCAATAGGATCCTAGTGAGACCCCGAACGAACAAAACTTGTTTTGAGTTGTTTTATGACAAAAAGCCACAAGTTAAATATTTTCGTGTTTTTGGTTCAAAATGTTTTATCAAGAACACTTTCGTAATCTAGATAAATTTGAGCCAAGATCCGATGAAGGAATTTTTGTTGGATATTCCACACGTAGCAAAGCCTACCGGATATACAACAAAACTTCTTCAACGATCGAGGAATCTCTACACGTGTCATTTTATGAAGATTTTGATTTTTCTCATGTTGATGATGATAGTGTAGATGTTTTGTGTGATTCTCTTAGTAATGTTAGGATTAATGATTCGATTATTGATAGTAACACTACTAATGAGATTGTTGAAGATGTTCCAAGTGATGCAGGTATATCCAAAGCTTTCCCGACCGTTTGCAACCATCCACATTACCAAATAATTGGAGATATTGGTGTGGGTGTTCGAACGAGGTCGAGAATTGAAGAATTCTCTCATTGCGCATTTGTCTCTACCATTGAGCCAAAGAATATCCAAGAAGCTTATGAGGATAGCTCTTGGATAGTGGCAATGGAAGAATAACTAATGCAATTCGAGAGAAATGAAGTTTGGGAGCTCGTTCCTCTTCCAAGTGGTCACCAAGTTATTGGGACCAAATGGATCTTCAAGAACAAAACCGATGAGAACGAGGTCATCATAAGGAACAAAGCAAGGTTAGTAGCTCAAGGCTACCGGCAAGAGGAAGGTATTGATTTCGAAGAATCTTTTGCCCCCATAGCTAGATTAGAAGCTATTAGATTGCTTTTATCTTTTGCATCTCATAAGAATGTTAAACTATTTCAAATGGATGTTAAAATTGCATTTTTAAATGAGATTGTTAATGAAGAAGTATATGTTTCTCAACCTCCCGGTTTTATTCATAAAAAATTTCCAAACCATGTTTCAAACTTAAGAAAGCGTTGTATGGGTTGAGACAAGCTCCTAGAGCTTGGTATGATCGACTCAAGACCTTTCTTTTGGATTTAGGTTTTAAAATGGGAGAAGTTGATTCTACACTTTTCATTAAAGATTATGAAATTGACATTCTTTTGATTCAAGTTTATGATGACGATATAATTTTTGGTTCTACTAACCTTGATCTTTGTCAAGAATTTTCTAAGTCTATGAAGGATGAATTCGAAATGAGCCACATGGGAGAGCTCACTTACTTCCTTGGACTACAAATTCGACAAATGGAGAATGTGACTTTTATACATCAGACAAAGTACACAGTAGAGCTTATCAAGCGATTCGGGATGGAATCGTCTTCAAGCAAAAGGACTCCCATGATTACTACAACCCATCTACACAAGGATGAGAGCGGAAAAGATGTAGACGTTCGTCTATATCGAGGTATGATCGGTAGCTTACTTTACTTAACCGCTAGTAGGCCCGATATCATGTTTTCTGTATGCATGTGTGCTAGATATCAAGCTAGACCTAAGGAGTCACACTTGATTGCGGTTAAACGAATATTTCGTTATCTCAATCAATCTCTAAATTATGGGTTACTTTACCCTAAATCTAGCACATATGAGTTAATCTCATATAGTGATGCCGATTTTGTCGGATGTAGATCCGATAGGAAAAGTACTAGTGTCACTTGCCATTTTCTAGGAAATTCCTTAGTTTCTTGGTTTTCCCAGAAACAGAACTCGGTGTCATTGTCCACGACTGAAGCAGAATATATTGTCGTGGGTCTTGCATGTGCACAAGTCCTTTGGATGAGACACAATCTTAGTGACTATGGTGTCAATTATGATACTTGCCCTATCATGGTTGATAACCAAAGTACTATATGTCTTTCCAAAAACCCGGTACATCACTCCCGTACAAACACATAGATGTGAGACACCATTTTATAAATGATCATGTAGCTGAGAAGGACATCATCTTAGAGTACATTGAAACCCAAAAACAAATTGTCGACATCTTCACAAAACCTCTTAAAGAAGATTCATTTGTGAGGTTACATGGTGAATTAGGAATTATGGGTGAATCTGAAATTTAGAAGCTCAACATATATGTTATAACACTTTTTGAGCTCATATCATCATGTTGCCTCTTCATTTGATATATCATATACATGTGTTTAAGAAAGGCAATTGAGATTTATGTGTTTCATGAGTTCTTTGAGATTGATTTTAGAGATATATGTTACAATTGATTTATTGTTTTACATTGTTTTTATGATGAGTTTGTGATTAGAATATAGGTCCTAGGGTGAGTGTTCTTATTCTCTGTATTTTTATCTCACCGTGCATTTTTGGACCAGGACATACGACTGTCTTTTCTTCGATAGTCGACTGCCCTACTCTATCTTCTCTGCCAGAAACTTATATCTTTCGCACAGACGACTGATGACAATTTTACAGTCGACTGTTGGTTCAACATGCGACTGCATTTTGGTCATCAGGCGACTGTCATCTCTGTCAATTTTTTTCCAGAGCTCTCTGTCTTTTTTTGATGAAGTTTATTGATTCTCAGTCAGTCGACTGATGTGTATCGTACAGTCGACTGTCCAACGGACAGGCGACTGTATGTTACTCAACAGTCGACTGTCTGTCTTCCTGAGCTTATTTCTTATCACTTCATCCAGTCGACTGACTTTTGTTCATCAGTCGATTGTCTACTGTTGTGACGGTTCGCTGCTTCGATCTGAGCCGTCGATTCTTTGATCTAACGACCCAGATTAATTCTCCCTTTCTTATAAACGTCAATATGTTTCATTCCGACCCTCTCTCTCCTTCGACTGAACGGCTCGTCTTCCCGCTCGAAATCTTCTATCGATCTCTCCTCCAATTTCTTCGGGGCAACGCGATCTTCCTCCTTCGTTTGGTTGATCGTGTGTTGCTCACCTGAAGATCGACTTCTCACAGGAATTGTGTTCGTTCATTGCTGGTAACTTGCTTGACCTAACTTTTAGTCGAGTGAGCTCATGGATCCTTTTGATCATCTGTTTCCTAAAGGATCTTTCGATTTCCTCGATGATCCGATTCCTTCTCCTAAACCCACTGATCTGGTTCCCTCTTCTCCTCCATCCTCTGGGGAATTTATGAATATCATTATCGGTGACCTCATTCCTTCATAGAATGTTACTGAACACACTTCTCTACCGGCCGATCATCCTCCTCGTACTCCTCCATCAGTACCCCTTGATGATTTTCTTCTCGGTAGGTTGTGTGATCGTGTCACCGCTCTCGAGAAGCTTTCTACTTCTATGGATGAGAAGCTCAATCTTCTTTTGAAGCTTCAGTACTAATCCCTCATGCTTCATGGATTTCCCATCCCTGCCGAGCTTCAGGCTCTGTTTTCTAAGTCTGAGGACACTGCCCCTGTTCGTGCTCCTCCTCCTTCAGGCTTTGTGCATGTATCGTCTGGTGTTCAGACCCATGTTGTCCAGACTCCTGTTCTTGGTCATGATGTATCCTCTGCTGCTCGTGCTTCGTCTTCCAAGAGGAAGACTCCTGCTTACCCTACTCGACGAACTGCCAGGCTAATGTTCCGTTCGTCTGGTCGTCCATCGGACCCACTGTTATTCACATTGACTGATATTGCAGCTGTTACTTTTTGTTCACTTACCCAGAGACCTAGATTTTTTTGTGTGGTCTGTTCTTGTTTGGGTTGAGTGGTTTATTTGTATGATGTTTGGATATTTTGTATGATGATGTACGATGATATCATGATGTATTATTATTTTTTGGATCATGATGTATGTATTTTTGTTGGACATGTTGATGTCCATATGCCTTGTATACTCATGTTATTATATATATATACTAGTATATACCCGTGCCCCAAGGGCATGGTTCATATAAAATTTCTCCCCTCAAAATCTTGGAACCCTAATTTTAAACGAACAATAATTAAAGCGCAGTAATTATTAGGCCCCTCCTCAAAATCTTAATTCCCACAAAATTAAGTTCTCCTCAAAGAATTTAGTATTCTCAAAAATTTAAAATTTTTAGTTCCGCTCAAAATTTAGTTTTCCCAGAAAATTTTGTTCCCCTCGTTGTTTATTCAGTTCCACACAAAATTTTTAGCCCCCTAGTATTTAGTTCCCACCAAAAATTTTAGACAAATTTAGTTCCTCTTCCCTACATTGTTTAGACAAATTTTCTATTTTGAAAATAATAATTAATTGTGTAACATAACTATACATATAGACTTGAAGAACATTGTTTGTATACTATCCTGTTTGCGGCTTAATTCAACAACCATGACATTTGGCCTGGATTTGTAAGCTTCTCATCACACTTCAACTACACTTACAAAAAAAAGAAGAGGTTCTTTTTCAGAATTCGTCACATATTTTATCAAAATTACTTTTCTTTTTATTATGTAATGTTTTGTGTCTTTGAACTTGATGATCTCAGCATAAATCTTTTCATTTTGTCGTGTGTACTTGATTTTCTATGTCCCTACAACCCTCTAAAAATGTGGTTTACTATTAGCTGTCACTTGAGAGCTGTGGAACTGTATTGAGGTAGGATAGTTTTTTTCTTTTTGAATTTCTTGTTATGACAATCAACTAATAATTTTTACAACAACACATAAGATATTGTACTGATCTGGTATTTCACTTCCTACAAAATATAAAATGCACTAAAAAACAAAAGGCGATCGAATATTCACATTGCTCCATAGCTTGTTAAAAGTTTTTCAAAGGATAATCATTTGCAACTTTACCTTACACAATCCATTAATGTTCTGTGAAATTTCCAACTAATGTTCTGTGAAATTTCCAACTAATGTTCGATGTGCTGTCTGAAGTACATGGAAATTTATATACAATATGCATGTACAAACTCCGCCAGATCAGTCTATAATTCACGCAAGACATGCCTTAATAGATGCATGATAACATATTGAAGCAAAAATAAAACATTCAAAAAATGCACGATACTCATACGTGGTAAATGATCTGCTCCAATATTATGATGTGTGTTAGCCCTTTGTAGGAAAGAGTAGGGAGAATTTCTTTTTTTCTTAATTAGATTTAATTTTTAAAAAGACATACCATTAAATAAAGCATCATTTACAGTCCATATTACAAACTTTAGGAAAAGTATATGAAATATACAGCTCACAACTACGCAAAAATGAATCATTACAAAACAAAACCAAACTTAGCATTATCTCAACATTGATCCAATGCATTACAATTTCAAATACTTTAAAGGAAAAAATTAACATTTAAACACATACAATTTTTGTTTAGTAATCCACTTCACAATTTAAACCAAAAAGCAAAACAAAACTCAACTCGATCTGCTTCTCTACGCTCACCCGCTCGACCTTCAAGCCATCCCTCCCATCGCATGTTATGGCTTTGTCATTAGCAATAACTCAAGTCATTCATGACACTGGATATTAGTAAGTAATGCGGCTACATGTAGTGCTTCTTTCACAGCTTGCATCTGCACATGACGTATTGGTACCCATAGCTTAGTATGCTTTCAACAACATTGTAACTTAAGTCGAGGTCCAAAGCCATTGAACATCGTATCTGCATTATTAACATCGTATCTGCATTATTCTTGTATCATACATTTACAAAAAAAGTGCAACACTAAAAAGAGTCGTGTAATAGAAATCTACTCATCTAATTCCTCTTTCACATGCCTCTTGAGGTACATCAAAATGTTCAATTCGATAGAACTTTGAACAAAAGCCAATATAAATCAGGAAACCCTAAAGAAGCCAGCTCAAGTGATCTTCCTTAAAGACCTTTGGCATCACCAATAAAAGCTTTCATGTGCTTGCAAAGGACATCGAGCATTCAATAGGACATGCTCCCTCTTCAGCAGCATTCAGCAGGGCATGCTCCCTCATCAGCAGCAGGACATGCTCCCATTTTTTCTTCCAGCTGATCAATAGAATACATGAACCAATAAATATGGAGTGTAAGTGGGAGGAATTCCACCTTGTTGGCTGTCAGAATGGAACAAAAGGGCATATTGGCAACCAAATGGGATCATAAATTATGGAAAGTTCAAGGCTTCAATTTTTTTTAATAGCAAGCAGAATCAATTATTTGACAATCTTCCACACAACAAAGCACGGAGGATATTAGCTCATGCGCAAACCTTTCTAGCATCGCGTCAAATCCTGGAATCTGAAGACCGTTGTTATGTCGGATATCTTTAGGGGCAGTGAGGATAGCAGGCACATGTGCGCAAGCTTTGTGGGATGTGATCTAGAGGATAATTAGATGCAAAAATGCACTGTTGGTTGAGGTGCAAAGATCCTTAAATGCACAGGATTATCCTGTATCTGAACTAACAATACTCCTGGGATTTAAAGAAGCTTGCAAAAAAATAATACATAAATGATGATTTCAAAATGCAAGTTTCAATTTGCAAGCTAGAATGCCAGGATACTTACACAAAAAATAGACATTTGCATCATTAAACCATTGTCTGAAAAGATTTGGCTTTGCCAAAGATATGAATGTACCATGACAGACAACCACTTACGTAAAAAGTTAACAATAGATCAGCTTAGTCCAAAGCCATCATCAGGACCCACACAATAATATTTGTTATCCACCTGGATGTGATATTAGTACTTTCACTGCAGGATAATTCCCAAATCCAATATACTTGGACTCAATAAACATGGACTCAAATGGGAAGAGGGCTTTCAGCATGCAAATGCTGTTTAGTTAGACCATAAAAAGAGTGCGAGGGTTAGAAATATCGACAATGCATATAACATTTTCATGTGTCTTGGCCACAATAAGGCATTCAGAAGAATAGAACGCCTACATACGGAAGAAAGGTGTTGGACTACATGCATGAAAACAACAGGAATATCATAGAATCATACCAATACAAATTGTGAAAAAGACACATTATCAAGAATATCATTAGAGCTGAAATAAATGAAGTAACAAATTATGATTGCAACTTGCAAGCTAGAATGCCAGGGAGAAAGAAGATAGTTGCTAAAAGATGAATTCAAAAAGCAAGCATACATTTGTATACAGTAGGATGGCAATACCATTGTAAATTTAAATTTTCCTTAAACTTGCTTACAAACAAAAATAATGGCATGCATGCAGATGTTTTCCTGAACTTGATACATGCCCAAAATTAGAAAAATGTTTCCAGAAGAAGAAGCAACCAACATGCACAAATTAGGAAAAAGTCTCCAAATCCAAGTTAGAAAAATACCCATTAATCTAAACCCCTCACTTTTCATAAATTTACCTCTCCACTTGTAGCAATTGAGAGAGTTGTCATCAGTAACAAATGAGATTGGATCAAACACACAAATTGGATCAAATAAATTTACCTCTTCATCGAGTACTGCAGCCCTCATAAGTACACTGTAAAAAAGAATTGGCATTAACACTGTAAAAAAGAAATGATAGGATAAAGATCAACAAATAAAAGAAGAAAATTCAGCCCTCATAAGTACATGAACTCTTAGATGTACTTCTTGCTAGGCATCAAATGTTCGTTATATTTCACATATGACATTCCAATGAACAGAGAAGACTGCATGATGTAACGGAATATTGTATATGAAAAAGATCATTAAAGAGTAATCAAATCCAAATAGTGTTTTAAATAAGGTTGAAATGTATCAAATTTGAAGCATTCCATTTTGATCCATCTGAAGTGAGCTATATAACCCAAATTAGCTGACTCCAAAGAGGAATTGGGAAGAGATTCAGAGGTTGAAACACCAAAAGTAAGTTTGATAGTGTATTATAGGGGAAATTAGGAAATAATAATAATAAGCAGAAAGATTGTGATTAAATTCTTACTTATTTCATGCAACATTCCCAAGAATCATCATTCATAGCAAATTTTTTGAAGAACTGAAATCTAAGCAATTAGAAATATTTGTTAATGGAATTGAGTGGTTATTTCTTTATTTTGTTTGGTCTAACCAACAATCCGATAATTCTAACCCGAAGCCAATAGCAAACTGGAAACACAATCGAATACCAAGATTGCCATACCTTGTCCTTAAACTAAATATTGCTTCAAAATTACACGGAGACGTCATAAATCTAACATAAAAATTGACTAATATAGAATCACTTTTTATAACCATATTTCTTGCTTTAGTAATTTCAATATTAAATCTAAAACCAAAAGTTTCTATTTAGTGTAAAAGATAGCACACAACACCTAACATGTTACTTGTTTCTTATAATCTCTGTTGAAAATAAGGGATGAAGCATAATGGAAAAAACAAACCACTATCACAGCTATGTTCCAAATGAATCTGATAAACACAAATTTCAGAAAGAATCAGAGAATGCTACATAATAATAGTGAATGAGAAATAATTTATATATGCTATTGCAAACCATCCATCAAATTTGCATGCGAGGCGACTCCTATGCAATTCAAACAACTGCGATATAACATGATTATGATGAAAAACAGAAGTAACAGCCTACGAATGAGATATCAAATGATAACTTGACTAAGGTATAGGCTTTATTGAATTAGGATATCATTTGCATCAATAAATTAAACAAAGCGGATTAAAGATTACCCAAAGCATTAAAAATCTCCAAAAGCACGTGCTTTTGGGATCAAAAGCAGCATGAATTATAGATTTGTTGTGCTTTTAAAGGGTCTTATCCTATTTAGTGTCCATCTATATATACATATCTGATACTTGTTTATCAGATACTTGATGTTATTGCTGAATTCTTCAATACCCTATCCTAAAATTAATACTGACTCACATAAGTAATATGTAATAGCATGTATTGGAGATAATGATTCTAAAAGTGTATAAATGACACTCAATAATTCTACTTGACTCATATATGTATTCAGATAATTTGTTCCCTCTTTAATGAAAAAGCATGATCATTCTGATAAATGCTCATTCGTATAACCTGAAATATTTGTAACCAGAATATTATTTCATAAACCATTGTGGCCTCAAAAAACCATATTGCAATATATATCATCAAATCATGCACACATAAAATTTTAGTATCTCTACATTCATGCATTTGTATTCTGAATTTTAAAGACTTGCCATATTTGTTCCATTGATGTAGAGGACTGTAGCAGACATTGAAGAATCCTGATTGTTGATATCTTAATTTTGATATCTTGCATTGCCATTATTTCTCTTTTTCAACTTAAAACTAACATTACATGCAATAGAACGTTCATCCTCACCAAATTACTTGCATTCTAGAAGATCCAAACACATCTGTAATCCAAGGTCAAGAAGAGTCACAAACATAGAATAATGTGATTACGATCTTTAGCATCAGCGTATTCGCAAAAGAGGAATCTACTACAAAATTAACACTATCAAAACCCCATCTTTATTTCACCAATTAGAATTCTAACAAACAGAAAGAAAAAAGACCTCACCTTTAGACGCCATCTGCCTTAAACAGGATGCAAATCCAATCAAAACTAATCAGCAAATAACCAATCAGATTAGAAGTGAATCCAAATTTATTTTAAAAAGGAGTTTTGTTGAAATTCATCAACCTCCTAATCAAGGAAAATACCTGAATATATTCCTTTAAAGAACTTACATCACTAATCAATATACCTCCCATCAAAAAACAGATAATATGGATCTAATCCAACTAAAAACATGAAAATAACCATTAGATTGCTTTATTTCAATCAAGAATCTTGCATCCGATTACAATAATAGAAGTGAAAGAGAAAATGCAGAGGGGAAAAGATTAAGAACACCAGAATGTACCATCGAAGAAGATCAACAGAAAATCGATTCGATTCAAGAACCAAAGGGCTACGATCGGGAGAGCAATCAAGAAGGCAACATCGGGCTATTGATCGATCTGCATAGAAGCGAGAATGAGCAAATCAAATTCAAAGATTCATATTCATAATCAATAAAATAAACCAATGAAAATAAAGAAAAGGTCAGAAAAGTATCAAGTAAATTCTACCAAAATATCAAAGAAAATGAAAACCACCAATACCCACCCCAACCAAAACAGGGCATCTATCAAAGCCTTAAACCTTAACAAAACATATCCATGAACATTTTAGAAAAGAAAACATATACACAAAAAAGACAGTGATAAGAAGAGGTTGATAGTTCTACAGGTACTTCTCCAAATGGCCACAGGTTATAATGTTGGCTCATATTGAAATACAGGACAATTTCTGGATTCAATGAAACAAATTGCTAAACACTGGATTTAGGACAATTTCTACAGGTACTTCTCCAAATGGCAAAATACAGGTTGATAGTTCTTCATTTTTTTGTGCTGATTAGGCTTACCCAACAGAGCTTCAACCATGCTCCAGACATGTACTTCTCCAAATACCAAAATTTCTTAATTTTTTGTGTGCTAATTAGGCAAATTTAAATATAACTATTTGGAAGTAAAATGGATTCAATGGCAGCTCATTAATATTTTGTATCAGGATTCAAATGCTAAAGTGTGAGGCTGTGAGGCTGTGAGGAAAATAAAGTGTAATTGAGATGAGGGCTCCTCAAAGATCATTAATATTTTGGACACCCCAGCACATCTTCAGTGCCTTCCTCAAAGATACATCAAACAAAATTTGTTTGAACAAATCATTTACCCCCTTGAATACTGAAACAACAGAATCAAAAGAATCAAAAGTATGACTTTGCATATTTAGCAACTAAAAATGAACCGACATGATGACACACAATATAAGCTATCAAAAACATATCTTAAGAATCAGACCTTTACTTTATCAAAATATTATACTTAAAGCATATAACTGCAAAAAAAACTTCAATACTGAATTTTGCATCAAAACAAAACAAAAGCTTCATCAATTCATTATTTATTCTATTTATGATTTTTAGAGGGTAGAAAACAAACTGCAATCACAATCTAATGAAGGAGATACCAAAGTTCTGTAGGTTCACAGATTCATTTATCCTTGATCAATATTCTGGACTGGTGATGAATATAGAAAAGTTGGTCATGTTTTGAGCAAGTACCTTGTTCCTTCCCTTTCTCAAATTGATGTAATCGTCTGAAGAAGCCCGTCTTGCTTCATTTTGAGCGGAGATTACCGATTCCCAGGAGCTCTCACCGCCAAGTTCATGCCCTTAAGCATTGCTAGGTTTATTCCAGAATGACCCAACATGAAGAGTTTGTTCATTGGAACAAATTTGCATTTGTGGATCATAGAGTCTGAAACTCGCTGCATTAATTAAACAAAGATATATTTAGCACTTGTGAGTTATGGACTTCTGCAATATTTCATTTCACACCTATTTTTTTTGAAAGAAAAGTTGTGTAATCAAAATGCCTGAATATTTTCAAAGAAGAAGAAGAGGGAATCAATTCCATTACCCGGATCAGTGTACATGGCATCCATTGGTGTATTATAATCCATGGCATGTGCATTCATGTGTGCATCATGCATAGGTTCATCAGAACACATTTGCATATGTGAATTATTCAGTTGGGGCCATGCTGCAATCAAACAAAAATTTACCTTAGTTCTACGTGACATAGTTAACTTTATTTCAGTGTTTATCGTCTTTCTCTACTACAACAATTGAATGGGGATTTTTACTCATCTGACATACTACATTTGCTATTCAGCCATACTTTAATTGTCATGAGATAATTCTGATTTCTTGTTGTTTACATAGGATTTTTCGTTGAATTTCTTAGCAGTAATTAATGAGTCTTCTTGACAACTATATGGCAATAATAAGGTTCTGCAGCTTTCCAATACGTCATATTGCTCTGCTGCAAAATCTCTACATGGCTGGGGAAAAGACATATCATACTAAACAAAGATAAAAAAGGAACCTGATCATTAATCCACAACATTATTCAAAAGTTCAATAACCTAACTCAAAAGATCAAACTTTAATACAAACTCATTTATCCCCAGAAAATATTATAAAGGTCCAAAATAAACTAATTTTTTTTCTAAAAATTTATATCACCTCCTTGGCTGGCTCTCGCTCTCGCTCTCGATCCAGGAGGATTTCTCACTCTCGGTCTCGACATAATTACATTTACTACAAAAAGAACCTGATCATAATTACATGTAGCAAATATCCAAAGTTAAGCCACCAAATTTGATGGATATATATTTAGTTCAATGCTCATAAAAGCCATCCAAAGTTAAAATATCCATCATGCAAAGCTTAGTTGTAGTTAACTTAGGCTAATGTTACATATGCTACAGCAACCCTCCCCTTATCACGCATCAAACCCAACGTCTCCTTTCAATCAAAAGGATGGCAATTCAAACCAATAAACCCAATTGAAATAAGTGATGCATTTGATGCCAATGAAAACTATATATCTTGAAACTTAAAAAGAAGAAACCCATTATATAAAGTAGCTCAAACAAGTTCCAAGATATATAGTTTTAACATTCACTTAATTAAAAAAACTGAAGATTGATGACTTCAAAAAACTTCAAAAAATCAGAACATAGTTGGAAATGCTAATAAACAGAAGAACCCATTATATAAAGAAGCTCAATTATATGAAATAAGTGATCCATTTGATGCTAATGAAAATATCCTGAAACTTAAAATGAAGAAACACATTATATAAAGTTCAAGGAAATTCCAGGTTATTTTTAATATGCAAAGTTCAAGGATATTCCGGGGTAGTTCAAGGATAAACCCATTATATCAGAAATAAGTGATCCATTATATAAACCCCCCCACCATGTTGCACGGATACGGACACACCATCACATGGACGACACAACATGACATACGACACTTATGCAAATTCTAGTACTAAAAATAGGAGTACCATGAGGGATACATTTATATGATATTGAGTGCTTGACATATGCTTGACACATATCCAAATAAGTGCATCTCAAATCCTCTCCAATAGTTCAAGTATGTGTACCATCTGCAATATTATTCAATGTAAACAATTTCAAATTAAACAATTAAAAGTGAATCACATTAATAGTGCAAGGATATATGCAGTCAAATATCATTGCATAATCTTGATTATTTCTTTCCAACAACTTGTTTCTTAAGATATAGAAATCAGATCACATAAATCATTCTATCTTATTTCTTGATACCACGCGATATGATAAGATTCATCGAAGGTATTCAGCTTCAAATGTACAAAAATAAACCCGTGGAAAGCCAACACAGCAACATGGGGAAAGCCAACATATTTTAGGCTACCCAAAATTAAAATAATAAACTAAACTATAACATTGAAAATTTGAACAGGATCGTATAGCTATCAAAATAGATTCTGAATATAGTGATTATCTGCAAATGAAGTAAGCATGCGTAGCAGATAGTAGCCTTAATAGTCTTACCTGCAAATGAACTGAAGCATCATTATTGTCTTGAGGGGAGGCAGTTGGAGAAGACTTAGGTGATGGTGAGTACACTATCAAGAAGTGATCGTTCTGACGCTTCAATGCCATATCCGATTCATCAACAGAAAATCCAGGATGTTTTTGCTCTCCAACTTGCACATTCTGCTTCTCCTCTTCGAGTTTGGACTTCGGATTCCCCTCCTCAGCAACCGGCCCCAAATCCCCATCATTTTTCTTGTTCACAATGGTTTCTTTAGCATATACCACCAAATCCATTTCCTCATATCTAAAGGCAAGAAATTCTTCTTCTAGAGACTGAGCGATCCTGAGACTCGACATCCAAACCAACCAAAAATAATCAGAAAAATTTTGGGAAAAAAATTCATAACCCCAGCACTGCTCCTCTCTTCGTGGGATCGAAAAAAGTTCAAAGATGTTACCTGTATGATTTTTTTATGACGAATTTCTTCGAGCTGCTAGGGTGTTGGGCTTTTGGGTTTTCTCGATCGCGAAGGGGGAGGCGCAATATCGTGCTGCTAGGGCTTGGGGGTTTTAGATCCCGTGAAGAGAGGAGCAATGGGTTGTCGATCACTGAAGAGAGAAGCTCACGAAAGGGGAGGCGCAAGATCGTGCTGCTAGGGCTTGGGGGGGTTTAGATCCCGTGAAGAGAGGTCGCTCGCTGAAGAGAGAAGCCAAAATTTAATTCCCCATCCAAAATAGAATTGACGGGGTTTTTTTAGCGCTGAGTTGTTTTCTTCCCCCCAAAATTTATTCCCCCCCCCCCCTAAAATTTTGTTTCAAATTTAAAATTTCAAACTCAATTTCTCTTCACTTATCCAATTTCTCTTATATTATCCAATTTCTCTTATCTTATCCAATTTCTCAACTCTTATCCAAAAACTCTTATCCAATAACCCATGATAACATCCCTGTTTTATTTATATATATATATATATATATATATATATATATATATATATATATATATATATATGTATGTATGATATTGATGCTTCGTCTTTTATTTCACACATTGTGTATAATTGCTAATCATATCTGTGTGATGTTTGCCATATTGTCTCCATGAATGATATATTCTCATCCGATGTGTTTTTAAGACAATATTGGACTTGAATTTGGATTTTACATATTATATGTGATGTGATGCATTTTGAGTTGGTATATTCCTTCGTATATCTAAAATGTTGATATTGGACTTTAATTCCTCTATTCACATAGCTATATGATTTGGTTTTATGAGTTTTGATTCTATATATCTTTATACTCCTTGGTTGTTGTTAGTTCTTATTTAGCACGATTATTATTGTTGTTATTTACTCCCACCTTTTTGGATAATGTCATAGAGGGAGAGAAATAAACATACAAGATTCATAATGAATGTGCTAAGTATGTTCTAACACTTTGAATCTAAGATTGAAGTTGCCTTGATTCAAGGGGAGTAAGATTACAATGAATAAGGATTTTTATTTTCTAGATTTCATGAATTGAATTCATTCATATCTTACTCATTTGCTCCAATTGATATATAGATGCCCTAATATTTATTGACTAACTTGATTGGCATCTATGTATGGGGAATAAGTTTTCATTACGCACAATTATTTATCTTTTTGTTTATATTTGTTTGTCATCATCAAAAAGGGGGAGAATGTTGAGTATTGGACTTCTCCCTACTTGGTGTTAATGATGAGCAAACATAAATACTTGTGACTAATCCCCTATTTTGTAGTTAATCCATTGCCTAAGCCTATTATGAAGATCTACTTGCAATGGATGACACTCAAAGATCATCGAAAGCAAATGAAATGGATTGGATGATCGTAGATGATGTTTGAAGCTCCATGAAGACTTCAAGCTCATACGTTGGATAGAAGAGAGAGTTCGTCAATGTAAATTTCTTTTATATCTTCTAGTATGTAGCTTAGAAGTAGAACATTGATGGAGCACTCGCACACATCTTCAATTCAGTCTTAGGACATCATTAGATCATTCGTCCTTAAACTCCAATTCATTTCTTATTATTTGTGCTTGGATTGTTTACAACAGTCAACTAATGAACATTATACAGTCGACTGTCTCAAAAACAGTCGACTGTGTTTTGTTCTACAGTCGCTTGTTATGCACAATCTTTTACAAACTAGTTTTGGGCTTCTCTGTCTTAATTCGCACAGGCGACTCATGAACGATTCACATACGCCTGTCCAAGTGACAGTCGACTGTGTTTTGTAAATCAGTCGCATGTCTATCTTTTGCCCAAACTCTGCTGATCTGTATTTTACGGCCAGTCGACTAATGTTGAATATACAGTCGACTGTCCAATGGATCAGTCGACTGTCTATGCTGCAGCAGTCGTCTGTCTGTGAGCCAATTTGTTGACTCAGCTCTCTGGAAATTCTCAGGGTATTTGACAATCATCAGTATGAGGATTTACAGTCACCTATTCTGTTTAACAGTCGAATTTTTTATCCTCATCAGTCGTTTGTCCTGTTCTCTCAGAAGATTTCCAGAATTCTTCAACTTACCCATTTTTCGGCCAGTCGTCTGTAGAAGGATTTACAGTCGCCTGTTGGTTTAACAGTCGACTGTCTATGCTTCATCAGTCGATTGTCCATGTGGTAAGTTACCGTTATGATTTCTCACCTACCCATGCTGACTGTGCAACAGTCGACTGTGGTTTCCTCAACAGGCGACTGTCGCGAGCTCAGATTCTATCCGTTGAGAATTTTCTCACAGATTCCAAAAGGGTTTTTGCCTAATCTGTTTTGTGGATTTGAGAAACCTATATAAGGGACTTCTACTGTTCCATTGAAAGGTTACCAAGGCTATTACAAAATCTCTCAAGCTTTCATTCTCAAGTTTTAAAGCTCTCAAATCCAAAGCCCTAAGAATTCCTATCTTTGATCTCTTGCTCTCCAACGTAGAACCAAAGAGTTATCTTCTAGGCATTTGGTGCAGTCAAGAGAAAGGGCTTTCTCCTCTCTTCCAAGAGAGTCTTCAACACACAACACACTTCTCCTTCAAGTTCTACTTCAAGGCATAGATGATTGTAAGTGTTGCTTTCATATTTCATAACTTTCGTTATATGAATTCGCTCTCGGGTTGTGAGAGTTGTGTGCTTGCTCCCAAGTTGTGGGAGTCAAGGTCAATCGATTGTATTTCGATTTCACTTGTAGGGTTGCTACAAGTGGGTTTTAAGGAAACCTCAAGTTAGGGTTCTAACTTGAGTATCTGGAGGTATCCGGGTGGAAGGGACGTAGGATTACCGGGAACAAGTCGGGAAGTGACTTGGGTAATCCGAACCCTTGAAACATCTCTGCGTTTGCGTGTGTTTCATTTTGGGTTTAATTTCTATTCCGCATTATTTTGTTGGATTGCATTTAAATTGGTGTAACTATCTTTTTAAATTGCATAAACAATATTCAACCCCCCTTCTAGTGTTTTCCCCATAGACATGATCCTTAAAGAAAATTCCTGGAGAAATAAAGAATATCCCACCACAGGATACTGAACTCGGAACAGTAACCACTCCCCTCCTTCAGTCACCCGAAGAGGACATTACAGGAGAAATATCATTAAACTTCGTACGTACTAGGAAGGTACTGGACAGGAAAAGCACTGTCGTCGTCGTTGACTTCGCGTTCGATATTGCTGTTCAAGTCGCTCAATGCGACGATGATATCGATCCACGATCTCTAGCTGAATGAAAACGCAGAGATGATTGGCCAAAGTGGAATGAAGCAATAGGAGTAGAGCTAGACTCACTCTTGAAACACAAAGTCTTTGGACCAGTAGTCCAAACACCAAGAGGTGTAAAACATGTGGGATACAAGTGGGTATTCGTAAGGAAAAGAAATGAGAATAATCAGATCGTACGCTACAAAGCACGGCTTGAATAATCAGATCGTACGCTACAAAGTACGGCTTGCAGCTTAGGGATTTTTCCAACGACCGGGGATAGATTATGAAGATACATATTCTCCAGTTATGGTTGTGATCACATTCCGATTCATATTAAGCTTAACATCAATGGAAGGCCTAGAAATGCAGCTCATAGACGTTGTGACTGCATATCTATATGGCAATATAGATATAAGATATCTATATGAAACTTCCAGATGGTTTAAAAATACCATCAAAAATAAAAGATAAACCTCGGGGCGTCTATTCTGTTAAGCTTCAAAGATCATTATATGGTCTTAAGCAATCGGGAAAAATGTGGTATAACAGACTGAGTGAATTCCTTGTTCAACAAGATTTCACCAATAATGAAGTCTGCCCGTATATTTTCATTAAAACCACAGGAACATGATTTGTATTAATAGCCGTCTATGTAGACGACTTAAACCTCATCGGATCTCCTGCAGAGATTGATGATATATCTGTAAGCCTCAAACTAACGTTTGAAATGAAAGACCCAGGCAAGACTAAATTTTGTCTTGGCTTACAGATAGAACACCTTAGCGGAGGAATCCTGTTACACCAATCCACATACACAAGGAAATTACTTGAAAATTTCCATATGGATAAGTGTCATCCTCTAAGTACACCAATGGTCGTTAGATCTTTGGATGTACATAAAGACCCTCTCCGGCCGCTAGAAGAGGGGGAGAAAACATTAGGTCTTGAAGTACCTTACCTTAGTGCCATTGGAGCATTACTATATCTAGCAAACTGCACGCGTCCCGACATAGCATTCACAGTCAACCTACTAGCCAGATACAGTTCAGTGCACACAAAGCGCCACTGGAACGGAGTGAAGCAGCTTCTGCGCTACCTCCAAGGGTCAGTTGACCTGAGATTATACTTCCCGAAAGGTGGATCTTCCACTTTGATTGGTTATGCAGATGCAGATTACAGGTCTGATCCACATATCGAGAAATCACAGACTTGTTTTGTGTTCACCTTCGGTGGTACGGCCATCTTCTGGAAATCTGTGAAGCAGACCACCACAGCAGTCTCATCCAACCACTAAAAGCTCATGGCGATCCATGAAGCTAGCAGAGAATGTGTCTGGCTTCGTTCAGTCATTCATCACATTCTAGTGACGACCGGCCTGAAGACGAACGACCTTGAACCAACCATATTATTTGAAGATTATGCAGCTTGTATAGCTCAACTACAAGCTGGTTACATCAAGGGCGACATGATGAAGCACATCTCTCCCAAGTTCTTCTGGAGCACGAGCTACAGGAGCAGAAGCAGATTAAAGTACGGCAGATTCAGTCTTGTAATAATTTAGCTGATCTGTTTACTAAGGCATTGCCTAGATGTACTTTTAGAAAAATTGTAAAAGATATAGGGATGCGACAGCTGAAAGACCTACAAGCCTGAAGCTTGTACGTATCAGGGGGAGTCACTTGTGTATTGTACTCTTTTTCCTTAAGCTGTTGGTTTTTCCCACTAGGTTTTCCCCAGCTAAGGTTTTAACAAGGCAAAACACGGTAACTCTGGATCCAGCAGTATCCACCCCATATTAGCGTAATGGATTCTAAAGAATTCATATGCTAAGAATAGATGGATGAGGGTGAGTGTTATTAATGGGGGAGACCTTTGGTCTCCACCCACTTACATCCACCATTACACCCACTACTAAGTGGGTGTCCCTTGGGATCATATACTTGTAACTCCTCTCCTATTATCAATATATATGGCTATAGTACCAACTATTAGCCTAGACCTTCATATTGTTCTAACAAAATTTACTTTTGTGACGGTTCTTAACCCCACAACCGCCACAACAATATTAGTTTCAAGTGGTTAAGGACCACCACAACAATAAAATATTTTTTAAGAAATTCTGAAATTTAATTTGTGGTGGTTCTAAACCGCCACAAAAAGTTTTTATTTATTAAAAGGGAGACACTTATGGCGGTTCTAAATCGCCCCAAAAATATTTAATTTATAAAAAAATAAAAATCTTAAAACATTGTAATATTTACAAAAACATAATCATTTACATAAACCAAACCTCATGGTACTGTTTAATACAAAAACACAAGGTTTTAACATGTTAACTAACGAGGAGGGCGGGATGACGAAAAGAGATTTCGGTATTTAGAGTCTTCCTGTAATCGTTGCAGTTGTTCTGGAGTACAACTCTGCGTCATGAAAAACTTCAAGAGAGACGTACACTGATGAAGCTGAGACGTACACTGATCTAGCTGAGACCTACACTGATCAAGTTGTTGTTGCTGTCTCTCAAACTCCTCCCGCGTCACCATATTTGAACTAGGATGTGATGAACCGTCTGAATCGAAGGAAATAGATGGGACAAATCTTCTCTGTGTCCCGAAAATCCGAGATTGAGAGCCGCTTGAACCAAAACCAACCACCCGACCTGGGTGATCTTCTCCTAGAACACAAGCCACAGCATCATTTCTTCCTTGCCTCTCAACTCCTTCATGTTGTGATTGTACTCGAATGTTCTCCTGTACAATAAAAAATTGATCAATACATATTGAAGCAAATTTGACCCAAAAAAATCAAATCAAATCAAATCAAATACATATTGAAGCAACAATGATGTTATTTAATTCAGTTTTAATGATGAGTTATTTTGCAATACATACATTCAAAAAAATAAATCAATCCTAATGACAGACTTCCATCAAATAAATAACAAATAACCACCACCCTCTGTTATGTGCTAGGAAATACAACCCTGTGATGCGGTGTCATCTGTGCAAGACAATATGTGGAGATTGAAAGAATGGAGAGTGCTAGAAAATCCACCCACCAAGTTTCTCAAGTCTCAATGGATCATCTTCACTGAGTTACCCATTACAGGAACTATGAGGCAAGGCCCTTCAAAAAGAGTTTTAAAAACACCGATCGAAAATGATTTTTGATCAATGAACAAGGTTCCAAATCATGGTTGCCCAATCCAATGGTTGTGTTTGCATACATTAAAGGAAAAAAAATCAAACCTAATTGGCATCCAATTTGGGGATCTATCCATTCAACTTGTCATCTGCACAATTCGTCTGTATTGAAGCAGCAAAACCTATTCAATGTGTCCAGATAACTTCAAACAGAGCACACACAGATAATAGCTACTTCTTTGTACTGACTTTTGGTGGAACAACCATAGAATGTTGTGCAACTGCTTGTCATTTGGTGATATTATTTTCAAAGCCTGTAATCTCTAATCCAAAATTAATTGAGTATACACATGCACAACACAAGAATGGCAAATTATTCAACTGGCTATTGTAACAAGAGAGGGTAATATGCCATACTTTTTCTCAGTATCAGCCATACATGCACATGTGTTAGCTGAGAATTTCCAACTGAACTGAAATAATCTGGGTTCTTATCAACTTCATGAGTTAAGCAAGCTGAAGCAAAACCCAATACTTAACTGAATGCAAACTCATAACAGTAAGCATTGCGTGACACAAAGGTAAGGAATTTAAAAAGTTCCCAGCAAAAGGAATTAGAGCATCACCTGGGAACCTAATACGTTAAACATCATTAACAATCCACATGTACTTCCGGAAAAATAACTATCTTTAGCAAGAATTATGTTTATAAATATTCAGCCCAAGCAACAATTCTTTCCACAGTCGAAAGAACCATAACAGAAGTCAATTCTCCTTCCATTATCCAAGGAAGATGTAATACTAGTTCTGGCCCAACTTAAGACTCATCTCCTCTTTATTTGCTACTTTAATTTGTAATTTTTTATTTTATTTTAGCGTTTTTATATAGTTATACACATAATCACATGCAACTAAAGCACAAGTGAGTTCCTTTGGAGCCGAGATGGACTGGTCTTTGGTCCAAGTCAAGGCAAAACCAACTCAGATATGCTACCAATAGGTGGTTATTTTTATTTATTTATTTATTTTTTGTTCTTTTAACTTTGAATTAAAGCAAGAGGAGCTGTGGATGTGTGCTGCTTTCAAGAATTGTTCCAATTGATGATCTAAGAATTGGGTTATCACTTATCCTTGTAGTACTGCAAGAGATATACTTTGAGTACCCTCATTCATGAATCTAAAACCTCAATTAGCCACAAGCTAGAAACTTAATTAGTGGCTTATTCTTTGTTTTCTTGGTTAAAAATACCATATTCTGAAATTATATATCTTGGGTAAATTGCAAGCAGACCATGTTGGATATGACTCAACCCACTAATTAAACCCACCCCTAACATTCATTAAGCACCAATACAATCTAGATATTGGACAAGTACCCAGACTAGTCGATAATGTTGTACGTTGTGATGGTTACTTTTGGTGTTTAGGAAGATCGGTCATGCTAGGTAAGTGATAATTTCTGCTGCATTATATTGTAGATCTAGATCATATACATATTAGTCTATGAATCTAGATTTATCCACAATCCAAAGATAATTCAAAGATGGGAGTACCAACATTGTATACCGATCAGCTGAAGTTTTTGAATAAACGGATGACCGGATGGTCAATCTTAATCTTATAAGCACAAATATGTGAATTCTCCATATTTATATCTCTATTCCAACACAACTGTACCATTGCAAACTGGAAAGAATCAAAGGTAACTTCAATATGAATTTCTATTATCTATACTTACAAAGATATCCCTCGCCGAATCATTTGGATAAGACCCGTCCTCTCTGGAACGTGTCAACAACACCATCTCTGTCCGGGTTGGGTCCACTCCAGTTTCCGCAGCCTAATGCATCCACTTCACTAATTAGGGCAATAACTAAAACTACATGGAATCGAAAACAAAATATGGAATCGAAAACAAAATATCTTAATCTTCGTTCAATATATATTGTGATAAGTTGTAGATACCATTAAACCATAAAGTTGAGCCAGTGGGCGTGACCCTGTAGTTGGATGACAATCTTGCTTAAGTGCATTCTCTCTATTCTTCTCACGATTAACCTTCAATAAAAATAAAGATTCGACACAATGTTATCATCTTGGAAAATATAAAATGAAATGTATACTTAAAGTATAACAATTTATAAACTTACCAACCACTTTTTTGAAAATCTTAGAGCAATGAAAGATGTCCAATCATCTTTAGTAATGCCTTTAGGTGGTGTTTCCTCATTATCTTTCTGATTTTTTGTTTCATCATAATATTTGTCCCATAATTTGTTCCTCATATTTTTCCATTGAAGACCCATTTCTTTCTTTATTTCGTGGCAACCAATTTCTTCGTACTCATGGGGTTCAATGTAAAACTTAGTCTGCAAATAAATGAAAAACAATAAGTTAGATTGATAGTAAGATTAAAATTGAAAAAAAAACTAGTCTTATAAAATTTTGGTGAAAGAAACCATACCAGAACTTTAGTTAGGATCGCATAATCCTTGATCTCCAGGGGTATTGCCTTCCAATTATTTACGCCCACCGGAAACTTTTCACTATCCAATATTACCTCCTTCAACATAGAGTGGAGTGGCTTAACACCCTCTCCAACAATACCAGGACCTCTTGGTTTAAATGTGAGTATCACTCTCTTGTTGAAGGGGACTTTATTACGAATGTCCCTAGCATTTTTCAAAAGCATTGTCCCACATTTTTGGGGATTTCCAGGATCTGAAACATCTGCATAATTAACATCATTAAATTATATTCAATATGTAAAACTTCTATAATTATGACTTGAATTTCAACCAACCTATTAGCTCACAGATCCCATTGGACTTGTACACTGAAGACGCTCCTTTCTTGCGCTGGCGTCCTGCACTGCTACCTTCACCTTCTGATGCCATATGTAACTGCAATAAATTCACAAATTAAACAAGTTACAATATAAATGAGGATCAATCAAACCCACATGCACACAGGAATAACAAAGCCAATGACATGTCTGACATCTCTGAGAGGGTACACGTTCAAATAAGATAAATGAGGATTTGATAACAGTTCCAAAAGGAAAGGTAAGAGGCGGAAACAAACAAACAAAATAAGTGGGACAATCATGACATGCATTTCTAGTTTGCTTGGTTCCCATGTCCCAGCATTGATTCAGTTTAGAATGGATCCATCCATATCTATCTATATATTTATCAGAAACCATCGTCTCTAACATAATCCCATTGAGTTTCATGCTTTTCTGCATCGTCATGGTGATCCAGAATCAGATCCTGTTCCAGGCAACTGTAACAGCCACATTCACCACCCTCTGATGACAAGTACATATAAACTAGTACATTTGAGATCACATACTATGCACACAGTTTGCAACCGGAGACCAAAATTCGTGTTGCAACCATACATATGTTTTAATTTTTTATCTTAAAGCATATGCCATAGTTACATTAAACATATTAAACATGTACATCTATTAATTACAATCCACAAATAATATGGCAAACAATATTTCCCAAGTTTTTCATTAGTTATGCATGCACATACGTCTTTATCAAATACAAAACAAATTGTGACAAAACAATTTTTTTATACTTATAAACATTTCATACACTTGATGCGAATGTCAAAAACTTCATTTTTAAGACGCATCAAATAAACAAATATTTCATGTTTGACTTGATATTTGGCTGGCTCACTCGTAATTCGCTCGATTAATAAATGAGCCAAACTCAAACAGCTTTGGCGCCTTCCAGCTCCGACTCCCTACATGCAGTATTGTTCTTTAAAAAAGAAGAAATTTTCTGAAAACAATTTGCAGATACCCAAAGATCATTACTTGATTGTAATTAAGATCATAGCATACTCTTGATGGGAGGTTAGATTGTGAGCATGAACATGGTCCCAGTAGAACTAATGCTGATGAGTGATGATGAAACAATTCCAGTACATCATTTTGACACCCAGGATTCAAGAGCAGTGGTCTGTCTGGTTGCTAGCCGTGTGGAGCCAAGAAAGCTTAATTGTGAGGGAACCATTGAGAAGCTGAGTACAAGCAAATCAAGAACTGGAAACTACACTAACTGTTTACTTACCTGCAGCTCAAGCAGCCGTAAACTTACAGTGTGACTAGGAAGCACGAACACTTCTGTTATAAAAAATAGTTTTAACAAAAATCTGAAAACAGTTTGAGTTAATTATGAAGACAAGGGCCCAGGAAAAAGCAGTCCATGGGAGCTTTAGAGCCTGAGGAAGCCAGACAGTTATGGGCTCATAAAAACATGCATGTATCCCAAAGAAGGAACTTATTATTGATGCATACATGTGTGCATGCACACCTCCTTGGTACCATACCCAACATGCCTGGATTGAACCCCAAGATGCACATAGAAATATCTACATCAATCTGAACTCATAAAAATATATTTAGTGTAGACAATGTGCAGCAATCTTGAATGAACTCAATCTGCAGAGAATTTGTATTGCACTCAAAACTACATAGCCTATAGAAAAATTGAATTGAATACAAAAAGTGCATAACTTGAAGAAAATCTGAACCGAACTCAAAAGCTATAAAAGACCCATAGGAACTCTAATTTAAATTTAAAAATTACAGTAAATCAAACTCTAAAAGCTACACTAAACACAAAAGCCGCATACAAAAGCCGCGTAAATCCCATTCTCATTGTTTATAGCGTATGCATCATTGCCCTTAAACTTTTAGTGCTTGGAGACAACAATCCAACATTGAACCCTAATTGCTACTTAAATAAAGTTCAATGCAAATTGTATAGCGCCAAAAGCTTCATAAACTATTTATTGAGAACAAGAATTTTCCACATCTTGCAAGAAGACACTGAGGTTGCAATTCTATAGATCCATTTATGCACAGATTCCTACAATGTTAACATATTGTATTAGAAGCCACATCTAATCCATTTATGCACAAATCCATTTGTAAAGAAACACTCAAGACAATATAGCATCCCACTCAATCTGTATTAAAACCTCTCACTTTATAAAGAAACTAACTTCATTAAGACATAACTTTATTAAAACTAATCATTGATCAAAGCTTAAAACTAATCATTTTCCCACAACTCAACCTCATCTAACAATTTTTATACTAAAATGGAGCTTCATCATATAAATTAATTATCCACTACAAACCAAAATCCAAAAAAAAACCATTTTTAACAGCAAAAGCAAAGATGGACTCATGTGCTCTAACCAAAAGAAAAGACGGTCAAATTCTACACCAAACAAATTCAGATACGCTGGAACATACGTTGATACAAAATCGATGGAACATACCTTGATACAAAAGTAGATACGGAGATGTAACATATAACAAAAAAAATTTAATACAAAGCCATACAAATAACATCAGCCCTAATCAAACTTTGCAGTAACATCGGCTCTCGCAACAAACAGTGAATCATCACTTGGAAATAACACATCTGAAATTTGAGCTTGATTAATCTCGTTATCATAAGACGAGTTTGCATACTCTTCACTCATATCGTATAAGTCTCTTGGTTTTACATGACTAGGAATACTCCACCCATTATCTGCTTTGTCCTCCACATAAAATACCAATTAAGCCTCGGCAGCTTGAATGAATGGTTCATCATCCTCGTGCTCACCAGAATGAATCAAGTGAGAGAAGTTTACTGATGTGAACCCAAAATCATCTACTCTTATAAACCTTTGGTTCATGGTATTGGCTCATGCACACTTAAATACAATTACATGAAAAACATCATGGTGATTAAGCTCGATAATATCAACCAGTTTACCATAATATGGTATTGCACCCTCTCTTGGCCTATTGTCACGTGTGCTTGCAGCTTTTAGTTCCAAAGTTACAAAACACACCACTATTTTGAGTTTTCAAGTTCTTCTCTCGCTCAATAGTTCAAAACTTGAACACATTCAAATTATAAGTAAATTTCCTTGCTTGTCTCAATGGCCCTTGCACAAAATTCTTTTCTATTTCATTGGAACTCACATTCCTTCTACGATCCTCATTTTCGTCGTCGTGGTGCGTCGAAACCGACTATACATTCAGAAATGAAAACATCAAAATGATTCTTACAATATACTCTAATAGAATTAAAATAGATCAATACCTTACTTACCTCATAAAATCTTCAACTTGAGGGCAATTAATCAATATGTGGCGATGTGCTTGCAGGAGTTCTATGTCACTTAATCTAACAAGTGTATCGTCTCCAACTGGTTTATTCATCGGAGGAAACATGGTTGAACTTACTTCAAACAGCATATGGTCATCATCCACGCGCTCCCTGCGATTGAATATAGTCTCAATGTCATCCTTCAAGTACCTCGAACAAAAGGTCATACATTCTTCAGAGAGCCACCCATCAGCAATCGAGCCTTCAGGTTGTACTCTATTGCGAACAAATTGTTTCAGTTATCCTAAAAACCTACCTTCACATTAATGGATAAGTATTTGAACAAGTAATTAAACCAAAAAAATCAATGGTTTAAATATAAAACATACATTTCTATAGAATACATCCATCGATAATGTCCAGGCCCTCCAAGTCTAACTTCATCAACCAAATGAATTGTTAGATGCACCATAACCGTGAAGAATGACGGTAGAAACATCTCCATATGGCACAAGGTCAGCGCAATTCGTTCTTGATGTTTGGTCAATTCAGTAGGATTAACAACCTTAGAACACAATGTTTGAAGAAGTACCCTAAATCGATCAACACAGAAGACACCACACGAGGTAAAATGTTCCTAATAGCCAAATGCAACAACTCCTGCATAAGGATGTGTGAATCATGGATCTTCTATCTAAATACTCTACGATGCACGAGGTCCATGCATCTAGGCACATCATGTCTCAACCCCCTTTTCCCACAATTCTTTCAAGTCAGCAATTAAAGGTTACAAATAAATATCAATATTGTTTCCCGTCATTTTCTTCCTAAGATCAACATAGAAACAATGAATTCAGTTGACCTCAAATACATCCACAGAGGACTATCGTATGGGATCAAGAAAACGGGCCAAAAACTACAACTTGGGCTTAAATTCCCGAAGGGGTTGAAACCGTTGGTAGCTAAGGCAAGTCGAACATTAAGTTCCTCAGACGAAAACTCGGTATGCATGGAATCAAAATGTTTCCAAGCTTCAGAATCCATTGGATGCCTCATCATATCATCAACCCTGGGTTCACTTGAGTGCCACCTCATACTCTCAGCAGATTTAGAAGACAAACAATCTTTATAATCTAGATTTTAGGGGAAAGCATCATAATACCTTTACGGGTTGTTTCGTCTTCTTAGATTTTTTTCATCCACCTAAACACATCACATTCTTTGCATTGTTCTCTATCCACAGCCGACCCCCAATAGAGCATGCAATCGTTGGGACGCATGTATTTTTTCATACTTAAGACCAAGGGTGTTAATGATCTTCTTAGCATCGTAATTAGATGGAGGGATATTTGCAAATGGGAATGCATCATGCAACAATTTAAAAATCATATCCATAGCATTATCACTAACACCACACAAACACTTGATGTGATATAACTTGATTAGAAATGAGAGTTTCGAGAACTTGGCACATCCATCGTATAATAGTTGTTCATTATCTTTCAACAAGTCATAAAACTCTTTGGCATTACCACCGCGTGATTCTTTGTTCGTGTTTGACATCCCTACGTCTCCATCATCAACCGATTCAGTCATCTCTTGACAATTCATTCCCCAGCTAAATGCATCGTATACCATTTCCCTTACCAAATCTTCAAGTTGGGGCGCTGGATCCCTTCTAAGATGCGATCATGGAGCCACTTGTTCGACACTACTAGATATATCCGCCTCTCCATGTGAATCTCCGAAGGTGTAATTTCTTGGAGAATGGATGAGAAGTAAATGTTCGAAACATTCGTCCCTTGTGCTAGACTTTAAAATTTTGCAATGTTCACAATGGGACAAAATTTTACCACGAATAGCCTAACACTAAAAACAAAATCTAAGAATGCATTCCCTCCTGCTACATATTCATGAGAACATTTAGGTTGTTGAATCCAAGACTTATCCATCCTTCATACAGAAAAAATAATTAGTGTTATTAGGGTTATGTCCATTAATTAACAGAAATCCTTTTTTTCTCAATCACGAACAAAAACAATAGATATTCGTATATACCAAACACTAATATCACTATGTCATCAAACAATAGATATTAGTGTGCAAATTACATGACAAGTAGGAGGAAGGCATATTAAGCCTATCCAGATCCCTCTGCCCACTATGTCATCAAACATCTACGACAAACTAGGTTATTATAGTAAGATACAATTTAAACACATCAAAATAGCACAAATAAAAAATTAAAAGAACATCAGATCTAAAAGTTATGGGGCATTCTTTATTAAGCTCGTATAAAGGATAACCCTACTTGAATTACAAGTTCAAGCACCTACCCACACCCACACCCACACCTTGAAAAATCTTCACTTGTCCCGTATCCAATCAAGCATAAATAACATCAAATGAAGATAAGGTCTCATAAAATTTCATAGGCAACCCAATTCTATCATGTGACAAATCAAGTTACACCAAGAGCGAAAGCTCGACAACACATGGTGACAAATCAAGCTTCTCCGGGAGCCATATGTAACAAACAACAGGGAACAAAGCTCCACCTAAAGTCCAAGCAATCACATGCACGAAAGTAAGCAAGCTAGGCTTATCAACCAATGTGCTCATATACCAATTTGTAGGGATGGCATGCCCAATAAAATGAAAGGGAATTGCAAAGAAATTTGATCCTTCAAATTAGAGATCATGAGTCCAACCATATTTAATCACATTTTTTCCATCAACTTAAAATATGCAGATGCGATCAATCTATAAATTTATAGACTAAATCCACTTTTTCGAACTAAATTTCATGCAAATTTTAATTATAATCCTAAGGACGGTAGAAATTGAAAGGTAGAAATTGAAAGATGTCCGTACACTGCTACTTCGCGCATGGAAGCATTATTACTGTAGTATAGAAGCATATCAGTCCGTACTAACAGTAAGAAAGAAGCAAAATCTATCAAAAACCAAACACTGTTAAATCCATCAAAAACCATGAAGCATCACAAAGTCGATTTACTTGCAATGTGCAATGAACCACATACAAGCTAACATAATTCAGCTATGCATCAATCAAGCAAATTCCATGACATTCCATCAAATAATACCATGTTGCGCTAGCAGATAAAATGCAATCAAGCTCACGGGTAGTAAATATTCTTTTTTTTGAGATAAAAATAAATAACAATCCATCAGTACTTACTCTTATTTGGATATGAATGCTGTCATGAAGAGACACAGTTTTTTTCTAGGGATTTTCATGAGATCAAAGAAGACATCTGTGGGACGAAGCTTGAAAGTGCCGATAAGCAAATATTTCATAAAAATAAAAAAGATTTTAAAAAAATCAAACTCAAGTACTTTGCAGCTAAAACAATACCACAAGAGTAATTGAAATTTGCAGAGGTGAATCAGAAGGCAAAGAACTGAAACAAATTTATCACCTTGTCTTAAAAAAGTAGATAGATCTAGGGTTATTTTTTTGCTTACGGCGATGATGTCAGCGATGATTTCTGGCGATCGCTAAGAAAACCTGACGAAATTGGCGAGCACAAAGTCTATAGAAATCCCTAGAACTCGACTGGAACGGTGGAGAAAAAACCCTGAAGCAAAGATCAGGTGAACAATCAAAAGAATAAGCTAACAAAGGAGCCCTCATGGGGATCAGATCAAGATAAATTTAGGTTATTTTTACTTACGGTGATGATGCCGGCAATGATCTCTGGCAATCGCTACGAAAAGCTGACGAAATCGGCCAACACAAGCTACGGAATAGGAGAGAAATCGCTACAACGGAAGAAATGCGTTTGCAGATCCGCTCAAAATCGAAGTTGATTGAAGCGATTTACAGATCCGCTCGAAGAAATCGAAGATTTCGAAGAAAACGCGCAACAAAATCGAGTTGAAGAACGAACTCGAAGATACGGATAAAACTGCGATTTAGCCGATGTTAATTTGTAAGGGGGAAATCACACAAAAATACCACACCGTTTGAGGCCTCTTTAATACCTTGAACTTTTAAGTCATACACAACGGTACCTTTTTTGGTTTTTTGTTTAATTTATACCCGTTTTACCCTTTACCATATTCAGAAAAATAATACCCTAACGTTTGGGGTATCTTTCAAAAATATACCCCCAAACGTTAGGGTATTATTTTTCTGAATAGGGTAAAGGGCAAAACGGGTATAAATTAAACAAAAAACCAAAAAAGGTACCGTTGTGTATGACTTAAAAGTTCAGGGTATTAATATGAAAGAGGCCACAAACGTTGGGGTATTTTTGTGTGATTTCCCCAATTTGTAATTTATGAAGCTGAGGTCATGTTCTTTTGCAAGAAAGTATAAAGCGGGGAAAGTTGAGAAGTGTGGAGTCTGATGTGAGAGGAATTTAGTGTAGTGTGTTCTTTTGTTGGAAAGTAGGGTTGAATTGTGGAGTTGGAAAGTTGAGGTGGGGTCCACTCTGTGTAGTGTGTTCTTTTGTTGGAAGTGGAAAGTGGTGTAGGGGCCCACCATTTTGTTTGGCTGAGTTGCAACGAAATCAGAAAAAAAAACGCAGCGCAGCGATTGGCACAAGAGAGCAAGGGTCCCACTCGCTTGTGGATTCTTTCGTATTCCACGGCTTTTGCGGAGGGGAAAAAAATCTGACCGAGATTCCTAAACACACTGCCACATCATCTTTTCTCCTTCCCCATTCTCAGATGCAAAAGAACGCAAAAAAAAAAATCCCACAATCAAGGATTCCTCAAAACCGCAGCTGAACAGTGTATAAACAGTAACCATTTCAACTTTCTCTCCCAACTTGTTGAGAAAAGAACAGGCCCTAATTATTGGCGGTTTCTAACCGCTATAATGGCATAAAAACCGTTAAAACGTCCCTTCGCCATGTGGTCCATGATGCTAATTTGTAGATGTTTAGAACAACTACAAACACAAATATCTGGCAATTTCATACAGCTAAAAATTTCTAAAAGTGCTGATAGTTGCACCGCATGTCTTTATGATTTCACCACGTTTCTGAATTAATCGCACCAAATCTTGTTATTTATTAATTCACCATTATTTGTTTCATTTTTATCCTTTATGTAAACTATTCATCTCTTTCATTTTCTGTTGATTTCACCGCAAAACACCCTCACCGTCCTTAAAACTCGCCCAGCTCGATCTCACTTCTGTGAGCTTCCCCACAACGATGTATTACTCTCCGGTGGTGGTCAGATTCTATCTGATGAGGCTTCCCAGGTTTTGGCACAGGATGCCGTCGGTATGGTTCTCATCGGTATAGTTTCGGCACAAGATGTATTAGTATGTTTGTTGGATCTTAAACCAACGTTGGGCTAATATGCGGTAAATAATTATATAAGTGCTACGCTGTCATATTAAGCCCAATATATTAGTGATCTGGTTTTAATTAATTAAATGGGCTAAATGAGTTAAATAGGTTGTGGGGCCTTTATGTGTAGAGACTATTGGGCTTCAACTCGTTGATGGGCCGAGTTGGAAACCCTAGGGCTATGGAGGCTAGCCTATAAATATTAGCGGTCGTGGTCCCCGGAATACACGAACAAAGTTGAGCCATCTTTTCTACATCCTGTCGCTAGGAGAGAAACCAAGGAGAAAGCAAAAGGGATTCTCCACGGTTGATTCGTGCTATTCTGGAAGATCGTCTGTTGCGTTATTGTCAGGATCTCTTTCAGATTATTAGCGATAGACTCAGGTACGCTTCCGCTAAATCAGAGTATGTAATGATTTAACGTTCCGCATGTTATATATGTAGATCTGTATTGTTTGGCTAGAACGCATGTCTAGATCTTTAGTTTCTACAAGTGGTATCAGAGCCTGCATGATGTGGATCTTAAATTTTTTGCCTGCTCGTAGTAGATCTGATAAAAATCCAATTTTTAATCTGTTTTCTATTCGGATCTGTGCAAAATTTGGTTTTTTGATTATTTTTTCCCAAAAAAATTGTTTTTACAAACCCTAGATCGGGGGCGGCCTGCCGGCCCCCGCCCGATACAGCAAAAGAGGGGCGGCCCTGCCACCCCCGTCAGAAGATCGGCGCCGGCGATGCTGGCGTCGGCACAGATCAGAAAGGGGCGGCAAAGGTGCCACTGTAGGTTGAAGGAAGGGGAGAAAGGGGGCGGCGCTGCCGCCCTCCCGGTTAAATCTGTGGCAAAGGGGGCGGCGATGCCACCCCCATTCAGTTTCAGAAAAAGGGGGCGGATTCGCGCCGCCCCCGTCACGCGTTTTCGGCGACAGGGGGTGCCCTACCCCCGTCGTTGGCCAGATCTGACCCCCACCTTCGGTGGGGGTCAGCCGGATTCGCAGAGACAGGGTGGCGGTTGCCGCCCCTGATAGGGCGACGGCAGGCGCCTCTGGCACATGCTCGTCACAGAGACGGGGCGGCGGTTGCCGCCCCTGATCGGGCAACGGCAGGTGCCTCTGGCGCCTGCTCGTCGCAGAGACGGGGCGGCCCAGCCGCCCCTGTCGATTGCAGCCGGCGCCGGATCTGAAGAACGGGAGCCGGCGGCAGCCGGCCCCTGGCTGGACCTAAAATTCTGTTAGGGTTTCCTAACCATAGTAGATTTTGGGCCAAATTGGGCCTAAACAGTTATTTTTCAAAATAATTTTTAATTTTCAGTATATGGGCTTCAATTTTGGGCCTGTTTTGGCCATTACACAATTTTGGGCTTCAACTGAATATTTTGGAATAATTGAACCCTATTTTAGGGCTAAATTAATTTCTTTTGAAACCCTATTTTGGATATGTTAATGCACTAATAATTAGAGGAAATAAAAGGCCATATTGTGTATGTTTCCTCATTCGGTTTATTTGTGCGTTAAATTTAAGTTCATTCCGGTTTTAATTCTTTAGGCAAAATTCATTTATATATACATCTCAAAATAATTCTATTTTTCGGTGAATTCCCACCAAAGTGGGTTCTACTATTAAAATAGTTATTATTTCGGAATGTAAACGGATTAAAATACATACACAGTATGATCAGTTGCCTGGATGAATTTTAAATGGATCGAAGGAATAAATAAAAGGCTTTCCTGTATATTTACATTTAAGTTCAGTTCCATTTGGATTAATTTATATTTAAATTAATTTATATGTTTCAAAATAATTTTAATTATTACGGGATCCCACCAAAGTGGGCTTTACTGTTAAATTATTATTGTTTCGAAACATAAACGGTTAAATGCATACTTTTGTATGATTGGTTGCCTAATATTGAATTTAAATTGGATTGAGGGATGAAATAAGAAGCTTTAATGTATATTTCTCCCCAAAGATAAAATTTTGTGTTAATTGTGCAAAATAAATTTAAATTCTAAGTTTAAGGTTTAAAACCTTATATATATATATATATATATATATATATATATATATATATATATATATATATATATATATATATATATATATATATAGGTATATAGCAAGTTGACTTCATACCTTGGTATGAAAATTCAGTTTGCCTAAATTACGATTTAAATTAAAACACAAAATTCACGTATTTTCGTCGGGAGCAAATAAAAGTCTTTAACATATATTTCTCCTCAAGGATAAGTTTAAAAGGCCTTAAGGAATTTTTTTTGTGCACTAACCATCAAGAAATGGCCTTAAGGAAATTTGACACATTTTAAAGTTATATATAAAATGGGATAGTGTGTATATTTATATATGTAACTTTCTATGTATGTTCATATACACATTAGTACACCTATATACCCCATTTTAAGGAAGAAAGTTTGTGTTGAAGTTATGTATTTTATTTAACTCAATATAGATGATTTGAAAACATGGAATAAAAGGTTCTTGTATATTTCCACTTTGTCTAATCATTTTGTGTTAAATTCAGTTTAATTTCAATTTCATTTTTTAGCACAATTAATTATATATTTCGAATATAAATTGATTGGATCATCAACTCATCAAAGTGGGTTTTCTTGTGAAGATTAATTTTACTCTCGAAATATAACAAGTTGAATACATACTTTTGTATGAAAATTTTGGTTGTCTTAAAATTTGATTTTGAATAAAAGTGGACTTGAATATCTCCACTTAAAGTATAAATTCATGTATTAAATTGCGACATAAATTCAAATTTTGCAAAGGTATATATTTTTTGAAATGACTTCGTGCAATCATCATCTCGCCAAAGTGGGCTCTGTTGTTTTGCATCATTTCATTTCATAAATATAAAAATAATTTAGTGTGCTAATGATTTTCGTAAGAACGCTTAATAGGCCCAAAGGAAGATTACCGTTCTATACCATTTCATGCGCACCTGTGGCAATAGACAAGGTGATGATTAGTGAGATCAATGCATGCAAATTTAATTCGGCCCAAAGGAAGTTTTATTTTTGGCATGTTATTATTGTCATTGTCTGATTGCTACAACAAGATGTCAATGACTAGTCAATAAATTATCCAAAGATAAATATTGGGCTAGTGAGGGATGTCTTGAGATGGGAAAATAGCATTAATTTGAATTTGGTGTTGTTTTATTTAATACACATATGAACATGTTAAAATTGTTTTCTTGTTCTCTTTTTCAGCTACTATTCCTGAAAATTTTTCTGCCAACCTCAAATCTATTCCAGTATTTAATGGTACTAACTTCAAGGCATGGAAGGAGAATCTTTTGATAATCCTCGGAGTCATGGATCTTGATCTGACATTAAGGACTCATTGTCCTCCACCACTCACTGATGAGAGTACCTCTGATGAAAAGCGGTAGATAAAAGAGTGGAAGAGATCAAATCGCATGTGCCTAATGCTTGTAAGGAATGCCATTCCAGAATATCTCAGGGGTTCTCTTTCAGAGAAAATTTCCACAGCTAAATGGTTCCTTATTGAGCTTGAAAAGAAGTTTGTTAAGAATGAAAGAGTGAGATAAGTACACTCTTGACAAACTTATCTTCAATGAAATATGAAGGTAAAGGAAACATCAAGGAGCACATATTGAAGATGTCTAATATTGCGTCAAGGTTGAAAGCACTTGAGCTAGACCTCTCTGAGGCTCTACTAGTGCATTTTGTTTTGATATCTCTTCCATCTCAGTTTAACCAGTTTAAGATGAGCTACAATTTGAAGGATGAGACTTGGTCTCTGGATGAGCTCATCTCATACTGTGTAAAGGAAGATGAAAGGCTTGAGCAAGAAATGACAGAAAGCCCTCACCCGACCTCCACCTTCAACAAAAAGAAGAAGGATACTGAAGCTGCAGAAACAGCTTCTCAAAAGAAACAACAAAGGGAACTAAAAAGTTCAGACGGTAATGGTTGTTTCTTCTGTGGAGCTGAAGGGCATGTAAAGAAGAAATGCACAAATTATCACGCTTGGCATGCTAAAAAGGGTATGTTTCTTTGATTTGGTTTAATTCTAAGTTAATTTCTTTTCCTGCAAACTTTGGTACTTATAGACACGTGATGGAAAGATCCTGGTATAACCATTCACATCATTGTGTCTATGCAGGATTGCCTAAGATGCCAAGAGCCAAATGATGGCAAGATGGTTCAAGTAGAAGCAAGTTAAATTTAGATTATTTCTTTTAAAGGCTAGATTGTATTTGAATTTTATGAGACTATTATGTACCGTTTTTAACGGAATTTGGATTTCCATTTCTATTTTTGAACAAATTTGGTTATAAGTGTTCAATTATGACTGGAAAATTTGGTTGTCTCTTGATTCAAAATTAGTTTATTCTAGTTCTTTAAAAGATCATTATAATCTTCATTTATTTGGAAATGTTGCTTCATCTATAGAATTCCTGCATTTAAGTACATGTGTTGTAATGAAAGAATTAACAGCTTAGAATTCAGTTATATTTTGATTGCAGCTTATATCCTTAATAAAGTTTCAACAAATGAATCACTTGCATGTTTGGAGATGTCCAACTAAGGTAACGCTTTATAAGCCTAATAAAGTAATAGGACATAATGCTAATGATTTTCTAATAGTTTTAAAGTTGATATTATTTTGTATGATTTTACATAATCTCACTATTAAGTTAGTTTACGAATAAGGAAATGCACACCTATTTGAGGATACTGAGTTTGAGGGGGGAAATTTAGTTAGTGACATTATTCTTGAAGAGGATTATATCCCCACATGTGTTGTTGGCATTGTTCAGGATGGTATTCTTGACATTGTTCAAGACACAATAAGTACAAGATAATGTTGCAATTCCTCTCCTTCGGGAAATTGTTCATAAGGACAAACTCTAGCACCTCAAGTAACTAATTGCCATTCAGGAAAACCATTAAGGAGATGAAAAGTACATTGTTGAAATATTACATTGTAATTCTTAAGAACATATGGTTGACATTAGGATGATGGAAGTTCGACTTACATCAAGTCATAAAAGTTCTACATCTCTAAAATGGATTAATGCATTAATTAAGAAAGCCTTTGAATGATACTTAAAATCTTTTTCTCATTGCCATAAGGTTTGAAACCTATTGATTGTAAATAGTTTTTTATAACCAAAAGGAATTCAAAATGGTATTAAGAGAAGATTTAAAGCGTTTCACTCAAAGACTTCATACGGAAAAGAATGTATTAATTGTAAAGAGTCTTTCTATTCAGTTTTCATCAAAGACTCTGTAAGGTTTATAATGGCATTAGTAGAGCATTTCAATATCGTTAATGATATATTAAATTTCATTAAGTGATCACCTCGTTCGGTTTTGAGATGATGTTTAATGATGTTATATATCTTAAGTTCTGTGGAAGCATGTAATTTCTATAATATCTATGTGGTAATGAATGTTAAGTTCTGTGGGAGACGAGTTTAGTCTCATTAATTGCCCCGAGAATCTACTTCAGAAGATTCCCTATATCTCACCAAAAGGGAGTCTAAAGTATGCTCAGTTTTATATGCATTTGGTTATTGCATATATTACAGGTGTGTTGGACAGATTGTTAAGTTCAGGAATATACCATTTGACAGCAGCCAAATGGGTCTTACGGTATTTATGGAGAACAAAAGGGTTACATGTTCAAGGATCAGTAGTCAAATAGTTTTGAGATCATTTTGGTATACTGACTCTGATCATTTATTGGATGCAAAGAATATATGAAAATCTATGTTAGGCGCCATCTACTAGAAGAGATTTAAATTGTCCCATATATATAGTCTCACCTGACATGACTTTAGATTTCATATCATATTATGTGACATTCAAATCATGAAATATATCTGCATATTTTGTCACTATGCTGCAAATTAGGGATGGTGTTGGAACACCACACAGTTTATTTAGTGACAATGAAGTTTGCAGTTTTATATTCCAGCAACAACAGGAACTCGATAATGTTTAGATATTCAGAGATCAAGTTCCTATATTGTTGATTAATAATAGGAGTGTATAATTGTCTAATGAGCACATCGGAACAAACCATGTAATTACGGATCCGTTATAGTAAGAAAATGTCATCCAAAAGGTTTTATGAGCTAGCTATTCATATGGATGTCATTTCATTAAGAACATTCAGTTTTGTGGGAGTTTGTTTTTTTGGGTGCTCATATGATAGACAAAATTAAGTCTCCAGCTTAAGCTTGAGGTTGTTTTCTGATCAGAAATTAAGTTTATTAGTTTCAGTTCGGCTTCACTCCGATTTTGGTTTGTTATGATCTCACTAAGGTTAAGAAGGATCAGTTGGAAATAGACATGTTAGATCACATTACATGTAATTTCCATGCTACACATCCACTTCATAATCCATGTCATTCTTTTGTATTAGCACGGTGACCACTGATGGGTCGAGCTGCAATTGCTGCGGCGAAGATCTCTTTGATCTCTTGCTAATATAATTGATGGACCAGATTGTTTTTTGACTCATTAAAGAAATGACAGTAAGTTAAGATCTTATTTGGTTGTATGCACTATGAAATATAATTATAAAGTTTAGCATATAGCCCAAGTGGGAGATTGTTGGAACTTATCCAACAAGTTGGATCTTAAACCAACGTTGGGCTAATATGCGGTAAATAATTATATAAGTGCTACGCTGTCATATTAAGCCCAATATATTAGTGATCTGATTTTAATTAATTAAATGGGCTAAATGAGTTAAACAGGTTGTGGGGCCTTTATGTGTAGAGACTATTGGGCTTCAACTTGTTGATGGGCCGAGTTGGAAACCCTAGAGCTATGGAGGCTAGCCTATAAATATTAGCGGTCATGGTCACCGGAATACACGAACAAAGTTGAGTCGTCTTTTCTACGTCCCGTCGCTAGGAGAGAAACCAAGGAGAAAGCAAAAGGGATTCTCCACGGTTGATTCGTGCTATTCTGGAAGATCGTCCGTTGCATTATCATTAGGATCTCTTTCAGATTATTAGCGATAGACTCAGGTACGCTTCCGCTAAATCAGAGTATGTAATGATTTAAGGTTCCGCATGTTATATATATAGATCTGTGTTGTTTGGCTAGAACGCATGTCTAGATCTTTAGTTTCTACAATGGTCTCATAACTATGGTTCTTATCAAAAATTCTACCAGTGATGTGATGTTTATAATTCTGTAATTGTAATTTTAAGGATTTGGTTAATTAGCTAAACTAATTTCTTGTGACTTTTTGGCGAGGTCTATTCCTTCAGCGACTCTAAGTTGAAAATTAGTGCCACAAAACTTTCTTTGAGAGGTTTTCAGCGACCAGCTCTTTCATTTTCTAACTTCCTATTAACATTTCTCTTTCCATAATTTAGTTCTGGTGGATATGGTAGTTGATTTCAAAATTAATTTTATTTTTCAGTCATCTAGCTCTTTCTCTTGTTGCATCATTTTCCATTTTAACTGGTAGGTAATGATAAGTTAACTGCATATAAATGAACATATGGTGAAATAGAGAGGAAAAATGAAGCGTGAGAAAGAAATAGAGAGGAAAGCAAATTTTACGGTGAAATCAAAAGATTAAATGGCAACGTTTATAATTAATTAACAAATTTAAGAGTAATAATTAAAATATAATTAAGTTTAAATTTGTAACTTAGAAAAAAAAATTAACATTTGCGGTGATATCATAAGAATATGATGTGCATCTTACAACACTCAATTCATAAAAACCGTCACAACATTATCACTTTTTTAATTAATAAGTCCCTTTTACTAGCAGTTCGTAACCGCTAGAACAATTAAATTTTATAGCCATCTTTTGGAAGTGGTTGCTTTGGTAGTGGTTGGTTCAGTCTTTTGGAAGGCTCTAATGTTTTGAACTTTGTTTGTTTTACATCTTTTTGGAAGGCTATGATGTTTCAGTCTTTTGTTTGTTTTACATCATATGTCTATGTAATACCATGTTTCCATATATACGAGTAGTATGTTAAGTATTTCTGGCCGTATTTATACGCGTATAATTTTTGTGTATTCTTAGGAATTTTTCTTTAATTTTTTATAATGATAAAAACCATCTTTATGTTGTGAAGGGAAATATAGGGAGAATATGTGTAGCGGGTTAAGAGCCCCCTACCCTTGTATTTATAGCTTTCAATAGTGGGTTGGATACCCAATTGGCCCAATGGGCCTATTCATAACACTTCCCCTTATCCAACCAACATTGAATAAGGGGTGGATTCTTCAGGATCCGAGTTAGGATAACTGCCTTGTTAAATAAAGAACAGTTAATCCATAACTTCCCCTGTTTTGGGGATGTGTCTAGGGGTGGATACTTCAGGATCCAGAGTCAACGAGGTTGCCTCGTCAAAACCTTGACTACGGAAAACCCAGTGGGAAAAAACCTGTAGCCAAGGGAAAAGAGTACAACTCTGCAGTTGACTCCCCCTCATCTGACCAAGCTTCAGGCTTGCAGATGTCCTATGAATCTATACATCAGTCTTCTATGTATCTATGAGTTTATAGTTCTCTCATCCTGACCCAGTTTACATTTACTCACTCTCCTCATCCCAATCCCATATGCAAGTTTCTCAAAATACTAGTAGGCATGGATTTGGTAAGCAAATCCGCCAAGTTATTACATGATTGGATCTTCTGTACCTCAATCTGCTTTTGCTTCTGAAGGTCGTGCGTCCAGAAGAACTTGGGGGAGATATGCTTCGTCTTGTCACCTTTGATGTAGCCGTCTTGTAGCTGGGCTATACATGCTGCATTGTCTTCATGGAGTGTAGTAGGTGCAAGAACGCCGGTCGTTAGGCCGGTGTAGGTGAGGATGTGCTGGATCACCGAGCGTAGCCAGAAGCATTCCTTGCTTGCTTCGAAGATCGCTAGTAGCTCTGAGTGGGTGGATGAGACGGTTGTCATGGTCTGCTTCACAGATCTCCAGGATATGGCAGTGCCGCCATATGTGAACATGTATCCAGTCTGAGACTTCTCTGTATGAGGATCAGACCTGTAACCTGCGTCAGCATAACCAACTAAACCAGTTGATGCCCCTTTCCTGTAGAATAGACCTAAGTCTATGGACCCTTGAAGGTAGCGCAGAAGATGCTTAACTCCGGCCCAGTGCCGCTGTGTAGGTGCAACACTATATCTGGCTAGTAAGTTTACTGCAAACGCTATGTCAGGGCGGGTGCAGTTAGCCAGGTAAAGGAGTGCACCGATAGCACTTAAATAAGGCACTTCGGGGCCTAGTACTTCCTCCCCCTCTTCCAGCGGCCGGAAGGGGTCTTTGTGTACATCCAATGATCTGACGACCATCGGAGTGCTGAGGGGGTGGCACTTATCCATCTGAAACTTTTTCAATAAGTTCGATGTGTAAGTTGACTGGTGTAACAGGATCCTATCTTTAAGATGCTCTATCTGAAGACCTAAACAGAATTTTGATTTTCCGAGGTCTTTCATCTCGAAGGTTTCTGTCAGGCTTATAGAAATCTTTGCGATCTCTTCAGGAGATCCGATGAGGTTTAAGTCGTCTACATAGACGGCTATAATTACAAATCCTGTTGCCTTTGCTCTTATAAAGATGCAAGGACAGACTGGGTCGTTTTTAAATCCTTGCTGTGCAAGGAAATCGCTCAGTCTGTTATACCACATCCTTCCGGATTGTTTTAGACCATATAATGATCTTTGCAGTTTCACTGAGTAGATGTCACGTTCTCTCTCTTTTAGTGCTGCAGGCAAGGAATAACCGTCAGGCAGTCTCATATAGATGTCTCGGTCTAGGTTGCCATATAGGTATGCAGTAACCACGTCCATGAGTTGCATATCTAAACCCTCTTGTGCTGTTAAGCCAATGAGGAATCAGAAGGTGATCGCGTCCATGACCGGGGAGTATGTGGCTTCAAAATCCACCCCAGGACGTTGGGTAAAACCATGCGCTACAATCCTTGCTTTGTAGCGTACGATCTCGTTCTGTTCATTTCGTTTTCTAACAAATACCCATTTATAACCCACAGGTTTTACACCTTTTGGTGTCTGGACTATGGGTCCGAAGACCTTGCGTTTGGTGAGTGAATCCAACTCCACTCCTATTGCCGCTTTCCACTTTGGCCAATCATCTCTGCTTTGACATTCTGTCAGAGAGCGTGGTTCAATATCATCGTCGCAGTACGCGACGTTGATGGCAATATTACACGCAAATGTGTCATCTATTGTTGTGCTTTTTCTGTCCCAATACTCCCCAGGTCGTACATAGTGTATCGATACTTCATTTTCTCCCGGTTTTTCCTCTTCATGAGAGTTTGGGAGAGATGGGATAGCATGGCTTATATTAGCATCCTGTGGTGGTATTTGTTTACCATTGCCAAGGGTCCTACTCTTTCGAGGGACTTAGTCCTTGGATCCCGGTGGTCGTCCTCTCTTTTTGAGAGGTCCAACCATTTCTGCTGCAGGCGGATTGCATCCATTTTGCGGTATGTCAATCCTAGCTGGAGTGTTAGCAGCAGGGACGTGTGATTTGACAATCTTCTGGTTGTCAGTAAATTTGTCCGGCAAGAGATGGACAGTGTTTTGGATGTGGAGAATCTTCAGGACCTCCTCCTCACACTGGCTTGTTGGCGGATCAAAGTGACATAAAGTTTTTGTATCTCAAGTGATACTTTCTGAAGCTTCGGGCTTCTTTGTCTGTGAGCCTAGTCTTGGAAACGATGTTTCATCGAATTCACAGTCTTCTAGACGTACCTTAAAGACGTCTCTCGTAAGGGGTTCTAGGAATCTAATTATGGAGGGGGTGTCAAACCCAACATAAATGCCTAGGCGACGTTGTGGACCCATCTTTGTCCTTTGTGGTGGTGTTATGGGGACGTATACTGTACAACCAAATATTCTCAAATGTGAGACAATTGGTGGGGCTCCAATTGCTAGTTGCATTGGAGAAGATGACTGACCTCCAGAGGGTCTTAATTTTATTAAAGATGCAGCATGCAAAATTGCATGACCCCACGCATTCACTGGCATCTGGGATTGAAGTAATAATGGACGAGCGATCCATTGCAGTCTCTTAATTAGAGATTCTGCTAACCCATTTTGGGTGTGAACATGCGCTACAGGATGTTCGACTTCAATTCCCTGAGCTTGGCAATAGTCTAGGAAGACTTGTGACGTAAACTCCCCCGCATTGTCCAGACGAAGTTTCTTTATCTGGTGGTCGGGGAAGTGGGCCCGTAACTTGATTATCTGAGCTAAAAGCTTAGATAGTGCTAGGTTACGGGTGGACAGTAGGCACACATGTGACCACTTAGTAGATGCGTCTATCAGGACCATAAAGTACCTGAACGGACCACTTGATAGGTGAATCGGCCCACAAATGTCTCCGTGGATTCTTTCCAGAAAACTGGGGACTCCACATCCACTTTCAGTGGAGAGAGTCTCGTGATCAGTTTACCCTTGTAACAGGGTGGACATGGGAATTTGCCTTTTTGAAGAATCTTCAGGTTCTTCAGGTCAATGCCCCTGGAGTTCTTTATGATGCGGTACATCATAACCGAACCAGGGTGTCCCAGTCGACTGTGCCAGAGTTGGAATTCTGGTGTTTGGGGGCACTGCAGGTGCTCCACCATGGATGTTTCTGGAGTTTGTATACTTGTTTGGTAGAGTCCCGAGGGGAGTCCCTTGAAACGTTCCACAATGGTTTTTGAACCATTTGTAAGAGCCGTTACAAGCAAGTATTCCCTTTTATCTTCCTCGACCGTCTCTAAGTGATATCCGTTTAAACGGATGTCTTTAAAACTTAGGAGGTTTCAGATGGATTTAGGGGAGTATAACGCATTTTTAAGTGTTATTTGTGTATTGCCGGGGAGCAATATAATTGCTTCCCCTGATCCTTCGATTATGTTTGCTGGTCCTGAGATTGTTCTCAGTGGGCCAGAATAGCTACTTACGCTCGTGAAGTAGTCTATGTTTTGAAGGATCGAGTGCGTCGATGCACTGTCCACTAGGCAGATAAGTTCCATATCTAAAAAAGGGGAAAGACATTCAAGCAATAAATGAAGAGAAAAGATCTACTTTCATAAAGATAAATGTTCAAAATATTGTTTTGACATGGAAATAAAACTAGATACGATGCATAAAAATAGAAGATACATTGCTAGTGCATAGAAATGGTCCAGATCTAGAGAGTGTCATCTCCCATGAAGTCTTCAGGAGTCCATGAGGTCTCTGCCAACGCTGCGCTCTCAATCAGGTTTGTCTCAGCTCGAGGCTTGAGGCTTTCCTGGTAGAGGTCCTGGAGGTGTTTTGCTGTGCGGCAGATTCTGGACCAGTGGCCCGTCATTCCGCATTTAGAGCACTTGTCCTCCCAGTCTTTCTTGGGAGTGCCACCTTTGTTGGGAATCCTCTTCTGCTTCTTGTCCACGAACTTCTGGTTCTGAGGAGGAGCTGGGGGAGTGGCCTTCTTCCGCTGATTCTGTTCCTTCCATTTCTGGAATTTTGCCTTTTTGTCCGTCTTCTTCTTCAGGGAAGACTGGAAGTGAGCCTCTGCAGGAGGTGGCAATGGAGCGGAGCCAGGAGGGCGCAGGTTGTGGGTGGCAACCAACAGGTCTCTGTTCTGTTCAGCCATAAGCAGGCATGAAAGCAGGTCAGAGTACTTTGTGAACTTCCTCTCTCTATATTGTTGCATAAGGATCATGTCCTTTTCGTGAAAAGACGTGAACGTCTTTTCCAGCAACATCTTCTCCGTCACAGGTTCACCACACAACTTCAGGCGTGAGGTGATGCGGAAGAGAGCTGAGTTGTACTCCGCTACGGATTTGAAATCCTGTATGCGGAGGTGAGTCCACTCGTACTGTGCACAGGGGAGTATGACATCCCTCTGATGTCTGTACCTCTCCTCGAGTGCATCCCACAGCTCGTAAGGGTCCTCTACAGTGAGGTACTCGTCCTTTAAGGTCGAGTCTAAGTGTTTCCTGATATATATAATGGCTTTCGCCTTTAATGTATCGGAAACTTCCTCTGTATGAGGTGCTTCCACTGAAGCCTTCTTGTTTGCTAGGGCAGTACTTGTTGTTGCCTTTTCAGTCTGTGTGAGACTGAAACCATGAGAGCGCAGATGGAACTTCAGGTCCAACTGCCAACTCAGGTAGTTTGACCCATCGGCCTTCAGGACCGAGAAGTCGACATTTGCGAGTCTGGCCATTTAATGATCTAGCAATGTAAAGAAAAATAGCATGTATCATTAAGACTGATTAAGATAGACATCCACGCATGTAATATAAACATTTTCATAGCATGAATTTAATTAATGTGAATTTAACATACATGCTTTTTTTCAGATAATGTGAATAATTAATAAATAAAGATTACCATTCACGCATGCTGTTTTAAGAGGTTTCATTGTGACATTAAACATGATATTTAAGCTAATTAACAACCACGCAGTTAATGCATAAACAATGAAACAGAAAAATGACTTAGGACTATGGGGATCAGCCAGCCGACACCGAAAAACAAAAAGAAGTACAGTCCGAAGTTACATCAAAATAAATGCATGAAAAATAAAGTACAACTCGGGAACTTCAGAGAGAAGCCCCTATCTTCATTGAGCGAACGCCTTCAGCTTCTTTTTGGTGTCCTTCGGTCTTCTTTTTACATTTTCATCCTTTCATACAAATTTCTCTAATAAAAAAAGAAAAATTGCGGGAATTTAAAACGGTATCGGAAACCTGGCTGATCCCTAAAAACATAGCCTAATATTGCACATCCATGCAGATAGTATATCCGAGACATACAACCACGCAGATAATCAAAACACAGGCATTTAAAATAATTTAAGATTGTGTGTGACGTGCGAAAAGCCCCCCCCTTTTTTGAAAAACTTTTACCTTTTGATCCATATTTTAATGTTTTGTTTTACCGCTATAAAACCCTTTTAAAATTTCTTTTAATTATTTTGGGCTTTTTAGGGCCAAAAATAAATAAAAGAAAAATAATTTATGTGAATGGGCTAATTTTCGGGCCTTTTGGGCCATGAAAACAACCCATTAGGGTTAAAATTGGGCCTCCCCCGAAAATTGGCCCGTTTAGGGTTAGGGTTTCAGGAAACCCTAGGGGGGCCCGCGGCGTGTCGCCGCGTAGGACGCGGCCGCCGTGGCGGCGGCGGGCCGCGGCCTTCAGGCCGCGGCAGTTGGCCGTGGCCTGAGGCCGCGGTGCATGGCCGCGGCGTGCGATTTCCGCCAGCGGCACGCCGCCGTTCCGCCCTACGGGTGTGCGGATTTTTGGATCAAAGGCGGGGGAAAAACGGATTTTTCAACTATTTAGATCGCTAAAAAACAGATTTTTATTGTTTTTAGGCATGTGGATCTAATAAAAAATTGAATTTTACCGTGTTTATAAACTTTTTGATCCTAAAACATGCAGATCTAATAAGAAAAGCAAGTTTAGATCTAAAAAGTTTTGATTTTTACCTCTAGATTCGACGAGGAATCTAGGCGACGGTTGGTGAAGGATGCCCTTTTCGCTCCCCGTTGAGAAGATTACGATCTTCTTGAATCTGAGCGATTGATGGATCTCCTTCCCCGCGAGCCGCCGTCTCCTCCAACGAGCATGATCGTGCTGATAACGTGTGTGAAGGGAATATAGGGAGAATAGGTGTAGCGGGTTAAGAGCCCCCTACCCTTGTATTTATAGCTTTCAATAGTGGGTTGGATACCCAATTGGCCCAATGGGCCTATTCATAACACTTTATATGTTTTTAATCATTATTAGATATTTGTTGAAGTATTTGCATGGAATACATAGTATTTTAAATGGTATGAAGTATTAGTGGTGTATTTCTATTTTCTAAAAAAAATTAAAATTTTTGATTTTCCTTAGAATGACACCTAAGCCTCGTAGGTGCCAAGTGCATGTTATCTCTTAACCACATCTTGGCACATAAGGGGACACTTGGCATTTGATTAGTAAAGAGGATGGTGATGAGGATGTTGGATGATTTTTAAGGAGAAAAAAGGGAAAAAGAAAGGAAAAAGGAAAGGAAAGAAAAGAGAAAGAAAACGATCAAGTGATCATCATGTCTCTCCTCTCCTAGGGCCGGCCACCCCTCCTCCCTTGGTGTTGCCATGAGCCTCTCCTCCGTCCTCTTGATGTTGTAGGATTAGGAGATGCAAGCTAGGGTTTTGGGCAACTCTAGAAGATGGGATTTTGCTTGCTAATGAGAGCTTTTGGAGGATTTGGATAGGAGTAGCCATGAAAGGTTGCATCTTTAGAGGTAGGAGTTCATAACTCTTACTAATTTTGGGAATACTATATTTTAGATTGAGATGCCATGTAGTTGTTGTGTTGTAGTTGTGGTTGTGTTGTATGATAGTTGTTAATGTGTTGTTATTGTTGTCGATGTTGTTGTAGTGACCCTTGCTATGAGGAATAAACACTAGAGGGGGAGGGGTGACTAGTGTTTTATTGAATTATAAGGAATGTACGCCAAATAAAACCCTAATTAACCAACACATGCGGAATACAATAAGTAACAACTACACACGGAATAATGCAATGCAAACAAACAATCTACCCCGGTTCGGTGCCATCCAAGTCTCCCCGACTTGTTACCGGTGCCCTAGTCCAGCAACATCCGGATCACCTCCGGATACTCTAGCAAACCGCTAGAGATTTCCTTTAGCCCACTTGTGGAAAACCTCCAACAAGTGTAATCGACCTACAATCGATGTCCGTGTATCCCACAACCCGGGAACACGCAAAGTACCTTAATCCCACAACTTGGGACTAAGAACACTCCCACAACTTGGGATCAAGCCAATCCTCTCACCACCATGAGTATACAACAATTATGAAGTATAAAGAATGAAATATAAAACTTTTTACCACAAAATCCTATGCCTTGAGAAATACTTACCAATATAGGGCAAGAATGGATTTTGAGGAAGATGAGATCACCAAACCCCAGCTCCACCCAAGATAAGCAGCAATATCTGGCTAGGGAGAAGTTGGTGACTAGGATTCAAGCTCTTAGCTTAAGTAGCTCACAAAGAATGTGAATCTCTCTTGAGGAATTAGGGCTCAAAGAGTAAGCGAGAGATTCTTGTGAGATGAGAGAGTTTAGAAATAAGAATGAGTGGCTCTTCTCTTGGGTGTGAAAATGTCTCTAATTTTAGCCTTGGATCCCTGGTTAGAAGCACTCAAACTTATATAGGGAAGAGAGAAAACGGTCACAAAATTCGTGGCATTAAATGCCCCAACGGCTCTATTCTGAAGCTGCTTAATCGGTCTAAGAAGGATCACCGACCGATTAGTTTTGCAACTAGTCGGTCGGTGAACCTTCTTGGACCGACTAGATGGTTGACAGAGAAGATGGTGAAATCATGGGTAAGCACTAGTCGGTCTAAGACGGATCATCAACCGACTAGATTGACAACTAGTCGGTCAGTGAACCTTCTTGGACCGACTAGATTGGCTTTTAATCGATTAACCATTCTTCTTGAACCAACTAACTGGTCAACAGTACAAAGGTCGAATTTCACAAGGAAAACTAGTCGGTCTGAGAAGAGACACCAACCGACTAGATCGTCATTTAGTCGGTCGGTGAACCTTCTTGGACCGACTAATTGGTCAACAAATAGTCTTGAATTGATTAGGATAACTAGTCGGTCTGAGAAGGATTTCCAACCGACTAAATCGTCATCTAGTCGGTCGGTGAACCTTCTCGGATCGATTAATTGACCAATAGTGAATGAGCTGAGTTGAGCTAGGATATCTAGTCAATTCAAGAAGGATTTCCAACCGATTAGATCGTCATCTAGTCGGTTGGTTCTTCTACTTGAACCAACTAAGATGCATACGAAGCCGAGAAATGAAGCAATAAGCTACGGAAAAGTTTCTAATGGCTTCTAAGGCAATCCTAGAGATAAAATATGAAAGTTATGAAAATTTCTAGGCAAGTACTACTCAAGGCTTAACATTCTACTAAACCGAAGCTAGAAGACATAAAAGTAAATACGACAAACCGTCTTCAAAGCTTCAACATGGAGAATCCGAATCCCTTGACTTCATGAATACTCCTTGAGCTTTAACGAAGCTCCAGGCACAACGATCACGCGTTCTGAGGAAGTCTTGGGACGTCGCTTGAGATGAACAAATTACTTTGGCGATGATCTCCATAAATCTTCATGGTCTTGAGTCTTTTAGTTGAATGACTTGAATGTCATAATCTTCGAAGCTTTTGACTCATCCATTCATATCTTCTCTTTGGATTGAATCTCCATTCATTTATTGATGCCATTGGCTTGAGGTTTGAAGTAGACGTTGAGTTCTTCAAGCCAATCCTTCACTTGTGTTGATCTACCAAGTCCTCTAATTGAATCAACACTTAGTCACTTTTGATCTTCTTGAATCTAATTGGTGACTTTTTAGCTAACTGCAATCACAAGAGTTAGTCACAATGATTTGTGTTTGATCATCATCAAAATCAAGGTGGAGAGTCCAATACTCAACATTCTCCCCCTTTTTGATGATGACAAACCAAATATAAACAAAACAAATAATTGTGCATTAAATATACTTACTCCCCCTGCAATGATGCCAATCAAGTTAATATCAATAATCAATAGTATCATTCAGTAGTTAATAGTGTGTGTATCACATGAGGTTGTGTATATATCACATGAATGACCAGAAATAATATGCATACACAATACAAATCATATAGGTGATACACATCATAAACATGAGCATGATTACCAACATGTATAATGTAATCAATATAAACCAAGGTAATCACCAATGCTCCCCCTGAATCATATACATGAACGATCATACTTAAAGTCTATATGATTCAAGTAACTGTTCAACACTTAACATTTAATAAGCACATCTTGTTTATTTCTCTCCCCCTTTGTCATCAACAAAAAAGATATGGGGGTATAGAAACAACAAATGCAACAATAGAGTGGAAAACATAAAGGTTTATCAATTGTAAAGTTCTCTAATGTAAAGTTACAAATTGAAAACTAGATATCAAAAATAAAGATATCAAATGCAAGAGCACATATCCAACAACAACTCAATCACCCTTAATTATCACAGAAAGATAAGTAATAAGCATATGTGATAAAGGATTACAATAGATACTAATTGTAAAGAGTAATGTGAGCAGTGTTAGAAAAGTTACAATGCAAAAATCATGACATCACTTGTAAAAGAAAAACAAGTGATTAAATAGTGTCAAGTACCCAAACAAACTCAATTATCACAAAATTTATAACATCAAGCATAATGTGGTAGACTGTCCTGTGATACCAATTGTATACTTGGCAAGATACATTAAGCATAATTTATAACATTATCACAAATTAAGTATAATGGCATGTGATACTAATTGTAGGCATACCTAATCATCTCCAAAAGTATCACAGCAAAACTCCACAAAGCATCTCCAAAAGTAAGCATATCAAATCTAAGTGAAGTGTGCGATGTGGGCATACACAAATAACTATATCATGCAAACGTGTTATGCCAAAAAGAGATAGAACATCATAAAACGGATGGCATACACAATTCTAGTACACTAGGATACTAATTGAAACAATGTTCAAAAGAACCATAGTACTAGCATGCATTCCAGAATAGATACTCACATAATGAGTCAAAGATAAGCATGGAATGCCATGAGCATAAGGAAGATAAGCACTATATTATACGCTCAAAACTAGCATCAAACAAGATCATGTAAAGATGATATCCAATATAAATAGTCTAACAACTGTAAATATGATACCAAATGTAAATATGATATGTAGAGATGATACCAGATGTAGTCTAACAAAGTATGCACATCAGGTAAATAATGTCAAGATCATGACAACACATGAAAAAGAAACCAAGTGAACAAATAGAGACAAGATCTCATCCTAGCTCAATTATCACAAATGATACAACAAGAAGCATAATGTGACAAAACATCTTTTGAGCAAAGGCATAAAGATAGTCTACGATCAAAGTCACAAGGTAGGACATAAACGAATAAAGTTATCATGAACATTGCAAGCAAGCATACCAATTGTGCGAATAAAATAAAAAGGCTTGTGTAAGCACAATATAATCAGAGGTAGCATCAAAGAAGTCATAGTACATCAAGATATATTCATGGAAGAATATCTATGACAGAATATAGATATCATCAAACACAATATAAAGCTTATGTGATCGTGTAAAGCACAAGTTATCTCTAACATCTCATAAAAATAGCATAAAATATGAGCATGAGATGAGAGAAGACAAAGTGAGAAATATAGCAAGAAGATCACTAACCAATATGCATGAGTGTTATGTCACTTGTGAAAATATCATACATGAAAGATTTAGCTATAGACATGACCGATCTCTTGAAAACAATTATAGCTAAACATCAGTCATGGAGTAAATAAAATGACAAGTAACATACATTGATCACCCCAAATCATATCAATACGTCTCATAAAGATAATCATACAACCTATAAGAAAAGTATGAGATGTGTGGTGATACAATGAACAAATAAGCATAAATATCCTAAATCATTAATCTTATTCATGGCATGAATTATGTATAACATTATGAAGTATAGCATGCCATGTCATACTTAATATAATCTAATATACTTAAAATCAATATACTTAATACAATCTAATAAACAAACAAGCATGTCATACACATCAGTTATCATATTCAATAACATATAACAATCTTCACACAGAAGCATGCATGTGAGGAATGTGATGTGTAATGACAACGTGTTCCAAAGATATGGACATCAATAAACAACTAACCAACTCATTATATGAATGTTATATCTACCATGATATACGAGTCGTAATAAGACATATATGACATACATGAACAAGGTAGTCACATAAACAAACAATCTTCATGAGGGTGTGATAAGAATGAGCTAATGAAGAAGTATGCTATATTACACAAATCGAGTATATTAAAATACCAATTGTAAACATGGTAGTCAAAACCAATATATTAAAATACCAATTGTGAACATGGTAGTCAAAACCAATATATTAAAATACCAATTGTGCAAAACACATATTTACAACCATTTAGCTCTCCCTATATGTGTGCATCTCCAATGCACCATCCTTTCCTTTGAATTGATCAATCATATGTAAACCAAGGAGTGTGTAGAGTAGGCATCTTGCACAACAATCTGACAATTCAACAATTGGTGGTATCCAAAAACTTTTTGGATCCAATAGGTTAAGGAACAAAATTAAGTAGTCCAATAACCAATCATTTACCAATTGTAAATAACACTCATCAATAGAAATGCATGACATGCATTAATAGGAGTTATTGTAATCACGAAAATCATACATATAAGGAATTAACCATTCTCAACCATTAGAAATTAGATACACCTATATACAAATTCCTATGCATATGATTTAGTCAAGCAACATCATTATGAATGCACACATCTAATACAATAGTGTGTGCAAGAAATATTCCTCGTTCAATATGCATATGTGCACAAAATAAACATTCACGGCACATACATATTGAAGGAAGGCATGAAAAGTAATACCACAAAGAGTGTGCAAGAAAAGCATAAAGTATTAATTTTCAAAACCAAATTTCTCTTTCCTTTGGCATATCAACAAGATAGGAAGGTGCAAATTGATAATAAATCACCAAGGGTTAGAGAAATCAACTAATCTATATGCACAAACATAATACAAATGAAATGCAATGACGTATAGATGAACATAACATGATAGTAATCGAACTGTCATACTCCCACACAATCATGCAAACTATGCAAACATGGGAGTAGAGGATGAACACACACACACACACACACACACACACACACATATGGGTACAAAAAGTAATCATACACGCATGGTACCCAAGCAATGAAGCACAATATGAGTCGCAAGAGAATATGTCATTCCTAATATACGATTCTATAAGTGTGTTCATATCGTGCCTAGAAACATTCTTAGGAATCCAAAAGATAGTGATTTGGGATTCTTAAGTACAGGTTGTGTAGTGGCATGAGTAGGAAGTTGGGATGCACGCTTGTGAAGTGGAACATAAATATAAGCGTGTCCCGTGTGGGAAACATGCAAATGAGCATTAGTTCTAACATGAGAATTTTTAAGCCACATGTTATAAATAATCCTCGAATAAACATATGAGTATGGATTATGAATACACAATGCACATGAGTCAAGTATTTGACACAAATGAAATACATAGACATAAGCGACATACAAGACACACAATATGCAAACATAGGATATGCATGAGATAGTCTCAAACACAAAGTGACATCTACATGCATCCAACACACATGGATACCAAATGTAAGAATATACTTACTACATTAAGCCCCCCGACTTTGGTGCATCACTTAAGCACCATCAACTCTATTTAAATGAAAATCTTTGCAAGTCAAGGAGTTGGTAGGGTTGGTATTCCAATGTAGATTGAACCTAGAAAACATAATATTGGTATCCAAAAACCTTTTTGGATCCTATGGGTTAAGCAACAAATTTAACAAACTAAATTCAAATAAGTGTAACCCATATCCTAATGTCATCATGTCACTAGATAAATATCTTAACCATATACATGCATGTACCAAATGTATCGAAAGTAAACATGTATATTAATCCAAAAGCAAGACATGCATCACATGCAACAAAATATAAATATGAACCAAAGCATGTGTTGCATAAAACTATTAAATACTTTAGACATGAAAATCATAAACACAATGATTTACTAATAATCAAACAATAGAAATCAAATTCAATATGAATTTAAGTTTCTAACAAACATGAGCATCTAAGACCAATATGCAAACAAAAGAATAAACCAATTCTTAACACAAATGCTTTGGTACCCATAAAATGAAAATAAACTTATGGTACCAAGCAAATGAAGGGTCAACGGAAACTAACCCTTCGGAAACCAAGTCCAAGAGGACCGTGATTTCCCAACATAATCATCATTCAAAATAATATTATGAATATAAGATTGCACATACATATCCTTAGCATGAGTGCTAGTGTTCTTAGGACCCCAAATAGTGTATGATTTGGGAATCCTCTTCCTAGTGGTTGCATGCACAAAAGGTTGATTTCTACGTGGTGCATGTGGCCTAGGAGCATGAGATCTAGCAAGAGCATAAGGAACATTGTGTTGTGCAAAAGCATGATGACGAGCATTTGATCCATGGTGTGGTGTAGTATACATACGTGGATGAATATGAGGTGTGTATGCATGAAGATGATCATGAGAATAAGCATGCACATGTGGATACGATGTGTGATCATAAGCATGTGAAGGTGCATGAACATGAGTACGTGCATGAGAGTGTCTCAAAAGAGTGTTTGTACGTGCTCGTGGGTGTTTAGCATAAAAACCATCATTTGTAGAGATGTGAGGAGTGGATGCATTCCTACGTGTATTGGTGTACATGAAAGCATGTCCCTTCCTTTGATGTCCACCCAAAGTGGGTTTCTTTCCAAAGGAGGGAGGACTAGGAGTGGTAGTTTCCTTAGTAGTAGAACTACACAAGTTGTTATAGACACCACTCGTGGATGCACCGGAGGATGGCCTCACAAAATCTATAGTTACTTCACTATAGGAGGTGCGTGCATTGGATGCACTTGCCTTAAAATAACCTAGGCCAACACGATGGTTTGCCGGTAGTTGATTCTTTAGCAAATCATCCAAATTGTCCTTTCCCTTATTGAATCTCTCAACAATGGAGGACATGAGCTCATATTTCTTCGAAATTGAAGAAATAGTAGCATCCAAGGTGGATGCATGTGTGGTGAGCTCGTGCACTTGGGATTTGAGATCCTTATTCTCAATGCCCAAACAAGTGTTTTGAGATTGAAGATTTTCAATCTTCAGATCGTTAATATCCACAATGGAAACACGATCAAGTTGAGATTTGAGGGACTCCACCTCATTTCTCAACATGCCATTTTGAGTAAGCAAACTTGCTTTCTCAATAGCGAGTGTCTCAACAATGGTGTCATTGTTAGAGGTGCTACATGTAGATGTGTTAGTGAGACTAGCAATCTTATTCTTAGCATCACAATATTTATGCGTAAGCTTTTGATATTTATCAAATAATTGTTCAAAAGCAATTTTAAGATCACCATTGTTACCTCTTCATTGTCGCTATCACTTCCACTCGAATCACTTGATTCGTCACTATAGTCACCCGTAGTGGCATCCTCTCGTCCCATCAAATCCATGAAAGAATCTCTTTCATCGTTGGAGGAAGAGCACTTCGAGGTGGACTCTTCTTGCTCCGCTAGCATGTGCCATATTTGATATGCCGTTGTTGCCTTGGACACACGCATACAAATATCATAAGTTAAAAAACCAAGCAAGATATTCATTACCTCTTCATGTTTCTTCACCAATTCTCTTTGCTTATTTGTCCATTCATGTTCGGGAGTGGTAGGTGCGCGAAAGGGCTTCTCCACAAGCTTCCAATAATCCTCATCGATGGATTGAATATAGGCCTTCATCTTTACACTCCAAATTTGATAATTGGGCCCAAGGAGATATGAAGGATAAGGGCTTCGTGTGTTGTTGTTGTTGTTGTTGGTTGCCATAGCTATAACCTTGCTCTGATACCAATTGTAGTGACCATGTGCTATGAGGAATAAACACTAGAGGGGGGGGTGAATAGTGTTTTATTGAATTATAAGGAATTTACGCCAAATAAAACCCTAATTAACCAACACATGCGGAATACAATAAGTGAACAACTACACAAGGAATAATACAATGCAAACAAACAATCTACCCTGGTTCGGTGCAACCTAAGTCTCCCCGACTTGTTACCGGTGCCCTAGTCCAGCAACACCCGGATCACCTCCGGATACTCTAGCAAACCGCTAGAGATTTTCTTTAGCCCACTTGTGGAAAACCTCCAACAAGTGCAATCGACCTACAATCGATGTCCGTGTATCCCACAACCCGGGAACACACAAAGTACCTTAATCCCACAACTTGGGACTAAGAACACTCTCACAAACCGAGAGTAAAACGAAATCTTGACTCCCACAACTTGGGATCAAGCCAATCCTCTCACCACCGTGAGTATACAACAATTATGAAGTATAAAGAATGAAATATAAAACTTCTTACCACAAAATCCTATGCCTTGAGAAATACTTACCAATATAGGGCAAGAATGGATTTTGAGGAAGATGGGATCACCAAACCCTAGCTCCACCAAGATGAACAGCAATAGATGGCTAAGGAGAAGTTGGTGACTAGGATTCAAGCTTTTAGCTTGAGTAGCTCACAAAGAATGTGAATCTCTCTTGAGGAATTAGGGCTCAAAGAGTAAGAGAGAGATTCTTGTGAGATGAGAGAGCTTAGAAATAAGAATGAATGGCTCTTCTCTTGGGTCTGAAAATGTCTCTAATTTCAGCCTTGGATCCCTGTTAGAAGCACTCAAACTTATATAGGGAAGAGAGAAAACGGTCACAAAATTCGTGGCATTAAATGCCCCAACGGCTCTATTTTGAAGCTGCTTAATCGGTCTAAGAAGGATCACTGATCGATTAGTTTTGCAACTAGTCGGTCGGTGAACCTTCTTGGACCGACTAGATGGTTGACAGAGAAGATGGTGAAATCATGGGTAAGCACTAGTCGGTCTAAGACGGATCATCAACCAACTAGATTGACAACTAGTCGGTCAGTGAACCCTCTTGGACCGACTAGATTGGCTTTTAATCGATTAACCATCCTTCTTGAACCAACTAACTGGTCAACAGTACAAAGGTCGAATTTCACAAGGAAAACTAGTCGGTCTGAGAAGAGACACCAACCGACTAGATCGTCATATAGTCGGTCGGTGAACCTTCTTGGACCGACTAATTGGTCAACAAATAGTCTTGAATTGATTAGGATAACTAGTCGGTCTGAGAAGGATTTCCAACCGACTAAATCGTCATCTAGTCGGTCGGTGAACCTTCTCGGACCGACTAATTGACCAACAGTGAATGGGCTGAGTTGAGCTAGGATATCTAGTCGGTTCAAGAAGGATTTCCAACCGATTAGATCGTCATCTAGTCGGTTGGTTCTTCTACTTGAACCAACTAAGATGCATACAAAGCCGAGAAATGAAGCGATAAGCTACGGGAAAGTTTCTAATGGCTTCTAAGGCAATCCTAGAGATAAGATATGAAAGTTATGAAGATTTCTAGGCAAGTACTACTCAAGGCTTAACATTCTACTAAACCGAAGCTAGAAGACATAAAAGTAAACACGACAAACCGTCTTCAAAGCTTCAACATGGAGAATCCGAATCCCTTGACTTCATGAATACTCCTTGAGCTTCAACGAAGCTCCAGGCACAATGATCACGCGTTCTGAGGAAGTCTTGGGACGTCGCTTGAGATGAACAAATTACTTTGGTGACGATCTCCCTAAATCTTCATGGTCTTGAGTCTTTTAGTTGAATGACTTGAATGTCATAGTCTTCAAAGCTTTTGACTCATCCATTCCTATCTTCTTTTTGGATTGAATCTCCATTCATTTGTTGATGCCATTGGCTTAACGTTTGAAGTAGCCGTTGAGTTCTTCAAGCCAATGCTTCACCTGTGTTGATCTACCAAGTCCTCTACTTGAATCAACACGTGTAGTCACTTTTGATCTTCTTGAATCTAATTGGTGACTTTTTAGCTAACTGCAATCACAAGAGTTAGTCACAATGATTTGTGTTTGATCATCATCAAAATCAAGGTGGAGAGTCCAATACTCAACAGTTGTGTTTTGTAAAGATGTTGCATTTCTGCCTCCAGTTTTGTCTTATGAATTCAAATAATGATAGTTTCCAGTATGATGATCCAAAAATTATGATTCAAGATAATTTGGAAAGCTCATTAAGTTAACTACAACTTCTATTTAGAAATTAAATTCAAAATCTGCCTGGAACTAGACTTAAACTGATAATCTTTAACCTAATGTCATTTCTGGCAGATCTCCTTACTGTGGTGCTCTGTTTCTGTTATTGTGATGAGTATAACATTTATTCTACTTATCCAAAAATTATGTTCTAAAATGGTCTAAAAAGCTTATGAAGTTAGCTACAACTTTAATTTTTTGCAACCGGGTCATTCTATCCATTGGGGACGGTTTCTGACTGTTGAAATATGTCCGTTATTACTTCCTCTCAGATCTATAAATAGATGTGTTTCCCCTTCTCTTTCATTCACTTCCTTTTCCAACTTTCCTCTTTAGAATTTTAATTCTATCTTTATCAAGAGAAAGCTCTGCCATTATTTTCATTTGAATAATTAAAATTCTGATATTCTCTTCATTTGAAAACTGAAATCTTCAAGAGTGTTTCTTCCATTCAAAATCTAGAAACCTTGAACTTTCATTTACACCTTTCCTTTGAATTCTCTTTTGAAATTCACATCAAGGCTTTAGGTGTTGTTTCATTCTTCATTTTGTAAGTTGAGTCTCTTGGTGTAGAGATTGTACAAAGTTTGGGACATTGAGAATGTCGACATTTTTGTATCTTATTACTTGCGGGGAAAGTATTATAGTGGATTGAAAATCTTTACTGGATAGAGGACTGGATGTAGGATCATGAGGATCCGAACCAGGATAAATCTTGGCGTTTGCGTTTACCATTCTCTGTATTGTATGTATTTACTTCCGCACTCTTATTGCATTTTTTATTAAAATTTAAATTTGCAATTTCGTCGTGATATACACTCTTCACCTCCCTCTAGTGTATTTGGTGTGCCAGGAGATCCTACATTTGGTATGAGAGCACAGTCAAGATGGCCTACACCTATCCGACGAACAACTCAACATCTTCATCACAATTTCCAGAATGGTACTCTACCACAAGGCCTCACTATTCAACGGTTCCAACTACTCTTATTGGAAGACAAGGATGACGATCCATCTTCAAAATATCGACTGCGAACTTTGGATCATGTTGGAAACTCAATACGTGAAGCTTACAACTTCTTATGCCCAATGGACTGCTATTGACAAATCCATTGCAACTCACAACTCAAAAGCAATGAATGCACTATTCTGTGCCATGGACAAGAGTGAGTTCAATCGTGTATCCCATGCCAAATCAACATATGACATCTGACATACACTCCAGGTAACACACGAAGGAACCAGTAAGGCTAAGAAAACTAAAATTTCTGTTCTTGTTCACATGTTTGAACAATTTAGAATGAAGGACAACAAGACAATTGGAGAGATGGTTACTAGATTCACAGATATCACAAACTCTCTGATTGCTCTTGGTAAGACATACACTTAAACAGAACAAGTCAGGAAGATCTTTTGTGCCTTAACACTAGAATGGGAGAGAAAGACAACAGCAATAGAAAAAGCCAATGACTTATCAACTATCACCGTTGAAAGCCACGTTAGTAATTTGATGACATGCGAAGTACAACTTCAAGACCGTAAGGAACAAGCAGATTCAAAGAAGAAAACTCTTGCCTTCAACGCATCATCAGATATCGATGATTCAGTCACAGACGATATGAAGATGTTGCTCTCATTACTAAGAACTTCAAAAAGCTCTTAAGAAAAGGCAAGTATAAAAATTTTAAATCTAAGAATACTAATTTCTCTCTTTGTTTCAATTGTAATAAACCAGGACATTACAAGAAGGACTGTCTGTAAGAGGATATATGCCCATAAGGTGATTTATCCTAAGTGTACGTCTTGTTCATATAACATATGGTGTCCATTATTCTAAGTGTGAAATCGATTATACTATATACTTATATAATGTCCATATACTTATAGTTAGGTCCTTACGTATTCAAAAAAGATCTCGATTATGAGTAGTAAGCGACTGAATAGAAACGTAAGTCTTAAACGGTTCGTGGTCATAGATGCATTGAGAACTGGATATTAACACATCAGATAGACCACTGTGTCTTAGTCTTACCGTAGGGTAATGATAATATCATAGTCATTCGACTTGGTGAAGTCGGAGACGAGACACAGGTGCTCATTGGAGAATGAGTTCACGGAACGACCAACTTAGAGTTATTAAATGGTTAACTTTAACTAAACTGTCTATAATAACTCTAGTGTGATGATATGTAAGCTTATCCTTAAGACCTGAAGTCATCTGTACGAACCTGTAAGTGAACAGTGTAGCTTAGACCTATGATCTAGCTTCGAGGCTAGGCCTGCTGAAAGATCTTTGGTTGGGTTGCACCCGAAGCTCTCGAGGCGAGTAGATGACTAAGATGGGATTTGTCACTTCCGTTAAAGGGAAGTTAGTGTCACAGGCTCAATACGGTCGTTGTGTTAATCCTAGGCCAGGGTACATTGTAAGAAGTACAACGTAAATACAACTGAGACCGCCGTATACTGACCAATGTTGTCTAATAGGGTTGACAGTAAACCATACCCTAGGCCAACAAGGACACAGTCTTGATGAAGGGACTATAGCTAACGGCATTCATCACTGACACATCAAAAGTAAACCCAACGATGCTTTTGTCAATGGGTCGATCACGTTATGATGTTTCTGAAACAGGGACGACAACTACTGCTCGTGGTGACCGTCGTCTAGAGGTTTCGAGCCCCAACTTGTAGTAAGGTCAGACTGTAAGGTCTCATACTGAGTAGCATTCATGTTTTAGTAATAGGAAGATTAATTCAGAGAGATTCATTTGATGATATTGAATAGTTGATATTCACAAAGCTAGTTGTGAAAATAAGTCGTAAATGTAATAGGGACAATGTTGCATTTGATGCAAAGAAAGATTAAACGTGTCATAAATTGGTTACGACAATATTTGTAGGAACAATTACATTGGAAAGGGTTACCTGGATGACGAGATCGTCCCGGTCTAAACACAGGTTCAAACCGCATCCAAATCGGAGCTCAAAAGAGCCCAGAAACGGGATAACAGTCCAAGGCAAACTGGGTTAGACCCACTGGGCTAACAAGCCCATTCGCAAGGGCAAACGGGCACGGCCCGCTGGCAGCAGCGGGCACGGCCCGTTGGCAGCAGTGGGCCAGCGCCCGCAGCAGCAGCGGGTGCACGCCCGCTGCCCAGCGGGCGTGCGCCCGCCCTCCTTGTATTGGGCAGGCGCGCCTGCTAAGCCTAGCGGGCATGCCCACAACTTAAGTGATTTAGGGGTTTTTGAAACCCCAAATGACGGCTACGAAAATTGATTTTTTGCCCACCTTTGGGCAATTGTTTGAGGGGTCAAACGAAGTCGAAATTCGTCGCCGTTGGTTCTTACGTGTTCACCATTCGAAGCCCTTCGAATTGATAGCTTGTTTGATGTCTAAAGTTTAATGGATAAGGAGAATTAATTCATTGAAGTTGGCATTTATGAAATGCTCACTAAACTTCAATTAAAGCCTAATTAGCTAAATTGATTTCTCCTATATTTGTTTTAGTCCCACATTGCTCACAACGAAAGTAGGAGTGCCGACTCCCTATATAAATAGGGGTGCACTCTCTTCATTGAAAGATGCACCAAGTCCTCGATCGAGTAGCTCCGGATATTTGAGCTAGCTTGATCTACGACTAAACTATTCTCTCTCCCTCTTCTTCCTATTCTTCGGACTAGTCCTAGCAAGACTACGAAGGGGGTTTGGATTCGAATCCAGACGTCTAAGACGCGGGTCTATTCAAGTGAAACTTTCTACCGCGTGTGATCGGCTTGGAGGCGGGAGTCGGCTCGGTCAGATCGGTTCGAGGGTGCGAGGCGGCTCGGGTGGATCGAGTCAAGGCGGTTCGGCTACACGGAGCATCAGAAGATGGTGCTGTACATCTTGCCCGCCCCATGGTCAAGATTCCGGGTATGTGGTTAAGCAATTTTTAGTGTAGATTTAATTTTGTCGCTGTAGAATAGATCCCTCTTGGGGTGGTCAGATCCACCCTAAGTTGTTATAGATCGGGCTAGGTTCTGGTTCCCTCAGAGCCTAGCTAAATTGTTTAGCTGGCCTTGGTTTTTGTTTTTCCGCTGCAGTTTTATGCCCCTGTGGTCCGTCCGACTTAGGACGGACATAGATCCGAGCTCTGAGGGTCCGCCAAAACCCCTACAGTGGTATCAGAGCCACAATTATGCTTGTAGATCTATTTTAGCGACGTTTTAAATCTTTTAATTGCTTGTTTTAAACATACGGACAATTTTAACTTTATGTTAAAATAATTTTTTATGTTTTAAATTGTTTTACAACATGGAAAAAATGTTTTGGGACGATTTAAATTTTATGCGATAAATTTAAATCGGTCTCTTATGTTTAAATGTTTTAAAAGTTTTATTTTATAAGATAAAATAATTTTAGCATACATTTAAAATTATTTTAAAGTTTGTGTAACACAAAAGGAATATTTTATTTCATGCGATGATATTGAAAATTCATATTTTTGGTTACATAAAGATTGAAAATTTTTAAGGCTTTATCCGAAAGTTTATTAAATTAATTTCAAATGATTTTAAAATGGTTTTAGAATTGTTTTAAAATAATATGTGATATAAAGAAAATGTTATTCTCATAAGATGAAATAATAAATTAGTTTCTTTTAAATTACATATTGGTTTTTGGATTATTCTATGCGATATTTTAATCTTAAAAGTGTATCGTTAAAATTTTAAAGCCTAGGTTTTAAAATTATTTGATAATTTTATGAAACCTAGTTTTATGTGATAAAAATGCTTTAAGCTTTAAATTTTAAATCTTTATATTTAAATGTTAAATTTTAGAGTTGCAAGTTGTTTGATTATATTATAGATAATTTTAACTTGGAAGCTTTCATTATTTGTCACTAAATGAACCTTTAATTTATGCGGTTAAATTAGTTGGTTTATGCTTTAATGGACATGTTGAATAATGTATTCTTGAACCCTTTAGGTTAGCCATTAACGAATTAAAATTTTATGAGATGAAATTTTAATAATTAGTGACAAGTTACGCTTTTATAAACAAAACAACATCAAAACCTAATATCAGATTAGGGTAGTCCCTTTTGATTGACAATCATTGCCATAAATCGTTTAAATGATGATTATAATAAAAGACTATTTTTGAAAAATGTTGTTATTGCCTTATTAAAATCCTAATTAGATTGGGGTAGCATAGTTGAACGTATGAACCTTATAGTTGATAAGGACTAAATAAAAATTGTTCAACCAATCCATAAAATTTCGAATTTTAGGATCCACTAGTTGATAATGATTAACTAGTTTTAATTAAAAGCCATTTAGTTGTTGGACGAACATAGAAATGATGAAACTCCTTCAATGGATCATGATGTCGGTCAATGTGCTTGGCTAAGTTTGCTGGACCACCTTAGCTAGTCTAGGGGCCGAGTGGTCCTAGCTTAGTCAATTCCCTCGCCGCGTCCGCTGGACCGCAAGGAGTCGAATCATGACTGTGTAAGTCCATCGACTATACCTAAGTCAAATACGATAATAATCTTATTCAAGATAAATCGTAGCCCTCCTTGTTTTAGGAGTTGGCAACTGTAAGACCCGTGTTACGGTTGTTGAGCTACACTCAAGCTGTGACATGTCAATCTTATAGAAATCGATTTCTTGATTAACATCTTGACTTGACCCAAACCGTCGTCTCGTCCCTATACCGAGCATCGGCGTAAGTCTAACCAAAGATGTAGTCTAAGTCCTGACCCAAACCGACGTGTCGTGCATACACCGAGCGGCGGGGCAAGTCAGGCTAGACACGAAAACAAGGGTTCGACTAGGCTAGCCATTATGATCCGGATGAGCACACTCATGATCAGAAATGACTAGAGGTAATAACGATAGGGAATCATTTAATATGATTGACGACGAGTTCATCTACCGACTGCAGAGTCGGACAACTTGTTAAGACACACTCAAGGTTGTCAGACTCAGGGTAGTCGGATCCCTCTCTCACAAATGTTATTTTATAATAAACTGTTTATTATTATGGCTTTAATAAATTTAGTGGGAGAATATAATTTTATTAAAAACCTTTGAAACTATACAACGAACATATACTGACTAAAGTATCTACGAAATTGCAGAATGGATTCGGGTCTTAAATATATGGTAGAGAAGAATATGCTCGATGGAACGAACTATAAAGACTGGTTTAGGAACATTAAGTTAGTCCTTTCTCTAGCTGGGATTAGATACGTACTGTTCGAGGATGCTCCGGAGAAGCCCGATGACGATTCGACCTTTGAGGAAAAAGAAGCCTATAAGCTATACCAGAGGGATGCAAAGAAGGCCAGGTGCCTTACTCTGGCTTCGATGAATAACGAACTGCAAAAGAAGCATGAACATATGGATGTTCAAAGTATGCTTCTGAATGCACAAGAGTTATATGGCAAGCGGTCTAGAGCTGCCAAGTTTGAAGCCACCAGCAACCTCTGGGGTACAAAGATGGAGGCAGGGCCCGTACAAGATCATGTCATCAAGATGATTGGGTACGTAGAGGACGCCGCCCAGTTGGGTTTTGTCCTGGACAATGAGATGTCCGTGGACATTATCCTTAAGTCTTTAACCCCGGCCTTCAAGCCTTTCATTACTGGTTTCATAATGAACAGTCTTGAAACGGATCTTCCTGGTCTCCTCAATGTGCTTAGATAGTCTAAGGAGATTGAGAAGAAACCGACTGCATTGGTTGTTGGTTCTGCTTCTTCAGACCAGCCGAAAGGCAAGGGTAAGAAGAGGCAGGTCCCGCAACCTGCCAAGGCGAAGAAAGGGAAGAAAAAGACCAAAGGGGCCCCGTCAAAATCTGAGTGCTTCAATTGCCATAAGATTGGCCATTGGAAGAGGAACTGCAAGATTTATCTTGCAGAAAAGAAGAAGGGGCATACTGATGCCTTTACCTCAGGTACACCAAATTAAATTCAATAAAGCATAATTATTTCCAATCACATAGTATGAGATACTAAGACATCTGTGTAATGTATACATGTGCCTGATATAAAGCGAAGTTGGAAGAAGTTCGGAGGACGGTCGACATCTGAGCAATCGTTGCTGCTGGGGCCGTGCAAAGACTTTAAAGAGACACGATGGAGAAGGAGCTGATACTCATTTTGTTGAATAAAATGTATCATTCCTCAAAGTGAAAACAATGATTGAGTGTTCAACACTCAAAGTTTATTTGATAAACATATTATGGTTCATCTTTAATGAACCGTTATTTGAATGAATGTGTCACGCCCCGCTTCCCAAAAATGGAGGCGAGACGTGAGAAGGTCCGCTCAGACGTGGAGCTATGAAGCTGCACGCCTGATAAGCGTCAATTTAGTATAAGCAGGTCCCTGTAAACGCAAACGGAACAACAACAATAATAATAATAAAATGAGACGGATATGAAATAACCAATCTCAAAGTTCGTCCACAAACAATCCAACATCACAGAAAAAGCCACCAGGCTAAAAAGAAAGAGTCTAAAGGCCCAGAACAAGGCCAAACAAAGCACAAACATAAAAGAGGATCAAACTAGGTGCCACGCACAGACAACCTAAGCAATCTAACAAAAGAAGCCAAACTAAGACACTAAGACTGATCTCCAGTGTCTACGAAGTCCTCGATCAACGCGGGTTCTGACTCAGCGTCAGTGAACACCGCGTCCTCAGCAAGTATCTCAGGCTCGGGCTCTAACATGTGTCACCCAAAAGAGAAAAGGGGCACATGTCAGCAAGTCGAAAGACTTGTGCAAGGAAACTGAAAGAAATGTAAACTAACAACCTAACAGTTAAAGTATGGTGCATGGCATGGCAAGTAAGGTAGTAACAAGTAAGGTAAAGTACAAGTAGCAAGTGGTAGTTATGACATGTAATGTCAAGTAACAAGTACAAGTACAAGGGATCACCCACACATGGATGCCCTATTGCCCACAGGCTGTAGTCATGTACAAGGGATCACTCAGAGAATGCCCTTTTGCCCGCAGGCTGTATTAAGCTCGTCTTCTGGACCACGAGCCAGAATTGTAATTGGCCTAGGGTTGTGCCCGCAGAACGGGTGCCTAGCCGGAACAAATAGTACAAGTATGTAGCGAAGCTACGCAATCACGATGAGTATTCACGCATGCAATGACATGAGCAGTTATTCGCGTACCGTTAATTTAAATTAAACGTGACAGGCAAAATGCAATGACATGAACATATTCGCGTACCGTTAATTTAAATTAGACATTGCAGTTAAAATGCAATAGCAGTTAAGGATGCATGGATGACATGAACAGTTAATACGCGTACCGTTAAGGGAAAGTAAACGTGACATACAAGCATGATGAAGGTGACGGACCAGCTTCGTTGTCAAGCTAGGTCAATGGCGTCTAGACGGCTATCCTTTCACTGTCTAGTCTCTTTTACGCTAAAGCAAGGTAATGGCCTAAGACATGGCCCAAATCAAGAGATGCAAGTTTCACTTGCCTGATACCGGGGTTGACGAGCAATGAAGATCGTCACACAAGCTAACTATGGAATAGATCACTGTTATGACAAAACAATTATTAGCACAATGATTCTAAATTGATTTCTTAATAGAATCCTAATTGTCTAATAATCCATTTTATTAGGGTTTCACAAATGTCAATGTGAGTTATGCTAAAACTAAAGGATCGAGCATTACCGTGAAGAAGCGGAGGAACGATGCCGAGCAACCACGGCAACTGAAGAACGATCCGGCTCAGATATGGAAAAGGGGAAAATCTGGAGAAATGGGTTTTGATGTGGATTTTGGGGGTTTGATGAAGGTTTGAGGAAGATGGAAGGTAGAATGTGTTAAGGGAGGGTTTGGATGATGGAGGATGAGCTTGGAATGAAGGTTTGAGGGTTTGGGGAAGATGGGGACTCAATGGGGGAGAAATTAGGTTTAGAGTTGAAGAAGAAGAAGAAGAAAACGTTTGGGAGGGGTATTTATAGGGTTTGATGTCGGTTAGGGCAAAATTAGGGTTTACTGCACTGATTAGTCGGTCAAAGAAGGACTGTTGACCGACTAGTTTGAGAACTAGTCGGTCGGTTGACCAACGCAGACCGACTAAGAATGAACAGTATCTGGTATCAAAAATAATTAATGAGTTAGTCGGTTAAAGAAGCATTGCTGACCGACTAGTTTGTAACCTAGTCGGTGAACCAACGTTCTTAGACCGACTAACGATAAACAGTAACTCCTGAACATTTATTAAAGCCCACTAGTCGGTTCAAGAAGGTTTTCCGACCGACTGGATCGTCATCTAGTCGGTCGGTGCCCCTTCTTACACCGGCTAATGTGCACTGAAAGTTCTGAAATGGAGCGCGAAGCCCCGGGATGGTTTCCTGAGTCTCCTAGGCTCGTTCTAACTCTAAGATATCGACGTTATGAAGCTCGTCACGAATGACTCACTTCAAACACGGCGAAGGACATAAGAATCTAGAGAATCACGACGAAACGAACGAAAATGAAAACTACGGAGACGGAAATGGAAATCGCAACCAAGGAGAAGCAACCAAATATATATATATATAATAAAATCCATACATGAAAAACCAGTCGTTACAGAATGTCTCGGAAATGTGCTTTCTGTTGAAATTGAGATTTGAATGAGATTGGCTTAAATTTCTGTACATGTGGCTTTCTGAGTTGGTTGCGAAAATTCTCGAACTATGATGTGAAGCTTCAGAAAATTTTATTTTGAAGCTGACTTAATGTTATAGTCAATCAGTAGTTAAGTATAGGTTCCAGGAGCGTATAAATTGTGTGTGATCACAATTATACGCATATTAAGATTAATTCTTAATAAACTACATTTGGTTATTAAAGAGTTAATATTAAATGTAGTTAAGGGAAAAATACAGTGTAGGACGTTTGACTGAGTAAGTCAATGTCAAGATTTCTTAAACCAATCTTGACTTGGCTCATTCGTCAAACCCAACCTGACACTAGTACATTCCATAAAGCACAAGTCAAATGGTTATGTCTTCATATATATAATCTAAATATGATTTAGATATAAAATTGAAGTACTTAACCAGGTAATTCTTAATGTCAGTGGGAGCTAGCTCATATACTTAGTTCCGGTTTCTCGGACTAAGTAAAAAGGATTTCCAACTTATTTGAATCATCTATATAGAACATTGAATCAAAATGGTTTTGATTTAATCGAATATATAGAGACTTAGGGTGTCAGTACGTACTTGACATGTTAACACAAGAAAATTGGAATGAGCTGAGACCGACTTATAGAAATGTTAGACCCTACATCTAGATTGTATAAGCTAATTGTTAGCTATACAAAGAAAGGAAAAATTGATCCAAATCATTTTTCAAAGGATCAACCCTGCGTGATCAAGAGATGTATTAATAAATATCCATTAAAATGCATTATAGATACTCGTTAGTAAACCCACTCTTAGGTTTGTCATAAATGTCAAAGTGACTGATATGCTATAACGGTATGAGATACCGAGATAAATAGTCTAAGTGCAAGTGGGAGATGTAGGAGGATATATGCTCATAAGGCAATTTATCCTAAGTGTATGTCTTGTTTATATAACATATGGTGTCCATTATTTTAAGTATGAAATCGATTATATTATATACTTAGATAATGTCCATAGACTTATAGTTAGGTCCTTACGTATCCAGATAAGATCTCGATTATGAGTAGCAAGCGACCGAATAGAAACGTAAGTCTTAAACGGTTCATGGTCATAGATGTGTTGAGAACTAGATATTAACACATCGGATAGACCACTGTGTCTTAGTCTTACCGTCGGGTAATGATGATCTCATAGTCATTCGACTTGGTGAAGTCGAAGACGAGACACATGTGCTCATTGGAGAATGAGTTCACTGAATGACCAACTTAGAGTTATTAAATGGTTAACTTTAATTAAACTGTCTATAATAACTCTAGGGTGATGATAGGTAAGCTGGTCCTTAAGACCTGAAGTCATCTGTACGAACCTGTAAGTGAAAAGTGTAGCTTAGACCTATGATCTAGCTTCGAGGCTAGGCCTGCTGAAAGATCTTAGGTTGGGTTGCACCAGAAGATCTCGAGGCGAGTAGATGACTAAGATGGGATTCGTCACTTCCGTTAAAGGGGAGTTAGTGTCACAGGCTCAGTATGGTCTTTTGTTAATCATCGGCCAGGGTACATTGTAAGAAGTACAACGTAAATACAACTGAGACCGCCGTATACTGACCAATGTTGTCTAATAGGGTTGACAGTAAACCACACCCTAGGCCAACAGGGACACAGTCTTGACGAAGGGACTATAGCTAACGACATTCATCACTGACACAGCCAAACTAAACCCAACGATGCTTTTGTCAATGGGTCGATCACGTTATAATGCTTCTGAAACAGGGACGATAACTACTGCTCGTGGTGATCGTCGTCTAGGGGTTTCGAGCCCCAACCTGTAGTAAGGTCAGGCTGTTGGGTCTCACACCAAGTAGCGTTCGTGTCTTAGTAATAGGAAGATTAATTCAGAGAGATTCATTCGATGATATTGAATAGTTGATATTCACAAAGCTAGTTGTGAAAATAAGTCGTAAATGCAATAGGGACAATGTTGCATTTGATGCAAACAAAGATTAAACGTGTCATAAATTGGTTACGACAATATTTGTAGGAAAAAATACATTGGAAAAGGTTACCTGGATGACGGGATCGTCCCGGTCTAAACACAAGTTCAAACCACATCTAAATCGGAGCTCAAACGAGCCCAGAAACGCGATAACAGTCCAAGGCAAAGTGGGTTAGACCCACTGGGCTAACAAGCCCATCCGCAAAGGGCAAACAGGCATGGCCCGTTGGCTGCAGCGGGCGAACGCCTGCTGCCCAGTGGGCGTGCGCCCGCCCTCCTTGTCTTGGGCGGGCGCGCCCGCAACTTAAGTGATTTAGGGGGTTTTGAAACCCCAAATGATGGCTACGAAAATTGATTTTTTGCCCACCTTTGGGCAATTGTTTGAGGGGTCAAATGAAGTCGAAATTCGTCGTCGTTGGTTCCTACGTGTTCACCATTCGAAGCCCTTCGAATTGATAGCTTGTTTGGTGTCTAAAGTTTAAAGGATAAGGAGAATTAATTCATTGAAGTTGGCATTTATGAAATGCTCACTAAACTTCAATTAAAGCCTAATTAGCTAAATTTATTTCTCCTATATTTGTTTTAGTCCCACATTGCTCACAACAGAAGTAGGAGTGCCGACTCCCTATATAAATAGGGGTGCACTCTCTTTGTTGAAAGATGCACCAAGTCCTCGATCGAGTAGCTCCGGATATTTGAGCTAGCTCGATCTACGACTAAACTATTCTCTCTCTTCTTCCTATTCTCCGGACTAGTCCTAGCAAGAATACGAAGGGGGTTTGGATTCGGATCCAGACGTCTATGACGCAGGTCTATTCAAGTGAAACTTTCTACAGCGTGTGATCGGCTTGGAGGCGGGAGTCGGCTCGAGTAGATTGGTTTGAGGGTGCGAGGCGGCTCGGGTGGATCGAGTCAAGGTGGTTCGGCTACGAGGAGCATCAGAAGACGGTGCGGTACATCTTGCCCTCCCCAGGGTCAAGATTCCGGGTATGTTGTTAAGCAATTTTTAGTGTAGATTTAATTTTGTTGATGTAGAATAGATCCCTCTTGGGGTGGTCAGATCCACCCCAAGTTGGCATAGATCGGGCTAGGTTCTGGCTCCCTCAGAGCCTAGCTAAATTGTTTAGCTAGCCTTGGTTTTTGTTTTTCCGCTGCGCTTTTATGCCCCTGTGGTCCGTCCGACTTAGGACGGACACAGATCTAAGCTCTGAGGGTCCGCCAAAATCCCTACATTGTCCACTTCTCAAATCAAAGTACAAGACTTTCAATAACAACAATGAACATTCCAAGAAAGAAAGAAAGTTTGACAGAATGAAGAAAGCTTTCGCAGCAATTTGGCATTCATCTTTTGATAAAGAAGACAACAATAATGAAGAAAATGTCAATATGTGTTTCATGTCAAAAAATGATGAAAACGATGTAAGTTCTTTTGATAAGGAAGAATTATTAGATGCTTTTAATGATCTTTACATATGTTTCAAAAGACTAAATACACAACACAAGTCTTTGAAACAGAGCAATGATGCTCTTGTTCTTGAACATCAAGGATTTTCATCTAAATGCACTTCATCTGATACAACTAATACTGAGAAAGACTTATTGTCTTCTCAAATCTTAAATCTGAATAAAGAGAATGAAAAAATTAGAATCAAGGATTGCATGCACGTCTATCCAAAATGGATAATAGTGTTTCATCACTTAAGATGAAATACAATGAGATGACGGCTAATGTTAATAGATTTAACAAAGTTAAGCCTAATCTTGATGATTTGCTTCAATTTCAGTATCCAGCAAATCATAGACAAGGATTGGGCTATTCAAATAAGAATATATCCAAATCTTGTAACACATCTTCATCTAGTGGGAAAACAACATTTGTTAGACCACAAAAGAAGAATCATGCATTCATTTACACGAAGAAAGAAAATCCTATTATTTCTTCTTCACAAAGAAATATTTCAAACATTAGAAATATTTCGAATGCATCGTCTAGGAAACCTAATACACTAAGTATATGGGTTCCTAAGGATTCATGTTTATATGATAGAAATTTATTCATTTCTAATTATATGCACTCTATTGTTCATTATAGTAATTATATTAGTAAGCCAAATTCTACTTTGGTTTGGCTTCCTAAGATCTAATCCTAAGGCCCCTAAAGCAAAGGGTACCATTGTTTCATGTTTATCTTTCAGGTACCCAGGAAAGAGAAATGGATCTTAGATAGTGGATGTTCAAAACATATGACTGACAACATTAACTTACTTTCAACCGTTCAATTCAAAGATGGAGGCACATTAACCTCTAGAGACAACAACAAAGGAAATATTATTGGTATTAGAACAGTTGGAAATCCAGATCAACCTACCATTGAGAACGTACTCCTGGTTAATGGTTTGAAACACAATTTACTATCTATCAGTCAATTATGTGATAAAAATTTTAAAATTATGTTTGAACAACATGATTGTATTGTTTATAATTCTGATATGTCTTTCATTTTATTTCGTGGCAAGCGTAGGAATAATATTTATATCCTATGCATATCTATTGCCACTCACAATCACTGTTTGATGGCTTCATCAGACAACACAGTTTTTTGGCACAAACGATTTAGACACACTAATTTCAAAAATCTTGCATGCATTTAAAAACACAAATTAGTTAATGGAATGCCAACCATTTCATTCAAACACAAACATTTCTGTGATGCTTATCAATAAGGAAAAATGCATAAATCTTCTTTTAAATCAAAGGACATTATCTCAATAAAGAGACCATTAGAACTTCTTCACTTGGATTTATTTGGTCCTTCAAGAGTTACTTCTTTGCATAAAAGTAGATATTCATTTGTCATTGTTGATGACTATTCACGATACACATGAGTTATATTCTTACAACATAAGAATGATGCTTTTCAAGAATTTTCCATATTTTGTAGAAAGATTCAGAAAATCAAATCTTCAACCATTATTACTATTCGTAGTGATCATAGGGGAGAATTTGAAAATGAATCTTTTACCAAGTTTTGTGATATAATGGTATACAACATAATTTCTCCTTTCCTAGAGCTGCTCCACAAAAATAGAGTAGTAGAAATGAAAAATATAGCTCTTCAAAAATGTGCTAGCACAATGCTTTATGATAGTAACTTACCAAAATATTTTTGGACAGAAGCTGTTACAATTGCATGTTATATCTTAAATAGGGTTCTCATAAGACCATTGCTTAACAAAACTTGTTTTGAATTATTCTTTGATCGCATTCCTTATGTATCATATTTCCGTGTGTTTGGATGTAAGTGTTTCATTCTTAACACTAGAGATACACTTGACAAGTTTGATTCAAAATCTGATGAATGGATTTTTGTTGGTTACTTAACACGCAGTAAATCTTATAGAGTTTACAACAAAAGAACATCATCAATTAAAGAATCATTACATGACTCACTCATATATTTCTACTATTAATGATGATAATGAGGATTTATTACCTTTATCTGGTTCTTTTAACAATATTCAACTTGATGATGATGATACTACTAAACCTCCTATTGAGTCTATTTCAGATAATGCAGATCTTCCTAAGGCATATACACAAGTT